>CM021100.1:263671230-263828268 GCA_007115665.2 Sequoiadendron giganteum | reverse complement strand
GTTTGAGGGTTTGAGGGTTGAGGGTTTAAGGTTGAGGGAAGAGGATTGAGGGTATAGGGTTAGGGGATTAGGGTTGAGGGTCCAATGCATAGGGTAGAGGGTATAGGGGTTGGGGGAATAGGGTTTAAGGGTTGAGGGATTAAGAGGGTATAGGGGTTGAGGGATTAGGGTTTAAGGGTTGAGGGTTGAGGGATTAAGAGGGTGTGGGGGTTGATGGATTAGGGTTTAAGGGTTGAGGGTTGAGGGTTGAGGGATTAGAGGGTATAGGGGTTGAGGGATTAGGGTTTAAGGGTTGAGGGATTAGGGTTTAGGATTGAGGGTGTGTGAGATTAAGAGAATTATAGGGGTTGAGGATTAGGGTTTTAGGGTTGAGGGTTTGAGGGATTAAGAGGAGCTATGAGGGGTTGAGGGATTAGGGTTTAGGGTTGAGGGTTGAGGGATTAAGAGGGTATAGGGGTTGAGGGTTTAGGGTTTAAGGGTTGAGGGTTAAGGGTTCAAGGATTAAGACGGTATAGGGGTAGAGGGATTAAGGTTGAAGGGTTGAGGGTTGAGGGTTGAGGGATTAAGAGGGTATAGGGATTGAGGGATTAGGCTTTAAGGGTTGAGGGTTGAGGGTTCAAGAATTAAGAGGGTAAAGGGGTTGAGGGTTGAGGGGTGAGGGATTAAGAAGGTATAGGGGTTGAGGGATTAGGATTTAATGGTTAAGGGTTGAGGGATTAAGAGGGTATAGGGGTTGAGGGATTAGGGTTTAAGAGTTGAGGGTTGAGGGTTGAGGGTTGATAGATAAAGAGAGTATAGGGGTCAAGGGATTAGGGTTTAAGGGTTGAGGGTTGAGGGATTAGGGTTTGAGGGTTGAGGGATTATTTACGGTATAAGGGTTGAGGGATTAAGGTTTAAGGGTTGAGGGTTGAAGGATTAAGAGGGTATAGGGGTTGACAGATTAGGGTTTAAGGGTTTAAGAGGGTATAAGGATTGAGGGTTGAGGATTGAGGGATTAGGGTTTGAGGGTTAAGGGATTAAGAGGGTATAAAGGTTGAGGGATTAGGGTTTAAGGGTTGAGGTTTGAGGGTTGAGGGTTGATGGATTAAGAGGGTATAGGGGTCGAGGGATTAGGGTTTAAGCATTGAGCGTTGAGGGATTAGGGTTTGAGGGTTGAGGGATTATTTAGGGTATAGGGGTTGAGGGATTAGGGTTTAAAGGTTGAGAGTTGAGGGTTGAGAGTTGAGGGTTGAGGGATTAGGGTTTAAGGGTTGAGGTTTGAGGGATTAAGAGGGTATAGGGTTTGAGGGATTAGGGTTTAAGGGTTGAGGGTTGAGGGATCAAGAGGGTATAGGGGTTGAGGGTTTAGGGTTTAAGGGTTGAGGTTGAGGGTTGAAGGATTAAGAGGTTATAGGGGTTAGGGATTAGGATTTAGGGTTGAGGGTTGAGGATTATGGTTTTAAGGTTGAGGGTTGAGGGATTAAGAGGGTATAGGGGTTGAGGGATTAGGGTTTAAGGGTTGAGGGTTGAGGTTTTAGGGTTTAATGGTCGAGGGTTGAGGGTTCAAGGATTGAGAGCGTATAGGGGTAGAGGGATTAAGTTTGAAGGGATGAGGGTTGAGGGTTGAGGGATTAAGAGGGTATAGAGATTGAGGGATTAGGGTTTAAGGGTTGAGGGTTGAGGGTTCAAAGATTAAAAGGGTATAGGGGTTGAGGGATTAGGGTTTAAGGGTTGAGGGTTGAGGGTTGAGGGATTAAGAAGGTATAGGGGTTGAGGGATTAGGGTTTAAGGGTTGAGAGTTGAAGGTTGAGGGTTGAGGGATTAAGAAGGTATAGGGTTTGAGGGATTAGGGTTTAAGGGTTGAGGGTTGAGGGATGAGGGATTAAGAGGGTATAGGGGTTGAGGGATTAGGGTTTAAGGGTTGAGGGTTAAGGAATTAAGTGGGTATAGGGGTTGAGGGATTAGTGTTTAAGGGTTGAGGGTTGAGGGATTAAGAGGCTATAGGGGTTGAGGGATTAGGGTTTAATGGTTTGAGGGTTGAGGGATTAAGAGGGTATAGGGGTTGAGGGATTAGGGTTTAAGGGTTGAGGGTTGAGGGTTTAGGGATTAAGAGGGTATAGGGTTTGAGGGATTAGGGTTTAAGGGTTGAGGGTTGAGGGGTTAAGGGATTAAGAAGGTATAGGGGTTGAGGGATTAGGGTTTAAGGGTTGAGGGTTGGGGGTTCAAGGATTAAGAGGTATAAGGGTAAGGGATTAAGGTCAAGGGTTAAGGCTGAGGTTCAAGGATTAAGAGGGTATAGGGGTAGAGGGATTAATGTTTAAGGGTTGAGGGTTGAGGGTTGAGGGATTAAGAGGGTATAGGGATTGAGGGATTAGGGTTTAAGGGTTGAGGGTTGAGGGATTAGGGTTTGAGGGTTGAGGGATTATTTAGGGTATAGGGGTTAAGGGATTAGGGTTTAAGGGTTGGGGGTTGAGGGTTGAGGGATTAAGAGGGTATAGGGGTTGAGGGATTAGGGTTTAAGGGTTTAAGAGGGAATAAGGGTTGAGGGTTGAGGGTTGAGGGATTAGAATTTAAGGGTTGAGGGTTGAGGGATTAGGGTTTGAGGGTTGAGGGTTGAGGGATTAGGGTTTAAGGGTTGAGGGTTGAGGGATTAGGGATCTCCCAGTCTCCCCCTCTCTCCCTCCCACTCTCCCCTTCTCCCTCCCTCTCTATCTCCCACTCTCCTCCTCTCTCCCTCCCACTCTCTCTTTCTCTCACTCTAAAAAATATACTAAGAAAACCAAATTTCACATAACGCACTCGCGTTTTAACGCAAGCACGTTATTTCGCAAGCGCATTGTTCACTCCACTAAAATGGTAAAAAACTCTATATACCTATTATTTAAAGGCCCACAGTCTACATATTCCCCTGGTTTTGTTGTGCTCTGACAAAAAATAGCTTTTTGATGATGTTGTGAAGTGTGCAAGCATCTTTTTCACATTTTATATCAATTGAAGTTTGAATTCCATTGAAATCTAATATACAATTGAAGTGTGGAAGGGAACAAGCTTTTGAACAAGTTAAATTGTTGAGGAGCTTGAAGAAAGAAGAAGCTAAGGCTACATAATTGGGTTGAACTCCTCCATTTGAAAGTCTGGTTTTTAAGGTATGTGAAGTCTTTACACGTTTTATTTCATTCTATTATGGCTTGCTTTCATTTTTGTTTGTCAGTATAACCTTAGGTTGTCAATGCACATTTTTAATTACCATTATATACACAATTATATACACTTTCCAATTACCATTTTAATCTTGATGTAGAGAATCTACCAGGATCCACAAATCATCAAGGTTACTTTTGACCCTAACTTAAATTGAAGAAGATCAACAAACAAACTCAATCATCTTTTCATCAAAACATTATAACTTGGTTTCAACTTTTTTTCAGACTCAAAACAATAGATTAACCATCATAAAATTGATTTTAACATAGCATAAAGTTGATTAGAAACTCAGAACCATTCATGAAAATTCATCCTTTAAGACAACTCCAAGCCTATCCCATTCCTTCGAAGGATCCAAACACCTTCCAATACCTCTGCACAAAATAATGCAGTACAAAGGAAGAAATCAACACCTTTCTTGACACACTTATTCAACTATATTTCCCTTCACAAAACATTTGATTCGTATACTCAAATTAGCATTAAGAGTTCCCAATTCCTTAAGGACCTTCAAAACACCTGGAAAATCTTGAAAATAACTGATTACAATCAACTAGGTTCCTCAAAACACCAACCAATTATTATGCCATTCACAAGTTGTCTTAAATATTTCGTAATGGCACCATTGTTTACAAACACAAACTATAATTCTTAAGGCACAACCAAACCATTATTTGCTTAATAAATCTTTGTTTGAGTTAGTACAACAAAAATGAAACCTTTCAGAAGTCTGCCCTTACACACAAACTTAGTTCCTTTGTTCACTATCCACATTACTATTCGCCAAGCATCTACAAACTATCGCATGTATCTCCCAAACCATGCACACACTTCAAACTATGATACTCATTTTTGATGCAGAGTTAGAGGACTCAAAACCATTGAAGATGTCAACTTTCCTTCAAGAGGCATATAAGAAGATTAAAAAGGTGTAATGGACCAATCCCAACACTCCTCCAAGCTGGACAACAAACAGAAACATTATTTCCCACATTTCACCCTTGGAATCTAGTTACTGTGCAAAACCAGTTTTGGGCCCTTAACTCCAAAACTTTCCAAAACACTAGGAAAATAAAAGAATGATTGTAGCACTAATTTCAGAGTTGCAAGACATACCTTAACCCATCACATGACTCCTTTGGGACAGCTTTAAGAAAACCGACCTTTTCACTATTTTAGGCCTCCAAGTAGGCCAATTTTACAAAGGAACTACCCTTAGATCTTCACACCAGACTTCCAAAACCAAAAAAACTCTTTAATTAGGTCTCAAAACAAGATAATTTCTAGGTCTTAGGACCTTACCCACTCAACTAGGCTTCCAATACAGAAACCCCCATTTTTCAATGCAAAGAGGGAGGGTTTATAGAAACTCCTATACCCGAGCCTTCCCAAACCATTCCAAAGCATCAAACATCTTCAAAATACCCTGCACAAGGTCAAAAGTTCATTACATAGACCACTCCTTCAACACTTTTTCAAAATCACTCCTTGGTTCCTCAAATTCTCATGGAAAAGTGCTTGTTTGAGCTAAGAACCCCATCCTGTTGTTAACTTTTTTACACAATGATTGTAAGTATTATTAAAATGAAGCCTTCAATGAAATATATTTTTCAATTAACTTGAATGGATAAATTTTTCAGGAACTAATATTCGACGGATTACCATGGTATAGATAAAATTATCTGCCATGGTGAAGAAAAAGACAAAGAGGAAACTAACAAACGAAGAGAACGAAACCTTGAAAGAAAAGGAGAGAGTTTAGGTGGTGGAATATCATGAAAAGAAGAAATTGGGAACGATTGATGAAAACAACCCGATTGTAGAGGAACCTCAACCGTCAAAAAGAGAACAGGAATTGGCAGCACAACAGGCATGAATGCGGAAGCATCGTCATAAGACAGATTCAGATACCATACTTGGAGACACACCCTCTATGACAAGTGAATATGAAGGGACACCATTAAGAACAAGCGGATATGGAGGGACATCATCTAGCACAAGTGAATATGGACAGACACCATCTACTAAAATTTAATATGAAGGGACACCATGTACCACAAGTGAATATTGTTGAACACCATCCAACACATGTCAAGTTGAGAGTACATCATCACTTGGAATTGACGAAGAAGGTATGCCATCATCCCCATGTGAACCTCAAGGTATGTCTTCTTCTCCACCCTCGATCGAAGGTACGCAACCTAGCCCACCTCAATTAAATATTGATGAAATTCCTAATGTTGAGATGTATGTACCTAGGAGAACACCACCTAGAATTTTGCATAGAAAGCCAAAGTATTTGACTAATATTGATGATGAGATTTTGCAGCACATGGAAGGTAAGATTTCAAGATGCACTTGTAGAAGATATGCTGATAAGATTTGGGAATGATTCTTTGAATAGCTAAATGAAACTGCAAGATGTCAACTATTTGTTGAAATGATGCGGGGTGTAAAGTATAGGAACATCATGAAGACTCTTGGGTTGAGAACATCGAATGCATTGAGTGAAGACACTATTGTGAAGAATCTAATGGATGCTTATGAGAGTGTGGGTAAGACCTCACGCTGAAAGGATAGTAATGTCACCGGACGTGTCATTACATAGACTTTCATAAGTTGTCAAACAAAGAGAGCTCGTCTAATTAAAAAGACTAGTGAACAAACGAGAATTAGTACAAAAACTTTATCAAGAACCATTCAAAGGTGACAAAGAATTGAGAAAAATGATCCAAATGAATTATGGGCATTCTCAGGGATACTGTCACGAAAAGATAAAGAAGTTGTCCAAGCCTTGTGAACACTAATTGAAGAGTATTGGAAGAATAACACAGGGTCGTCTCTGAATCAAAGGGATGTGGTAAGAAGGAGAATTGGTAGTCGGAATCGTGAGCCACATCCAAATTATTTTTTGGATATGACTCAAACCCAATTTTTTCGGAAATTTGAAAATGATTATCCTCAAATTAGTATTTCTCAAAGATTTTTTGAAATTCTTAAACCTTTTTATGTCAAGATAAATCACACACGCACTACTTGTTGTTGTAGACTACATATTGAGTTTTCTAACCATTATGATGTTTATCATTCTATATGTTTAGATTTGCATACTAACGATGTTTTGCAGGATTGTGGCATAGAAACCCCACCAAAATCTTCAAGAGAGTTCTTATCAAAAAATTTAAGTGAAATAGAGGATGGCCAGATATTCTATAGCACAACATGCTTGGATGGTTCATGCGAGCGTTGTGGTGGCTTCCAGCATATGCCAATATGTCAACATATGGAAAGCACAGATGAGGTGGGACATAAACTAGTAGAGTTCAGGAAGTATAAAACAGTGGCATATGCTACAAAAGATGGGTCTCAAGCAAAAAGGTGTGATTTGGTTATTGAGAGGATTCCAGTGTACCAATTTATGACCACATTTCATCATAGTATATTGTCTGAGTATGCAATGCATACCCATAGAGCCCAATGGTTGGACACACAGTTCAAGCTATGCAAGGACACCTTTCCAGTTGGAAGCATAGTATCCATGGTTGAATTTGTAGAGAACTACACTCTACAACCATAACATGAGGTGTAGTCACAATATTGCAACTCCACACAAGTTTTGATATTTGTGCACATAGCATTCATTCATGCATCTGAAAGTACAAATGAGCAAAGGAAGGTATTGAGGGAGTACCACTTTTACATTAGTGATGATCGCACGCATTCTCTAGAGTTCATGCAAGGTTGCTTCTAGATGTTCTATAGTGGTTTGGCTCAGAGGGGCATATAATACGATCAACATATAATATGGTCTGATAATTGTGCAACACAGTTCAAGAACTCGCACATGTTCTACTGGTTGTGCAGGATGCATGTCATTACAAGTGTTCAACATATGTGTAACTATTGTGAGGCCGGACATGGAAAGGGGGAGCATGATGGTGCAGGGGCATGCATGAAAAGAGAATTAGCATGAGAAGAGTTAAAGTATAAAGACAGTGCAAATTTGACAGATGAAAAATCAATTGTCGAGTGGTGTAATGCTTTGATGGGTCTAGGTAATGAAGGTATGTCTTTAGTTCATAGATTTTTTTGGTTGATGGATGATACTAACATTGCACCATATGAAGACTATTGTACACTAATAGGATCGAGTGAGGTACACTCTTTCCTTAGCTCAAATGCAAGTTCATGGAGTATCGATACACGAAAGATGGCATGCTTTTGTTCTTCATGTACAATGCAAGACTGGAATGATTGTGAGTCAGGGGAGTGGGTTGACAAATGGTTCACAAGTTATCTTAGCCCACTTCACACGCATCACCCTCCGACGGCATTGGAACTGACACAGATAGAATCATCGGTCGACTTTGACCACATGTCAGATCTAGTTCAACGAGGTGATATATCTACTTTCTTAGTTGTTGAAATTCCATATCATTAGATCTTAATTTGTACTTTATTCATAATGTTGACAAATTTCAAGAGATTTTTTGCACATATCAATGCAGGGCATGTTTATGCACTTATTGCATATGAAGACAATGAAGAGGGAACAAACTATTACTTGTGTCATTGTGTTGAGACCAAAAATAAATTGGAGGCCCCAGTTATAGATGGAGAAAACATCGACTACCCTACAGGCTTAGTTGTGGTTACTGGAACAAGGCTTAGAAGGTACCCACATTCAAGTGTTAAACATTGGCTATTTCAGGACTTTGACATGCATCATAAGATTCTTCATTACTTGAACCTTTTCGTGGCATCCATTGTTCATTTGACCAAATATGGGGGTAGACCTTTGAACAAGATGTTATGGAAGGTCTGTGAGTCTGACCATGAGGCAATACTTGACACAATAAAGAGTAGAGTAGACCCAGATGGTTCATTGGATTAATTTGTAAGTATATGCACATTGGTTCTTATTAATTTATACTTGTATGCACATTAATTTGTTTGATGCCAATGCTATCATCTTCTTTTACAGTGATTGGTGTCCCCTTGCAAAAAATGAAGATATATGAGCCATCCAAGAGAATGTTAACTAGAAAAGCAATGCAACATCCTTATTTTGATGCCTGCATGCAACATCTGTAAGTGCCTTCCATTTATTTTTATTTCATTTCCATTTTGGATGCTCTTTATTTTTCTATTTTACTTTGCATATTTGTAAGTAAACTACTAGGGGTTGATGATCTTTCATTGTAAAAAATGCTGATTTAAGAGCCATCAAAGAGAATATCAGCCAAAAAAGCAATGCAACATACTTATTTTGATGATTTTGACAAATCTCAATTTTGATTTCAAGCCATTATAAGAGATCATGTGAAGCTTAGTGAGGTAATCTCAAGTTACTCATTTGAAGTTAACCTCATACTGAGCACCTATGATGTAGACGTTTAAAGAGAATCTTGAATGTATGAGTGACATTGTAAAAGATCTGAGAGAACGAAGTGCCAAAGACATTGTAATAAGATTTAATTACATAATGACATATACTCAAATATTGTAAGGTTGGAGTTCATGCTTGGTGTAGTAGCACCTTGTTCTGTAAATACCTTGAGTAGGAAAATTTGCAAACTTTGAATTTTGAAATGTAAACAATGTGAAAAAGGTCATATAAAGGTCATGTAAACAATTTGTACACATTTTTCTGCAACTCGTGTGACCAAGCGGACTGTTCCAACACATCAAAATAGGTATATTTATGCTAGGGATGGTCCTCTTTCCCACCAAAACATGTAGAATCGCTCTGAGCTATGTTCCACCAGATTGATCCCTTAAGGGTCCAAAGTGCAAAATGGCTGCAAACTTCAACATTCTAGTACTTGGATACCGTGACACTTAGAAACTTCTCATCTGATCCTACAGAAAGGCATTGGGACCCTCTAGAAAAATCTCTCTCGGTTTTGTCTATCCTGGAGTGGTTTTCTCGTGGCAGCGGATTTTCACTTGATGGAAAAAGTGTCAAATTCAAGCAGTGCAAAGTTGCAAAGTGGTGCAACTTTCGCTCTGCAACTCATGTGACCAAACTAACTTCTCGAACATGTCCAAATAGGTATTTTTACACTAGGCATGGTCTTTTTTCACACTGAAACACGTGGAATCGCTCTGAGCTACATTCAACTGGATCGATCCCTTAAGGGTCCAAAGTGCAAAATGGCTGCAAACTTCAACATGCTATTACTCGGATACCATGACACTTAGAAAATTCTTGTCTAATCCTAAAGAAAGGTGTTGGGCCTCTCTAGAAAAACCTCTCTCGGTTTTGGCTATCTTGGAGTGGTTTTCTCATGGTGGCGGATTTTCACTTGGTGGAAAAAGTGTCAAATTCAAGCAGTTCAAAGTTGCAAAGTGGTGCAACTTTCGCTCTGCAACTCATGTGACCAAACTGAATTCTCCAACACATCTGAATAGGTATATTTATGCTAGGCATGGTCTTTTTTCACATTGCAACACGTGGAATCGCTCTGAGCTACATTCCACCGAATCGATCCCTTAAGGGTCCAAAGTGCAAAATGGCTGCAAACTTCAGAATGCTATTACTCGGATACCGTGACACTTAGAAAGTTCTCGTCTGATCCTACAGAAAGGTTTTAGGCCCCTCTAGAAAAAAAAATCTTGGTTTTGGCTATCTTGGATTGGTTTTCTCATGGCGGCAGATTTTCACTTGATGGAAAAAGCATCAAATGCAAGCAGTGCAAAGTTGCAAAGTGGTGCAACTTCTGTTCTGCAACTTGTGTGACCAAGCAGAATGTTCCAACATGTCTGAATATGTAATTTCATGCTAGGCATGGTCCTCTTTTGCACTAAAACATGTGGAATCGCTCTGAGCTATGTTCCACCAGATCAATCCCTTAAGGGTCCAAGGTGCAAAATAGCTGCAAACTTTAGCATGTTATTACTTGGATACCATGACACTTAGAAACTTCTCATTTGATCCCATTTAAAGACATTGGACCCCTCTAGAAAAACCTCTCTCGGTTTTGGCTATCTTGGATTGGTTTTCTCGTGGCAGCGGATTTTCACTTGATGGAAAAAGTGTCAAATTCAAGTTGTGCAAAGTTGCAAAGTCGTGCAACTTTCGCTTTGCAACTCGTGTGACCAAGCAGACTATTCCAACATGTCTGAATAGGTATTTTTGCGCTATGCATTGTATTTTTTTACACCAAAACACATGGAATCACTCCGAGCTATGTTCCACCGGATCGATCCCTTAAGGGTCCAAAGTGCAAAATAGCTGCAAACTTCAGCATGCTATTACTTGGATACCATGATACTTATAAACTTCTTATCTGATCCTAAAGAACGGTGTTGGAATCCTCTAGAAAAACCTCTCTCAGTTTTGGCTATCTTGGAGTGGTTTTCTCGTGGCGGCGGATTTTCACTTGATGGAAAAAGTGTCAAATTCAAGCTGTGCAAAGTTGCAAAGTGGTGCAGCTTTTACTCTGCAACTCATGTGACCAAGCAAATTTTTCCAACACATCTAAATAGGTATTTTTACACTATTTATGGTCCTCTTTTGCACTGAAACACGTGGAATCGCTTCGAGCTATGTTCCACCGGATCGATCCCTTAAGTGTCCAAAGTGCAAAATGGCTGCAAACTTCAACATGCTATTACTCATATGCCATGATGCTTAGAAACATCTCATTTGATCATATAGGATTGCGTTGATCCTTTCTAAAAAACCTCTCTCGGTTTTGGCTATCTTGGAGAGGTTTTCCAGTGGTGGCGGATTTTCACTTGATGGAAAAAGCGTCAAATGCAAGCAGTGCAAAGTTGCAAAGTGGTGCAACTTTCATTCTGCAACTTGTGTGACCAAGTGTACTTTTCCAACACATCCAAATAGGTATGTTTATGCTAGGCATGGTCCTCTTTTGTACTGAAACACGTGGAATCTCTCTGAGCTATGTTCCACTGGATCGATCCCTTAGGTTGGAGGAGTCTTAAGTTGCAAATTTGTAAGTTCCTTAAAGCAACAAATTTGAAATGATATTGAATGGACCACTTAGAACTCATTGAATCTAAGTGATGCTCACAGAGGTGAGGCACTAGGCCTTCCTGGGAGGTCACCCATTCCAATATACTCCAGCTCAAATACTTAACCACGAATTTTTTTCCCCAAGGTTAAGGCCACTTAGCTTGCAACCCCATTTGCAAAACCTTCAGCAAGTGTTGTGCCTTATGAAACATTCATTATAGAGCCTCTTTAGCTCATCAATTGATAAGTAGGAGTTATTTTCTACAATGTGTCAAATTGTGATATTGCTATCAGGATTCCATTGAGCAATCATTTGTAGTATTAGATTTAGCTCTAGCTTCTACAGTATTGCAAATGATTGCAGATAGTTTCAAAGATCTAGATAACATCAATAGTTCACATTACTCAAGAAGGATGAACATCTTAAATACATTTGCGGAAATCAGGAAAAGTAACCTTCTTGTGGACTTAGGGTTGCAATATTTGATCTACAACATGTTCCACCATTTCTTCAGTAGGATCAAGAACACACATAATGAAGGTGTGTTTGTATCCATGAAATATTACGGTTTGAACTATCAAGGAGAGTAATATTTTATCTTGACCAACCATATCTATACCATGGTTTGTTTGGAAACAAGGATGGGTTCTCTCTTCATCGGCATATACATTATTCCTCGATGTGTTCACACTAGTGTTGCAAGACTAGGACTCACCTCAGACTTGACAAGCCATTTTTTGAATTGGACTCGGGCTCGAAGCCCAGACTCGACAAAGAGAAAAACCTAAGAAATTCAAAGATTTGTAAGGATTTAAAACTTGTTTCATGCACCCTTTAATAAATAAACCTTAAAGACACAATAGCATCATCAAATAGAAATTACAATGATCCCATACACAAACATACATCAATCACATAAGTATAAGCACAAATTTTAGCTGAAGGAAATAACACATTTAGATATATAAATATTGTGATATTGCTATCAGGATTCAATCATGTAGTTTTACAAGTCAAACTCATTAACCCATGATTCATCAGTAGTGGTTCACAAGAACCCATCTCTCATGATAATGAATGGTTCATAAGGAGGAAGATAAATCTTCATATATTTCTTCTATCACAAATGAGATAAGTGCTTGGTTTCATGAAGGTCATGAGACAACCATTAATGGGGAGTGGATACATGAAGAACTGATGGAGAATGATAATGGTTTCAGACCTGCTATAAAAGGAAAAAAAATTCATTTCAATGATGCAAGAGGTGTTTGGTTTCACTACCAAAATGAGCCTACGAAGAATGCATTTGAAACTTCTTTTGACCTTGAGGGTGTACTTACTCCATCTCAAGGATCATGCATTGAGGATGACATAGATCAATGCTAGGGCTAACCAATTAATAATTATAGACGTGAATAAGTCAAACATGTACATGTCAGTAAGGGAAGTACAAGTACTCAAAAACACGTAAGCCTCAAAAAGTATACACACGAATACATAGTATACACAAATTAAAACAAAGTATATGCATGAATACAAGGTATATGCATGAAAACATGTAAGCCACAAAGTATACACTCGAATGCACATAAGTCAAAAAGTATACATGTAAGTTGTAATGTATTTGAATACACGTAATTCATATCTATTGAACCATCAAATTAGAATGCAAATATGGACAGGCATCGATAAAAGATATTTGTATTAACCAAATACCCATGTAAGGATACATCAATATATGTCGATATAAGTATGAAATATATGTACAAAATAGCCATATAGGCTTACAATAATGCCATCTAGGCATACAATGTCAAATATGTCCAATAAAAAATATGTACAAAACTACCATGCATGCATACAACAAAGGACTCTGGAATCAAAAGTCATTTCTCTCCATGCGCAGGAAATAAAATATTTCCCTATCCTTTTCGCTCGGATGGCGATAGGTCTGTCACTCATTTTTGTTGTGCTCGTGGAGTGCTCCTACTACTCCTCCTAGGGTTTAGTTCATGGTGAAGTTTTAACTATTACAATAAGAAGTAAAGACATGAATATATAGAAATTACACTATAAAAAATGATATATTTGACAAAATAATCACTTACATCCATCTCACGATCTCTCTCCATGAGGGAAATATCCTCACGCCCATGCTCAGACGTGCTCAAGCCCTGTATAAACCATACAAATAGACAAAAACTACATGAATCAATAATGGTTTGATTTTTAACTAACTAACATCTATAACAACAAATGTAAATTAAAATTTACTAATTTGCCTCATACTTCTTATGTCAGAGCCATCAAGGATTGTATAGCAGATGTCACACCAATATCCATTACCCTCGTCATAGTCGGAGGTGTATCGTCTCACAACAACTAAAAATAAAATAACAAATTATTCAACGTAATCAACGATGTACATGTATAAACTACACAAATCTATTAAATACTTGATTCATTAGTTAAACTCTTTATTCTATTACCTGCATGAAGGTTTGAGTAAATTCACTGCCACTGGGAAGTGTTCCATTAACACCTCCAATATTACTCTGTTCAACATCCAAAATTGCATATTAAATTACCATTCGTAAAACAATGCCATTAATATGCAATAAACTTATAATTGTTAACTAGTTACATACCCTAGCTATAGGTGTACTGCAAAAATAGGTTGGTGGGGGGCTGGTGTATTCAGTCTCAACACTGTGACCCTGCAATTTTATTAAAATCATAAAATATTTTTAGTTAATCTTGCATTTAAAAATCAAAATTTAATAAATTAAATTCAATGAACACATGCACTAACTTTTACCTGACTATCAAGGCCATATGCCTCATGCAAAATGTTGGCTGCCCTCTCCATCTCCATAGTTGCAGACGAATCCTATGTACCAGTCTCTTGAGGGTTGGTGGGGTCATGTGAACAAGTAGCCCCACAAGATTGACACACATGTGTTCGAAGGCCACCAATAGAAGACTCCCTTGGATGGCATTGTAGAATAGGGCTAGTATGATGGATGACACTCTGGGTCAAAGTGTTGATTGCCTACAATGTCTCTATGTTAGCACTTTCCTTCACGATGGAAGCCATAACAATGTGCTCATGAGGTGGCCTAGTGAGAGCTCATCTACCTTGCTGTGTAGGATTCGGCTGTGCACCAAGTCTATCCTATGATGACCCCCCACCTCTCCCCTGGAAATCCCTCATATCAAAATAATTTGGGATTTTATTCAATATGAACTCACTGTATAGTTTCCTAAGGAAATATTACAGGACCTTGCAATTGTTGCACAATGGGTAATCGAAGACTATGTACAACCTATCATAAAACCGGTCCTTCATCTATTTGTGGTGGCTCTAATGGATAGGAAACCTCTTCGCATTGAGGGTAAGATTTTGATTTGTGCATGGGTCGGTGAATAATGAGCACAAATCACCTTTTGTAATTTTTAAATCTTTCACATCCTTGTATGATATTTTTTTTGCATAATAGTCCCTAGCCACCTGCCTCCTATCTTCCCATCCAGTTATTTGTTTGCTAATTGAATCTACATTTGTTAACATATCTTTCAATGAATTTGCTAGGGTCATTCTTTCTGTGGTTGAACCATTTGGATCACTCAACCTATTGATCAAATCCTCAATTTGTTTTTTGTTGTTCTCAATTTCACTCATTAAATTTTGTTGAGTGCTAAGAGGGGGTTGAGTGATTGGTGGAGGAGGTTGATGTTGTGGTTGATTTTGATCTTGAGGATTTTGAGGGTTTGCAGGTTGATTTGCATCTCCTAATAATTCAAACAAATAGATATCAAATTCAACCTAAAACTAACAAATTCAACCTAAAACTAAAAAATTCAAAACAAAAACCATAGAATCCTTACCTCTTACAGCTCCTCATCGTTGTGGCACCATCGTTGTGAAGAAATAGGGATTCTTGGTGAAGAAATTCTCATCCTAGAACACGAGCGCGATATTTTGGGGTTTTTGGCTGCAGGTGCAACAAAAAAACTAGTCGAAATGCAAATGAGAGATTTGCATTTGTTTTTTTTCTTTTAACAGTTAATAACACAAGTGTGTTATAACGCGCTCGCATTATTTTTTTGTAGTTGTAGCCGTTGAGACCTTGCCTAGGTTTAACAGATACATAACGTGAGTGCGTTATAACACATTCGCATTATGGTTTTCAACTTTTTTTTTTTTTAGGGTGTCCATGGAATTGCTACCCATTTCCATGCATCCACCTGATATGGAAGAAGAACTTACCCCAGAGGATCAAAGAATTGCAAAGCTCTTCAAGGCAGTTAAGAATGACAAGCATATGGTAAAGATTGATGTTCAAAAGTATGGTGGGAGTCTAAATGATGGAGAGTTACTTGATTGGATTACTACATTAGATAACCATTTTGAGTGTGATGAGGTTCTTGAGGACGTGAGGGTAAAGATTGGAAAGACAAAGTTGCAAGGCCATGCTTTGGTATGGTGGTATTATCTTCAATAAAAAAGAAGGAAGCAAGGAAAGTCCAAAATTACCTCATGGGACAAGATGGTATCAAAAATCAAAGGTAAATTCTTCCCCAAGGATCATCAAGTTCAAATGTTTAAGAATTTGCAAGGTTTAAGGCAAAAGGAAATGGACATTAAGTCTTATACTAAAGAGTTTTATAAACTAATTTTGAGGTGTGTTCATCATGAGAATGAGGATGAAAAATTTGCTAGGTATATGGGTGGTTTGAGGTTTAATATGCAAGATGAATTGGTTTTGGCTAACCCTAGGAATGTAGAGGAATGTTATCAAATGGCAATCAAGGTGGAGGAGAAAATGAACAGAAGACAAGAAAAGGTAGTTATAGGTAGAGGTAATGAATCAAGAGGTAGATGATCCTTCCCTAGATCAAGGAAAAATAATGAGAGTCAAGGAGATTCCAAGAAGGAGCAAGAACAATCTGATTTCAGAGATGGATGAAGAGGCATAAGAGGTAGGTTTGGTGGTGGAAGAAATGAAAATACCTTTTCAGGTAGATGCTATATTTGCAATGAATTTGGCCATCCATCCTACAAATATCTTGAGAATATTTGTGCTTCATCAATTGGAAGTAAAAGTGAGAAGAGAGTTCACCTTGTGCAAGGGGATGAGGAGGAAAGTGTTGGTTCACCAAGCCATCCTATAGACCTTGAAGTTTGAGAAGCTCTGATGCTGCAAAAACAACTTTTGAAGACCTCCAAAGAAGTAGAACTAGTGCATAGGAAGAGCCTTTTCAAAACCACTTGAAAGAGTAAGGGAAAGGTATGTAAGATTGTGATTGATTCTGTCTCAACTAAAAATATGGCTTCATGTGAAATGGTGAACAAGTTAAACTTCAAAAGGATTCCTCATGAGTTGCCTTTTAAGGTATCGTGGCTAAGTGATGGTCAATATTTGTTAGTAAATGAGCAAGCTATTGTATTTTTTCAAATTGGTGAATATAGAGATAGTGTTATTTGTGACATTCTTCCAATGGAATGTTTCCACATACTCCTAGGAAGACCTTTGCAGTATGATAGGTGTGCCATGCATGATGGAAGAGAAAATAGGTACACCAAAATGAAAGATGGACATAAGTTTGTTTCGACTCCACTTGTAGAGGATGTGAAAGGAAAAGCCAAAGTAATCATGTGTGGGAACAAGGAGCCTATAAGTGTTGTGAAAGAAATCAATTTTTCTAATGTTGTAAATAGGCATAGGTCCAATAATGCAGGATCAATAGATGTGATTGCAAGAACAAAGGTAAAATGTGATTTGGAAGGGAGTACACAAGAAGGTGTGTTAGTTGGGACCGTTGAATGTCCTATTCCTACAAATATGGGTATGAAACAAGTGAGGATTGCAGATACAATGATAAATAACACTGATAAAATAGTGAAGAAGCATGGTGGCAATGTGTTGAGACTTATGACAAGGGTAAACACATAGGGTGTATTGCAGGGTAGACCTCAACAAGGAGATGAGGCTAAGACAAATGAATTTTATGGTAATGATGGTACTGAAATTTGTTTATCTCCAAGTACAAAATAGATGGAAATAGGTAGAAGAGCATTGGCAGGTCCTAATGGATAGTTGAAGGCACAAACAAGTGTCAAGAAAGCCAGAGAAGTAGGGAAAAGTAGCAAGATGGAATAATATGGAGCACAACATTGTATGGGTCCATAGCATTGGCCTATGAGTCAATGGTGTCTTAATCCAACTTGGGCATGGTGGTATCATCCACAATTCATGTGGCATGAATTCTTCTTAGGTGGGGTGTATGCTGTAGGAGCACCTAATCACGTAGTGACAAATTCTTATGTTTAATGGTCCAATTCACTTTTGTATTAAAATGGAGTCATAAAATTGCATTTGTAAGCCTAAAAAGGAAATTATATATGATTGTGTGTAATAGGAGTCATTAAGTTAGTGTCATAAAGTTTCAAATTTGTGAGCTGCATTATGCAACAAATTTGTAGTTCCAATGGTTAAATATGCTTTTGAAAGTTGGTTTCTTAGTGGTTAGAGGTGTTGGTCAGTTAGAGGAGATTGAGAAATTTTATGAAAATCTTGAGTTGTTGTTGTTTAAGCCAAGGGAATGAAATAAACATTGAAGTACTCTATTTTTTATATAATTATCACTATTTTTTTGAGTTTCTTGTTTGTGTACAGGCCATACCAATCTTATATGTATTGAATACTCTAAATGAATAGTAGGTAGATGTTCTAACCTATATTTGGTGCCTTGACAGGACTTTGTTCAATCCTTTAGTATCTTAATTCATCAATTTACTCTTATCGGGTCCTTGAACAGTCTCAAGGGTTTGAAGTCACTTTAATGGCATAATCATCATCCCACCTACTGTCTTCAATTGTAACTCAGTGGGATGATGTAATAGGATTTAGGGAATGATAAATTGGGAGTAGGAGGCATGTAAGATTGATTTCTTGGCTTGGAGAATGAAAGGAAGGGTTTGAAGTGTGAGTTTTCCCTTGGGAATTGGTGGGTCGAACTTGTGAAATGAAAGAAAGTATATTGCTAGTGGCCAAGTGAGTCTTCCTTCAGCATGGGTGGACCTATTGAAAGGTTTTTAAGTATTCTATTTTATTAGGAGTATCTAGGAAGATGGAAATTCATTAATGGTGTCCTAAAAACCTAGTTGTTTAGGCTACTAGGAGGGGTTTTGAATTGAAGGTTTACTTGAGCATTTGGGGTCATGAGAACTAGAAAATATTTGGTTTGGGAACCTTTTCTAATACTATATTAAGGTTAGAAGGTTTGGGGTGGAGATCTAGAGGTAGACCCTTTGGAAAAATGGCTTGATTTGAGGCCTAAAACTTTGAAAAACCCGAATTTGAGGTATTTGGCCTGAAGGAGGTGCATCATATTTTCTATTATGTTGAGTATCCCTGAAATGGGTATTCAAATCAATTAATATTTTCTAAGGTGTTTTGGAAAGGTTTGATCAAAATTCAAAAAAATAGGGTTTCCACTAGTATAAGGGAAGCTTGTGTTAAGTGATTCAAGTTTAATGGAATTCAAAGAACCTGACTTGGAGATTATTTTAAATTGATCTAATTGCCATTGTATGAATGTTGAGGGCCTTTTTAGGGGACTTGGTGAATATTTTTTTTTGTTCTGCAAGATTTAAGGGTTGAAACCCTTGAGGGTAAATTGATGTCTAATAAATTAATTGCATAGTAAAGAAGAGTTCCTTGATTTAGAGTTGAAGTTTCCCTTATTGTGAGTGATCTCCACCCTGGCTCTACATTAAAGTGGTATCAAAGCATCGGGGAGTAGATTTTGTTGCATTTTGCAGGTTGTGAAGAGAAAGAAAGAAGTGAAGAGTTCAGTATTCAAAGATGCCTCCAAAAAATAAAGATATAGCTAAAGAGATGAAGGAGATGAAAGAAAGGCATGCTAGAGAGATCAAAGATTTTGAGGAAATAATTATAGCCTTGGAGACAAACAAAAGAAGTGGTGTGGAAGAGAGTGAGTTATATGAAGAGGAAGATGAAGAGTTTGAATATACGGAAGAAGAACTTGCCCATGAGGATCAAATAATTGCAAAGCTCTTGAAGGAAGTTAAGAATCACAAGCATAAGGTAAAGATTGATTTTAAAAAGTATGGTGGGAGTCTAAATGATGAAGAGTTACTTGATTGGATTGCTACATTAGATAACCATTTTGAGTGTGATGAGGTTTCTGAGAACCAGAGGGTAAAGATTGCAAAGACAAAGTTGCAAGGCCATGCTTTGGTATGGTGGGATTATCTTCAATCAGAAATAAGGAAGCAAGGAAAGTCCAACATTACCTCATGGGGCAAGATGGTATCAAAACTCAAAGGTAAATTCTTACCGAAGGATCATCAAGTTCAAATGTTTAAGAAATTGCAAGGTTTAAGGAAAAAGGAAATGGACATTAAGTCTTATACTGAAGAGTTTAATAATCCAAGTTTGAGGTCTTGTCATCAAGAGAATGAGGATGAAAAGTTACTAGGTATATGGGTGGTTTGAGGTTTAATATGTAAGATGAATTTGTTTTGGCTAATGCTAAGAATGTAATGTTATCAAATGGAAATTAGGGTGGATGACAAAATGAAGAGAAGAGAAGACAAGATAGTTAGCAGTAGAGGTAATGCATGAAGAGGTAATGGATCCTTCCCTAGTTCAAGGAAAAACAATGAGAGTCAAGGAGATGCCAAGAAGGAGCAAGAACAATCTGATTTGAGAGGTAGATGGAGAGGCACAAGATGCAGGTTCGGTGGAGGAATAAATGCAAATACCTTTTCAGGTAGATGCTATACTTGCAATGAATTTGGCCATCCATCTTACAAATGTCCTAAGAATATTGGTGCTTCATCAAGTGGAAGTAAAGGTGAGAAGAGAGTTCACCTTGTGCAAGAGGATGAGGAGGAAAGTGTTGGTTTACCAAGCCATCCTATATACCCTAAAGTTGGAGAAGCTCTGATGTTGGAAAAACAAATTTTGAAGACCTCTAAAGAAGTAGAACCAGTGAACAAGAAGAGCCTTTTCAAAACCACTTGCAAGAGTAAGGGAAAGGTACATGTAAGACTATGATTTATTCAAGCTCAACTGAAAATATGGTTTCATGTGAAATGGTGAACAAGTTAAATTTCAAAAGGATTCCTCATGAGTTGCCTTAAAACATATCTTGGCTAAGTGATGGTAAATATTTTTTAGTAAATGAGTAGGCTATTGTAGATTTCCAAATTGGTGAATATAGAGATAGTGTTATTTGTGACATTCTTGCAATGGAATGTTGCCACATACTCCTAGGAAGACCTTGGCAGTATGATAGGTGTGCCATGTATGATGGAAGAGAAAATAAGTACACCATAATGAAAGATGGACATAAGTTTTTTTTGACTCCATTTATAGAGGATGTGAAAGGAAAAGCCAAAGTAATCATGTGTGGGAAGAAGGATCCTATAAGTGTTGTGAAAGAAATCAAATTTTTTGATGTTATGAGCAGGTATAGGTCTGATAATGCAGGATCAATAGATGTGATTGCAAGAAGAAAGGTAAAATGTGATTTGAAAGGGAGTACACAAGAAGGTGTGTTAGTTGGGACCATTGAATGTCCTATTTCTATAGATATGGGTGTGAAACAAGTTAGGATTGCAAATACAGTGATAGATAACACTAATAAAACAACGAAGAAGCATGATGGCAATGTGTTGGGATTGATAACATGGGTAAATGCATAGGGTGTATTTCATGGAAGACCTCAACAAGAAAATCAAGCTAAGGAAAATGAAGTTTGTGGTAATGATGGTACTAAAATATGTTAATCTGAAGATACAAGACAAATGAAAACTTGTAGAAGAGCATTGGCAAGTCCTAATGGACAGTTGAAGGCATAAACAAGTGTCAAGAAATCCAGAGAAGAAAGGAGGAGTAGAAAGGTGGAACAATATGGAGCACAAAATAGTATGGGTCAATGAAATTCACCTATGAGTCAATGGAGTCTTAATCTTGCTTGGGCATGGTGGTATCATCCATAATTCATGTGGCATGAATTCTTCTTAGGGGGGTGTATGGTACAGGAACACCTAATCACCTAGTGAAAAATTATTATGTTTAATGGTCCAATGCACTTTTTTATTAAAAGGGAGTCATCAAATTGCATTTGTAAGCCTAAACAGGCAATTAGATGAGATTGTGTGTAAAAGGAATTATTGAGTTAGTCTCATAAAGTTTTAAATTTGTGAGTTGCATTATGCAACAAATTTGTAGTTCCAATGGTTATATGCTTTTTCAAGTTGGTTAGTTAGAGGAGATTGATAAATGTTATGAAAATCCTTGAGAGGCTTGAGTTGTTGTTTTTGAAGCCAATGGAATGAAATAAACATTCAAGTACTCTATTTTTAATATAATTCTCACTATTTTTCTTAGTTTCTTGCTTGTGTACAACATGTACATGTCTTATATGTATTGAATACTCTAAGGAAATAGTAGGTAGATGTTTTGAACTATATTTGGTGTCTTGACAGGACTTGGTTCAATCCTTTAGTATCTTAATTCATCAATTTACTCTTACCGTGTTGTAGAACAGTCTCAAGGGTTTGAAGCCACTTTAATGGCATAATCATCATCCCACCTATTGTCTTAAATTTTAACTTGGTGGGATGATGTATTAGGATTTTAATGATAATTTTGGAGTAGGGGGCATGTAAGAGTGATTTCTTGGCTTGGAGAATGAAAGGAAGGGTTTGAAGTGTGAGTTTTCCCTTAGGAATTGGTGGGTCAGAATTGTGAAATGAAGAAACTATATTTCTAGTGGCCAAGTGAGCATTCCTTAAGAATGGGTGGACCTATTGAAAGGTTTCTAAGCAGTTGGTTTGATTAGGAGTGGCTAGGAAGATAGAAATTCATTAATGGTGTCCTAAAACCCTAGTTGTCTAGGCTACTAGGAGGGGTTTTGAATTGAAGGTTTACTTGAGCATTTGGGGTCATGAGACATGGAACATATTTGGTTTGGGAACCTTTTCTAAGATTTTTTTGAGGTTAGAAGGTTTGGGGTGGAGATATAGAGGTAAACCCTTTGGAAAAATGGCCTAATTTGAGGCCTAAAACTGTGAAAAAACCAAATTTGAGATATTTGGTCTAAAGGATGTGCATCTGGTTTTCTAGTATGTAGAGTATCCCTAAAATGGGTATTCAAATCAATTAATTTTTTCTAAGGTGTTTAGGAAAGGTCTTGTCAAAAGTCTGAAAAACAGGGTTTCCACTAATATAAGGGAAGCTTGTGTTAAGTGATGATTTTTATGGAATTCAATGAACCTGAATTGGAGATTGTTTCAATTGATCTAATTTCCATTGTATGAATTTTGAGGGCCTTTTTAGGGGACCTGGTTAATATTTGTTGTTTTTTCGCAAGATTGAAGGGTTGAAACCCTTGAGGGTGAGTTTATGTCTAATAAATTGATTGCATAGTAATGAAGAGTTCCTTGATTTAGAATTGAATTTTCCATTATTTTGAGTGATCTCCACCTTGTCTCTTCATCATATATGTACCTTGGAAGCCTGGAGATTCTAAAAATATTATGGAAAAACAAATAGACTATTGAAAAATGCCTTGGAGGACTAAGACACCTTTACTCACATCTTAGTTCCACTACTATTTTTTGGGTCAAACATAAAATATTTGGATAATACAACAAAATCTAAAAAAATCACTAAAAGATTCCACCTAGAGGACTAATACGTCTTTACTCTCGTCTTAATCCCGATCTGAAATTCTAAAAAGTGTAAATGTGGTCCTGAGCTCCCAGATATGCAATTGCTTATCCTCAAATCTTAGGTTTTGAAACAAGAAGATTTGACATGTAGGTGACTTTACATGAAGATGATAACTTTGAAAAAAAATTACTCCAAGTGATCTTCAAGTCTACAACCTATATCTGCAAACACAAATGGACAAGATGGAAGATCTTGTTCATTGTTAGTGAATGGGGGTTTGCCTTGGTCAAACCCCTTGGTGGTATTTAAACCTTGAAATGAAATGGAAATGATGAAGGAAATGGTGAATGAACAATATGCAATGCTACATTGACCAAACACTTGAAATTGCTGAAAATTTGTGTGTAATGGTTGCAATGGATATGAATCTTGAAATGCTTGATAGATATAGACTTGAAATGCATTCTTAGATAAAAACCCTACATAAAAAATGTTAGCACAATAACACACATGATACAAGAACAATCTTTGACATGATGGTTGAAACTTGATGATGGCTCCAATTGCTTGATGAATTGCTCTTGAATTCTCTTGTAAACTCAATTTGACTATAATGAATTCTCTCACAAAAAGAGTTGGGTTGCTTAGGAGGAAAATGAATGAAGGAACCTTGTATTTATACTTGTTCATGCATAATATCCCAAAATCATATCACACCAAGTTGACATATGAATTCAAAGAAAAAAGGAGGTTAAATCCCACCAAGATTTGAAATTAAATCCTGAAAATGACTCAAGGAGGAATAAGACACCCTAGGTAGCATCTTAGTCCCAAGTGATGAAACTTGGCGCATAGACACCAAAAAGGGGCCCAAAACATATGCCTCAAAATTAGGGTCCCAAGACCTCAGGGGGACAAAGATTCCCTTTGCGGTATCTTATTCCCAATCAAAAATCAGAGACATTCCAATTAGAGTCATTAGGGGATCAAATATGCTTTGGAGAATGTAAGGATTTACTAGAAAAATATGTCATTCATAGGGCTTGTGGACATAAAATAGGGCCAACTAAACCATAAACAAGGATAAATTAAGCAAGGCAGGCCCAAACAAGTGTGAACATGAAAGGGTATGCATTTTACTACACTACATTTCACCCCCACTTTAGTGAGAGGATGAGCTTTCCTCAAACTCACATTATAGTATCCTACCACGCAATCAAGAGGGGCTCAAATGTACAAATGTTAGTAAGATAGGATGAAAACAAACAAGAGGGTGGCAGAGACCCCAGGATTGTGATCCTATGGAAAATGAACATAGGCACAAATGAACATGCTTGTGGATGATATATGAAGCCAATACTAGATCACAAACATACACCATGAAAGACAAGAAAAAAATGAAAAAGGAAAGGATCTACAATAGATCAAGCTTCAATTAGCCATCCAACATGGTGGACTGGGTCTAGGCTTGAAGAGGGTTTACAAGTAGAACACATTTTCCACTATTCAAACAAAATACACACTCATGAGGTCTAGTGGGAACTAGTTGTCCACTAGGTGAGCCCTAAGAGGTCCATATCAACGTCATACCCCCATAATTATGACAAGGACAAAAAGGAAAAGGCGATGCTCACATGGACTAGTGAAGCTAGATGTTCACTAGGTAAGCCCCACAAAGTCCATATCAAATAAATACCTCCATTACTTTAATAAAGACAAAAGGAAAGAAGCAACACAACCAGAAAGAGAGAGGATGCTCAAAGGGATTTTTCTTAGTTCATGCAAGGCCTTACTCTTAGTGGACATCGTTCCTAGTGTCTCCAAGAGAGGACCAGTCAAAGGGTAAAATATTCACAACTGAGGGAATGTAGTGTGCCACATTACCACTAAGTGGAATATAATATGGTGACATAGGTCACACTTTTGAATTTCGTTAATCCCAATGTCACGACAAAGAGAAAAATGCGTCATATGAAGACAAAAAATCGCATCAAGGAACATGGAAAAGAAATGAAAATTAAATCAACTTGAAATAATACCTATGTATGCCCCCACTTTAAAGAAATTGCTAACACCAAACTATGAGAAATTACTTTAAAGTAGACAAACATGGAAAATAAAATGGAAAAGAGGGTTTCCCACTTGAAACACATAAGGGATCTATGCATTTAGGGTCAGTATTTTTCTTTGGTGAAAAGATATTAGAGAGCTCAAAACTTCCATCATTTCTCAAATACACACAAAATTGGAAGAGTGACACAAAGATAGTGAAAATAAAGAAAATCCTTTTGGATCAACATGGAAGAGACATAGGGTGTCTCAACACCTTGTGTCATCCCCAAAAGTAAAACACAAGACAAAAGTGAAAAGATAAATGAAAAGGTGATAAGGTTACGACATAGAGAAGAGTGAAGGTACAAATAGAGGAATGCACAAAGAGAGAGAAACATCAAACAAAATTTCATGGTGGATCACGATACGCACATGCAAAAAAGAAAAAGAAAAATAAAAGACTAGTAAGCCATAGGTGAGTCAAACTAAAGTAGGTTATCCACCTTCCAGTCTCAATCTACATAAGTGAAAGGTAGATAACAAACCAAAGGGACAATAAAAAGTGCCTGACTAGGACAAGGCCATTGGCTTCTTGTCCCCACTGAGTGCAAGACAAGAATGGGCTGAGATAGGTGATGAGAAGTGTCATGTAATGGTGAGAATTGCAAGATTTTACAACGATTACATGAAAAAAGGGGATAAAGCTTAGTCAATCACTGGATGGCAATCATCACCATCAAAGTGAAAAAAATGCAATACTAACTTGAGTGTGCGACACTCTTTGGTGCTATGTCCGAGAATTTGATAGTATGTGTAATGTGGGACTTTATCATCCTTAGGATAGAGAACCAATCTATTCATAGGATGCAATGTTATGAATCCTTTGTTGAGAATTATTTGTAACTTCCTTTCAATTTTAGGTGGTGGACGAGGAGGTTGTAATTTTTGTAATTTATAATTTCATTTATGTTTTCTAGGTTGACCAACAACCTCGTCATTGTTGGGAGTTAGTACATTAGTATCCAAATCCACTGTACCATCACTACAAATATTTAGCCATTCTCTAGGTATTTTTGCATTGTGAGGGGGATCTTGATATCCTAACCCTTTTGTGTTTTATTAGTTGGAACTTGTTCTAAGAGTTGGTGAATTTCATGCTCGCTTGTTGTATCGAATCCTTATTTACTCAAGATTGTGAATCCCTTGCCATATGTTTCTTCAAGATTGATTGGAGTTTTTGTTATTTTGTTATGATAAGATGGTTGAATGTTTTCTTGTCTAGAGGAACTAGATTCACCTATTGTATGGAACTTAGATTCAACAAAAATTGCCTAAGTTTATGATGTAAGTAACTAGACATGTCAAGAGATGGTATTGTTGGAGGATTTGGTTTTCATGGATGTGTAGAAGGATGCATTAGATTTGAGGTTATCAGTATTTTTTTTAGGAACTTATTCATGTTGTCATCATCTTCTCCAATGATGTCAACATCAGGAGGAGGGCATGCATTAGGGGTTGACAAAGCATGAGTGAGTTCAATGTCATTAGGATCATTATCGAAAGCACAATTTGAGACATCTACTAAGGATTTTAGGGACATCCACAAATTTTTGAAGCACATATCCATGATGCAAGAGTAAGAAAATGCACTTGGAAATGAAATAAATTGGAATAATTTTTTTGGAAACTAAAATAGAAAACTAAAAGCAACCCATAAAAACATAGAACAACAATTTCAAACCCTGAAAACTAGAGAGTCAAAGTAAACAGGGACTAACATGCCAATAAGGGGGATTTATTCCTCTTGATGAGATCTAGCATTTGCAAACGTTGAAATAGGAAGCTAAAATTAGGGAAATGATTATGAGCATAAAAAGTTGAGAGTGACTAAGATGCCAGTAAGGGCATTTTAGTCCTAGAAGAGGTTTTTTTGAGAGAAACAACAAATTTTGGCTTGAAAATAACTTTCTCAGGTTACCTATATAGGGACTTGATGTTTCAAAATATAAAACAATGAAAATGAAGACAACAACAAAAAATGATGAACAAGCAATTGAATGCAAGATTTGAAATGCAATTTTTCAATTTTCAATGCAAGAATAATGTCTCTAAATGTAATTAAGAGGATGAACAATGCACTTTTTAGTTTTTCAATGAAATTTTATGATGCAAGAAAGGAAAACAACAACCAATATGCACTTTTAGTAATGCAAAGATAGGAAACATAAATGAAATTTCACTAATGCAAGATGCAAGAAACCCTAGATGCAAAATGCAATGAATGCAATATAGATCTAGGACTCTAAAGGACTCCAAAAAATAAAAGGAAGAGTGCTCAAACAAATTCAAGTTCACTAAAATGAAATGGAAATAGAAATGGGGGAGAGAGGGACAAATGACCCTTTCCCTATTCTATCTCGTTCATTAAAATATGTCATAAGAACCCTAATAGGATTGACTATTAACCTCTCAAGGTGGGTCAATACACAACTAGGAGGACTTAGGAGGGGGTGTTCTATCATATTAAAGGGTTCACAACCAAGCAAATGCTTGGAAATAATATTTAAAAATGCATCGTGATATGCAAAACACTTAAAATAAGCAAAATGAAGCTTACTAATATTGGAATTGAACAACTCCAAGTTAGGGTATGTGTACATGGGGGGCTTAGAGATGCCAACAGGATTCTGGAAATGCAAAAATACTGCTGAAAAATATCATGGAGGACTAAGACGCCTTTACTCTCCTCTTAGTCCCACTGCTATTTTTTGGGGAAAACATAGAATCTTTGGATAATGGAAAAAAATCCCAAAAAATCTCTCAAAGATTACACATAGAGGAATAGGATACCTTTACTCCCATCTTAGTCCCAATCTATTTTTTTGAAAATAGTGAATGTGGTCCTAAGCTCCTAGATCTGTAATTTCTTCTCCTTGGATCTCAGGTTCTAAAACAACTAGATTTTACCTATAGGTGAGTTCCTATGAAGATGACAACTTTGACAATGCAACTTTGACAAATTTTCACTCCAAGTGATCTTCAAGTCTAAAACCTAGATTTGCAAACACAAATTCAAAGGATGGAAAAACTTATTGATTGTTAGTGAATGGGGGTTTGCCTTGGTCAAACCCCTTGTTGGTAATTAAACCTTGAAATGAAATGCAAATTATGAAGGAAATGGTGAATGAATGCATCCCAAGGAATATTTCAATAAAAAACCCAACAAGATCAACATATAAACTTAATTTTACACACTCCCTGACACTTTAGCAATCAAAATAGGCCTTGCGGGACCCATTTTTCACTTTGGGTGAATGAGTCCCATCTAGGTGGGACCCATTCACCCAGCTTGGTGAATGAGCCCCATTTGGCCTATTTTAAAGGTTTTAAGCAAGAAAAATTGGTTTTTAAGTTCCAATTTCATGTATGTCGACCTTTGGGATCTAATACATGGTATCTTAGATGGATTTCCTATATAAATGAGCTTCCAAACCATTATTTCATAAGGTATACATGTTATCAAGTCAAGCATTCAAGAGTTAAGAATTCCAAGACATCACAAGATCATCTAAAGAGCATTGAAGATCATTTTTTAGGCATTCAAGGGAAAAAATCTTCATTAATTGTTTCAAAAATTTAAGATCCATCATAATGTCAAGCATATCAAGAATCAACAATTTTATTGAGCTAGTGTTGTGATGTAGCATTGAAGATCCAAGATCAAGCATTGTTCTACTCCTATTGTCAAGATCAAGATCTACATCCTTCATGGCCATTTCATGTTGAGTTGTAGATTTGCAAGAAATCATTTACAAGGCATCATTCAAGGTACCATTTTTCATGATTCATGTTCATTTTTTCATGTTTCATGCCTTCATTTCATTATCTCATCATTTGGTTTAATTACCTACAAGGGGTTCGACCAAGACAAACTCATATTCCCTAACAATCAAAACTTTTCTCTCTCTCTCTTCTTTGTGTAATTGCAGATTTGGGTGCTTTGAAGGCTTAAAGGAACATTAAATATTAGGTTACAAGACTTTTGGAGTTGTCTTCCCTTTTGTAAGGTCATCTACAACCCCGAAATCAAGGTTTCAGATCTGAACACAAAGAGGAACATAAACAGAAAATAGTGAAGGCTAGATTCAAACTTTGAAATTATAGAAAACCTTAATTAGATTCATTCACCCAGAAAGGTGAATGAGTCCTAGTTTAGGTCAATTTTGATATTTTTACAGTTTCAAATACTCTTTTTTGAGAAACTCGATCTTGTATAGAAACCTAGATCTGGGACTGATTCACCTAGATTGGTGAATGAGTTTTAATAGGCCTAAATTTTAGGATTTATGGAATTTCTAGTCTTGATTCAAGCCTCTACAAGTTTCTAGCTGCATACTTCTTATTTTACTATTTTTTGTTTTGATTTATATGCATTTCTAGGTCATTCATTCAAGTTTCATATATCACTAGACTTTGTCATTAGGTCTTGCATTGAATTTTTCTTTCCAAGTTATTACTTGGTGGTGAGCCCCTCATTAATTCTTAATCATACCCTAGGACAACCCTATTGAAATATCTCTTTCTCCTTTGCATTCAGATCTCAAGGGCATCCTTGAATGTGGAGTGTAGAATTTTTTTTGTCCTAGGTCCTAAAACCCTTAGTGGTGAAAATTTTCTATCTTTAATTTTCGTGAACTTGCACTTAGAATATCTTATTTTCTTATTTAGAGCCCATCATCATCCTAGATCTATCTTACGTTGACTTTGCATTAGGGTTTGCATTAGTTAATTGGCATCTAGGGTTTCTAAAAAAAAATTATTAGTGAAAGTACATATAGGTTGCAATTTTGCATCTCAAATCATTTGAAAACTACATTTTCACTTAGGCTATAGATCATACAACATAAAAAGCATAAAAATAAATTGGAAATAATTTTTTTTTTTTAAATCCCTACTGGGTCTCATTTTCCACCTTGGTTGAATCAATCCTAGTAAACATTTCAAACTACCTTTACAACATTAAAAAATCTTCACTTTTGTTTTCTACCATTAACTATCTATTTAAGTTGATTGAGTTTTTGTTACATACATTTCATTATATCTAGCTTAATTTAGCTCATTTCATGCATTTCTTAATATCAAATTTGCATTGTCACATTGCTACATAGCATAATCAGTCAATTATCATGTTTCAAATCTAAAATTTTGCATTATTCTCTTACATTTTTTATTTATCATTGTTGCATTTCAAGCTTGTAGAACAATCATTACATCATTTTTTCATTGGAAAAGGCTATAGTTATCATACTTCATGTTCTATTTTTTTATCTTGTTGAATGTTGTAGGAAAGTTTTATTAAGTGCATATGAATATGAGGTCCTTTCCCCTCTCTTTTTGTTCATCATTGATCCCTCTTCTAATATCCCTTCTATGAGTGAGGTTAGTCTAGTGAAAGAAACCTTGGGTAATCATGGAAATCCCATTTATTCTTCTCCTAATATCTCTTCTACTTGTGAAGAAGATATTATAGTGTTAGAAGAACTAAACAATGAGAGTTTTGAGAACTCAATTTGTTTCTCTTCTCTTACCTCTCCCATTAGGCAAGACATTACTAAATAAGAGGACATAACAATAAGTAATCATGAATATAACACAAAACAAAAAGAGATCATTGCCTACGTTCATCTCCCAACATCTTCTCCACTTGTGATAATGATGAGGATATGTTGGTGTTAGATAAAACACCTTCAAGATATATTCTAACCCTCTTTATGTTTCTTCCCCTACCTATCCTATTTTGGAAGATACTATGGAACAAGATAATACCATTATTGATGAACAAGACAATGCAACCATTGATCATTCCCCTACTTGGAATAAAATCATTTTAGAAGAACCTACATTTAAATTTAATGAACATTTAGTTTGTAGTTCTCCTAAAAAATCTCCTCCTAGGGAGGATATCATGGTGCAAGAAAATATGAACATTGACACATGTAATGGGGTTTCCTTAGATGAAGATGATGAAGTGACATTAGACTCCTCTTCACTAAAAGATCATGAAAATAAGAACAATATTTTTGAGGCTATGATGACACAAATTGGATCCCTTTTAATTAGTGAGCTTCCTAAGTCACCTCCCATTAGTGAATCACATAAGAAAATAAGAGATTTCATGAAATCTAGGATGCAATCTAATAATGTTTTGTAGAAAACAAGATATAACATAGTTTCTCAAACATGTAGGGGACCAAAAACTGCCCTCAAAACATCACCATTGCCTCAACATATTTTTCCTAGTGTTGAAGACCTTAAAAATATTCCTGCTAATATATCTGTGTGGCAACTCATTCAACTTTCACCTACATACAAGTGTTTATTTCAAGAAATATTGCAAATAAAGCAGGAAGAGATCCAATCTTATATGAAATTGAATAATCTAAAATCCTCATTTCATTCCATGCAAGTCATAGCCAGAAACCACATTCCCTAAAAATTAATTACCCCCACTTGAGACTCAAAACAAGAATGAAGCCTTGATGATAAATGTGATCATTAATGAAACTACAGTTAGGTGCACTCTCATATAAAATGGAGTAGAAATTAATATTTGTAGCATTGATCTCCCAGAAAAAATTGGCATGGAAAAGAGGATTATCAAACTTAATGATGTTCATATTTATGGCTTTGACAATTGAAAGGTAGAAATTTTTTTGGGCTTTAGCTTCTAGGGTTTAGGACCTAGAAGAAGAACAATCATCACAAACTTTCACTCAAGAACAAACCCTTGAGATCTCATTGCAAAGGGGAAAGAGATATTGCAAGAGGTTTGTTCTAATAAGGGGTTCACCACCAAGTTTAGAATTTGAAAGATAAATGAAATGCAAGATGCAACACTAAACCCTAATTCAATGCAATGACCTACAAAATGACCTAGAAAAGTAAATGAAATAGAAGAAAAATCTACAGAAAAAAATGTGTGCACTTGGAAATTTGAAGATGGTTGAATGGAGCTCTAGAACACTAGAAAATTTGGTCTTAATATTGAGTGGGACTCATTTTCCAAGCCTAGTGAATTGGTCCAGAATTTGGGTTTTATGCGCAGGAACAAGAATCTGCTAAATGGGTATCTGGGTTTTATGTGTAGGAACAAGAATCTGCCAAATGGGTATCTCAATCTACAAAAATCTAAATTTTGACTGAAATTGGGACTCATTCACTAGAAGTGGTGAATCAATCTAGTTAGGTATTTTTGAAGCTTCAAAGTTTGAATCTACTCTCCTTAGTCTGCTCAATTTTCTTCTACAATTTTTTGGATCTAAATCTCTATAAATTGACTTGTAGGTGTTCTCCAATGTTCTCCAATGCTTGATGACAACTTTGAAAAAATTTCTCCAATCTTACTCCTTAGAAAATATGCAACCTAGACTTGTAGATAACACATAAAAGAGAGGTAAATAATTTGTTTTGTTAGTAGGGCATGTGCAGGATCATCATGGAAAAAACAGGCCCTTAAGTGGTAATAAAATTCAGAAAAATCAGAGTTAGGCAACTTGACGTAAAAATTTGAATAAGTTATCTATATTATTTCAAAAATGTGTAATAATATAATTTTTAGCAAATTGAATTTATTTTCTAAACTATTAGGTCTATTTAGAAAAAAATAAATATTTATTTGGTGAAAATTTAAAATTTCAATGCAATAGTACTTAAATTTCAGGGAAAAAATAAGAAGTAGGTGTTTGTTTGACCACCCTAACCACAATAAAATGATAACATTTTTTTATAATATTTTAGATATAAGTAAAGAACTCATGTCCCGATGTGATGCATATTTTTTTTTAATTTGTTTCCAAGTAAATAATTAATTATGATTTTTTTATTACAAATTTTAAAAAATATAAAAACTCGTAGTCTAACCACCTTAACTTGGTTAAAAAGTCATGAAATTCAATTTATTTTTTAATCCTATAATACGTGAAGCATAAAATGTGACACATGTTTCGAATTCAAAAATTTTGATACTGTTTGAAAGCTATAGATTTTTTTCAATCAGCCTATCAATCAGGACTTACTCGTAATTCAAATAGAAATTAAATAATAATTATTTATTAAATTCAAAATAAATCATAATTTATATTGGTGGAAAGCTGAGAATCTCCTTTAAAAACCCTTTTCGTTTCATCAATTTTGGGTTAAAAAAAAGTCGTCAGCCACATGGGCCATCATATCACTTACATATCGCGAATTTTTGGCCCATCATGATCCTTTACATACCCAGTAGATAGGGGTTTGCCTTGGTCAAAAATCATTTTAGTAATCAAACCTTGAAATAGAATGAAATTGTAATGGAGAATGATGAATGAACAAGATATAATATTGCAACTCACTAAAATCTATCAATAAGATGCTACAAACATGTGTGAGATGGCTCCAATGGATGTAGATATTGAATCTTGCTTGAAGGTAATAGATCTTGAATTGAAAACTTACTTGAATCATAAATGCTACATCACAATTGTTAGCTCCAAACTAAACAGGATGCATGAAGTCCCTGACATGATGATTAATGCTTGAAGAATGCTCTAGAATGATTGATAATCTACCCTTGAATGCTCTTGTGAACTCAATTTTCTATAAGGATCACTTGATTGCTTGTTAGGATTAAAATAAGTGAAAGAACCTTGTATTTATACTTAATTATGCAAGAATTCCTGAAATTACAAAACTACAAGCTGACACCATATCTAGGAGGATAAAATCCTACCAAGAATTTGAATTAATTTTGATTTTGGGACACACGAGACTCATTCACCCAAGGTTGAAACTGAGTCCCATCGGGCATAATGTATGGGACCAAAATTAAAAATGCTTGGAAATGTCTAAAACTAGTTTCGGGACCCAAAAATCTAGGTGGGACTCATTCACCCAAGGTGGCGAATGAGTCCTAGATCACTAAATTCGGGCCATTCAAGCTTGAAAAACCTAAATTATGATTGGATGTTGATTGGTGTCAGGATTATCCTCAAAAATATGCAACAAATGAGACTTATGGATGCAATTCAAGGCCAATTAAAGTATAAAGAAGCCTAATTATTAGTGAAAAACCTAGAAAAGTGTAAAAGTGTGTTACAACACTTTAGATATGATAGGATTAAGGTTAAAAAGATATTTATTAGGTTTAGTTAATTAATAAAACCTTAGAAAAGTGTGAAACTGTGTTACAATACTTCACAACACTTTCGCAAGGTACCATTTAAATTCATTAGTTCACAAGGGCCAAGGACCTAATGTGAATGTGTCAACCAAAAATGTATAACACTAAGTAAAGGCATCAGTATGCTCAATTCTATAAGGAGGGCCCACACAAGTGTGAAAATTCCCTTGATGAAATTTTTCAACACTACATTTATCCCCCACTTCAGTGAGAGGATGAACTTGCTTCAAACTCACACTAAAGTAGACAAAAATGCATTAAGAGGGATTCAAGTGTACCAATTCCAATAAGATTGGATGAGAATGATCAAGAGGGGTGATCAAGCCCCAAGATCAAGATCCCAATGGAAGCCAACATAGACACAAAATAAAACACATGGGAATGATATAAAGAGAAACAACAATGCACAAGCATGCATTATCAAATACATAAAGAGAGTGAAATAAAATGAAAAAGAAAAGGGGTGGATCAATCTTCGACCGTTTTTCCTTCACGATGTGGATATCTAGGATTTGTTTTCAAAAAAATGCATACTCACTCTGAGGAAATAGAATTTTAGGTTGTCCATTGGGTGAGAAGTCCTGGAAGGTAAGACACATACACTCATGGCTGGTATGAGCTCACTCACACACACGAGTGGCTATGGGTGGATTCATTCCTTGGTTGGGCTTCCCATTCAACCATACCAGAGTTATACCTCTTGATAAATTTGATAAGGCACCACACAAAAATGATTTTTGAGCTTCATGAGACAAGAAAAACTTTGTATTCTTGGAGCTCATGAACAAAAAAGATGGCTCCACATGCATGCAAGTTGTGTTATGTAAGGTGGCTAAATAAATCAAAATTTAAAATGAAAATAATGTTCAAAGGATTCTTTCTTAGTTCATGCGAGGTATTAACTTAGGGAACATTGTACCTAATGTCTCCAAGAGAGGACCATTCAAAGAATAGAAAATTCACAACTTAGGGGATGCAATGTGTCACATCAAGCCACTAAGAGGAATGTAATATTCTAAGAGAGATAACACTCTTGAAGGACACCATACCTAATGTCATCCACACAAAAAAAGACACATCATATAAAGTAAAAAGACTGCACCATGAACCATGAAAAATGCAAATGAATAATGCCAATGTATAACCCCATTTTAAAGAAATTGTTAAACACCATACTATGAGAAATTACTTTAAAGTAGAAAATGATAAATGAAAATAGTAAAGAAGACATGAGAGATAACTTGGAAAGCCCTATGCCAAGTCATATGTTTCCAAGTAATGATATGTCATGCGAAAGAAAAGGAAAAGAGAGGGGTTGCCCCCAAAAATGAAAATCCAAACACATAAGGGATCTACATATTTTGGGTCAATATGTTCTTGCTACAATGTTTTTAGAGAGCTCAAAACTATCATCATTCTCCAAATACTCATAGAACTGGAAGCATGACACAAATAAAATCCTTTCAGGTCAACATGGAAGAGACGTGAATGTCTCAACGCCTTGAGTCATCCCCAAAAGAAAAACACAAGAAAAATGAAAAAGTGAAAAATAAAAAGCAAAGGAAAAGCCTTTTGGGTCAACATGAAAGAGACATGAATGTCTCAATGCCTTGTGTCATCACCAAAAGGAAAACACAAGACAAATAACAAAGGCAAAAATATTTACAACACAAAGGAGAATGAAGGTACAAATAGAGAAATGCCAAAAAGAGAGAGAATGCCATGGGGGATCACATCACACATATGCAATCACATAAAAAAAATATAAAAAAAAATAATGTAAAGACACTACTAAGGAATATGGATGTCAACCTATGAGCAATTCATATGCATCCCAATTTTGTTTATCATAAATAGAAGGTGAACAACTAGCCAAAGGAATAATAACAAGGGTTGAACTAGGATCATTACCAAGTTCATCACTCTTCTTAGGAGAATTGTCATTTAAGTTCATGGAAGAGGAAAACAATGTATTCAATTAATTATGCACCTCTTGGCTAATTTTAGCAACTTCTGCATCTTCATCCATGTTGATCATAATAGGAGGTCGAATGATAATTTCCATAAAAGAGTTCAACTCATGTTTTGGTTGTTGTATTTGATTTCATTATTTCGGGGCGAGGGTAGAGTTATCATGTATTGCTTTAGTCAATTTTAGATTTTGATTTTATTTGTCTATTTTTTCATGTAGTTTGTGAGTAAGGGCACAATGTCTATGCCTATTCTCTCTAGGACCTCTATTTATTTTAGTCCTATTTTTAAGTTGTGTTTGTGTAGGAGCAGGTTGATCAACCATAGGTTTATTTTCTTACCTAAGGGGAGGGACGGAAGGAACCACAAAAGGTTGTTCGACCACTTTCTCTTTGACTTTTTAAACATGGTTTATTCTAGGAGGTGTGACAAGATTGTTTTCATTATCTCTTGGTCGTTTGTAGGAGGTAGGTGAAGGTTTTTTCTTATGTTGGTCTTGGTTGTTTAGGATTTCTTTAGGCTCAATCATGGTTTCATCTAGGATGGTAGGATTGGTTGTACATTGAGGCATGTTTCAGAGGGATAATTTTGCTATTTTCTTTTCCTTGAATTTTTTATAGGACAAGAAAAAGAATTCTTCTCATCGTTTTATAGGCTCTATAGGCTTGGGTTAGAAGAAATCTAAGGACAATTTTCCATGGGAGGATAAATGATTAAATCCACTATGATGCACAGTAAAGATTCCATCGTCAAAGGGAAAATTTAAGCATTTATGCACAACCGAAGGGACAACATTCATGGAGAAAAGCCATGGGTAGCCTAGCTTCACACGAAATTGGTCCAACTGCAGGATGATGGAGAATGATATATCTAATGTTTTTAGTCCTATTTGCAAAGGAAGAATGATCGATCCCATCGTAGGGTAGGAAAAACCATTATAAATCTTGATCCATCCTTTCGGTTTATCATATATGTCTTGATAGACCTCATGCAAAAGTAAGAATTCCTCAGTGATCACATTCTCTCCATAGACGTGATCTATTAGTATCCCATTACTGTGCTTCTCATAGATATGATCGGCTATGTGAAGAGGACCATCAAGTGCATGTTTAAGTATATATTGAGAGGAGAAACCAATGTCAAGAGGATTTTTAGTTCGACCCTTATGAGGAATGACATCTATAACTCCTACTATATCATCCATATGATCATCATCAATAGGATCACGTTGAATGGTATCATTGTTATCATCATTCATATCAACATTCATCACATTATTCTTTGTAGTTTAACTATCTTTGACAAATGAAACGTTATGATTAAGCATTGGGTTGGTAAAGATTTGTAAATTTTGGCTAGGAGGGGCAACAGACTTATTTTTGTGATCATTAACAACTCCAATAGAAAGATGATTAGAATCAATGAGGTCTTGCACTAGATGTTTAAGATTCTTACAATGTTTCGTGTCATGTCCAATTTTTTAGTGATAATGGAAATAAGAATTTGATCTATATCTTGTGGGTAATGGTTTACTAGGATTGGGTTGTTTAACAGGAGGAAAGGTAATCATATTTTGTTCTATGAGTTGGGACATTGTGTTATGAAGGGTATCAGGTAAGGGAGTGAATTGTCTTTCTAGGTCTCTATAGCTGAAGGGTATCATGGCTTTAACAAAAAATATTTGGTTATTAAAATTTTGAGTTGTTTGTTGAGAGGGATTGAATTTACAGAAACCTTTATGCTATTTTGGAAAAGGTTGGGAATTGTTTTGGTTTGCAGGCTCATATTTCTCAATTTGGCTAGGAGTGGATTCTGTATCTTGACTACTAACCAAATTTTGATAATCACGAAGGCTGGTACACGAGTGCATAAAGGATAGAAATTTCATCATGGTAAGCTTATCTTGTATCTTACTTTTCAAATTTTTAATGAACATATTTTGAAGGTGAGGATCATGAACCTTGACATCAATTTGGGAATAAAGTGATTGATAGGGTGAGATAAAGTTAGTTATCTTTTCATCTTCTTTTTGATTTCATCTCATAAAATCAGCCAAGGTCATCTTAGGAGTCATATGCACTTGGAAATGATTGAAAAATTCCTCAACAAGTTCATTAAATGAACGAATTGAGTTGTTCGGTAATGGAGAGAAACATTCCAAGGTAGTATATTTCAAAGACCTAGGGAAAATCTTATCCAAGATTTTATCATCAAGGAAAAAGTCAGTACATAAGGTGGTATAAGCATTAACATGGTTAGAAGGATCTCCCTTTCCTCCATATTTATCTAATCTATACACCTCTACACCTTGTGGCATCAGTTTTTGCAATATCTCTAAGGAAAATGGATTGCTTTTGACATAGTATGTTGGTGGGCCATTTTGATTTTGGTTGATGGTGGAATTTTTTTTTTGAAGGGATGAAATGGTTTGGAAGAGTTGGTATATGAGAGGTTCATTACTTGGATTATGAGATGGAAGAAAAGAATGGTGAAGGGGTGTATGTGTTCTAGGGATAAGTGAATGGAATGCTAATAGGTGGTAAAGTGGTATGAGATATGATGTACAATTCCACAAAGGTTCTAGGGATGCTAGCAGAAATACCCAAAGAAGGAATCACATTACTTGTTGGTTGCATTGTTGTTGTGACTTGAGGATTGGTATAGGTAGGTATTGAGGCAATTGTTGTGGGAAGAGGAATTTTAGTTCGTCCTTGGATTGTGACATTGCTTGTGGGTAAAGGAAAACTAGTGGTTGAGGTGAGGTGTTTTCCAAAGATTTGAACTATATTTTGCATAAGGTCAAGTCTATCTTCACTTTCAAGCATGTGATGAATGCTATCTACAGTAGGGATGGTAGAAATTAAGATGTTATAATTTTGCACTTGATGTTGTAGGTTTGACAAGTCTTCGTGAATGTGAATTATGTTTTCTTGTGAGACATTATCAGTCCTTGTTTCAACTTGAATCACACTATTTGAAGGTAAACAGTTGTTAAGGGTATTGTCCACACCTAGTGTACTAGTGTCAATACTAGGAGTGAAAGAGCTAGACAACCCAAGATCCACAACGATTGTGTTATCGAGGGATGAAATGAGTATCAAACTTCATCTCACTACAGTATTAGCAATAGGACACCAAATACTCATGCAACTTGGCTATTAAATACAAGATGAATGCAAATGAAATGTAAGCTAAGAACAATGAAATGCTTATAACAAAAATTTTGGAAACAAAAATTGAAAGGAAATAACAACAAACAAAAACTCAGAAATAGAGCTTTAAATGCTAAAAAAAGTACTGCATAATTTCTATACTAGGACTGATTCACCCAAGGTGGCGAATGAGTCCCGATGAGAATGTTTTCAAAATTTTCAAAAAAAATCAGTTGGATTTTATGATTTTTATTTTTTATGATCTATATCTTAGATAAAAATACAGATTTTGCTTTATTGTCAATTAAATGAGATGCAAAAATGCAAAATTTGAAACCCTAGGATGCAAATTAAGCAATGAAAATCCTAATGCAATGTTAATGCAAGCGAAATCTAGGATGATGATGCACTCCAAATCAAAATTATGATGTTCTAAATATAGGTTCACCAAAATGGAAGGTGGAAAATTATTTGGGATTTGCCTTCTAGGGTTTATGACCTAGAAGAAGAACAATCTTCAAAAAATTTCACTCAAGAACAAACCCTTGAGATCTCAATGCAAAGGGGAAAGAGATCTTGCAAGATAATTGTTCTAGGGATGAATATAAGCTAATAAGGGGTTCACCACCAAGTTTAGACTTGAAAAGATAAATGAAATGCAAGATGAAACACTAAACCCTAATTCAATGCAACAACCTTCAAAATCACCTCGAAAAGTAAATGAAATGAACAAAAATCTACAAAAAAAAATATGTGCACTTGGAAATATAAAGATGGTTGAATGAAGCTCTGGAACACTAAAAAAAAATTATATTAATAATGAGTGGGACTCATTCGCCAAGCTAGGTGAATCAATCCATAATATGGGTTTTTGTGTGGGAACATGAACCTGCCAAATGGGTATCCAAATCTACAAAAAATTGAATTTTGACAAAAATTGGGACTCATTTTCCAAAAGTGATGAATTAGTCCAATTAAGGATTTTTGAAGCTTCAAAGTCTGAATTTTCTCTCCTTAGTCTACTCAATCTGCTTATGCAAGTTTATGTATCTAAATCTCTATAAATTGACCTATACGTGTTCTCCAATGTTCTCTAATGATTGATTACAACTTTGACAACTTTAGGAACTTTAACAACTTTTCAATCTTGCTCCTTAGAAAATTTGCAACCTATACCTAAAAATCACACATAAAGGAGATGGGAAAATGTTGTTTTGTTAGTAGATAGGGGTTTGCCTTGGTCAAACACCATTTTAGTAATCAAACCTTGAAATAGAATAAAATAATAATTGAGAATGATGAATGAACAAGATATGATGTTGTACTCACCAAACTATATCAATAAGATGCTGCAAACATGTGTGAGATGGCACCAATGGATGGGATCTTTACTCTTTCTTGAAGGTGATAGATCTTGAATTGAACACTTTCTTGAATCATAAACCCTACATCACAATTGTTAGTGTTGGTGTAAATAAAGTCTTGTACCTAGTTAATTCATTACTAGGGGACTTATTTACACATGTCAAGTTTACTTAGGTCATAGGAAGGAATATTTATAGAACGTGTTAGTTGTCATTAGTTTTTATCTTACCTTTTGACTTGTAACACATGTGAACCTAGGTATTTGTGATTAGTTGTCTCATGTCATATGATTAAGACAATTGTCATAATGCTATGACATCTTGTATCTCACCTTGGCTATATAAACAAGGATTCTCTCTCATTGTACATAACACAATCATATCATTGAATTATATTGATAAGAATATAATTTATTCTCGTCACATTCTATTCTTTGTTTTTGTGCTTTCCATTTGGTCTCAAGATCTTGGCAGCCATAGCCAATTCTAACAGTTAGCTCCAAGATAAACATGATGCATTAAGTCCTTGACATGATGATTGATGCTTGAAGAATGCTATAGAATGCTTGATAATCTACCCTTGAATTCTCTTGTAGATACTTGAATTCCCTTGTGAACTCAATTTTCTATAAGGATCAGGTGATTTATTTTTAGGATGAAAATGAGTGAAAGAACCTTGTATTTATACTTAATTATGTAAGAATTCCTAAAATTAAATCACTACAAGAAAACATCAGATCTAGGAGGATAAAATCCCATTAAGAATTTGAATTAATTTTTATTTTGGGCCACACGAGACTCATTCACTTGAGGTGGCGAATGAGTCCCATCGAGCATAATGTATGGGACCAAAATTAAAAATTCTTACAAATGTGTGAAACCAGGTTCGGGACCAAAAAATATAGGTGGGACTCATTCACCCAAGGTGGTGAATGAGTCCCATATCACTAAATATGGGTCATTCAAGCTTCAAACACCTAAATTATGATTGTCTTTTGATTGGTGTCAGGATTATCCTCAAAAATATGCAATAAATGAGGCTTGTGGATGCAATTTAAGGAAAATTAAACCATAAAGAAGCCTAATTATTAATGACAACCCTAGAAAATTGTGAAACTATGTTACAACACTTAAGTTTTATTTTCTCAAGTTTGTTCTACAACATTACCCCATGATAGAAATGTGGGCTATTTAACTCCTATCCCTCATGAGGGGATAATACATAACTTTAAAAATGATTTATGTTCCAATGAAGAAGCCAATTCTTCTCTGAAGCATAAACCCTCTTCATCAGAATTAAAATATTGTTATGGCATTGGATACAATCTCCCTCCTACACATGGATACAATGAACACACAAAACAATCTGACATATCATACTCTATCAAGAAAGATCTAGGTTTACCTCCCTTATCTCCATTTTTATTTAAAGCATTATCATTTAGTGTGTGTATGACATCTTGCATAAATAAAGGAAAATCTTATACTTTTGATAAAGAGAGTAACTTGTCAAGACTCCTCCAAAATTGGTTGATATCCCTCCCTCCAAGAACACAAAATAAATTCAACTACAAGAGTTCATTTTGTGCATATCATAGAGTTCATGGTCATGCTACTAATGAATATAATACTTTAAGTAATCAAATTCATCATCTTAAGGATCATGGTGCTCTTCCTTGTATTGAAGCACCTAGTGCCTCTAATTGAAACTTATTTTCTTCCTATTTGGATCATCCTTATCTTGCACTAATTGGGGCTAAGGGGTTAGTTAGCCTTGACCTCATATGCCACTTGTCATTGTCCCTTTTGGATAGTTGAACACCTTTCATGTAAATATAAGAGAAATCTTGGGATGTGGACGACATGCCATAAGTTGGCTCGCATGTGACATTCTACCTTTTTCATGATGTAGCTTATTGGAAACATATGACTTGGCATAGGGCTTTCCAAATAATCTATCATGTCTTCTTCTATTTTAAATAAATTTCTCATAGAAATGGTGTTAGTGATCGCTTTAAAGTGGGGGCATACATTGACACTCATGTTTCATTGTGTTATTTTTTTCTTCTTACGACATGTCCTTTTCTTGGTGGTGTCATTGGGCTTAAGTTCCTTCGAGAGAATGATATTACTTTGACTTGTCCTCTCTTGGAGATATAAGGCATGATGTTCCCTAAGAAGATACCTTACATGAATTAAGAAAAATCCCTTTGAACATTCCTTACACTATTTCACATTTACAATAGCCGTTATATGGCCTCCTTGCATAACACATTTTGCATGCCTATGGATCCATCTTGTTTGTTCATGAGTTGTAAGTATACAAACGTTTTTTGCCTCATGAAGCTTGAAGTTCATTATTTTGTGGAACCTTATCAAAGTTATTAGGAGGTATAAATTTGGTATGGTTGGACGGGAAGCTAGTTCAAGGCATGACTTTCCCTTACCCAGTTTGTGTGTGTGTGAGTGTATATCAGCCATATCTATCTCACCTTCTTGGATTACTCACCTAGCGGATAGCCAAAAGTTCCATTGCCTTAGAATGAGCATGAATTTTTGGACAAATAGCATAGATCTGATCCACATCATGTTGGAAAAACAATCAAAGCTTGATCCACCTCTTTTTTTTCTTGTTTCTTTTTTTCTTTCTATCAGTCATTTACATTGCATGATCGTATATCTTGATGATGCATACCTAGTGCATGTCCTTTTGTGCTTATGTTGGTTTGACGTAGGGTCTTGGATCCTGGGGGCTTGGTTACCTCCTTGATCTTTGTTATCCTAGACCATTCGCATTGGTAGGATTGGACCCCTCTTGAATGTCTACTTTAGTGTGAGTTTGAACCAAGTTCATCCTCTCACTAAAGTGGGGGCTAAATGTAGTGTCAAAAATTTTGTCATGTACATTTTCACACTTAATTTGGGAATAATTAATGACAATTTGGACTTAATGTCACCTTGATCTACTATTGTGATGTGTTTTACACATCCACATTAGGTTTAGGGCTTGTCTAAGATAAATAAACCTAACTCTACCCTAGTTTAATGTTATAGTAAAGTGTGTTTACTCACACCTTCACATTAAAAATTAGGAGGCTTGTAAATGAAAGTTGACCTGATCCAGTGTTGTAATGTGTTGTACACATTCACATGAGATTTTGGACCTTTTAAGCTAAATAGACCCAATTTGGCCTTAATTTAATGTTGTAAAGTATATTTATTTACACTTTAACGTTGGATTTTGCACCCTATTGCATTTATGACCACATATTATGCATCCCAAAGAATATTTCAATCAAAAAACTGACAAGATCAACATATAAACTTAATTTACACACTCCCTGACACTTTAGCAATCAAAATAGGCCCCGTGGGACCCATTCATGTATCTTGGAAAATAAGTCCCATTCAAGGCCCATTTTAAAGGTTTTAAGTGGGAAAAACTAGGTTTTAAGTTCAAATTTCATGTATGTTAGCCTTTGGGATCTAATACATGGGATTTTAGATGGATTGCCTATATAAATGAGCTTCCAAACCATTATTAAGTTATCAAGCTAAGCATTCAAGAGTTAAGAATTCCAAGACTTCACAAGATCATCTAGAGAGCATTCAAGATTTTTTTTAAGGCATTCAAGGAAAAAATTCTTCATTAATTGCTGCAAAAATTCAAGATTCATCATCATTTCAAGCATATCAAGCATCAATAATTTTATTGGGCTAGTGTTGTGATGTAGCATTGATGATCCAAGATCAAGCATTGTTCTACTCCTATTGCCAAGATCAAGATCTACATCCTTCATGACCATTTCATGGTGAGTTGTAGATTTACAAGACATCATTCAAGGTATCATTATCCATCATTCATGTTCTTTGTTTCATGTTTCATTCCTTAATTTCATTATCTCATCATTTGGTTTATTTACCTACAAGGGGTTTGACCAAGGCAAACCCCTATTCCCTAACAATCAATAGTTTTTCTCTCTCTTTGTGTAATTGCATATTTGAGTGATTTGAAGGCTTCAAGAAATATTGAAGATTAGGTTACAAGATTTTCAGATTTGTCTCCCCATTTGCAAGGTTATAATCTTCACTAAAAGGTCACCTACAACACCGAAATTAGGGTTTCAAATCTAGACACAAAGAGGAACAAAAATAGAAGACATTGAAGGTTAGATTTAGAATTTAAAATTATAGAAAACCCTAACTAGACTCATTCACCTAGATTAGCAAATGAGTCCCAATTTAGGTCATTTTTGGGATTTTTACAATTTTGGATACCCTTTTTCGAGAAACTAGTTCTTGTAAAGAAACCCAGATCTAGGACTGATTCACCCAAATTGGTGAATGAGTCTTAGTAGGCCTAAATTTCAGGTTTTACAACATTTCCAGTCTTCATTCAAGCCTCTACAAGCTTTTAGGTGCATACTTATGATTTTACTATTTTTCGTATCAATTTATATGGATTTCTAGCTCATTCATTCAAGTTTCATGCATCACTAGGTTTTGTCATTAGGTCTTGCATTGCATTTGTATTTCCAAGTTTTTACTTGGTGGTGAGCCCCTCATTAATTCATAATAAGACCCCAGGAAAACCCTATTGCAAGATCTCTTTCTCCTTTTCATTGAGATATTTAGGGAATCCTTGAATGTGGTATAGAAAGTTCACTGCCCTAGGTCTTAAAACCCTTAGTGGCAACAATTTTCTATCTTACAAATTCATTCAAACATATTTGGTCTCGTGGATGTGGAATCAATTGGAAAATATAGATATTTTATCTCCTTCATTGATGATGTTACAAGATATACTTGGTTATTCTTTATAAGGCATAAATCTAAAGTTTTCATTAAGTTTAAAGAATGTAAAGCCTTAGTTGAAACGGAAAAAGATTGTAATATTAAGGTTTTGAGGTTTGATAATGGAGGGGAATACTGTTCTATGTAATTTTATGAATTTTGTAAGTATGGAGGAATTGTTAGACATAAAACTACACCTTACAGTCCTTAATAGAATGGAGTGGCAGAAAGGATGAATCGAACAATTGTGGAAAGAGCTAGAAGTATGCTAAGTAGTTCACGACTTGACAGATGCTTTTGGGCAGAAGTTGTAAGTACTGCTTGTTACTTTTTGAATAGATCTCCTTGTAAGGCTCTTGAAACAACCCCTTATCAAATGTGGATCTAGGTAAGAAACCTTCTCTTATTTGGTTGTGAGGCTTATGTTCACGTGCCTAGAGAAAAATGAACTAAATTGGATCCAAAAGCTAAGGCATTTTAATTAGATATGGTGATAATGTAAAAGGTTATAAGTTATGGAATCCTCTAACCAAGAAAATAATATTTTCTAAAGATGTGATTTTTTAGGGAGCTTAGTGTTATTTCTGATCTTGAACAACAAAAGGAAAAATATAAGGAAAAGAGTGCATTTTTAAATTAAGCAAGAAGATGCACCTCGAGAAGAATAGAGAGTTGGACTTGAGGATGAGGAGGAAAAAGATGAGGTTTCATATGAATTTACTGATCAAGCTAAAGAACATGAGGAAAAAAATCAGGAAGAGGTTGAGCAAGATCAAGAACAACAAGAGCCTCATACTCCTATTCTTAGAAGATCCATAAGACAACGCAATTTAATTGATAGGTATAGCCCACCTGATTTCTATTGTATATTTTATTTATTAAGTACTAAAAATGAACCTAAATCTTACAAGGAGGCTCTCTCTTCAAAGGAAAATGAGTCTTTGTTGCAAGCTATGCAAGAGGAGATGATGGCATTGGAAAACTATAACACTTGAGATCTTGTTGATTTTCCCAAAGGAAGAAAGCCCATCAGATGTAAATGGGTATTTAAAAATAAATTTGGAGAGAAAATAGTCAGTTGGAAAGGTATAAAGCCATATTAGTGACTAAGGGCTACTCCTAGAGAGAGGGAGTTGATTTTGGTGAAATTTTCTCTCCTCTCACTAAATTAACTTCTATTAGATTCTTGTTATCTATTGTTGTTGCTTATGATTTTGAGATAGAGAAAATGGATGTTAAAATTTCTTTTTTGCATTGGGATCCTGAGGAGTAAATTTATATGCGACAACCTGATGGTTTTTTTGTGAAGGGAAAATAAAAATTAGTTTGAGGGTTAAAAATATCTTTGTATGGTTTGAAATATTCACCCAGAATGTGCTATCAAAATTTTGATGTTTTTGCATTGAAGTTGGGATTTCCTAGGAATGAAGAGGATCGTTGTGTATATATTAAGGTTATTGATGATCATATTCTAATTATTATCTTGTATGTTGATGAAATGTTGCTTATTGGTAACAACAAGCTAATGATTGGTAAACTCAAGAAACAACTTTCTAGTGATTTTGATATGAAGGACTTGGGGGTTGCTAAATACATTCTTGGAATTGAAGTCAAAGAGATCATGGTAACAAAAATCTTTGGTTGAGTTAGAGTAAATATGTTGATACTATTTTTCAGAGGTTTAATATTCATGATTGTAAGCCAGTTAGTATTCCTTTTCCAATTGTTACTAAGTTCATCTTGGATATATGTGCTAATTATAATGATGATATTGAGGATATGCATAAGGTTCCTTATGCTAGTTTTTTTGGTAGTTTAATGTATGCAATGGTTTGCACTAGACCAAATATAGCCCAAGCAGTGGGATTTATAACTAGGTTTATGTCTAATCCTGGTAAAGAGCATTGGAATTTTGCTAAAAGGGTGTTTTTATATTTGCAAGTTACTTATAATTATTGTTTGGTTAATCATGGTATTGATAATGTGGTCAATTCATTGGACATATAGGGATTTGTTGATGCATATTGGACAGGTGACTTGGATAGTTGAAGGTCCACTAGTGGGTATGTGTTTACTCTATTTGGAGGAGTAGTGAGTTGGATGAGTAAAAGGAAAGCTATAGTTGCTTTATCCACCACTGAAGTAGAGTATATGGCTGCTAATCATGTCTCTAATGAGGCAATTTGGTTCCAAAGGTTGTGTAAAATTATTGGTTTTGATTGCATTATTGTTTAGGTTAATTGTGATAGTCAAAGTAAAATTCATTTGGCTAAGTACCTGATGTATCATGCTCAAACTAAACATGTTGATATTTAGTATCGTTTTTTTCATGAGTTAATTGCTAATGGTCAGATTGAGCTAAAGAAGATTGACACACAGGAGAACATGTTTTAGATGTTCTTACCAAACCTATGAGTACAAAGAAATTTACTTGGTGCAGGAAGGCCATGACCTTGTTACTTGTACCTAGTTGATTCCATGATGGTTTGATTTCCTTAGCTCTTGCAAGGTATTCGACAAGTGGGAAAATGTTAGGAATTAAGGTGTCTCAACCTTAGCAATTCTTAAGTTGTTTATTTATTATTACTTTAGATTTTCCCATGGATAAACATCACTTATGTTATTAAATAATTTTACTCCATCAAAAGGGGCATAATATTCTGAGTTAACACTTTTGCCACATGTTTGTGCCTTGAAAAATAAGTTATTAGTTGTGAAAAGATGCCCACTTAGTGGTATAACATGGAAAGCCTATTTTTAAGGATGTTATTATGGATTCTATGACAACTACAAGGGCTAAAAGTGGGGGATATCATTTTGGACATGAGAATCATCTATGACATGCAAAATAGAATCTTTGTATAGCTATTGATGGTCTATGACACATGTAAGAGAATCTCCTATTTTATAGGGATTCTTATGACATCTTGTAAGAAGGCGTAATGTCGTGTAAGAGACCATGTTTAGCATGAAAGGTATTGAATGTATTTTTACCATGGTAATTTCCGAACCTTGTTTTGACCCATGGTAATATTTATGGTGGTATTTTGAGCCCTCATGAATCTAAATATTGAGGGGTTGAGTTGGAGATAGTATGAGATATTTTATAGGTACACAGATGTTGCCGAATTGAAGAGGAGTTAGAGTGGATGTATTGTAAACATATTTGATGTTAATACAATCTATTCATCTCTTCTCTAGTGGATTTTTTTCATAAAAGGGTTTCTCCACGTTAAAAACTATGTTATTTGTTCAACTTTCTATTGTTGCATTTCATTGTTATAGCTGATTTAAACTGTATATGGTTAACACTATTAGATCTTATTTATAGTTGTTTTAAGCTTCTATTATGGCTATTAAAATTTAATTTTCTAATATAGAATCCCATAAATCTCTAATATGATTATTATTTCTCTTGAATAAATGATACACTTTATTTACAAACATGATAGCCAATGATTTTCCATAAAATTGAAAATTCTTGTTTTTCCAAATGGAGGAGAATGAATAAGTAAAATTGTGTTGTAATGAAGATTCCCTCAAATTTAGAAATTGGCATACTTCTTGCCAATCCTTCCAAAATGAGTTGAATCTAGGAAAAGAGGCTTTAGTTTTAAAATGGGAGGTAAAAATAATATGATTTAGCCAAGCTATTTTTTATCATTTCACTTTAACAATAGTAGTAACAAGTGTATGTGTCAATAAATTCACCTATGGTTCATCACCTTGAATAGTTCTAGTGATCCATTTTAGTGACCGAATATGTACATTGGATTTCTCAATGAATGATATGACTTCACCACCTTTAAATTTAGGATAAATATGTTGGAACAAAGAGGTGATACTACAACTAATGAATTTTAAGTTGGTGTTAGAAAAGGGATGAAATTTCTTCTATTTGCAAAGAATTTTGTATATTTAAATAATGAGTTGAATTAGTTTTTTTAAATTAAAACATAATAATTATAATTTCTCATCTAAAATTTTTTGTTTGCACAAAATTGAAAAATATTTAATATTTAGTGAAATTTTTAATTTTCCTTGATTATATGTGGTAAATTTTTTACTTTCTTAATAAAAAAACTAGCCTTATATTTTAGGCATTAATATAATAAATTTTAGTATAGCTATAGTGTAAGAGGCTTGATTATGTAGATACGCAAAATTGTCCTAGCCTATGAGCAACACTTTTACATTAATTATCATCTTCTCCCTAATGATTAAATAATGTTTAATTATTTAATTACATAATTTCATATTCCACTACTAACTAAATGACTTTATTTTTTTTAATAAAAATTCTTAACATTAATCTTCTTGATTAATTAAATATGTCTTATTAATTTAATTATATCCTTTTTTTTTTATTAGACTACAAGAATCGGGTAGCACGGCCCCCTATAAATTGCAGTGCACCTGGTAAACTTTTTAACGTGACCGGCGGCACTGGCGCGACATGCCCTCTGGTACCACAAGGGGTGGGGAGACTAGACCTCGTGACCAACCTCCTGCAACAGGAAATATTTAGCCAACCGAGCTAGGGCCCCAACCCCAATTTAATTACATCCGTAATTATCATTTATGTTCCTGATTAATTAATAAAATCATTTATTTACCTATCATTAATTACCCTTATTATTTTATATTAATTGAATAATTATTATTAGATATTTAATTAGCATCCATCCACTTCCTAAATTAAATAATTACTTTAATTATTTAATTATATTATATTCTCTCAACATTATCGACTCATTAATAATAAAAAATATATATATTTATTCATTAATATCTACTTGCACGTTCCCTTAATGATGAATCAATTTAATTAATTATTAAATATCTCATGCATTTCAACCTCATTTCTAACAAAAAAATTCTTCTAGTTGACTGGCTAACCAATTCCACTCAGTGTGAGTTAACATAACAATCAATTTCTTTAACTAATTCATGTAATTCGTCAATTCCTTCATGTGAACAGTTAACTAAAATTATGCATCTAGTTGTAGTCACTTATCTGGGCAATCAATTTGTCACTAGTACCATATTCAACATCAATTTTCCATTCCTTATTATCCCTAGGGTAATGGTCAAGAGAAGGTGTCAAATAAGCCTATAGTGAAAATATTAAAAATATTATCAATGATGTTGGTTGAGATAGGCATATTTAGCTAAATCCAACCTTATGGGTTGATCGTACAAGTATTTATAAGCGTCCTGATGCTACACCCTATTCTTTTTTCTTTGTTTTTGAAGCTATCTTTTCAATTAAGGTTGAGTTACCATCATTGAGAGTATGCATGCAACCATTCATAGATGACAAAGACAACTGAATATTAAGATTACATGAGATATAGTTACTAGATGAATGAAGAAAAATTGCATTAGTCCATTTACAGGCATATCAGAATCATCTCAGATGTACCTATAATAAAAGGGTCAAAGATTAAAATTTTGACATTGATGATCTAGTCCTAAAAAATAACAATCAACTTGAAAGAGAAAAACTAGGAAATTTTGAACCTAACCAGTTGGGTTCCTATATCATAACTACAACATATTGATCTCGTTCTTATCAACTAGATACTCCTGAAGGTGAACCAATACCTAATCCTATCAATAGCATGCACCTTCAGAAGTACTATACATTACTTTCAGAGATCCTATAAAATTAGAAATTAAAAAATAAAAAATAGAAAAGAGAAAAAAGTAAAAAGAAATAATTTGTCCAATAGTGAAAACCATATTGATGGAACTTTAGATAAGAATCATGGTGAAAACCTGGAAAATACTTGAACCATGTGTAGTCATTCTTTTTCTTTACCATTTATCACTATTCCATCTAATTTTCTATTCCATCCATAATAAACCAAGCATAGGCTTTGTCATAATAAAATTACTCATCCCTCTTATGGCCTAAGAATGGTTGATGTTTCACATCACCTACATTTCCATACCATTATTCTCATAATAACTAGTCCTACACCCAATTGGGTCCAATCCTCAACCTATATTTTTAGAAGGATATTTGACATTGTATTATAGGATATCATTACTATCATGTATCAAAATCCATAATAAATTTTCTATCAATCACAATCTATATTCCATAATAAAACTATCCCTTGCCAGGACTCACATGTTTGTTAAACACAAAAAGAACATCTCATAGAAATTTGAGCTTAACAAATCATGGAACTATTATCTCCTGGATTTGCACCCCGTTGAATATGAAATTCGAGAATCCAATGAAACATGAGAATACCTCTAAAGCTATGGGTATCTTGTAAACAGAGGTCAACCTCCAGAGAAGGTCAACTTCCTATGGTGTCATCTAAAACTACTATCTTGTCAAGGAAATGGTAAGAAAAAGTAGTTGAACTGAAAAACTAATCCTAAGGTGATACACCAAACTGATAAGGATCTAAAAACTCAGAGAATAGGCACTTGCTTACAATGACTGAAAATTAAACTTGCACAACTCATTCTCATGTATTTTTTGCATAAATTTTTTATAAAGAGGTCATAATGCTCAAATTTCTAAGATGAAGATATCTCCACACTAGATATTACTTACACCTTTGACATAGATTACAACCTGCATTAATACACCTTTGTATAAAGGTACTAAAAATGAGACAAAGTTATCAGGAAAAAAAAAATACCTTCGTAAATAACTCGATCAATCAATTGAACATACACAATGATGCAAAGAATAAGATGGAAAAATCTTCAAGAGAATATATCCAAGGTATTTTCTGAATTCATATCCAAAACTGAGTTACATAAACATGCTTTTCTCTATCAAAGGACTACAAAAGTCAATAACTCAGAAAAGCACCAAGTAAGAACTAAGCTACAAATGAGTTACAAAGTAACTATTTGTATCAACCTCCCTCCAAAATTCCATAAGAATAGGGATCCCAAACTAATTAGGGTCAGATGGATGAAAAGGGGCTAAAATCTAGTCACTAGATTCCCTCCAAATGTGCTCCAAAAGGTGGAAAAAGCCAAATATGACTTTGTCCAACTTAGTGACTCATGAAACCACCCCTAAAAAGCTCTCAACTTCTCATCAAGGAAAATAAAAGCTCCTAAATGTCCTCCATGTGTTTGCAAACTGAATCCAACCTCCCTAGATGTTCTCAAAAGGCATAAATACAAACATATCTTCCATTTCTCTCTTTGTTATGCACTGGAAGTTATTTCCACCATTTATTTTTTTCATTTTGAAAACAATATTTAAACTAGATGATTTATAGGTCATCACTTAGATAAATATTTACATTTTTGAGGAATACAAAAATAAAGGTAAATAACCTAGGTTGACTCCTTGGAAGTGTTATCACTTGGTTTTTTGCACCCTGTTGAATGTGAAATTCAACAATCCAGTGTAACATGGGAAACCTCCAAAATATGGGCTTTGATAAATAGAGGTCAACCTCCGGAGAAGGTCGGCTTCATGTTACTACACGGCACAACATGTTATAGTAAGTTAAGCATAATTGTTTCATGAAGAGGTCTCATTTGCATACTCTTATAGAAGGAAACACAACTTTCACAAATTAAAAGGGTTTATATGAAATTTTAAAACACAATTCATAACCTGCAAAACCTTACTTTTGCATTAAAGGCATGATACATGAGACAAAGTTATAGGAAAGAAGGAAAATTTCATAAATAAATCGATCAATCACCTGTTTATGTACAATTATTGCAAGAACAATGAAGGAAAAATAAGATCATCAATGGTGTCAAAGGTAAATTATGTATTTCATACTACAAAATGTTGAGTTACAAGGAATTCTCAATACTATAGCAAAGGACTGTCAAAGTCACAATCTCCAGAAATTACATAAGAATAACTAAGTTAAAATGAATTACAAATGAGAATATATCCATCATCTCCAAGTAGCTCCCCCAAAATAGGTTCTAGAAACCTCATTTTTGTAAGCCCCTCAAAAGCCAAAATATAGGACCTAAATCCTCTCCAAAAGAGCTCCCAATGGTTGAAAAATTCATGCAAGACTTAATCAAACCATAAGCACCTCTCAAAATTGCCTCAAACTGAGTTAAAAGGCCTAAATTTTCTCTAAAAAAAGATGAACCACTCCATAGATACCCTCTTAATGTTTTACAACTAAAAATAACCTCCCTCAATTCACTCCCATGCACATAAATACAATTCACTCCTCCTTCATACGTTGAAAACCTCAAGAATTAGTCATATAGCACATGTTCTAAAACTTTGGCATTTAAAGATAATGCTTAAATTAAATGATTTATAAGCTATCATTTAAATTTAAAAATTCTACAATATAAACCAATGCAAAATAAAACTCAACTCCATGCATTGGTCATAGACCTAGACAAATTATTTACTAAGTAAAAACATATGAAAATGCCTGAGTGTAAATTAAAATGCCTAGGTCATATCTCATACTTGCAACGCCTAAGTCATAATAGGAATGAGAAATAAAAAATCACAAGATAAAATCCATGGGGTATTAGTTTGCATCATGAATTTTCAAATAACAAGAAAAAATGCCAAGTCTCCATCAGTACTTCTAGGGTTTTCCAAACCCTAAGAAAAAGAACAAAATGAAAAGAAAAAAACATTCTATCTGTGTTGATTTCTCCGGAAAGACCTCTCCAGCACCGCCATAGGGTTTCCAAACTGAGACTTCTTAAGATTTTGATGGTGGATTTCAGCATATAGTGGGCTCTTTCAACATTTTTTAGTCAAAAAACAAATAAAGAAACTGAGGTGAGCTTACTATGATTACAAAACCTCCATTTCCCTTCCATATTCTATGAAAAAATTTCTTGTCTTGAGCTCTTCCTTAATTATTCTAAAACAAACCTGCTTGCTATCAAGCTCTAAATTGAAAGAATGAATACATATTGTAGTCTTCTGCTTTTTTTTCATTTTTTTTGTGTTTGGCTTTTGTGATTCTCCCTGATAAAAATAAAACTTGCTAATGGCCATGACCATGTTCTTCAACAGGAGCCACAAATTGTTTATGGGTTATTAATACTTGTGGCCTCCATTCATTTTTATTTACTCTACACATTTATATCTTATTCTGACAATGGCCCAAACTCAATCTCCATTCATAATTTTTTCCCTCCATTATTTTTAGTTGGAAACCCTGATGTATCTATATGGTCTTTAAACTCCATAAATTTGAAGACAGCTTGTATTTTCTTTAACGAACTCCATATTCTAAAACCCAATGCCCTTTCTATGACTTAATATAAACCTCTTGACTCTAGATGTCTTCTTGATCTATATTCTTCATTATTGACTGCCATGCTCATAAAGTGGCTCTACTTCCACATTTTTCTAAAAACTAATAAAATCTTATTACCTACACTCGGCCTCACATTACTCTTGACCTTTCTCTCATAATTTTACAAAAATATTAAGAATTTTCACCAATGTTGAATATCAAAAGGTTTCTCTCATGTTGTTTGACCGAAGGGTTTTGCTTCACTGCGCAATATATACCTTATATCTTGTGGGAGTTTTCTTTTCTCAAACCATTTGCATGAAGTTTCATTTATACATCTTTTGTTGAAAGTGCACATTGTTTTTGTCATGGTTGTTGCAAACATTAACATCAAAGATAATCAATCCCTAGGAGCTCCATTGGAGGTGAAACCAATAGGTACAGTAACAAAATATTCTCTCTAATTATCATGGAATCCTCAACAAGTAATTTTTTGCTTGGGGCACATATACTTCTAATAGAAACTATCCCATGCAGAGACATTAATAGAATGCATAACCAATAAAATAAAATAAAACAAAAATAGATGGATCTTTAATTTGCATTATTCTTCTAATCATTTTGGCTTTATCCCTTCAATTTCCTCATCATTGGCCTTTGAAATTGCACAATCCATGACACTGATTTGACTCTCTTTCTATTATAAAAGAGGACTGTAATTTCTTGAGATTCATGGTTAGTACCCCTTTTTCATGTTGTTAGTCTTTTGAAGTACTATCACTCATCTATTTGTCACTATGTTGCCCCATTTTCACACTTTGATTACTATTACATCTCACTGTGACTAATTGTGAATAATGCCTTCTTAAAACTTTTGACTCCTGAGGATTTAGATGAAGTGATAGTCTTCCCTGACAATGTGATCTTGAAAATATGTTTATCACATTTGCACTATGCAACTCACTTGGATGTAACTACTCCTCCATTCATGTTTCTTAATTACATGTCACTTATGACAGTGACCCATAATTTACCACCATGAATGATATGTGATTGACAAAATGAAAAGATAAAATTTTCATTGTATATATATGCTACTTCACTATATATTGTACATTCTTCATGATGATTGTCTTTAGCAAGAATGATGTTAAATATGATAGAAAATAAATAATGTGAATCATGATGTAAATGACACATTTTATATTACCATTTCTTAATCATGTTGATATGATGACCTTCATTAATGCATTTCCCTCTTCTAATTTGTTCATTGCCTATGTACAAATTATGCTCTAAGTACAGTATCTAGTTTTTTCCAGATAGCTACTATGAGTTAGTAAGGTCCCTAACATGGTAATCTATTTTGAATGCACCAAATACCTAAAAGGTTGTGCATAAATTATGAGTCGGGCTCAACCCTTGTGTGATCCACCTTTTTACCACTCATTTTGTAATTGATAAATAAAAAACATAAGCATAATCACACTTGTATCTGCACATGAAGAAAACAAGTTAGCAAAAAGTATGTACACTTTAGGTTATTTTTTTTATGATGAATCCAATGGTTTTTGGGGATACCTAAAATTTATACATGCTTTTTTTCTGCACACCATGATCAATTTATACATGCATAGGTAAACGATCATGTATGGTATGCAACCTTTCATTGCTTGGAGAACTACTCTAACACATTGCCACACCTTAATGCAGGACTCGAGAGTACTAAGGAGCTAGGAAGGAAAAGACAACTCGTGCAGCAGTTGGACAAGAGGACACAATAGAAGCAGTCATTCCCAGGCAATGACTGGTTACCCTCCCTACAAGAACACTCCTTTCTTTCATTTACTTATCCATGTATATGTTTATCTTGATTTGAATTGAATAGGAAAAATTTACACTCACGGCTTGTGTGAGTCAATGGGAACTTCTACATTCAATAAAGATTACTTTTTCAGAAGAGATTTGTAAAAGCTTTCCTATGTTTCATGCATTTGTACAAATGCAATGATTTAAACTCTGAAATATTTTAAGTTATTTCATTTGTACACATGAATGCAATGTATGAGAGATAGAATGTACCATCTTCTTTTAAATATCATGTATGGGCTCTACCTAATTGAGCCATAGGTGAAAGTATGGTAATAGGAAGATTTGAAGGTTCCATTTATAAAAAAATGTTAAGGCATGAAAAGTGTAACTTTTAGCCCATGGGCTCAATAGACACTTAAATGCATTAACATAAAATATGGAAAAAAATTCCATATCCCATTAGTAACTCATAGGGTTTCAACCCTAAAACAAAAAACAAAAAAAAAGAATGAAACCACATTTCATTTTATATCGAAGCTTCCTGAAGAAGTTGTGGTGCCACCAAGGGTTTCCTGAGAAGATTTACTAAAGGCTATTATGGTGGATTCTATAGTTACAAATGTATAAAATCTTGATAGAAACTTGTTGAAGCTTAAGGTAAACACTTCTGAAACATTTTTGTGTCTTTTCACTCACTCTTTGTAAATAAAAATGCTCGAAATTGAGCCTTTTCATTATAAAAATGAATAAAATCATTTGTGCTCTGTATTTCCACAATTCTTCTACTATTTTTTTATTTTTGAGGCGGTGAACTCTCCATTTTTTCCTATTGATACATGCATTTGTTGTATCTTGTCTTGTTTTTCCTATATAAAACTTGAGGTCTTGAGTGTATTTCTTTATTTTGCAAATAAAGAGGTTATCCACTCTTTTATGGTCACGACCCTAGGGTTTGAGATACTCTACAAAAGGTTCTTTCATGGTGGATTTCCTGAGTCTCAGGAGCATTCTTAGACTCATTTTTGAAAAATAGTAGCTCCCAAATGCTTTGATAAGAATTCAATTTATTTTTTTTGTTTGTTTCATTAAATTTCTTGAAGAAAAACTTGCTCGAGTTTGAGCCAATTTGTAGAAATATGACTACACTTCACTATTATTGCTTTTATTGTACATTCCATGCATTTTCTTCTAGAAATACTCTAGCATTTCTATGAAATTATTTTTCAAAGAAAAAGACTAGCTATCTCCATGGTCATGGTTGTGTGTCTCTTTTCAATATTATGGCAAGGATATTAATTAGTTGCAGGCATTGAGAATTATGTCCAACATACACAAAGTTTCTTTTCCTGTAGCTTCTAATTTAGCATATACTTGTCATTTATGACAATGATGTTATCAACCAACTCCAATGATTGATGAGTACCTATGTAAGACTAATAAATTAGATATTTTCACATTTTTACCTCCTTGAATGAATCAAAAGAAACATGTTGGGATCAACCCTTGTCAGAGCCATCTTTTAACCCACATGCTTAATTCAAATGAAAAATTAACAAAGACTTGACTTGTATCTGCACATGAAGCAAAAAAATTAGCAAGAATTCTAAAGCAAAAGCTTCCAATATGATGAATTTTTGCACTTCTAAAATTTGTTAAATTTGATCATGTGTTTGAATGCCTCATAGGAAGTAGATTATATTCCTGTTGATAAATGGATATAAGGAGAAGTCTAAACCCGAGCTCTAACACAACCATTACAATTTTGCAGGTAACTTTTGGAGCGAAGGTGGAAGGAGTTGAAACAAATGTACCATGAAGACACCTCCACAACTGCAACTCTTGATTCATCATTCTAGGCAATGATGGATCACACTTCCTTTTATGTTAATTTTTTCCTCTTCGGTTGTATAATGTGCTTCAAATGTTCATTTAATCATATGTTCTTAGTTATTTCAGTTACTCCCACAGCTTGTGTGAGATCTTGTGTACTACTTTATGAATAAAATAGAAATTTCATGCAATTTCATGGTATTCTTTTGAAATGTACTTGAATAATAAAACTAAAATTTACCTAAAATCAATATTTTGCACAATAATGGATAACTAGAAAGAAAATTGTGTACCTGGTGTACCTTTTATCCTAAAAATGCAATTCAACTCTACCTGTTTTGAGTTGTAGCTAAAAATAGGTAACAATTTTGTGACCTCTACAGAGTGTTTTCCTGCTAAACACTATTGACCAGTAGTATATCTTATCCATTGGGCTTGGAGTGTCATTCTAAAAACTAAGAAATAGAACTAGTACGGTTGTGTACATCATTGTAACTTATTGAGACAGATCAGAACACCTAGAAACTTATTGAAAACAAGAAAAATATAGAAGGGAAATACCTAACTATGTTGAAATAACACTTAGGGAAATGAAACTTGTAGCTAAACCTACCCTACACTAACCAGTAAGACAATACTACTTAAACAAAACCGTTTATAGGAAGACTGAAATAGTTTCCCTTTCATCTCAATATGCAGTGATTTGCATGCATGATGGCAGCTAAGAAAAAACTATATATAGATAAATGTTCAACAATTTGATGCACCAATTCTTGAAAGAGATAAACAGATTCACTTACCTCCCCAAACATATCATATGTAATGTTATTCAAGGGAGAAAAAATAAGTTGAAAATACTCTTGTTTAGCTTCCAATGCATCTTTGATACCATCTTCAGCTGTACCTTTATGTGTGAGTACAAGATTGATCATTGGTGTTGAATTGGACTCCACACTTTCTAAATATCTAATTGGACAATATATAGATAAATGTTCAACAATTTGATGCACCAATTCTTGAAAGAGATAAACAAATTCACTTACCTCCCCAAACATATCATATGTAATGTTATTCAAGGGAAAAAAAATAAGTTGAAAATACTCTTGTTTAGCTTCCAGTGCATCTTTGATACCATCTTCAGCTGTACCTTTATGTGTGAGTGCAAGATTGATCATTGGTGTTGAATTAGACTCCACACTTTCTAAATATCTAATTGGAAAACCCCTTGAATGAAAAAAACTTGGAATATCCTTGGTGATCTCCCATTTGTCAAACAAACAAGGCACATGATTACCCACTTGCGTTACATACCGCTGCTCCAAATGATCACTCATTCCTTCAATGGAGGAAGGAAAATGTCCAAACAACAAAATGACTTCTTCCAACACACTTTCAACTAATACATCAACCTCAGGCTCTTTTATACACCAGAAAGGAAGTTTCTCATCCTCATTATCACTCAAAGAAAGACATTCCAATTCAGGCTTGTCTTCTTCAATGAAGGAATGAAAGTGTTCAAACAATGAAGAAGCCTCATCCAACCAACCTTCAATCAGTATATCCGCTTCCAACTCCTCTCCATAGTAGAAAGGAAGCTCCTCCAACTAGCTAAGACCTTGCAAATCAGGTTCATGAGGAGTCCCTTGTTCTTTTAGCACCTCTTCAAGCTCGTGAACCTACTATTGTAGTTCATCACAAGTGAACTTTTTTTATTCTTTTCCACCCAACTCTGAACAAAATTGTTAAATTATGTTTGTGCACACCTCGTCATAAAGCTTGAAATTAGCTTTCTCATTCATAGTGTGCTTGAAAAAACTAAAGCTCTCACCTTGGAGAATAGTGGTAGGTTCAATTTTTTTTTCTTCTTCACATTCCAAGGCTCCATTTTCTTGATGATTGTCATCAATAAAAAACTTGCCAATGTCTTCTTGCTCTCCAGTTTGGACTATTGAAACATTAAGATCATTTCCAACATCAATAGGGGAATCAAAGGTTGAAACAATGAGAGATTCTCCTTGAGAATTATTTTGTTGCTCAATCATTTGTTGTTGTTGCTTTCTATATTCCTTCATAGCTAAATGTAGCAAGTTAATATGTTTAGTCTCCTCCAAGTTGAGTGTGTTGTGATGGTCAAAGGTCTACTCGTCTTTTACTTCTTGGATGCTAGAGAATGGTTTCATTTGCATGATAGGTGAAGGAACCTCACAAGGTGGTGGAGATGGTCCTTTCCAACTTGGAATCTTGACGGTAGAAGGCTCATTGATAGGCTCACAAAGGGCTCAGAAGGTTTCTCTTGTTTAAAGCTAGGGAACTTATATTTGGAAACCTACTCCTTTACCAGATGATTCAACATTATAGGGAAAAGATGCTTGCTCAGTCATGTCTTAATGATCCAAAGGATATCATATATCTCACAAAGAACACCAAGGAGTAGATATCAAGCAAAAACTTATAAGTTGCACATATGCAGAGGACTGCGCAATCATAAATTCAATGACAATGGACACAAAAGAAGCTAGCATTATGATGAGGTAGTGTATCCATTTAACAAGTAGTCTCTGTACAAAGACATAGTGAGATTTTATTTGTGCAATCATTAATCTCAAGAAAATGATGGTTTCTGTGAGTTCAAGTCATGATGACAATGGAAAAAATAGATAACAATTTAAAATAAAAATTGAAATTAAATGTAGATAAAAAAAAACTCTCAACCATAAAGTGGGTGTCTGAAGGCACAGCTGAAGAATGCATAGAATCTTTAGTATATGCATAAGAAACTCAAGCTAATCTCAAAATCTTAAAAAAAATTAGAGCAATGGAAATATGCAGAATTTCCATAAATGAGGACCACGTGATTTATTAACCCCTATATTCCTTGTAGCTTGAGACAAAAACCCTCATGGGTTTTATTCAAAGAAGTAGAGAAACAAAAAAATTAAATTCATGGCGACCATTAAGCAAAGCTTGAGATAAATCTACAGAAATTATAGGCCTCAAAAGAAGCCCTTGACTCAGTTTAAACTGGGTCACATTTTTAGAATGAAACCGAGAGAGAGAAAAAACAAAGAAATTTTTGAGGGCTTTTTTCTACAGTAAACCCTTGGCCATGAAACAAAATAGAGGACTCAAAAATAATATTCTGAGAAAATGGAATTGCAGCCCCAACCTATGCAGTGAGAATATAGACCCTCAAGCTTTTGTAGATAAAGTTATAGGAGGAAAAAATAAATAAAATCCAATTACTTGAAGAATTTCCTTCATTCTGGCTTGTGAATCTATAGGAAAATTCTTTTCTTTCTCTAGAAAATCACTATGAACCGAGCTTTTTTCAAACCCTCGGCAGTGGTTTCGGTCAAGCCCCTTTGTGAAGCCTTGCAAAGTAAAATGATATTAATTTAATTTTTCCTTGGTTTTTTCTTAGGGTTTTTAAACCCTAAATGCTAAATGTCGATGGATTTTTAGCCATTTTTTTTATTAAAATCAATTGCAACTAGTGTGACCCCGTGGGCCCATGGGTGATCCCATAAAGCAGGTTTACAATTTCTGAGAGGAACTGATTTTTGCTGAAATCACATATTTTTAGAAAATATAATGATTTAAGCCTTTAAATTTTCCATTTTAAGGATTCTAATTGAAGAGGGTTTGATCAAACCACCTTAGATCAAACCCCCTTGGATAGAACCTCGCTAGTTTTAAACCATACCTATAAATGAGTCTCCTTTACACCTATCAAAATGCTGATTAAAAATCACTTTTGATTTACCTTTTGGGAGATAAAATGAATTAATTTCAAATTATTATGGTAGTCCTCAAAATGAGTTATCCCATGAATATAATTTTAATATGTTTTTATTTTATTATGTATCTGTTTTTTTAGTTTTATTAAACATAGGTTTTTCACCAAAAATCAAGCTCTCTATTTTGCACATGTGGAAAAATAGAAAATTATCAAAATAATTTTTAAAAAAATATTTTTGTGCTGGGTATTGATGTCCTTGATCCATTAAAACAAAAAAAAATGAATTTTGATACATACAGAAAAAGCTATGTTGTATATAATCTGCCTATGTCTGAATTGCAATTGGTTTGACTTCGAAACTCTATTAAGGAAAAAATATTCAATAAAAAAATATGAGACCAAATGAAAGCGCTAGATATTGTAGTTAAATATATAAGTTTGAAAAAATTAGAATTTTATCCTTCATACAAAAAAAACTATGTTGTATATGGTGAGCGTCACTTTTTAAAAATGTTGTTTTTTGAAAAAAAAAACTAGTTTTCGTGGGAGATGGAAAAAGAAGTGCAATCTTATTCCAAAAAATTTGAAAAAAAAAAATTTAGAATCTACATACAAAATTTTATGAGACTCTAGTTTACATCAAATTCAAATTCCTCGTGGTTTATCCACTATAGGTGGCCAAATGTGAAGATTTAGTTAAAAATAATAATTTCAATGTCGAGTTTGGCCAAAAATTGTAAACCACTATTGTGGGATCACCCCCATGTGGAGATATTTTATGCCTTAGGCATTTTTTTTTATGCCTTAGAAAATTTCTCAAAAGTTTTTAATTTGATGCCACCTCATGACCATGGTGGAGTCATCGACATGTGAGTGCCACCTTGGCACCATACCTTTGTTTGACCAGGTTTCATAATACTATTGTTTGTAAAATGGAATGAGCATTATTTGCATATGATTTATTCTGAAACATATGGTTTAAAGGTGTAATTATAAACCTTTTAAAGTCATATTGTTATAATTTAATGCAAATGGAGGAGTGACTTGGTCGATGAGGAGATAGTTATCTACTATTGATGCCTCTTGTGAGCATTTAGAGAGTCTTTTGAGTTGTTTTCCAACATGTGGAGAGGATTTAGGGGCGATTCATTACCTTGTTGAGAGAATATAGGCTTTATGTTTCCTTTTGAGCATTTTTAGAGGTATTTTTGGTTTGATCAAGTCATGCTTGACTTTTTCACCCATTTTGAGCTCTTTTGGAGAAGATATAAGTGTTATATTTTAGGCTTTTGGGAGGCATCCAACCCCAAGTGATTCTAGAGCCTTGTTTGGTGGGAGATGGAGATGGATGCATATATTCTCATTTGACTCTTTTCAAGAGTTAGTTCTTACTTTGTTATCTTCTACTCTGTGACTTCTATGAGTCCTTTGAAGAGAATACAGTGTATTGTAACTCTTTTTGACTTGAATGAAAATGGATGACTTGAAAATCAATGAAGCAAAGTATTTTTCCTTCTCAATTCTTTTGTTCCACTATGTGCAAGTATTTGATAGATAAGATTACTTGTGAATTTTTTCTAATTCCTTGTGGTTTTTGTCTCAAATTTAGCACGTTTTGTAGAAATAAATGCAAGTTGCAGGTCATAAGTTGTATCAAAAATGCAAATGCTTCTAGTTGTGAAGATTACCCTTCCCTCTAAGAGTTTGGCATTTTAAAGGTGTTCCTATGAAATACTTATGCAAAAAGCATATGAAGTTGAGTTGTGTGATTTGAGCTTTTTCATTTGATTGGTTTGTGTATGTAAGTTGTTTACAAGTTAGGTTAACATTTAGGTGTATGACCATAGTAGTAGTGTTTTTACCAATTTTCATTTTAAAAGCTTTCCATCCCCCCTTTCCTTCAAGTTACTCAGTAGTTTAGGTGATACCATAGGAAGTCAGCCTTCTCTGAAGGTCCGATCTCATATAAGGAACCCACACTTTGGGATCACTCCAATGTTTCTTTGGAATGCTAGGCCTTGCAACTTAAGTTGTTAAACCTTGCAGCTTAGTTAGGGTGCAATTTTAGTAGATAATAGTTTTGGCACACCCAGTGGGACAAAGGACTGATTTTCAATCTCTCTTGTTCTACACATTGTTGTTGTTTGGTGTGTAGAGAAACATTTTCTACATTAGGAGACAATTTTCAAGACACCTAGTGACTTCGGAAGAATATTTATGGGTTTCAAGAAGACAGGTGCTTGTATGTTTAAAATTATCAAATGAAAGTCTATTTTTCTAGTTTTTGAAGCTTCTTGAATGAAGGTGTATGTCTTTATTTCATGGAAACATGGATTTTCATCCTCCATTCCATGAAAATCTTGCATATGTGCCCTCTTACCAACCATATTATACAGAACAACCTATTGTTTTTATTTCAAATGACCCTGTAACAGTAGATTACCAACATTTTTATCATGTTTCCCACCCTCCCACTCCTACTCAACCTTTATATCAGCCAATATATGATCAAAATCAATCTCGAGAGGAGGTTTTTGATGCTAACCAACTATTGATAAAACAAGAATAGACAACTGAGAGGGGGGGGTGAATCATTTGTCATAGAATTTAAAACTTATTCAGCCTTATTAACCTTTAATCTCAGATTTGATAATTAAGAGTGAAATCATGAATCAACAACACATTAGAAAACACATGAACACCAAAATTGTATACATAGAAACCCTATTAGGGGGAAAACACAAGTGGGTGTTAGTCCAAAAGATTATACCATGTTAGAAGTATAGGTAAAATGAATAAGGAATGCACATGCATTCAATCACACTGCCTATAGCTCACTGATCAAAGGAAGGTTGGCTACCTTACAAAAATATTCAGAATAAAACCATCTGAAGAATATGAACTGAGAAATTAGCTTCTTCAAAAGATTGATTACAGTTCTAGTTAGGCACAAAAATACTTCTTCACACTTCGCTCAAACTTCTTCACAGTCTACTTTGCACTTGAATGATCTAATCTTTATTCACACATATCTCACACACACTTCACAATGAACATACATAAAAATGAGGAAATAATCGCTCTTATATATCCACTACATGGATTTACATCAACATCTCTATCGGCCACAAATAATAAATAGAATTACAAACTGTAGGCACAATTCATGAAAAAATCTCAATGTGCACCAACCTAAGTTGGTCACAACATAATGAGGACCTAAATCAACATATTCAAACATGCCAAACATTCACAAATTAATTCACAAGGATCCACAACATGCTACCACCATCATGTTGGCCAAGAACATGAAAACTCGAGCACACAAGGAAAAATATTTGATCATGAACACATCGATCAATGTGGACATGCAACAATGATAGGGAATGATCTATAAACATCCATGAACAATGCAGGAACATACACAACAACTAGAATTACCAAAATTTCATTCTCTTCTTTTAGAACCACTTTATATACTAACAAAATAATTGTAGGAACACAAAAACTCATAACTTTCTCCAATCTTGATGTGCACACCTGAAAATTCTAGAGAACATTCAAGATAGGCCTAGAAAAAAAATGTTTAAAGCACAACATCAAAACACCATCATACATAGTTTTACTCTATACTAAACTTCTAAGCTTCATAGGCACACTATAACATGTTTATTTTAATTTTCTCAATATCCTCAACATATACAACCTTCAAATCACCAAATGCTAATAGTGTTGACATTAATTACAACCACATATCATAAAAAAAAAAACACAACATCCAACAATATCCCCCTTTGGTATTGATGGAAACACGCGATGTGAAAAATACCATCAACACAACTAGCTCTTCTTCTCATACTATTCTTCTCCCCTTTACATTACTCTTCTCATTTTACATATTACACTTCTCCCCCTTTGACATCAATGGAAAAGGTACACAAGCTTTAAAACACATATCTGAAACATCTAACTACTCCCCTTGAGTAGTAGCCACCACAAAAGCTATCTGGAATAGGATATGACAATGAGTTCACAGAATGATGCAAAGACTTGCATCTTTAGTTCTGATCAGGAGGGGAAATCACCCCTAATTTTCCTCTAAGATACTCAAAAGTATCCTTAGGGAGCGACTTAGTTAAAATTTCTGCAATCTGTTCTTTTGTAGGCACATACTACAATCTGACTTCTTTGTCACTCACTTTGTCTCTCAGGAAGTGATATTTGATAGATATATGATTTGTCTTTGAATGTAGTGGATTCGTAGTAATATTTATGGCACTTGAATTATCACAAAATATATTAATAGGCTCATCATACTTAATTCTAACATCTCTTAGCATTTGTTTCATCCATATTACTTGAGTACAGTTCTTTGCAGCAACAGTATATTCAGCCTCACCAGTAGATAAAGAAATAAAATTATGCTTTTTACTTAACCATGACACCAACTTCCCCCCTAAGAAGAATGCACCACCACTAGTACTTTTTTATGTCATCCACATCTCCTGCCCAATCTAAATTTGTAAAGGAACTCAAGGTAATATCATCATCTTTAGGATACGAAAGACCAAAATCAACTATCCCTTTCAAGTATTCAAAAATTATCTTTATTGCAGTTACATGTGATTCCTTCGAATCAGCTTGATATCTAGCCACCATACATACAAAATTCATGATGCTTAGTCTATTTTGAGTCAAATAAATTAATCCACCAATCATTGACTTGTATCTTGTTTGATTTTCTTTAGGAGAATCATCATTTTGTGTTAACTTGCATCCGCTCACCATGGGTGTACCAACTGGCTTTGAGTCTTCCATGCCAAAAAAATTCAGTAACTCTCTCACATATTTGGACTGAGATATAAAATTTCCATCACCTAACTAAGTAATTTGCAATCCTAAAAATAATTTCATCTCTCCAATCATTGACATTTCAAACTCACTTTTTATTTCATCAGCAAACTTCATACATAAGTTATCATCACCTTCAAAATAATGTCATCACCAAAGACTTCAATAATCAACTCTTTATTCTAATCCACCTTGAAATATAGATTGTTGTCAATAGTACATTTATTGAATCCAAGCTTCAACAAGTATTTATCTAGTCTAGCATACCAGGCTCTAGGAGCTTGCTTTAGTCCATATAGTGCTTTCTTCAACTGTCACACCATGTATTTTTCATCACTCAGTTGAAATCCATTTGACTGCTCAACATATACTTCTTCTTGTAGTTCACCATTCGATAGTCTTTGTAGTTCTTAAAAGGAACATAAAGAAGAAATAATCTTACAGCTTCAATTCTAGCAACAAGGGCAAAGGTTTCTTCAAAATCAATCTCTTCCATCTGTGAGTATCCTTTACATGCTAGTCTTGCTTAATTATTGATCAATTCAGCTTGTTCATTCAGCTTATTCTGAAAGACCCATTTGGTTCCAATCACATTTTTGTTATGAGGTCTAGGAACTAGAATCCATGTATCATTTTCTCTATTTGCATCAGTTCTTACTGCATTGCTTCCATCTAGTATTCATCTTTACACGCTTCATTGATATTGTTAGGCTTAGTCTTGGAGATTAGAAAATACTCTTCTGCAATTCTTCTTCTAGCCTGCACACCTTTTTTCATATCTCCTATAATCTGAATTTCATAATGATTTAGCTTTACATACCTTGGAACTTTAGGATTCTCTCAAACTTCTGGTTCTTTTGTTATTTCTTCTACACTTCCACTAGCTTTTGCTTCTTGATTCTCTTGATTCATCAAAACAAATTGAACTTGATTATGTGTCTGAACATTCTTTCCATTATCAGTACTATCATGTTGATCATCTAAATCATATCCATAGTATCTTGATGGTCTAGCAATGTCTTCATCAACTCTAACATTTACACTTTCAACCATTTTCTTCAATCTTCTATTGTAGCACCAGTAGGCTTTGCTCTTAGTAAAGTAACCCAAAAATATTCCTTCATCACTTCTAGCATCAAACTTTCAAATATCTTCATCTCTCTTAATATAGCATCTAATTCCAAAGATCTTGAAATATCTAACACTAGGCTTATAACAAAACCATAGCTCAAAAGAAGTCTTACCAGAATTACCATTGATATTTACCTGATTGATAGTATACACAGCAGTGCTTACAAATTCTCTCCAATAGAGATGGGGAACATTTTCTTCCAACATCATAGTTCTAGCAGCATCTAGAATCATTTTTCTCTTTCTCTCAACAAATCCATTATGTTGAGGGGTCTGAGGAGTAGATAACTATCTTTTGATTCCATGCTCTTCACAAAAAGAATTAAACTCTCGAGAAGTGAACTCACCTCCTCTAGCTGACCTTAAGCATTTGACCTTCAGACCTATCTCATTCTCTACCATAGATTTGAAATTTTTGAACTTATCTAATGCTTCATTTTTTTCTCTTAAGAAAGCAACCCATATCATCCTAGAGTAATCTTCAATAAGAAACATAAAGTACCTTTCTCCTTGTAGACTTGTGATTCTGGAGGGACCACATAGATCAGTATGAACAAGCTCAAGTATTCCATTAGAATGATGTTGTTTGCTTTGAAAGAAAATTCTAGTTTGCTTTCCCATATGACATTCCTTACATATAGTGTTAGTAGGCTTCACCAACTTAGGAAGATCTCTAACTACTTGAGAGGAACTTACTTTGACAATTTTATCAAAATTCACATGACATAGCCTCCTATTCCATAACCAACTTACATCAACTTGAGAAATTAAACAACTTTCACTAGCAACACTCAAGTGGAAAATGTTACCTTTTATCTTTGTACCTGAAGAAATTATATTTCTAAAACTTCCTAGTATCCTGCACTTACCATTCTTGAACTAAAGATTGTATCCCTTTTCTACCATCTGTCCAACACTCAACAAGTTATGCTTTAAGACTTAGATACATAAAGGACATCATCAGTATTATGTTTACCACCAAAAGAAATAGTGCCCCTACCATGAATCACACAAGAAGTGTTGTCTCCAAATCTTACAACACCACCATCATATTTTTCCAAGCTTACAAACTTTCTTTTATCACCGGTCATATGATATGAGCATCTTCTATCAATTACCCACTCATCCTTTTCTTCAAATTTGGTTGCAAGATCTTTTAGAACATTCACATTAATAGGAGATTCAGTGAACACTTGGTTGTTTTCCTTGATAGAAATGTATACCCATTCATCTTCATTTCCATTTTCTTTATTAGATTCATCATCAGTAACACCTTCTTCAGCATAATAACATTTCTTTTGAAATCTAGGTTTATGAGGTTTGAGCTTAGGAGTTCTTTCAGGACACCTTGATGCAAAATGACCTATCTTATTGCAAGAGAAACATTTAATAGGAAACTTTCCTTTGTACTTACCATGTCCTTTGGATTCTCTTTTCACAATCAAAGCTTCCATCTCTTCTAACTCTCTTTCTTCATCTTCAATCTATTTCATCTCATCTTCATACTTGGATGTCTTTCTAGAACTTTATCCTAGATCATATCTTTGTTGACTTATTTTGGATACAGTAGCCCTAAATGCAAATTCAATCTTAGGTGTAGATTCACCAAATTCTCTCAATTCAAAAGCAAATAGTTTTCCAATCAACATATCTCTTGTCATATTTGTTATTGTCCTGAGTTCTTCAATAGCGTGAGCTTTTACTTGTAAGAAGTAGGAATTGATCTGAGTAATTTAGCCATAATCTCATCTTCATCCATGACTCCACTGACACATCAAATACCCATCACTAGTTCATTCACTTTCTGCATGAAAGAACAATGTTTTCATCTTCACTCATCTTCAAGTTCTCCCACTTGCCTTTCAAACTTGTTAGCTTAGCAACCTTCACTTGAGAAACTCCTTCATAGAAATTTTCTAGCTTCTTCCAGATCTCATATGCTATTCTCAGACCTATCACATTTGTCATTTCTGAATCTATCAAGTCATTCAATAATGCTTCTATAGCCTTGGTATTTATCTCAACTTCTTTGATCTCATTAGGAGTAGAGGGACCATTCTAAGGAATATCATATATATACTTTGTAATCTTCCAAAAGGGATAACCAATGCATTTCAAATGGCACTCCATTCTGACCTTCCACAAAGAGTAATTTGTACCATCAAATTTGGGACTATCCTTCTTGTATGATGCCATCTCAGATCACCTCACGCTATAAAAATTCTTCAAAGGAACCTGCTCTGATGCAAATTGTTGGTAAAACATGAATAGATAAATGAGAGGGGGGGTGAATCAGTTGTCATAGAATTTAAAAATTATTCTGAAACCTTATTAACCTTTCATCTCATATATGATAATTAAAAGTGAAAGAATGAATCAACAACACATCAGAAAAAAACATGAACACCAAGATTTTATACGTGGAAACCCTGTTAGGGGAAAAACCACGGTGGATTTTAGTCCACAAGATTATAACTTGTTAGAAGTATAAGTAAAATGAATAAGAAATGCACATGCATTCAAGCACACTTCCTAGAGCTCACTACTCAAAGAAAGGCTCACTACCTTATAGAAACATTCAGATTAAAACCATCTGAAGAATATGAACTGAGAAATTAGCTTCTTCAAAAGCCTAATTACAGTTCCATTTAGGCACATAAATACTTCTTCACACTTCGCTCAAACTTCTTCACACTTTTCTCTGCACTTGAATGATCTGATCTTTATTCACACATATATCACACACATTCCACATACATAAAAATGAGGAAACAATCACTCTTATATATTTGCTACATGCATTTACATCAAAAAAATTGTCAGGCATAAATAATAAATAAATGAATTACAAACTATTGGGCTAATTCATGAACAAATCTCAATGTGCACCAACCTAAGTTAGTCACAACATAATGAGGACCTAAATCAACATCTTCAGACATGCCAAACATTCATAAATTAATTCACAAGGATCTGCAACACGCTACCACCATCATGTCAGCCAAGAAAATGAAAACTTGAGCACACTTGAGGAAAAATTTTTGATCACAAACACACCGATCAATGCGGACATGCAACAATATTAGAGCATGATCTAGAAACATCCACGAACAATGTAGGTACATACACAACAACTAGAATTACCAAAATTTCATTCTCTTCTTCTAGAAATACCTACAGAATAACTATACGAACACATAAACTCATAAATTTCTTGAATCCTGATGCGCACACCTAAAAATTCTAGAAAACATACTAGATAGGCTTAGAAATAAATCCTTTAAAGCGTAATATTTTAACACCATAATACAAAGTTTTACACCATACTAAACTTCTCAACTTCACAAGAACACTGTAACATGTTTATTTTAATTTTCTCAAAATCCTCGACATATACAACCTTCAATCATCAAATGCTAATGGTGTTGACATCAATGACAACCACATATTAGCAACATAACCACAACATCCAACAACCGGCATGACTATTTACATAATCAGCCTCCAAAGAATCCTTACCAGACTATATTGGACCTGATCCAATAGTTTGACCATGTGTTGTGGGCTTTGAGCCAAAATTTTGAACATATGAAAATTAATGATGTCAGTAAGGAATTCTCACACATGTATGGTATGTTTGTTGACATCAAGAAGAAAAAAAAAGCTTATTTCGTAGCAATAGGAGTTGGGATTTTAGTTTGAAGAAGGTCTTGAGAGAGAGATAGCAGCCAAAGAGGAGCAAATGAAGTTTTTATCTGCTCAAGTGCAAGGAAGTCGACCTTACTTAGATTATCAAGCACAAAGGTATGAAACCCAGACAACCCTTTACATTCCTAGTTTCAACTCACCTCTTCCCTGTAATGTTGAATCATCCGATGAAGGAGGAGGTTTCCAAATATAAGTTCCCTAGCTTTAAACAAGAGAAAAATTTTGAGCACTTTAGTGAGCCTATCAATGAGCCTTCTACCCTCAAGATTCCAATTTGGAAAGGCCCATCTCTGCCACCTTGTGAGGTTCTTTTACCTATCATGAAAATGAAACGATGCTCTAGCATCCTAGAAGAAAAAGAAGAGTAGACCTTTGACCAACATAGCTCACTCAACTTGGAGGAGACTAAAAATATTAACTTGATGCATTTATCTATGGAGGAATATCGAAAGCAACAACAACAAAGGATTGAGAAGCATAAGACTTCTCAAGGATAATCTCCCATTGATTTAGCAAACAATTCCCCTATTGATGTTGGAAATGATCTTAATGTTTAAATAGTTCAAACTGGACAACAAGAAGACATTGGCGAGTTGTTGATTGATGAAAATCAACAAGAAAATGGAGCGTTGGACTATGAAGAAGAACAAAAAATTGTCTTTGTCACTATTCTCCAAGGTGAGAGATTTAATGTTTTCGAGAATGCTATAAATGAGAAGGCTAATGTTGAGCTTTATGAAGAGGTGTGCACAGACATAATTCAACAATTTATTTCAAAGTTGGGTGGCAAAGAATCAGAATTTATCACTCGTGATGAACTAGAACAATAGGTTCACAAGGTTGAAGAGGTGCTGAAACAATAAGGGACTCCTCATGAACTTAATTGGCAAGGTCTTAGCTGGTTGGAAGATTTTCCTTTCTACTATGGAGAGGAGTTGGAAGCTGATATACCGATTGAAGGTTGGTTGGACATGAGGCTTCTTCTTTTTTTGAACACTTTCCTTCCTTCATTGAAGAAGACAAGCTTGAATTGGAATATATTTATTTGAGTGATAATGAGGATTATGAAAAACTTCCTTTCTGGTGTATAAAAGAGCCTGAGGCTGATGTATTAGTTGAAAGTGTTGGAAGAAGTCATCTTCTTGTTTGGAAATTTTCTTTCCTCCATTGAAGGAATGAGTGATCATTTGGAGCAGTGGTATGTAAAGCAAGTGGGTAATCAAGTGTCTTGTTTTTTTTTTAAATAGGAGATCATGATGGAGAGTCCAAGATTTTTTCATTCAAGGGGTTGTCCAATTAGATATTTAGAAAGTGTGGAGTCCAATTCAACACCAATGATCAATCTTGCACTCACACATGAAGGTACAACTAAAGATGGTATCAAAGATGCACTGACAGCTAAACAAGGGTATGTTCAACTCACTTTTTCCCCCTTGAATAACATTACATATGATATGTTTGGGGAGGTAAGTGATTTTTTTTAACTCTTTCAAGAATTGGTGCATCAACTTGTTGAACATTTCTCTGTATATTATCTTTTCTTAGCTGCCATCATGCATGCAAATCACTACATATTGAGAAGAAAGGGTAGCTATTTCAGTCTTCCTGTAAATGGTTTTGTTTAATTAGTTTTGTCTTACTAGTTAGTCTAGGGTAGGTTTAGCTGCAAGTTTCATTTCCGTAAGTGTTGTTTCAACACTGTTAGGTAGTTTCCCTTCTGTAGTTTTCTTGTTTTCAATAAGTTTCCAAGTGTTATTCACTCTTCTAGTGAGTTATAGAAGTTAAGAGTCTATTTCCTAAGTCATAAGCCTAGTTTCTGAGTGAATCCATTTCGAATGCACAAGCCTAGGAAACTAGTTTTCATGTTTAGTAGGAAAACACAAAGCGTGAGTCACCAAAAATGTTACCATATTTTCACATATAGCTCAATTAGGTAGAGCTTATTGATTTTAATTGAAACAAGGAAAGGTACATTTTAACCTCTTCTTTAGTTCATCTATGTGTGCATTTAAAAAATATCCAAATATTACATTATTAGATTGCATTCATGCAGATGCATGTAACATACAAAATATTGTACAAATATTTTCAAAAGTAATCTCTATTAACAATGTAAATGTATAAGGTTTCACACAAGCCATGCGACTAACTGCTTTAAAACAAAAGAAGGAAAATATTGTACATTTATAGATATTACTAAAAAAGAATGCACATAAAAGGAAGAAAGACCAATCATTCCCTGACTGGGTGGTTCTAGTTGAGTTTCCCTGCATCATCTTTGTCTTTTGCTTGTCTTGCATCTAGTTGTCATTTCCTTGACGCTCCTAATTGCCTACATCTCAGAGAGAAGGTTGAGTTAGAGCAATGAAAGGTCTTAAATCTTGATATGCACATACCTCTATAGACATACAATGTGATCCTCAATTGCATTAAAATAGTTATCATTATCAGAATGATCAAGAAACATGGGAAAATCTAACATATCTACCATATGCACATATGGCTCTAACGTGTTTGCTTCATGTTTAGGTATAGAAAAAGTAATTTTGTTGTTTTGATTCATTTAATATCAGCATGTGGGTAAAATGTGGCTCCCACAACGGTTGAGCACAACATGTTTTCCTCTTTGGTTCTTTAAGGGGTACGATTATATATCCATATGTGAAACATACAGGTACCCATTTGATCTCATTGAGATAATTATTCATCACTCATGATAGTTGGTGGGTTAAGATCACTATCATAAATGACAAACATTTATTTCAAGAAGTCATAATATGATATTTTATCTATCCTAGGATATCAAGGTTAGAGGTTTCATTATATAGTCATGATAGTTCTTATAAATTATGTTAATGCATAATCATTCAGAGGTAGAGGTTTGGAAGCATAAATGATAAGTAGGACAATGTGATAGCCAATGATCTTGCAGAGAATAGTTCAGCTTCATAATGGCATAGGGAATCTCATGGTATACCTTACTAATCTTCAGTATGAAAGCATATTGGGGATGAACAGTCAATAGGAAAGGAAACCACTACTTGGAGGTTTCATAGTCAACATATTCATATGGAATGACCCAATTATCACAATGCGTAATACTTTTCACTAATGGGAAATAGTGCTTTAATTTCACTATGATAGGAGTTACAATCATGGATAAACAATTTCCACTTTTCCATCAAGAGGGAAGGGAAAATTAAGCCTAAGAGAGGATAATAGTTATTGATGACATTGAAAATAATAAGGAAATGCATCAAAAATACCAAGAAAATGTAAGAAAACAAAGAATTGGCAGCCATAATGATTAGTTTTTGTGAAAAGGCTATATAGAGGAATCATAAAGAAAAAATTGAATGCCATGTAGTTTCAAACTTAGAAGGTAGAGCACATTAGACTAAGATGCACAAGGTGACAATCCTCAAAGAGGATGGAGTTCATGATTAAAAATATTAAAGAGGTTTCAAAAGGCATGCATAATGATATTCAAGTTTGTTAGGTTTGTTGAGAATGTCAACAGTAGTAGGTATTGTTGTGATAGCGATGAGAATATTCAGAGAAGGTGAAATAAGCATGTATAACAAGCTCAAGAGCTATGATCCTTACATAAAATACACATGCCTAACCTTATAAGGAGCTATGAGCTTCAAGGATGCAAAGGATAACCAAACCACTATGTGATTATGTCACCTCATGTGCATCATGCATTCAATGTAACATATCTTATTATGTACAAGTTTCTTGGCTATAGATTCAGTGGCAGAGCTTCATTGATTTCAGATGAATAACTTTCAACACAGTAAACAAGAATTTACGACAGTCATTTATGATGGAAATATTAAATGAAGCTAGGGAGAGTTTTATGGAGACTAGGTAGTCTTATAAAAATAAGATGCAATGATTTTTAATCTAACACTTGAACACACTCACAGGAATCAGACTGCACTTCTCATGAGCTTTTAATATATGATTGGTATCTCTTATGTTTGTGAAATTGTAGTTTCCAAGCTTTTATAGGGAAGAGTTGCTTGCTCAGTCATGTCTTAATGATCCAAAGGCTATCAGATATCTGACAGAGAACACCAAGGAGTAGATATCTAGAAATGGCTTATAAGTTGTACATATGTAGAGGACTACACAATCATAAATTCAATGATACAGGACACAAAATAATATATCATCATGATGAGACAGTGTATCCATTTAAGAGGTAGTAATTGTACAAATACATTGTGAGATTTTCTTTGTGCAATCATTAATCTCAAGAAAATGATGGTTTTCTATGAATTTAAGGCATGATGACAAAGGACAAAACAAATAAAAATTTAAAATAAAAATTGAAATGAAATGTAAATAAAAAAAAACTCTCATCCATAAAGTGGATATCTGAAGGTGCAGCTAAAGAATGCATAGAATCTTCAATATATGCATAAGAAACTCAAGACAAGTTCAAAATCTTAGAAAAACACAAAGAAATGGAAATATGCAGAAGTTCCACAAATGAGGACCACAGGTTTTTATTAACCCCTATATTCCTTGCAACCTGAGACAAAAACCATCATGGGTTTTATTCAAAGAAGTAGAGAAACACAAAAATTAAATTCATGGTAGGCATTAAGCAAAGCTTGAGATAAGTCTATAGAAATTGTAAGCCTTACAAGAAGCTCTCAACTCAGTTTGAATTGGGTCACATTTTTAGAATGAAACCCAGAGAGAGGAAAACAAAGAAATTCTTGACGGCTTTTTGCTACAGCAAACCCTCGACCATGAAAGAAAATAGAGGACTCAAAAACCAATATTCTGAGAAAATGGAATTGCAGCCATGGCCTATACAGTGAGAATATAGAGCCTCGAGCTTTTGCAGAGGAAGGTACGAGAGGGAAATATACATAAAAGGAAATTACCTAAATAATTTCCTTCATTCTGGCTTGTGAATCTACAGGAAAATGCTTTGCTTTCTCTATAAAATCACTATGAACCGAGCTCTGTTCAAACCCTCAGTAGTGGTGTCATTCAAGCTTCTTTATGAAGCCTTCCAAAGCGAAATGATATTCATTTCTTTTTTCCTTTCTTTTGTCTTAGGGTTTCTAAACCCTAAATGCTAAATGTCGATGGCTTTTTAGCCATTGTTTTTATTAAAATCAATTGCAACTAGTGTGACCCCGTGAGCCCATGTGGAGATCTTTTATGCACCCTAACTAAGTTGTAGTGTTTAACATTCTGAAAACCACCCTAGAAATCATTTCCTATTAGCATTTCCTATCTTTATTAGAAATCATTTCCTATTAGCATTTGTTTTATTATTGGAACCAAACCAAGCATCTTATATGAGATGTTTCACTCCTTAAATTAGACACAATATTTTGAATCATATCAAATAAACACTTATCAGTGAACAAGAAGAATTAAATGGTTTATGACTTGTTTGGTCTAGTTAGCCTTCTATTTTATCCGATTTATCTTATGTTATGGTCATATACTACTCAAGGATATCCACAAGTGGTTTGAGGAGCGATGATGTATCATGATTTATTTTTTGTTTATTTTTCTTTTTGGTTTGTCTTGATAAAATGACTAGGGAAAATAGGTTTCTTTTGTGTGATTGGGGTTCCATTGGAATAATCTAAATGCCCTATGCAAGTTAAAGATCAACTAACACTTTCTTGCATCAACACTAACATGCTTTGTGGATACTTCCTCACATACTCCAATAAAGGGCTATTGTCACTAATTTAAACCAGAGCACTCCTTGTCTACAGTGTTTGAATCTTGACAATGGATACTAACATCACCAAGGTTTTTCTCAACTTGGTGTACACATATCTACTTGTACATATATCAATATCTTTAGGAAAACAAAAACAAATGTGTCACCATTATAATTCATGCTTTGATATGCATACATCTTCTTGTCACATAATAAAATTTTCTATGATGATAATAATGCACTAATAAAAGCTCAAATTCTATCCTATCAATCCATTTACAACCTACATCCATTTTATTCAATCTCATGTTATCCATTCTATCTGAATAATCAAGCTTATCTGCATCTAATACGAATAAAGCTAGCCATTCTTTACTTCTTACTAACCTTTTCTTCTACTTAACATCTCTTTTGTCAGTCCTCACAACTAAATGTGGCACATTAAATCATCGTGTCCATAAATTTGGCTTATTTTTTAAAATTTCCACCAAATTTCTCAAGGGGGCATCACACTATCCCGCTATCATTGAGGTATACAGGGGCAAGTCCTTATAGTGTATAAAATTGTACGCTATTGAAAGCAATGCAATTTCACATTAAATTTGGACATATTTTGGCACCCTTACATTAAACACCCTTTGAAGTCATCATTAATAGGCCCCTAAGACCCATTATTTCAGATCTCGAGGCTTATTTGAGCTATAAACTTGACAAAATCATTTAAAACATAAACATTCTGAAAACCCACCCTAGAAATATGGGGTGGGACTCATTCGCCACCTTGGGAAAATTAGTCCCCCTAGGTGGGACCCATTTTCCACCTTGGGCGAATGAGTCCCATTTGGGGCTTTTATCAATTTTGAGTGGGAAAATCAAAATTTTAATTCAAATTTTTGGTTATTGTCGGCCTTTGACATCTGAATAACGGTAAATTAGGTGTTAATTCCTATATAATAAATCTTCTAAGTCATTTTTATCATCTAAGCAAGCATTTTTAAGAGAAATTTCAAGATCTAATCAAAGTCTTCAAGAATTCATTCACAAGAGCATTCAAGTTTCAAAAGCAAGCAAAGTTGAAGTCTTGGAGCAGCATTAAAGTGTTTTTTCAGGTCTTCAAGCTCACTATCACTCAATATATAGCATTGTCAAGGGTTGATCATGGTTGTCTATGGCGAATCATGATGGATTCTAGATTGGGGATATGCGATTAGCCATCAAGCCAACCCTAATGATTTGTTTCTTAAGTGATTTAATCCTCCATTATCACTCTACATTTATCCTAAGGAAGGTACAAGCTTTATTGAGGTTCATTTGGGTGATTAGAGATATCTCAAATTGAGTCATTCATTGTCATATTTCATTCATGCATCTCATTCTTAAACATTAGAATAGGGTTGCATTATGTTTTAGATTTCCTAGCCTTAAACACACTTAAGGCTAGGGTTTATGCTCACATTTACATCCAAGTTTCATTATTTCCATCAAGGTTTAATTACCAAACAAGGGGTTTGACTGAGGCAAACCCACCATAAGCAAATCAAGCCTATATTATGTTTCGGAGGTCTTTTCGTAGATTTACATCCGAAAACCAATTTGGGAGGATAGAGCATGTGTTGAAGTGCATATCAAACATTTGAATTCCCAAAAAAGAAGAATAGGACTATTTCACAAGAAGTGGAGAATGAGTCCCACTATAGGTTATTTTTCAATATTTTTGTAGATTCAGATAGCCTTTTTCCAAAAACCTAGATCTCAGACTGATTCACCGAGATTGGTGAATCAGTCCCAGTAGGTCAAAAGTTTAGATTTTTCAACATTTCAGAGCTCCTTTCAATCATCTTCAAATTCCCGAAGGCACACAATTCATCTTACGATTTTTAATTCTATTTTATTTGCATTTCTAGGTCATCTAGTTAAAGTTTGCATTGAATTAGTATTTAGCATTGCATCCTGTATTACATTTGTCTTTCCAAGCCCTAGCTTGGTGGTGAATCCCTCATTACTTTATATTCAACCCCTAAGATAGCCCTATTGCAAGATCTCCTTCTAATTTGACTTGAGATCTCTAGGGTTTGTTCTTCAATGAGAGAGAGTGAAGATTGTCATTCTAGGTCCTAAACCCTAGAAAAGCACACAATTTCCCACCTTTCGTTTTGGTGAACCTGTATTTAGAACATCATAATTCTAATTTGGAATGCATTATCATCTTATATCTTTATTGCATTAAAAATTAATTAGGGTTTGCATTAGTTAATTGGTATTCTAAGGTTTCTAATTTTGCATTAGTGAAAGTTCATATAACTTGCATCTTTGTCTAGCATTTCATTAAAAATAAAACAAAATTTGCACTTGCACTTAGGATTCAGATAATACAACATAAAAGAATAAAAATAAATTGGAAATCTTTCAAAATTTTGAAAAAAATCCCCATTGGGACTCATTCACCACCTTGGGTGAATCAGTAGTGCAGATTTTGTACTGTTCTTTCCAGAATTTAAAACCCTATTTTTAGGCTTCTATTTGCTGTTAAAATATTTATGTTTCAGTTTGCATATAGCTTTTGTTACATTCAAATAATTTGAATTAGCATAGTTTACATTCATTGCAATTGTGGATACAATTAGCTTCTTGCACTTTTCAATTTTAGCATTAGTTCATAATTCAATTAGATTAGAAGTACATTTGGTATTCATTAGAAAACAAAAACAAAAAAACACCTATAAACTTATGAGCCACTTGGAGATAGTATATTTATTTGACTATGTCAAATCTCTTTTTCCAAGTTAACCTAACCCTCAAGCCTTTTAGTAGTGATTAATTTGACATGTTAGATGAAGCCCTCAAGGAATTCATCTCACAAGGTTCATCCACTAAGGCTTGTCATGATAAACCAAAACTAAGAGAAGTCAATGTGATTCAACCTCAACTTATCGTTTAACCACCTTCACACAAACCTCAACCTAAAGACAAGCATTAAATTACTCTTTACCCACCTAAGAAATTTTTTTTGCAACAGGGTATGTGCAGGATCATCATGGAAAAAATAGGCCCTTAAGTGGCGATGGAATTTCAGAAAATCAGGGTTAGGCAACTTGATCTAAAAATTTGAATAAGTTATCTATATTATTTAAAAAATATGTAAGAATAGAATCTATAGAAAATTGAATGTAGTTTATAAACTACTAGGTTTATTTAAAATATATATCTATTGGGTGAAAATTTGAAATTTCAATGCAGTAGTACTTAAATTTTAGGGAAAAAATAAGAAGTAGGTGTCTGTCTGACCACCCTAACCACAATAAACTGATAATATTTTTTTACAATATTTTAGATATAAGTAGAGGACTCAGGTCTGGATGTGATGCATATTTTTCTATAATTTTTTTCCAAGTAAATAATTAATTATGATTTTTTTATTACAACTTTTAAAAAATATAAAAACTTGTATGTCTTACCACCTTAACTTGGTCAAAACTTCATGAAATTCAATTTTATTTTTTTAATCCTATAGTATGCAAAGCATAGAATGTGGTGCATGTTTTTAATTCAAAAAATAGGATACTGTTTGAAAGCTATAGATGTTTTTCAATCAAGATTTAGTCATAATTGAAATAGAAAATGAATACTAATTATTTATTAAATTCAAAGTAAAGCATAATTTATATTGGTGGAAAGTTGAGAATCTCCTTTAAAAACCCTTTTCGTTTCAACAATTTTGGGTTAAAAAAAAGTCGTCATTCATATGGGCCATCATATCACTTACATATCGCCACTTTTTTGCCCATCATGATCCTACACATACCCAACAATAAAATAATAATACCATTTCTCATACATATAAAACTTCAAACAACCCACAACTAGGACAACCAACTCCGACAACCTTACCTTTTCCTAATCCCATTTTGCCTAGTGCTCCTCATTTAACTTCACATGGTGGGAAGGACTATGATCTTGTGGAACAACTTAAAAATACTCCTACAAAGATATCCCTATGGGACCTAATTCATAATTCACCTAATTATCACACCATGCTTCAAAGATCTTTACAATAATTAGTGGTTCCCCCTGGTACAAATGCAAATGATGTGGCGGCTCTAATACAAGGAATGAATATGATTAATGTAGACATTACCTTCCATAAAAATGAGTTGCCTCCTTTGGAATTGAGAAAGAAAAATGATGCCTTCATGATAATAGCCATCTACAATAGATTATGAATAAAGAGAACCCCTGTTGACAATGGTTTTTCTCTTAATGTGTGTAGTATCATACTTTTGGATAAACTTGGTGTGGATAGGTCAAAAATTCAACTTCACTCCTTATCAATTCGTGGATTTTACAACATAGGCAAACAACTGTTTGGTGTGATTACTTTACCTATTGCAATTGGAAAAGAAACCTTGCAGACACCTATTCATGTAATGTCCGATAATCTTTTATATAATCTCCTTTTAGGGCGACCTTAGAGTCATGAAATGCATGCATTCCCTTCAAACCTTCATCGTATAATGAAGTATGTCTACAACAATAAGGTATATAAAATTGAAATAGACCCCAAACCTGAAAGTTGCCTACAAGTTGAAAAAGGAATGACAAGTCCTCTAAACACATTGATTCCAACATAGAACCTATGAAAAAGGGAAAAAAAGTGATTGAAACAATGTCAAAATTATTAGATGATGATTAGGTTTCCTTGGAGTTGACATCTTCATTCATGGGAGAGTACACAATCACAAGTAAAGATGATGAAAAGAAAAAACAACCAATGGTGATGTCAATGCAGAATTCCGAAGAAAATTCACAAGCATCTACCTCATCCACTCTTGAAGAAGACATAAGCTACACAAAATAAATTGATGAGATAGATTATAAAAAACCACCAAACCCAAAAGAAATGGAAATAGTTTATGGGAAATTCTATAAGCATGAAATAGCTTGCCTATAGTGGAAAAGGATGTAGCAAGAAAGAAGAATGTATTTGTGTTCCTATAGAACCTAATACACAAGAAAAAAAATTGGTTTGGGATATTTCCCTTCTAATATTATGCAAGAAATGAAGAGACCCTTGCTAAACATCAACACCATTATGTGTAATCCTAAAAAGACTCACACCTTGAAGCATCCAAAATTGATTGATATAACTTGTGAAGAATCATTGGAGTTTTTCGAAGATGATGAAGCCCTGAAAGAAATGATAGAAGTTTACAACAAACCATTTACTCCTCCTAAAAAGAGGTGGCTAACATGTGCTATGATTAGTACCAAGAAAAAAGATGGAGAAGAAGAAAGTAGTGAAATTGGCATGAACAAAGAAGAATAGAACCCTGAATTTGTAAAACAAAATGTGCTTCCTTTAGGAGATACCGTGGATATACCAATATATATTAATAACAAGGAAAAATTTATTAAGATAGGAAAGTGCCTTGATGATGATGAACAAGAGAACCATGCAACTTTACTCCGTGACTTTCCTGAACATTTCACTTGGACTTATTCAGATATGTTGGGAATTGACCCTAAGATTGTGACACACAATATAGTCCTCACTGAAAATGCTAAGCCCGTCAACTAAAAGATTCAAAAAATGAAACCTAAGATAGCCTTATTAGTCAAAACTAGGATTGAAAAACTCCTTGAGGCTTGACCTATATATTATTCTCCTTGGATCTCAAACATAGTCGTAGTCGCAAAACCTAAAAATCATATTAGGATTGACATGGGTAAAAGTACAAACTTGTGTCACACTTTCAGCCAAATAAATAGTTTCGATCGAACTATTTTCGGCCGAATTTTTTTCAGCCGAATAGGTTTTGGCTGAAACCATGCGGTGCATACGTGGCACACAAGGTTTCAACCTAAACCAAAAATAATAATTTTTCCCTTTGAAACTTTCAATTTGGCTTTCAAATTGGCTTATTTTATATGGTGGGTTTCTATCGGAAGGGTTTTAGCCAAATAGGATTCAACCAAATCCTATTCGGCTGAATATATCCACATGGTAGGTGACTTGGTAGTGAATTCACCATTTTTTCAAATTTCTAAAAATTTCCAAGTTCTCACGAATATTTCTTCAATCAAAATTAATTTAAAAAAAAATAAAAATACCCTTTTGTAGAGCTCAGAGTGTTGAATCTAAAAATGTACTTATATTTATATTTTGATTAGTTTTAGTATATAAATATTTTAAAATATTACAAGTAGGTTGTTCAAAGTAAAAAAGATGCTCAGTTGAAATTAAATAAAAAATAGTAAATCATCATTAAAAAAATTGCAAAATATATGATGCCCTAGAGGAGAGAATCCTCTTCAAAAGGGTATATTTTATTTTTTGAAAATGAAAAAAAAAAACAATAGTTGACATCAACTAAAAACTATCAAATTCAGGTTTGTTTGACTTTAAAATGTTATTATGAGAAAAATATACATCAAAATTTCAAATAAAAATTCCATGCCCTAGATATTGAAGTCAGCTATTTGGGACAAAAAATTAGGAGAAAATGAATTTTTTTCTATTTGTTTCTTGACGTCAACTAAATATCACTTTTTCTTGAAATTTTCAGCATTACGAAATTTGCTTTTAAATTGATAAAAAAAATATCATTTTTTTTTTTAAATTGAAAATTTACAAGGATAAATTTCAACAAAATTTCTAAATTTAATTAGTTTACATCATTTCGGAATTCAAAACATAAATACCACTTTTATGTGGTTCAAGTTGAGAACTTTTTTTCATATTGGTCGATTCCTTTATAAAGTGTGACACTGGTTTGTACTTTTACCCACATAGATTGAATAAAGCATCTTTGAAAGATGACTTTCCCCTTCCTAATATTGATATGATAGTATATTCTACTTTGGGACATGCTTTGTTGTCATTCATGGATAGATTTTCTGGGCATAATGAAATCTTTATCAACCCTCAAGACCAATATAAAACAACATTCACAATAGCTTGGGGAACATTTTGTTGGGTAATGATGCCTTTTGGATTGAAGAATGTGGATGCAACATATCAATGAGTGATGACATTAATATTTCACGATTACCTACATAAGATTTTGGAAGATTATGTTGATGATATTCTAGCCTAATCTTTAACAAGACAAGACAATGTAAATGTCCTTTGAAAAATCATTGAGCAAATGTGAAAATACAACATAGATTAAATCCAAATAAGGGTGTCTTTGGTGTAGATAGTGGAAAAAATCTAGGGTTTATCATATCTCACAAAGGAATCGAGGTGTTCACAAAGAAAATTGATGTTATTATTAACATGCCACCTCCAAGAAACATCTCTCAATTGTGCACATTACAAGGAAGAATTCAAGCTATTTGAAGGATTATCTTTCAACTCCATGGATTTTACAACCTGCTATGCAAAAAAATCCATTAATCCTTTACACAACAACATTAGCCCATGCTCTCACAACATTGTTGGCTCAACAAGACAAAAATAGTAAAGAGCATCTTGTTTATTACATTAGCCGAACTTTGATTGATTATGAGAAATGATACAAAAAAATAGAAAAACAATGTTTGGCTCTTCTATTGGCTACAAGTAAACTGAGACATTACTTACTGAAAGTGAAAATACATGTGATGATGAAATTTGATCCTCTAAAACATCTTTTCAATAAAATAGATTTATCAAGACGCTTGGCTAAATGGGTTATGTTGTTAATAGAGTTTGACCTTAAATTTTTTTCACAAAAGGAAATTAAAGGGCAAGCCTTAACCGACCACTTAGCAGACACTCCCTCACCCTTGACATTACATAATGTAGAAACATTCCTTGATGACAATGTGTGGACTATTTAAAAAGATGATGCATCATTAGAATTATACTTTGATGGATCTAAGAGTAGAACATGCGTTTGTGTTGGGGTTATAATAGTACCGCCTGCAAGAAAGCCTATTCCCTTATCATATTGCTTAAACTTCCCATGCACCAACAACACGGTGAAATATGAAGCATTAATTGTTGGTTTGCATGCTATTTTAGCTTTAGGAGTTTGAAATATTAAGATATTCGGTGATTCACAATTAGTCATTAAGCAAATAAATGGGACATATCAAGAAAAGCATGACAAATTATCAAAATACAAGGATCTCACAATGAATTTGTTAGAGAATTTTGAATCATTTACCATTGAAAACATCCCATGAAAGAATAATTGGCATGCAGATGCAATGGCAAGTGCAACTTCTCTTATATCACATCAAGATCCTTCAAAGGATTTCAAATTTATTGTCCATCCAATTATGAAATCAGCAATCGAATCTAAAGCCAAAGAAGTATTAAAAACAACTATAAAAGGCTCTAGTGATTGGTATACATTGATATTTAATTATTTAAAAGAAGGTACCTTTCTTGATCTGACAACTAAAAATACTTGAGATCATCTTCAAAAACTTGCAACTGAGTATATAATTATTTCCAATGTATTATATAGAAGATCCTTTAACGACCTTTTACTTAAATGTTTTAAAGAATCTGAAATCCCCATAGCACTTGAGGAAGCTCATGAAAGTGCCTGTGGAGGTCATTTTGTAGGAAGATCATTAGTTCAAAAACTCGTTCACATGGGATACTACTGGAGACACATGGAAAAATATTTTTGAGTATGTTAAGAGATGTCACAAATGTCAGGAACATACAAATTTGATTCATGTTCCTGCTTCTGAGCTTCGGGCCCAAATTCCTATTTGGCCATTTTCAATGTGGGGATTGGATCTGATTGGAAAAATATCACCACCTTCCTCTACTAGACATACTTTTATAATTACTAGGATAGATTATTTCACAAAATGGGTAGAAGCTATTCCTCTTCGATCAACAACTGTCAATGTGATATGTCGTTTCATATTGGAATACATTATTGCTCGCTTTGGACTTCGTTCAACATTATTTTCTGATAATGGTACACCATTTAAGAATAATGTCATGAAGAAGTTCCTAGAAATATTTAACATCCAACATCACTTTTCAACACCTTACTACCCACAATCTAATCGTCAAGCTGAATCAACTAATAAGACCCTGGAGAAAATTCTAAGGAAGACAATAAACAAAAACAATAAGGATTGGCACACATAGTTGTCGTATGGATTGTTGGCTTAACGTATTAGTATCAGAAACTCCACCGGGACTACTCCTTATAACCTTGTCTATGGTGCCAATGTGATTATGCCCTTGGAGTTAGAAATCCCCACATTAAGGATTGCTCTTCAAGGACTTATTGATGAAAACACTTATAAAGAACAATGATTGCATCAACTTGAGATGCTTGATGAACAAAACATTAACACTCTTGACCATCTCCAACCTAGCTCTATAAAATTGCAATGTAGTCATAGTGATCATGTCATCCCTCGTGCATTCAACAAAGGTGATTTGGTGTTATTCGAGAATCAACATAATGTTAATACCGACCCGACTGAAAAAGGAAAATTTAGTCCTAACTAGTTTGGACCTTATATAATTAGTGAAATTTATGCATCTATTGCATACACGTTAACAAAAATCCAAATGGTACACATTTCAAAGGGCATATTAATATCGTGCATCTACGTTGGTATTATGTCTAATCTTCTTGAATAGTATGAATTATAAAGCAATGGTTTTAGAGTTAGTGGATAATATTCTATGTGCTCTCGCATTGCTTCATTCTTGACAAACAATTATTTGTGTGTCTTGAATACTACAGTGATTATTTAATTCAATTTAAATGATTACTTTAGGTTTCATGCTATTCAAGTTCATCTTGTATGTTGTGTTAGATTAGATCCTTATATGCATTTAATGTTCTTTAATTAGATTATAGGTGCATTTAATTTAGCATAACATACTTAATACCAATGTTGCATCTAAGAGAAACTAGAATAAGTTTTAATTAGATCACGTAAAACATGTTAAATCATGGATACATTCATTCAATAGTCTTACAAAGAGTATTTAATCAATCAAATTTTCATTTAACATTAAACACATAAACACAAGTAACAAAACATCAAATGATCATATATATATATATATATATATATATATATTGCAAAGTTTTGTATACAATTCATCAATATATACAATTCTAATGAGGTCTATGACTACTAGATCCCTCAGGATCTAGTTATCATATCTGTCTAAAGGCAGTTCATCGGGAGATAGTGGTATGTGATCATGATCGCTAGCCACTGAGTGCATTGAGAGAAAACTATAAACCCTATACCTGTCCAAGGGCCTCCCAATGCTCCCTTGCTATATAATCTCTCTCCACCTATAGACTAGCTAGCTATAACTATAATCTCTCAAACTATGTTGAGGTTCAAAATGATTGAGTGTCTTGGGAAACCTCGGTTCAATGGAAATGCCTCCTAAGAATCTCATATGCTTCCCGTAGTCTAACATATGACTTGAATAGCTCTAGATCCCACTCTATTATGGGTGGGGGAAAATAGTCTGTATCAAAAGCCTCCTTGTAGATTGATGGGGGCACTATCTCGGTAGCCACCTGATTATAGAGATCGTGAAGGTTTCTCACAACTCCTGCAAGATAGAAATCATAAATATAATTAGTACACATCATGATATATATATAAACATAAAATTAAAGTATATAAAACATAAACACAAGCATAAACCATGAAATTAAATACAATATCATCACCTAGCTCTTTGATTGGTTTTAGTGTAAAGACAACCTCATCATGTGTAGGAGGCATTAAGGATGTGCTAGCCTCTCCATGACTATAGGCACTAGTGTCTGCTACAGTTGTTGATCTTGATCTAGTAACATGAATGGGAGATGGATCTCCCCACTCATGGCCCACTAGATGGATCTAGTAACATGAATGGATGAGGATCTCCCCATCCTCATCCTTGTCCTCCTCCTCATCCCTCTCCTCCTGGCCATCATAGTAAGGATTTGCATCCTCGTCATACTCCTCATCTATCACATCTATGAATATTTTTGCATCCCTGAAGTGTGTCTCCTCAGCCCTATCCTCCTCCATGTCTCCTTGATCAAGGAGTGTCCTTGCATCACCTATCAGCTCGTCCATTGGGAATAGGAGATTCGACCATGATATTACCCACCACTCCTCGTAGGCATATATGGTACTAGTGTTATCAGCATCAAAGACCATAGGCATATCATGATATTAGTACTTAGAATCACTATAGACAACAACATTGGTAGTAAACCTTCTAATATCACCAGGCCACCAAGCACTATGTACTGATCTACTAAAAAAGTGTCATGCCATGGGTGCTATCTGGACTTGATCAAACTGTCGCATGACGCGATCATAGTAGAAAGGTCATACTATGTAATCGTGTCTTCCTATTAATAACCTGTCCATTTGTAACCTCCTCATCTGATGAGTCTCATTTGGCCACTATGGAAGAAGTTAGTAAGGTCTTCATATGATCTCCCCCTCATCTAGTTGGTCGAATCGGACTCTCCAAAAATGTAAGTCACCATACTTCCATAGTCACCGTAAAGGATAATTGAATGCTCAAGGATACCCGAGGGCTGATGTGCATGGAAATCCTATTGGTCCAGTGCACATGATAAGCTCCAGGAACCACACCTACAACAATGTACAATGTATCATACTATCAATCTCACAAAATGAAAATCACTCAAGATCATAATATAGATGTGTTAGGATGTTGTTCCCCCAAGCATACATAGTATTGTGCTCTGCCATCCCCTAAATCATTTGCACTAGTCATCCCTCTAAGTGTGCTCCCTGGTTGTTAGGGATGATAACTATTGCTACAGTGAACATCCTAATCCATGCAACAAGTGGGGCCCATGAATATAGTAGCATCGCTAGATCAATCTGTGGCCTCATCATACCATCATGAACTAGACCTCCAAAGCAATATTGCATATCATATTTCATCTCCCAAAATGAGTGATTTTCTAGGAAACATATTCTCTTGTCCTGAATTAGAACTCAAAGTATATCATGTACGTCCTCTAGTGTGATGGTCATCTCGCAAATGTGAAGTTGAAATGTGCACGTGTTTGCATTCCACCACTTTGCCAATGCCATCAACATAGCATCGTGGAACCTCATAGCGGCCATCAGGTACACCTAGTATAACCCTATAGTCTATAATAAATTTGTGTCTTCTACTTAGAGTGTGGGAATTAGGTCTCTGAGGTGACTAATCTGTCTACCACCTAGACGATGTCGTGAACAAGGAGGAATCTAACAAAAAAAGAAAAAAATATGTCCTATAAGCATTCTACGATCTTAAATCTATACATCAACAATCAAAAAAATATACTAAAGTTTTTCTAGTGTACTCTCCTAAGGGTCCTAGACACTTTACACCCCTTTTGGGACACTTCGCGAAAAAACAAGACACTTTGTGACAAAAAGGGACAGTTCACGACAAAAGAGGACACTTTGCAAAAAAATGGGATACTTTCCGAAAAAAAGGGATGCTTTGCAAACTTTTCTTCCAAGGCCCTAAATTAATCTAGAAATGCATATAAATCATAAAATAAATGTGTAAGGACAAAGCTAAGGCAGAAAAATCAACTCACCTGATGACAATGCTCACTACGAGCCACATGATATCATAGGACGTCCAGTCTAGTAGGCACATGATCTCGTCGGCTTGGCCTCTTCAATCAATCTTCACTAAACTCAAGCTACAAGAAGGTAAATGAAAAAATAGTTAGAATTTACTTCACTTTTGACTCTTATATAAGTTAAAAATAGGGTTTTACTATATTAGGGTTAAAATGTGTCTTTCATTCAAATTAACAAAATGGGTGCTAGAGAGCTTCATTTTTTACGTTGTTTGTTGTGTTGGAATCATGATTATGCTCTCGTTCTTGTCAAATGTCTATCATCATGTGGTGTGGTACTTGGAAATACCCTATGATACAACTTAATTTATTTGATGTCGTTAGCCTGCTACCTTGATTCCACCTTCGTAAAGCAAGCAGAATCAGGGGGCATACATCTACCCTCGAATGTGATTTCTAGAAAGAAGTTAGAAAGAGGATTTTTGGAGAACTAACAAATTTGTGTTATAGGATGCAATTCCTAACCTTGTGGTTTTGCAAATAGCTATAGTGGGGGCTTCATTCTCCCATACTATGATTGAACTTATATGTGTATCCTTTTATGAAACAGAGAGTATTGTTGGAGTCCTTTAGCTTGCATATGCATGTAGAGTCATATGGGCACTAAAGTGGGGGCTAAATGTAATGTAGAAAATTCTATTCTCTTAAAATAAATGCAATTTTACAGTTAATTCGGACCTATTTTGGCACCCTTGCATTAAAGACCCTTTAAAATCATCATTAATAGGCCCCTAAGACCCATTATTTTGGATCTCAAGGCTTATTTCAGCTAAAACCCCAACAAAATCATTTAAAACATCAAAAAAATTGAAAACCCACCTCAAAAATCTAGGGTGGGACTCACTCACCACCTTCGACGAATGAGTCCCCCTAGGTGGGATCCATTCACCATCTTGGGTGAATGAGTCCCATTTGGGGATTTTTTTCAAATTTGAGTGGGAAAATCACTTTCTTAATTCAAATTTTTGGTTGTTGTCAAACTTTCAGATCTGAATAATGGTAAATTAGGTGTTAATGCTTATATAAGAAAGTTTCTAAATCATTTTCATCATCTAAGCAAGCATTTTCAAGAGCAATTTCAAGATCCAAACATTCAAAGTCTTCAAGCATTCATTCACAAGAGCATTCAAATTTCAAAAGCAAGCAAAGTTGAAGTCTTGGAGTACCATTAAAGCTTTTTTACAGGTCTTGAAGCTCACTTTCACTCAAGATCTAGCATTTTCAAGGGTTGATCATGGTTGTCTATGGTGAATCATGATGGATTTCAGATTGATAAGATGCAACTAGCCATCAAGCCAAGACTAATGACTTGTTTCTTAAGTTATTCAATCCTCCATTATCACTCTACATTCAACCTAAGGAAGGTACAAGTATTATTGAGGTTCATTTGGGCGATTAGAGATCTCTCAAAGTGAGTCTTTCATTATCATATTTCATTCATGCATCTCATTCTTACACATTAGAATAGGGTTTCATTATGTTTTAGATTTCCTAGTCTTAGATACACTTAAGGCTAGGGTTTATGTTCACATTTATATCCAAGTTTCATTATTTCCATCAAGGTTTAATTACCAAACTAGGGTTTGACCGAGGCAAACCCCCCATAAGCAAATCAAGCCTATATTATATTTTGTAGGTCTTTTCGTAGATTCAGATCCAAAAACCAATTTGGGAGAAGAGAGCAGGTGTTGAAGTGCAGATCAAAACTTTGAATTCTTGAAAAAATTGAATGAGACTGTTTCGCTAGAAGTGGTCAATGAGTCCCACTATAGGCAATTTTTCAATATTTTTGTAGATTCAAATACCCTTTTTCCATAAACCTGTTCCTGAGTAGAAACCCAGATCTTAGACTGATTCACCCATATTGGTGAATGAGTCCCAATAGGTCAAAAGTTTAGATTTTTTTGCATTTCATATTTACTTCCAGTCATCTTCAGATTCCCATGTGCACATAATTCATCTTACAATTTTTCATTATGTTTTATTTGCATTTCTAGCTCATCTAGTTAAAGTTTTCATTGAATTAGGGTTTGGCATTGCATCTTGCATTACATTTGTCTTTCCAAGCTTTAGCTTGGTGGTGAACCCCTCATTAGTTTATATTCAACCCCTAGGACAACCCTATTGCAAGATCTCCTTATCCTTTGCATTAGGATCTCTAGGGTTTGTTCTTGAATGAGAGAGAGTGAAGATTGTCATTCTAGGTCCTAAACCCTAGAAAAGCACACAATTTTGCACCTTTCAATCATTAACATGTTTTTTTAAATTTGATTTGACACAATGCTATAAAAATGTAATGTATCAAAGAGGGCAAAATATGGATAGCTGAAATCGTCCTAACATACGAGTAATATTTTTACATTAATTATTATCTTCTCCCTAATGATTAAATAATGCTCAATCATTTAATTAATTACCTAATTTCATATTCCACTACTAATTAAATGAATTTATGTTATTTAATTAATTCATTTTAACATTAATCTTCCTCATTAATTGAATAAATCTTATTTATTTAATTACATCATTAATTATTGTTATTCTTCTCTATTAATTGAATAATTATTATTAATTATTTAATTAACATTTATCAACTTCCTAAATTAAATAATTACTTTAATTATCTTATATTCTCTCAACATTATCCATTCATTAATAATAAATAGGACATTTTATTTATTCATTAATATCAACTTGCACTTCCCTTTAATGATTAATTAATTTAATTAATTATTCAATATCTTGTGTATTGCAACCTCGTTTCTAATGAGTGATTTCTTCTAGTCAACCACCTAATCAACTCCACTTCACTAATCAATCAAATCAGTTCACTCCCACTCAATGTGAGTTAACGAATCAATCAATTCCTTTAACTAATTCATGTAATTAGTTAACTCACTCATGTCAATAGTTAATTGAATGTTCAAAGCTTTATTAAAATATGTTGCCTGCAGCCTCCGTTGAAGTTGATAGAGCTAGAAGTTCATTTCGGTGGGTCGTTGCAAAGGATTCCTCCTTCAATAAGGCATCTTAGGAATTTGAAAAAAATAAGTCTCTGCTTTGCCAAATTTGATCACCTTAGCAGCCTCCCAGAAGAGTTATGTGATCTCCAATCTCTAGAGAACTTAGAGTTATACTTTTTAAATCACCTATCTTCACTACCGGTTCGCTTTGGAGAGTTGACAAATCTGTGTCATATAACCTTGTTTTCGCTCGAAAGGTTGGAGATACTGCCAGATTCTTTTAAGGATCTGATAGATTTGCAATATCTGGATTTACAAGGTTGCAAGAAGCTCAAGCTTAGATCAGACATGCTCGAAAAAATAACAAAGCTAGTATGTTTAAACATCTATTCTTGCAAGGAAGTAGAAGAGTTGCCTTCTCAAATTACAAATCAAGTGTCCTTTAGAAGACTCAAAGCAAATCAAACCAGCATAAAGAATTTTCCAGATGACATTGGTCAACTCTGCAATTTGAATTACATAACAATTAGTAGCAACCTGTTAACAAGTTTGCCAACTTCTCTTGGAAACTTGTCCTGCTTGACCTATCTTGACATGCTCGATTGCCCACGGTTGGCAAGCTTACCATCTTCTCCTGGAAACTTGTCATCCTTGACAAATCTTCTTATTGGATGTTTTCCGTTCACAAGCTTACCATCTTCCATTGAAAACTTGTCATCCTTGACCACCCTTTGGATTGAATGCCAGTTGTTGACAAGCTTACCGTCTTCTCTTGGAAACTTGTCATCCTTGACCGACCTTCAGATTGACTGCACGTTGTTGACAAGCTTGCCATCTTCTCTTGGATACTTGTCATCCTTGACAAGTCTTACAATCAAGAGTTCGCGGTTGACAAGCTTACCATCTTCTCTTGAAAGCTTGTCATCCTTGACCATGCTTTGGATTGATTTCCCGTTGTTGACAAGCTTACCATCTTCTCTTGAAAACTTGTCATCCTTGACATTTCTTATGATCAAGTTGCGGTTGACAAGCTTACCATTTTCACTACCTTCCCGCTTGCAACACTGTTTATATCTGACTGTTGGGAATTAGATGAGCTCCCATCTTTGGCAAATTAAGTTGTCCTGAATTTTTTTATAATGGTGAATTGCCCCAAAGTTTCCAAAATAGAAGGTATCCAACATTGCACATCATTGGAGCGGTTAAAAGTTTAGTTACGAGACTCGCCTAGACTCGCCAAGACTCGGGGAGTCACCCTGGCCAAGTCCTGGGGGCTCGGACTTGGACTCGGTCGAGTCCTACCGAGTCCTGGCTGGACTTGCTGAGTCTGGTAGACTCGCCAAACTCGCCGAGTCTAGGCGAGTCCCATGAGCAGGACTCGACAAAAGGAAAGGTTTGAAAGTGCAAAAAAATACATGAAATTTGATTTTTTTTTTTAATTTATTTACTTATCGTGAATGCAAAATGATGTACGCCATGGAGGTTTGTATGGTTTTGGAGGTCTTAATTTGCGCTTGGTGGCGGGGGCGCTACCCCTCAACCTTGTTGGGGGCACTGCCCCCAGACCCCCGCAAAGGGCGCTGCCCCTTGACCCTGCTGGCGGCACTGCCCCCAGACCCCTGCAAGGGGCGCTGCCCCAAGACCCCCACTGGGGGCGTTTCCCCTATATCCCCTCAAGGGGAACTGCCCCCTTCACCCCGCTGGGGGCGTTTCCCCTATATCCCCTCAAGGGGAACTGCCCCCTTCACCCCGCTGGGGGCGCTACCCATAGACCCCTGCAAGGGGCATTGCCCCTTGACCCCACTAGGGGCACTGCTCCCAGATCCCCACAAGGGGCGCTGCACCCAAACCCCCATGAGGGGTATTGACCCTTCACCCCACTATGGGCATTGCACCTAAACCCCCACAAAGGGCACTACCTCTCAACCCCATCAGGGCAATTTCCTTGATACTTGAGATTATGGCTACTACATCATCCAGGACCTATTTCATATTCCATGAGTTTTGTATACATTTGAGTCTTTGACTATATATCTATGTGTGTTATTGTCATATTTGTTTGGAACATTTGATGTCATGGATTTCATATTCCATGAGTTTTGTATACATTTGAGTCTTTGACTGTATATCTAAGTGTGCTATTTTCTTGAGCAACTCAGTTACAATTTGTGTTTATAGTTATACTTATATGATCGATGTATACTTGTGCTAGTGATGAGGACCTCAATTGGGTTGATTGTGTAGATAGAGACATTGAGGCTATAGCCATGGTAGAGGAGGAGGCTAAAGCATGAGCAAACACATCCAAAACTAATGTTGGAGAGGGTGGCATGGAGTCACAAGCAGAGACTATGGCTGCAATTGCTACATCATCTACGACCCACTTTAGATGCTTTCGTAGGAAGGATGCAAACTCCTTTGAGCCATAGACTTGTAGTTATTGTTTTGATATTTCATATTTGTTTGGAACATTTGATGTCATGGATTTCATATTCCATGAGTTTTATATACATTTGAGTCTTTGACTATATATCTAAGTGTGTTCTTTTCTTGAGCAACTCAGCTACAATTTATGTTTATAGTTACACTTATATGATCGATGTATACTTGTGCTAGTGATGAGGACCTTGGTTGGGTTGACTGGGTAGATAGAGAGGTTGAGGCTATAGCCATGGCAGAGGAGGAGGCTAAAGCATGAGCAAACACATCCAAAACTAATGTTGTTGAGGGTGGCATGGAGTCACAAGCAGAGACTATGGCTGCAATTGCTACATCATCTACGACCCATCTTAGATACCTTCGTAGGGTGGATGCAAACTCCTTTGAGCCATAGACTTGTAGTTATTGTTTTGATATTTCATATTTGTTTGGAACATTTGATGTCATGGACTCATATTTTGTACCACGCACTACTCCTGGTTCCCAACCGTCGCTTGAGAGCATGGGTTGGAACAAGGACGCACATGATGCAACAAAAAATACAATTGTAGACTTTTGGTACTACTGCACCATTCCCTTCCATGTAGCCAGGTAATTCTTTTTCGTTTAATTGTTCTAAAATTTATATTTAAATTGTATTATTTTAGAATCTAGATGTATCTCATTATCGAATTCAAATTTAAAGTTAAAAACTTAAAACTTTTCATTTTACAATACTTATGTAAGTAACTTTTCATCATCCAGGATCCTTAGACGCCTTCATAGGAAGGATGTTGGCTCCACTATGCCATAGAGTCATAGACTTATAGCTATTGTTTTGATATTTCATATTTGTATGGAACATTTGATGTTATGGATTTCATATTCCATGAGTTTTGTATACATTTGACTAATTTTATATATCTAAGTATGCTATTTCCTTCAGCGGCGCAACTACAATTTGTGTACTTTATAGTTATGTGATCATTGTATACTTGTGTATGTGATCAAATTTTCTTTTATTTGTATTGTATTCAATAAAGGGTGCTTCAAACAAGTTTTAAATCCTTAAAAATCTCTAAATTTCTAAGGTTTTTCAACTTTTTTTCATTTTGCCGAGTCTGTGCTGAGTCCGAGTCTCGAGTCCCCAAGTCCTGAGTCGAGTCGCCCTAGTCGAGTCCAAGTCTCGTTACTATGGACTTAAAATTAGAAACTAGTTGGGAGTTGCCAGGAATACAGAGTTTGGAGAAGGTGGAAAGATGAATGAATTGAGTGTCAAATGTCACAACATTTCAGCCATAAAGCCTTTTGTCCAGTCTATGAAGGTAAATAAATCTGACTACACTACAAAATTATTATTATAATGAACTTTTCATCTTTATGAACTTTTGATTACACTATTTGCATAAATGCCCCTGCCGGGTGGTGATAGAAGGGAGGGTGCTTGGTTTCGTACAACCAATTATAAACTCTTTAGAGTTTCTTGATCTTAGAGTAATGGAATTGGAGGAGGTATTTGATCTGGATGAGCTATACTTTTCGTATTTCTTGTGTTATTTGGAGGAAGAGGAAGAGGAAGAGGAAGAGAAAGAGGATGGGGACGAGGAGAAGGAGGAGGAGGAAGAGGAAGATGATGCGGATGTGAAAATTTCTATTGCAGTCACTGATTATTAATCTCTTATCTTAATAGATTATTTAACTGCCACAAACTAAATCACAGCTAGTATCGAAAAATAACACAACTGCAACTTCACTAATAAAAATATGGAAAGAAATGTGTAACACAATGAACACAATATTTTTGGAAAAATTGTCCGTGGAAAAACCCTAAGGGAAAACCAGTTCTACAGATGAGGAATTATATTAACTTCAGCAAATTAAGAGATACAAATATTCCTTGCCTCTTACTGGCAGAACTCCGACAATCTCCCAACTTCTCTTGCTAATATTCCTCCACTGCTATCCCCAACGCTATCATTGCACCCTTGCTAACACTGCAAGACTGTTTGCTATCACTGCAAACTCATTTGCTAACACTGCAAATGCTTCCACAAAACTTGTTATCTCCAAATGCCCCCTAGACCCCCTTTTATACTACTCTCATTGGTAAACCAATGGCCAAGATCGATTCTCAATCGATGGCTGAGATAAATAACAACTTACCAACCATAACAAATTTGGTTGCAAGGTGTGACTAAAGGAAATCAATAATTAAATAATAATTATTACATTCTAAACAATAAAATAACTATTATCTAATTCTAGCAATTGGACGAACAGTTGTCCAAGCTAACAAACTAACACTCCCTCTTAGCAAGGAAGTTGTTCTGCATGACACCCATCTTATCTCTGAAGAAGATAAATTTTTCCTTCCCCAATGCCTTAGTCAGAATGTCTGCTACCTGCTCCTCTGTAGGTATGTATTGTCGCTGAATAATACCTTGTTGTACACAATCACTGATGAAGTGATACCTGATATCTATATGTTTAGACCTATCATGAAACACTGGATTTTCATACAACTTGATGCAACTCTGATTGTCGCAGTGTATCACAGTAGTCTCAACCTTCTGACCAAACAAGGCCACTAGCAACTTTCGAAGCCATATAGCTTCACATGTCGCCATGCTAGCTGCAATGTATTCTGCTTCTGATGAACTTAGAGCCACAGAATTCTGCTTCCTACTGAACCAGGAAACAACTCCTGATCCTAAACTGAAACAACAACCTGAAGTGCTCCTTTTTTCTGTTGTACTGCCTACCCAATCTGCGTCAGTATAGCCTATCAACTTGATTCCTTCACCTCGAACATATCTGATCCCATACTCAACTATACCACGCAAATAATGCAACACATGTTTAGCCATTTTCCAATGCACTCTCTTTGGCTCAACCATGAACTGACTAAGAGAGTTTACTGCAAATGCTATATCCGACCTGGTGTTGACCAAATACATGAGTGAACCAATTAACTGCCTATATAAGGTGGGATCTACATCTTTTTCCTTAGATGTATCTACCTTCCTCCAATTAGTGATCATAGGTATATACATGGCTTTGCAATCCTGGGTGAACCCACATAAGTGGTGAACACTTTTATGGAGGAAGGGAAAAGTCATTTTTTCCCTCTACACAAAGTGAAGGGATTCGGCCGAACCTCTTTGACATGTGAGCCGGAAATTATTAAAATAAAGGAGTACGACCGAACTAGGTTTCGGTCGAACCCCCTTTAATAAGGATTTTTTTTGAAAAAACCCTGTCATTTTCCGGGACCCCGTGATTTTTTTTTCATATTTTAATGTAAATAGGTTCGGCCGAACACCCTTTTTCCCCTATCTCCTTAAAAAAATGATTTTTGTGTAAAAAATTGTCGTTCGAAGCTCAATTTCAAAATGAAAATGCACAAAAATTAAGAAACCCAACTAGATAATGATAGTCCTCGGAATGAGCTATCCGTCAAATATAATTTTAATATGATTTGCTTTTATTATGTATTTTATTTTTTAGTTTTATTAAACATAGGTTTTTCACTGAAAATCAAAATCTCTGGTTTGCACATGTGGAAAAATAGCAGATTATCAAAATAAAAATTTTAAAAATATGTTGAGGCTGGGTATTGATGTCCTTGATCCATTAAAAAAAAAAAAAAAAGAATTTTGATTCATACAGAAAAATTTATGTTGTATACAGTCCGCCTATGTCTGAATTGCAATTGGTTTGAGTTTGAAATTTGATTAAGGAAAAAATATTCAATAAAAAACTATAAGACCAAATGGAAGTGCTAGATACGATAGTTACAAATCTAAATTCGAAAAAAATAGAATTTTATCCTTCATACAAAAAAAATTATGTTGTATACGGTGAGCATCACTTTTTAAAAATGTTGTTTTATGAAAAAAACCAGTTTTCGTGGGAGATGGAAAAAAAAGTGCAATCTGATTCCAAAAATTTTGAAAAAAATATTTTTAGAATCTAGAGACAAAATTTGATGAGACTCTAGTTTGCATCATTTTAATATTTCTCATGGTTTAGCCGCTACAAGAGCCCGAAAGTGAAGATTTAGTTAAAAATAATAATTGCAGTGTCCAGTTTGCCCAAAAATTGTAAACCACTATTGTGGGATCACCCTCCTCCATCCTTAATCTCTTCAAGATTTCAATGCAATATTTCCCTTAACCAAGTAAAATCTCTCCATCTATCTACCACACCTCCATGCCTAGAAAATAGTGCATGAGTCTGAAATCCTTCATCTCGAACTCTTCTGCAAGGTCCCTCTTGCAATCCACTATGAGCCCTAGTGCACCTGTAAGAAACAAATCATCTACATATAGAACAATAATGAGAACCTCACCCCAAACCACCAAGTAGTAGAGGTTAGCATCTGCCTCACTCTTCACAAATCCCATTTCCTACAAGTATGTATCAATGCACTCATACCACGCTCTAGGAGCCTGCTTGAGTCTGTACAAGGCTTTCTTCAATCTGCACATGTGGGTCTCTTTGTTGTGTGCTACAAAGCCTTCTGGTTGTTCTATGTATACCTCCTCCTTCAATTCACCATTAAGGAATGTTGTCTTGACATCCATTTGATGGATCTACCATCCCATCTACGCTGCAACTGAGATTACAACTCGTATAGAAGTATACCTGGCCATTGGAGCAAATATCTCCTCATAGTCTATTCCCTCCTTTTGAGAGAACCCCTTGGCCACAAACCTTGCCTTGTATTTCTTGATGCTACCATCTGCACCGTGCTTTATCTTGAAGATCCACCGTGATCCAACTACTGCCCTATTTGTTGGTCTAGGCATTACCTCCCACACATCATTCTGCATTATTGAAGTATATTCCTCAACCATAGCATCTCGCCATACCTGATGTTCTGCAGCCTCTTGATAGCTAAAAGGTTCACTATCTACCAACTAGCTAACTAATCCCACATAGTCATTGAACTTGGTTGGTTGTCTCCTTTGTCTCGTACTCCTCCTAGGAGCTCCCACAGACTCCTGAGTATCCCTTTGTGTGTCTTGAACCTCATGGTTCTTGCTGCCAACTGTAGAGGATGAAATATCAACCTCTATATCTTCTAGATGCATATCCTTCTGCACCAGTTGCTCCATACTCTGTGAATCTTCACTACCTGAGTCTATGCTTGTACTAGTAATTGTACTTGAGCTTTGTTGCCCTTGACTTGGATGTGGAGCTTTTGTTGGCTGCTCACTCTGATCATCTGCTGGCAAATCTCTGGACCTTCTAAATGCCTTGTCCTCCATGAACTTGACATCACGTCTGACAATAATTCTTCTGGTCCCTGGAATGAAAATCCTAAATGCCTTTGAAGTTTCACTGTACCCAACAAGGTACCCCTTCTCTGCAGTCTGATCTAACTTGGTACGCGTATCTCCTGGAATATGACAATATGCCAAACTCCCAAATATCCTGAAGTGACCAACACCTGGCTTCTTCCCTGTGAAAGCTTCCTCTGGTGTCATCTTCCCTAGTACCTTGTGTGGAACCCTGTTTTGAATGTAAACTATTGTACTACATGCCTCTTCCCATAGGTAGTGGGGCATGTCCTCGTCATGTAGCATAGCCTTTGCTACCTCTGATATAGAAAGGTTCTTCCTATCAGCAACTCCATTCTACTATGGATTGTAAGGAACAATCCACTCTCTCTTGATCCCTTCTTTGGTACAGAAATCCTGGAAGTAATTTCCTTTGTACTTGCCTCCATTGTCTGACTAAAGAACCTTTATCTTCCTTCTTGTCGAGTTCTCCACAAGAGCCTTGAACTCTTGGAAGCGATTTAAAACCTCATCCTTGGTCTTCAAGAAGTATATCCAGGTCTTCCTGGAGAAATCATCAATAAAAGTAACATAGTACTCATATCCTCTGAGAGACTTTGTCGACATTGGTCCACATACATCTGAATGTACTAGATCAAGAACACCCTTAGATCTATTGTCACTCCTTGGAAAATATGCTTTCGCAAACTTCCCCAACACACATCCGTTACATACATCATCATGCTATGTGCTCACCTCTGGAACACATGTCACTGTCTCACAAAGAAATTTAAGTGCTCCATGATGAATATGGCCCATCCTCCTATGCCATAGCTCTCTAAGATCTTTAGGATTACTACTGCTCATGAGTGCCTTAGGAGTATCAAACTATAACCTATAAAAGCGACCACTCCTAACTCCAATAGTTATGGGTGATTTCCAATCCTTGTGCTTAATCAACACATATGTCCCTCTAAAAATTACATTATACCCTTTATCCTGAAGAACAGATACAGAAATCATATTCATACCTAAGCCTAGCACATGCAAGACATAATGAAGTGGAACTATCTTTTCATTCTCCCTCTGAAACTAAATAGTCCCTTTCCCAACTGGGTTGAGCTTTGACAAGTTCCCCATAGAAATATGGATATTGGTGTCCTCCTCCTTGTAACTAGAGAAGTACTCTCTAACTCATGTCATATGAAAAGACGCCCCACTATCTATATACCAAACACATTGTGAGTTTGAGCTAACCATACAAGCTATGAGTGCAAACTCATCTTCCATTCTACTGGAGAGATCTTATGCACTTCCTGAAGCTGCCACCTGCTTCTTACCCTTCTTCCTTTCCGGGCAATCACTAACATAGTGGCCAAACTCGTGAAAACCAAAGCACTTGACCTTAGACAGGTCCTTCTTCTTCTTCTCACTGTGAGAATTTGATCCTTTGCTAGATCCCTTCTTTGCTTTCCCTTTTCCCGCTAAGGCAACATTTTCTTGCTTTGCCTCACTTTTCTGACGCTTGTTGTTGGCTCCATTGACAAGACTTAGTCTAAGCTCCTCCTGAGTGAAATCACTCCATAGTCGATCCCAACTCGATAGGGTGTCTCGTCCATTAATAACTTGAACAAAGACATCCCACTGCTTAGTAAACCCATTTAAGGCTATCCTTACTAGCTCATCATCTTCTGGCTTATCTCCAATAGCTGCTAACTCATCCTTGACAAGTCTAAGTCTGGTGAGGTAACTTGTAACGTCATCTCCCTTGTTCATTTGGGTATTCCTCAACTTTTCTCTGAGAATCAACTTCCTATTAGTGGTAGCATTCTGGTACAGTTTCAAAATGGCATCCCACATCTTATTTGCTATATCCAACTCAGCGATATGCAAAACAATATGATCCTTGACACAATCAAGGATAATCCTCCTCGCCTTGGCATCCTCTTTCTTGTATTCTGCAAGTTGTGTTGTGTTTGTAGGTACAACTACAATAATGGTAACATAATCCTTGATACCATTCTCTTCCAAAAATAAATAAAGTTGGGCCTTCCAGACATCAAAATTTGAGGCACCATCTAATTTGTCCTGATCTCTCAAACCAGTTGAAGCCATCTCAAAGGATAAAAGCAATAATAATTTAAAGAGATCAAACTAGGTTATAGAAACCCTCAATTTCTTTCCTACGGAAAACCTTTTCTACCCTTAACAAAGCTCTTATACCATGTGAAAATTCCTATTGCAGTCACTAATTATTAATCTCCTATCTTAAAATATTATTTAACTACCACAAACTAAATCACGGCTAATATCAAAAAATAACACAACTGCAACTTCACTAATAAAAATACGAAAAGAAATACGTAACACAATGAACACAATATTGTCATAAAAATTGTCCCTGGAAAAAACCCTAAGGGAAAACCAGTTCTATAGATGAGGAATTATATTAACTTCAACAAATTAAGAGATACAAAGATTCCTTGCCTCTTACTGGCAGAACTCTGACAATCTCCCAACTTCTCCCACTGATATTCCTCCAGTGCTATCCCCAACGCTATCACTGCACCCTTGCTAACACTGTAAGACTATTTGCTATCACTGCAAACTCATTTGCTAACACTGCAAATGCTTCTACAAAACTTGTTATCTCCAAATGCCCCCTAGACCCTCTTTTATACTACTCTCATTGGTAAACCAATGGCCAAGATCGATTCTCAATCGACGGATGAGATAAATAACAACTTACCAACCATAAAAAATTTGGTTGCAAGGTGTCACTAAAGGAAATCAATAATTAAATAATAATTATTACATTCTAAACAATAAAATAACTATTATCTAATTCTAGCAATTGGACAAACAGTTGTCCAAGCTAACAAACTAACAGGGGATGAGGAGAAGGAGGAGGAAGAAGAGGAGGAAGAGGAAGAGGATGGGGATGAGAAGAAAGAGGAAGAGGAGGAGGAAGAGGAAGAGGAAGAGGAAGAGGATAGGGATGAGCAGAAAGAGGAAGAAGAGGAGAGGAAATGGGTACAACTAGCCATGTTCAGCCAAGCTTCAACATATGTGGTTAATGATTACTTCCAATCGAGAAATGATAACTATCTAAATTTCAATAATAGCAGAGAAATGGTAGTGGCGCAAAGAAGAAAAAAATTTTGAGGCCTTCTACAAAATATTTACACTCCTAGAATAGTTCGTTGGTATTTAGTGGGATACACGTGACTGAATTTGAAATAGTTTCAGCTTGTTTCAAAAATTGGAGTCAACGAAGACCAATTTTTACACATATTCAATAAAGCAGGATTAGCAAATCATCACTTTGTTTCCATTTTATTATAGCTAATTTTGGCCGCTAAATGACGAAGCTTTTATAAAACACAATGAGTAATTTAAAAGATTCGTTCAAATTTTATAATCGTTTACTGTCAAAAAATAAAAATTAATTATTATATCTCATAATGCATTTAAAAATAATATAGAATTTCAAACTTTAATTATTAATTTTAATCAAATTTAAAATATTTTGATAAAGCTATTTTTATTTTTAAAAAATATGATATTTCATTTTGGTTCTATAAAACATGTTATATCTAAACATTTTTTAGATTTGATCTTATTATATATATTTTTTACATTACATCCAAGATTAAATATTTTAAGTTGAGAGAATTCATGTATCTAACCAGACTTTAGAGTTTTATGTAATACAATTGACTAGGTCACCTCACATCCAAAGCCAACTCACATGCCATGTTTAAGATCACCCTATAGACTTGAAGCTTTTTCTAAATTTGAGTTTAATCAAGCTCTCACATTTGTAATGTTGACATTGTCATATTTGGTGTTCTTGTGGATTTAAAAGCCTTTTATTTTTAATCTATTCACTCACTCAATTTATTAGTTAAGAAATGTTTCAAGTTTGAACTCACAAAAGCTATTGAACTAGAGCTAACTACAGCCCTCACATGCCTCCTTTTTGTGTTATGTCCGGACCAAGAAGAGTGAATAAAAAAAATTTAATCTATGTCTTCACTTATGTTAGTTTTGACTTTTAATTTTAGAGTTCTTATGTGTTCCATTGTCCTCTCCCAGTTTTTCCATGTGCACTCAAGTTCAATAGAAATTAATGGCTTGTCTCAATGAGAAGTTTGCATTGAGATGTATTTTCTTACCTATCTAACCTACAATAATAATATGGTGGATATTTTAGACAACATATATACTATGAATATTTAAATGTGGAACCTAGCCTTCGTAGAAGTAAAACTCGATGGAAACCTCAATTAGAGATATTCAATTAAAGGTTATATGTGCAAAATGTTTGTGTTATAATGAGAATTCAAGACTATGCAAAGTTTAATTGAACAGTACAAATGAAGAGAATGCATTTAGTGTTATATTATTCTTAGTTAACTAAATTATTTGTGATAACAAATGTGCGGTTTATCTCCTTGTTTGTGTTTCTTATTATGTTTAGATTCATAGAGAATGGATTTATATATTTATACAAAGAGGAAGTAATATGGAACATTAGCTGGTACATGATGGTTTTTGGTTCACATTAACATTGCACTACAACAACTAATCACAATTTCTAAGAAAATTCAAGTTGTGTAGTGATGTTAACATGGAGTTATAATGTGAAATTTAAAATACATATGTTGACTAGGATAAGGATTTTATTAATGTAATTGTAAAAAATATTTCTCAATGCCCAAAATTTGTGGTAAGTTCTAGTGACCAAAATCCTCTTACACCAATGCACCTTAATTGAAGGATGTTTTAGGAAAGTGGTTTCAAAAGAAGATTGACCCTACTCTTTACCATATAGGAAAGAAGGTAAGAGCACATAGATAGAATATTGATGCACAATCATCTACGTGATATAGGGAGAGAGATTGCAACTACACACTTGCCATGCCGTTATTGATCTCCACAACAGACATTCAAAAAAATTATGAGGTGAGATTAATATGCCACCCTCTCATATGTAAAAGGGATTGATAGATGCAAATGATTAATTAGCCTAATAGAGAGATTAGTATGGCTGTCTACAATCCTTTTATAAATGAGTCAAATTTATTTTGAACATTTTATATCATTGGTTTTTCCATTCAGGAAATAATGCCGATTAGGGGGATAAATTCTTAAAGTTTGAATTCACAAAATGTTTTGAAGACCTTTGTGGGAACCTCAAGGAGAGGGTTTAAATGACTTAAATCTTATGTTGGCTGGAAAACATAAGAAATCTGCAATATTTAGGCCTTGAAGGATGCGATGAAGTAGAAGAGTTGCCTCTCAAATTACAAATCATGTTTCTTTAAAAATACTCATTACAGTGGGAACCAAATTAAGTTATTTTCCAAATGACATTGGTCTACTCTGCCAATTTGATATCCTATCAATTGGTGGCAACCTATTGACTAGCTTGCTAACTTCTCTTCGAAACTTATCCTCTTTGACTGACCTTGATATTGAGATCCCTCTAAAGACCTTCCTAGCTTTTCTTGAAAATGTGTCCTCTTTCACAAGACTTTTGGAAATTGGAATATATACCTCACTTCATCCACCACCTTTTAACTTCTAGAGAGTGTAAGTATAAGCTATCCAGGGTCAGAGAGTTGAGTGTAAGTATAAGCTATTCAAAGTCAGAGAGTAGCCTTTTGGAGTAGGGGATTTTACACTTCACAAAATGGAATATATAGACTTATCTAGGATAGGTTTGTGTGAAATATCCATATCTAAAGATTGTTGTCCCAACCTTAAGCACCTGAATATTCATAAAAAAATCCCAATTTATGGAGATCAAAACCTTGCCAACATCAGTTAATGACCTATCATTGTGCATCTGTAAATTTCTAAAGAACATTAGGTGTATTAGAGGTGTGGTAAACCTTCATCGACTACATATATCTCATTTTTTGGAGTTAGATGAGCTATCAAATTTTATTGATTTAACTCTGCTGAAAGAATTTAAAATATTCAATTGGGCCCCAAATTTTCTAATTGGGGATCGCTAGGAATACATAGTTTGGAGAAGGTGGGAAAATTGAATGAATTGAGGGTTACATTTCTCAACATTTTAGCCATAAATCCTTGTGTTCAATGTCTAAAGATAACTGAATCTGATTACACTTTCAAAATTATTATTATTTAATCCTTGTCTTCATTTTTGTTAGTTTGGATTTTCTAAGTTTGGAGTTCTTATGTGTTATATTGTCCTCTCGTAGTATTTCCATGGGCACTCAAGATAAAGAGAAACCGATGGCCTGTCTCAATAAGAAGTTAACAATGAGACATATTTTCTTACCAATATAATTTACAATAAGGATCTAGTGGATATTTTTGAGATTATATGTCATGAATATTTAAAAGGTAGAAACTAAATCAGAAGTAAAACTCAATGGAAAATCCAATCAAAGAGATTAAATTAAAGTTTATATGTGTATCTAAGGTTTATGTCACAATATGGATTCAAGAATATGCAAAGATTAATAAAATAATAAAAATAAATAAAAGATAATTAGTATTGTAACAAAAAGAATACATTATGATTATTCATGTACATGCATTGTGAGAAAAATAATGTGGTCTATTTCCTTATTAGTTATCTCTTATTGTGTCTAGAATTACAAAGAATGACTATCTATATTTTGATAGAAAGAGGAAGGAATATAAAACATTAATTGAGACAATGTGATGATTCACATTTCCATGGCACTATCACAATTTTTATTCTTTAGGCTGTACAAAAACTAGGGGGGTGATTCTTGAGGTCTTTTATGACACAATTAAAGAAAAATACACAAAATATAATTAGGCCTTAACTACCATGCTCTAATGAAAACCATAAATAGGTTAAAAGACCTCATAGTAAGTAGATAAGATAGGTACACACATGCAATTAAAGATAGAAACAAGTGTTTATTACCTAGTGTAACAATGAAAATAGGGTGCCCCACCTTTTAGGAGATGGATCACACCATTAGGGTTCCTATTTCACTCTTGTTTCATTCAAGGAAACCCTAGAGATCTCAATCCGATGATAGAATGAGAGAAAGATATCTTGCAATAAGGTGTCCTAAGGTATGTTTAGAGACTAAAAATGGGTTCACCTCCAAGCTAGGGCTTGGAAAGACAAGTAACATGCAAGACCTAATGATCAAACCTAATGAAGTGCAAGACTTGAATAAATGACCTAGAAATGAATGTAAATCAAAACAGTAAACTAGAAAAGTACAGAGGTGCACCTCGAAACCAGTAGAAGCTCGGAGCAACCTTTGAAATGTTGAAAATGTTGAATTTAATGCACACTAGGACTCATATGCCAGGCTAGGTGTATTAGTCTCATAGTAGGGTTTCTAGGTGGAAACATGAATTTGGAACTATTGAATCAAGATCTACAAAAAATACCTAGAAATAGGTATACTAGGACTCATATGCCACAAGTGGTGTATCGGTCCCGTTTGGTCACAAAGTGTCCCAGGATTAGAATTCTAAAGTGAAGCTTTGTGAGCCTCTGAAGATGGACCAAATAATCCTTTTCCCACTAGTTTCATGTAGATAGGTTGGATATGTTGCTTTAGATTTGAGTTCATGTGATCCTTGACAACTTTACATGCCAACTTTTGCAACTTTTACAACTTTGTAATTTTGATACTTTTGAAGGCTTCAAATCCACTTTGTCTTCAACCTATAAACTTGCAATCACATAAAGAGAGAAAAAAAATTGTTAGGGAATAGGGGTTTGTGTTGGTCAAACCTTGGTTAGGTAATTAAACCAAATTCATATGAAATAATGAAATAAGGACATGAAACATGAAACATGAAATGATGATACCTTGGATGATGTCTTGGAATACAAATCTGAAAACTAACATGAAGTGGCCATGAATAAGGTAGATCTTAATCTCAAATTGGATGTGGAACAATTCTTGCAAATGAATCTTCAATGCTAATCAACAACATTAACTCAACAACATGCTTGATGCACTATGTCTTATACATTATGGATCTTGAATTATTGCAATAAATTATGAAGAAATTTTCCTTTGAATACTTTAAAGATGCTCTTGAATGTCCTTGAATACTCTTGTGAAGTCTTTTAATCACAAAATGAACCACAAAAAATGGATATGCTAAGAAGGGAAAGAGGATTCCCTTTACTAGGCCATTTTCACCTAGGATCTTTTGGTTTAGGAATGACACTCTTTCCACTTTGTTGATATGGTTATTTTTGGTGGTTGCATTCAAAGGAAGGGGTTGAATAGGGTTTTAAATGGAGTTGTGTTGTGTGTTTTGAATTATGGATAAGTTTTGGAAATGAAGTGAAACTAAGCTAACTATGAAGTCTAAACAAAAGTAAATGTAAACTATGTACAAACTAAAATAAATGACCTAAATACATGCAATTGGAAAGGAACTATAAATAATACAAGTGGTGCACCTAGGTATCCAAAGTTGCAAATGAGGAGCAGTGGAATATTCTAGAATCTGCTAGAAATACTCACAGGGACACTTACGCTAGAATGGGCGAACTAGTCCTTCTGCCTAGAAAATCTGTCGAAATGGGTTTTTGCCAAAAGGATACCCAAAAATGGAAAAATCCTCGAAAAACTGGTTCAGAGGGACTAGGTCACTATTTTTGGTGACCTGGTCCTCTTCTAGATTTTTGAGAATCTAGAAGTAGAGATTGGAGGCTTCGGTCTGCACTTTGGTCCCTGATAGGTGTTTGGTTCATATTCTACAGAAAACAAGCTGAAAGAGGTCTTCGCGCTTCAACTAGGACTTTGTTGACTTGAATGAATTTCATGGGTTGACAACACCTTCTTGACAAACCTACATACAAAAACCTGCAAAGAGAAGGAAAGGGTTAGGATTAGAGATTAGGGGTTTGCCTTAGTCAAACCCCATTGATAGTAATCAAACCCAAATGAGAAATAATGAAATGAAATGATGATTTGAATGAAAAAGAAAATACAAACACTTACCAAATCCTTCATTGAAGATATCTATAACACACAAGGACCAGCTCCAATTGAGGTTGCTTGAGGTGCTTAGTGCTCAAATGCATGCTTGTGAAGATTGGAGTGCAAAAGTTCTTGTGAATATGAAAAATGATCTAGGGGGTAAAATCAGGATGAAAACCCTTACTTATACAAGGTAAACCCTAATTTTCTTGAAAATTCAACATGATAGGCCGACACTAGGGTTTTGGAGGAAAATTCTCGTTAGGTTTTTATCTTAAATTTGAAATTTATGCCAAAAGGGACTACGTCACCCAAGGTGGCGACCTAGTCCAATTGGACATTTTCAAGTGGTGGTCGAGAATTTTGTGATGTTAAATGATGTTTATTAGACTTGCCTCCCAAAACACACTTAAGTCGAGCCTAAAAGTACATTAAAGAGAAAATTATCATTAAAAAGGGTTGGATTAGTGGTGACAAGCCTAGAAAAGTGCAAGGGTCAATTACAACACCTTACAACACTTTAGACTAAGGCTTGGAAAGGGGTAATTTAGGTGAATTATTATAGAAAAGTCTTAGAAAAGTGATAAAATGTGTCACAACACTTTTGTAAAACTTTGTTGGACTTTTTGTTGATTTGCAAGCTTTCAAGCCTAATGTGAATGTGTTGGCCACATTATAACATCATTTTTAAGCAAACCAAGGCTAAAATCCAAGGTAAACGGCCCAAATGAGTTAAAAACTATCAAAGGATACACTTTTTGGCAACACCTTTAGCCCCCACTTTAGTGAGATGATGAAATTGCCTCAAACTCACACTAAAGTAGCCAATTCATGCATGTCGAAAGGGATCTAATGTATTCATGCTAGTACAATGAGATGACTTTAATCGAGAGGGATGATCAAGATCCCATGGCAAACAAAACATAAGCACAAAGATCACACAAGAGAGATGGTGTGAAAAGGTGAAGGAATAGGGATAGTTGGATCAAGCTTCGACTATTTGTCCAACTAGTTGTGGATCAGATCTAGGTTGTTTGTCAAAAAGGAAAGGGGTTGTACTCACTCTAGGTCGATAAGACTTTCATTTTTTCGTCGAGTGAGAATGCCAAAAGGGTGAGAGAAATACACTCGGTTGGTATGCACTCACGCACGCGCAAACATGGCTATGGGGAAAGTCATGCCACTAGTTAGGCTTCCAACTCAACCATACCAAAGTCATACCTACCGATAAATTTGATAAGGTGCCACAAAAGATAAGGGACCACAGGCATGCAAGTTGTGTTATGCAAGAAGGCTAGGAATGCAAGAGATGTAAAATGCAAAGTGTAAAAAATGCAAAAAATGTAAAATGTAAGAGGGGTGTTCGAAGGATTCTTGTTTCATTCATGCAAGGTATTTTACTTGGGGAACATTATGTCTAATGTCTCCAAGAGAGGACCAATCAAAGAATAGAAAATTCACAACTCAGGGGATGCAATGCGTCACATTAGGCCACTAAGAGGAATATAATATGCTAAGATAAGTCACTTTCATGAAGGACATTACACGCAATTTCATCCACCAAGTGAGAGACTTGTCATATGAAGTACCAAGGTTGCACTAGGAACCAAGGAAAATGAAAAAGGGAATGATGTCAATGTATGCCCCCACTTTAAAGGAATTTCTACACACCGTACTATGAGCAATTGCATTAAAGTAGAAGAAGGTATGAGAGGGTAAGTATGTCACATGCAAGCCAACTTAAGAAATGTTGTCCACATTCCAAGCTTTCTCTTATCTGTTCATGAGAAGTTAACATCTAGTCAAAAGAGGCAACGCCAAGTGTCATACGAGGACATGGCTAATGAATGCCTTGCCGCCACTTAGTGTAGGGAAAAGGTGTGATGAATAGGATGAAGGTATGTATCACTAAGAGCAATTAGGTTCCCCCACAGAAGGGAGAGCACAAAGCTCTATGAAATGTTTGAAGTTTATAGTTGGAAGAAAACGGAGAGGAGGGAGGTTACCCTAAATCTTTCTTGGAAGAGTACGATATGCCAGTTGGTGTTATTGGTTCATTGCATTCATGTGTAGGAGGGATATGGTAGCCGATACTATAACAATCTTCTAATTTAAATGAAGGGGTTGTGTGCTTCAGAGAAGGATTGGTTTTTGTACAAGAACATGAATCCTTTTTAGTGTTATGTGTTCTTCCTTCATGAGGGATGGGGTTTATATAGCCCCCATCACCACCATGGGGTAATTCCATTTATGTAAAACCAAGTTGAGCATATAAAACATTGGGTTGTTTTGGTTTAGGTTGTGAGTTTTCACACTCCTTTAAAGGAAGGAATAAGACCCCAATCATTACTAGAACTTGTATTTGAATATGAATTGTTTGTATATGACTCTTCGGACAAACAAGGTGAGATTTTGGAATTTGTATTGAAAGGAGGTGTAGAATCTAACAACCCCCAATGATCATGAAAGATTTTGGTTGTAGGTGAAGGACTAGCATCAACTTGTATAAGTTTGGATCTAGAAATGAAAGGAGTGGGGGAGTTGGGAATATTGTGATTAGTGGATTGGTAGCTTTGTTCATCTATGTCCACCATGTATACCTTGTAATTGTATTCAAATTTCATTGTACAGTTAAGGGTAGATGGGACTACTCTCATAGCATGAATCCATGGTCTCCTTAGGAGAATATTGTATGGAAGGGGTCCTTGCATGATATGGATAGAGGTAGGAAACACGATAGGTTCGACCTCAATAGGTAAAGTGATCATTCCTAGTGGTTTCCTATTAACATCGTCAAAGCCATGAATATGAACATTATTAAGTTGAATGAGATTTTTTTCCATGCCAAGTTTGTTGAGGGAATTTGATTTCAGATTGGTTCACTTGCACAGGACAAGAGGAGGGTGTGATATTGTTCAATTTTATGTAATATTGGATCTCATCCATCCATATTTGCAGCATTTATTGAAATAGATACTTTTATATAGGTGATATTTGAATGAGTTGCCATAAAGATAGAGTAGCAGGAACCTTTTTAAGGTCCTCAATACTAGGGAAATATTTTGGGAAAAGGGTAATGGCAGAGGAGTGATGTGTGATCCCCTATATGTTTGAGTCACTAAGTTACAACTTAGTGGCTGAAACAAATTGTTATGAGTATATGGCATCACAGATTTCAAGATATATCTTAGTTTTTTATTTCATTCACTAGTGGGAGGAGACTTAGGAGGCTCACCAATTAAAGGAGATCCCACTTATGTGGTCATAACCTCGGAATCTTGTCTTTATTTGCATGACTTGTTAGTGAAGGGGACCCAGATATCACTTGATTATCTTCTCTTAAGGAAGGTTTAGGGTTATAAGGGTAGGTGAGAAGGTTCACGTGTTCTTGCACCATGATAGTCTCCCTAGGAGGAAATTTTTTGAGGAAAACTACAAACTAAATATTCCTCACATTCAAAGGTTGTTTCTTTTAAAGGGACTCCATTGAAAGTAGGAAAACGATCAAGGGTGGAATTATCTTGTTTATAAGGGGCTCCCTAGGAGAAGGGGGACAACTAAGAAATGCATGATGTTCATCACTTGGATGTTCTAATGGAAAAGTATCTTCGTCACAACTAGGAGAGATACGAGGAGAAGGACAAAGGTGATTGTCATGATCCCTTATGGTTGTGTTATCATTTTGGTTAAGAGAGGTAAGAGGAGAGAAACAACTAGGGTTCTCATAACTCTCATTAATTGGTTCTTATGACACCAAAATCTCTTCATCACCAAGAGCAGAGAGACTAGGAGAAAAACTAATATGATCGTTTGGAACATCCAAGGTTGTATTCTCTGTCACTAAAATGCTCTCATAGGGAGAGGGTGGGGAAATTTTCTTACCATATCTAGATTTGTACGATACTAGCATTGTTTGAACAAAAATGACAAATATATGTAACCATTTCATGCATTGTTGCAGAAATATGAACAATGTAGATATGAATAAATAGAACAAGTGTGTCCAATGTATGCTAAGCTTAAAGAATGTAAACAATGTATATGAAATAATGAAAAGTAATTTTAGAAAACTTATGCACAATTTTATGAATGTAAACATTGTATAAGCAAAAGTAAAAAGTAATTTTATCAATGTTAAGCACAATTTTAAAAATGTAAGAATTTTTCATATCTCATGATGAGGGTATATCAAAAATGGCCACCCTCAATGGAGGATTTTTAATTACAAGCAGGAAACCTATGGTTTAAGAACTTTCCATACTTATAGTATATGGTACTAGGATGTCTAGGAAGCATAGAAATGAGTTTTTTTAGGCTGTATCAAGCAGGTAAAAATGTGAACTAGGACTAGGTTGCCCAGAATGGCAAATTATTTCCAGTAGGAATTTCTTTCAAATTTTCTAAATTGTTTGAGTGGGTTTAATGTTTTTTGGGCTATATAATGTATTCCTAAGGTACAAATCCATAATTTTGGAGATTTTAAAGGAAATTATATATGCAAAAACGCAAGTTAACATGAAATTTTCACTATTTGACTTCTTACAAACCCTAGGATGCAAACAATGCAAAATCCTAATACAATGCAAGTTGTTTCAATAAGATGGAATGCAAAATCTGAATATAAACAAGTGTTGGACAGTCGGGTTTAGAAAATGAACCTACAAAAATGGATATGCTAATAAGGGAAAGAGGATTCCCTTTACTAGGGCCCTAGGGATTTTCACCTATGAGCTCTTGGTTTAGGAATGACACTCTTTCCACTTTATTGATATGGTTATTTTTCGTCGTTGCATTCAAAGGAAGGGGTTGAATAGGGTTTTAAATGGATTTGTGTTGTGTGTGTTGAAGTGTGGATAAGTTTTGGAAATGAAGCTAAACTAAGCTAACTATGAATTCTAAACAAAATAAAATGTAAACTATGTACAAACTAAACTAAATGACCTAAATGCATGCAAACTGGAAAGAAACTGTAAATTATAGAAATGGTGCACCTAGGTATTGAAAGTTGCAAATGATGACCTCTAGAATGTTCTGGAATCTGGTATAAATCTTCACAGTGACACTTATGCTAGAATGGGTGACCTAGTCCTTCTGCCAAAAAAATTTGTCGAAATGGGTTTCTGTCAAAAGGGTACCCAGAAATATTGAAATCCCCAAAAAAATAGTTCAAAGGGACTAGGTCACCATTGTTGGTTACCTAGTCCTCTTCTAGATTTTTGAGAATCTAGAAGTAGAGATTGGAGCCTTCAATCTACACTTTGGTTCCTGAGAGGTGTGTGGTTCAAATTCTGCGAAAATTGGGTTGAAAGAGGTCTCCAAGCTTCAACTAGGGCTTTGTTGACTTGAATGAATTTGATGGGTTGACAACACCTTCTTAACACCTTTCTTCTTGAAAAACCAACATACAAAAACCTGCAAAACACACCTACAAAGAGAAGCAAAGGGTTAGGGCTAGAGATTAGGGGTTTGCCTTAGTTAAACCCCACTGATAGTAATCAAACCCAAATGAGAAATAATGAAAGTAAATGATGATTTGAATGAAAAATAAAATATAAACACTTACCAAATCCTTAATTGAAGATATTTGCAACATGCAAGGACCAGCTTCAATGGAGGTTGCTTGAGGTGCTTAATGCTCAAATGCTTGCTTGTGAAGATTGGAGTGAGAGTGCTTGTGAAGATGAAAAATAATCTAGGGGGTAAAATGAGGATGAAAACCCTTACTTATACAAGGTAAACCCTAATTTTCCTAAAAATGCAACATGATAGGCTGACACTAGGGTTTTGGAGGAAAATTCCCATTAGGTTTTAACTTATATTTGAAATTTATGCCAAAAGAGACTACGTTGCCCAAGGTGGCGACCTAGTCCACTTAGACATTTTCAAGTGGTGGTCGGGAATTTTGTGATTTTAAATGGTGTTTATTAGACACTCCTCTCAAAACCCACTTAAGTCGGGCCTAAAATTACATTAAAGGGAAAATTGTCATTAAAAAGGGTTGGATTAGTGGTGACAAGCCTAGAAAAGTGCAAGGGTCAATTACAACACCTTACAACACTTTAGACTAAGGCTTGGAAAGGGGTAATTTAGGTGAATTATTGTAGAAAAGTCCTAGAAAAGTGAGGAAATGTGTCACAACACTTTTGTAAAACTTTGTTGGATTGTTTGTTGTTTTGCAAGCTTTCAAGCCTAATCTGAATGTGTTGCCCACACCATAACATCGGTTCTAAGAAAAACAAGGCCAAAATCTAAGGGAACAGGCCCAAATGAGTGGAAAAGTGTCAAAGGCTACACTTTTTTGTGACACAAAAACTTTCTATTAGGAATACTCTCTTGAAATTCTTAGATCACTTTATTGCTTGCTAGGATGAAAATGAGTGAAATAACCTTCTATTTATACTTGTTTATGCCAAGTTTCCCAAAATTACAACACTACAAGCTAACATCAGATCTAGGAGAATAAAATCCAACCAAAATTTTGAATTTAATTAGGTTTAGACCACATAGAATGCGTACACCAGTTATGGCATATGAGACCCATTAGGCTAGGCTTTGGGACACATTTTTCAAGAAATGCTTAGATTGGCATAAAATATATATTTGGGCCCCATATATTAGGTGGGACTCATATACCCAAGGTGGTGTATGAGTCCTAGGTCACTAAATCTAGGTCATACAATCCAAAATCACATGAATCATGATTGGTTATTAGTAAATGTCAAGATTAATCTTGAAAAGATACATTAATTAAGGCTTGTGGATGTAAAATAAGGCCAAATAAGGCATAAATAAACCCAATTAATTAATGAAATCCTATATTAGTGTAAAAGTGTAAAGGTACACTTCACAACACCAAATCAAGGCAACATTAAGCTTAATTTAACAAGTTGGCCCCAAACAAGTGTGAAAATTTAGAGGGATACATTTTCCATCATTACATGTAGCCCCCACTTTAGTGAGAGGAGGAAATTGCTTCAAACTCACACTAAAGTAAACATTCAAGAGGGGTCCAACTGTACCGATGCAGATGGTCTAGGTTGAAAAAGATCAAAGGAGATGGTCATGACCCCAAGATCCAAGATCCTACACCAAACCGACATAAGAAAAAAATGACATAGACAAGGTGTATGATATGCAACAAAAAAAGATACAAACATGTAATGTCAAAGACATAAAGAAAAAAAAAATGGTGGATCAATGTTCGACCATTTGTCTCGCACATTGTGGATCAATCTAAGATGTTTTTTCAAAAAAAATGTATGATCACTTTGAGCCAATAGAACTACAGGTTGTTCATTGGGTGAGTATCCAAAAAGGGTGACTTGCAAGTGGAACAAAATGTCCACTATGCAAACCAAACACACACTCACAAGGGCTAATGGAATCTATTATCCACTAGGTAAGCCCCTAGCAAGACACATACACACGTGGCGGTATGCACTCACACAAATAAGCAAGTGGCTATGGGAAAGCCGTGCCTAAGTTCGGTTCACATACAATAATCATACCAAATTTATACCTCGTGATAACTTTGATAAGGCACCACACAATAAAAAACTTCTAGCTTCATGAGGAAAGCAAAGCTTTGTATGCTTGAAATCCATGAACAAAAAATATGGCACCATAGGCAAGCAAAGTGTGTTCTGCAAGGTGGCCATATAATTGAAATTGTAAATGCAAAAGTAGTGTAAGGTATGTTCAAAGGGATTTTTCTTAGTTCATGTAAGGTCTCTTCTTAGAGAATATCATGCCTAATGTCTCCAAGAGAGGACAAGTCAAAGAAATTTCACTCTCTTAGAGGATATCAAGACTAATGACACCACCAAGAAAAAGGATACATTGCAAGAAAAAATAAAATCCCACAATGAAACTGAGGTCCTTAAATTATTTGTTCTTGCTTGTACTCTATTGAATATGTAAACTACATTATGAATAGATTCTCTCCAATAAAAATTCAATATATTTTCTTCTTTCATCATTATCCTTGCAACTTCCTAAATTATCCTATTCTTTCTTTCCACAACTTTGTTCTGTTGAGGAGTTCTAAGAACTGAAAAATACCTCTTGACTCCATGATCTTCACATAAGTTTTTAAACTCATTAGAGGTGCATTCCCTTAAACACTTTATTTTCATATCCATTTCATTTTGAACTATAGCTTTAAATGCTTTAAACTTATCTAGATATTTTGATTTTCCTTTGAGAAAGGTTACCCAAGTCATTCTAGAGTAATCATCAACTAACAACATTAAATACCTCTCACCTAAAAAGCTTCATGTTCTTGTAGGTCCACACAGGTCTATGTGCACCAACTCTAAAGGTTCTACGATAGAGTATTCTTTGACTTTGAACATCTTTATTGTTTGCTTCCCAACCTCACATTCCTTGCAAACTACATTAATAGGTTTTATAATTCTTGGAAGATCTCTTACTTCTTGAGTAAAGATGATCCTCACTAGGCTATCAAAATTGATGTGACATATTCATCTATACCATAGCCAAATTTCATTGATTTGATTCATGAAGCATTTACCATTAGAACCTTTGAGTTGATAAGAAATCCCATCTATCCTTGTTCCTACAATAACTAGTGTTCTGGAGCTTCCCTTTGTATTTCACAACCATCATCCTGAAACACATGAATATATCATTCGCTACAAATTTATCCTTGTAATGACGGAAATTGTACCCCTTCTTGGAGATAGGGAAATTTCTCATTTAATCTCGACCTATTCTAGTACCCTTCCATTAATTACCCTTTAATTCATCACTAATAGGCCCCTAAGACCCTTTATTTCAAATCTTGAGGCTTATTTCAGCTAAAAACATGACAAAATCATCAAAAACACTTCAAATTTTAACAACCCACCTCAAAAATCTAGGGTGGGACTCATATGTCATTCATGCATCTCATTCTTGCACAGTAGAATAGGGTTGCATAGCATTTCAAATTTCCTAATCTTACACACACTTAAGGTTAGGGTTTTCATTCCTATTTACATGCATATTTCATTGCTTCTATGAAGGTTTAATTACCAAACAATGTTAGGGATTGACCGAGGAAAATCTCCATAAGAAAATCAAGTCTATATTCTATTTTGCATGTATTTTTATAGGTTCAAATGCATAAATCAATTTAGGAAAAAATAGTAGGTGTTGAAGTGCAGATCTAAACTTTGAATTTTTGAAAAAGCGAAACTGAACTGATACGCCAGAAGTGGAGTATGAGTTCCACTACAAGAATTTCTCAATATTTTTGAAAATTTAGACACCCTTTTTCAAGAACCTATTCCTGTGTAGAAACCCTGATCTGGGACTTACATACCAAGGCTAGCATATGAGTCCTAGTATGTCAAAATTTCAATTTTTTTTATTTTTCATAGCTCATTCAAATTTTCTTCAGGTTTGTCGGTGCACACATTTCATCTCTCATCTTGTTATTATGATTTTCATGCATTTATAGGTCATTTAGTGAAAGATTGCATCATATTAGGGTTATGCATTACATATTACATTGCATTTGTCTTTCCAAGTCCTAACATTAGTTCATATTTCAATTAGATTAGACTACATTATCCATACATTAGAAAATAAAACCAAAAACAAATAGAAACAGATAAACCACTTGGAGAAAGTATAGTTATTTGACTATGTCAAATCTCTTTTTCCAAGTTAACCTAACCCTCAAGCCTTTTGGTAGTGATGACTTTGACATGTTAGATGAAGCCCTTGATAATTTCATCTCACAAGGTTCATCCACTTAGAGATGTTAATGTGATTCAACCTCAACTTATCCTTTACCCACTTCACACAAACCTCAAACACAAAACAAACCTATTTACACCCTTGAACCACCTAGGAATAATGTTTTTCAGCAATCAAGTCATAATACCATTTCTCATACATATAACACTAGAAACAATCCACAACCAAAACAAACAACCTCAACATCTTTACCTTTACTGGACTCAGTTTTGCCTAGTGTCCCTTGTTTGCCTTCGAATAGTGGAAAGGAGTATGATCTTGTTGAACAACTTAAGAATACTGCCACAAAAATATCCCTATGGGATTTCATTCAAAATTAAAATAATTATCACACTATGCTTCAAATAGCCTTACAACAAGTTGTGATCCCCCCTAACACAAATGTAAATGATGTGGCATCTCTAATTAAAGGAATTAATATAGTTAATGTAGACATTACATTTCACCAACATGAGCTCCCTCCCTTGGAGATAAGAAAGAAACATGATGCCTTCATGATAATAGCCAAATTCAATAGAACGGGAATAAAAATAACCCTTGTCAATAATGGCTTAGCCCTTAAAGTTTGAAGTGTGAATATTTTATTTAGACTAGGCATATAGATAAATCAAAAATTGACCCTGATTCCTTATCGATCTAACGATTTTAAAATATAGGAAAGCAATAGCTTAGTGTGATTACTTTACCTATTGCAATTGGAAAAACTACCTTACAAACTCCTATTCATGTTATGCCTCATGACCTTTCATACAATCTTATTTTAGGAAGACCTTGTATTCATGAGATGCATGTGGGTAAACCCATAATAGTGGTGTACAATTTTGATGAGGAAGGAAATTTGTAAAAAATCTCACACATTCGAAATTTCATGTTTTTAAGGGTTCATTCAAACTAGGGGGTTTGCACGAACCAAAAATAGGGGTTCGATTGAACCCATAGTTCGAGTGAACCCCCTTTTGCATGGTGGGTTCGCTCAAACCCTATGATGCCACGTTCCCTTATGGAAAATTCAAAAAAAGGGGGGTTCTCTTCAAACGAACCCCCCTTCACCCTTTCGAGCGAAGGGGGGTTCGTTTGAAGGGGGGTTCGCTCGAACCCCTCTTTTTTGCCATTCTCCCCCTCTTCCACCAAATTTTAGCAAATTTCTGCCCTTCGAAGCTTGGGTTGAGGATGAAAATGGAGGAGACTTCACAAACCCAACTGGAAGATGGTATTCCTCAGAATGAGCTATCCAACGAATTAAATTTTAATATGTTTTGGTTTTATTATGTATGTGTTTTTTTAGTTTTATTAAATATAGGTTTTTCACCGAAAATCAAGCTCTTTGCTTTGCACATGTGGAAAAATAGCAGATTATCAAAATAAAAAAATTTAAAAATACATTGAGGCTGGGTATTGATGTCCTTGATCCATTCAAAAAAAAAATTGAATTTCGATTCATACAAAAAGAATTATGTTGTATACAGTCCGCCTATGTCTAAATTGCAATTGGTTTGACTTTGAAACTTGATTAAGGAAAAAATATTCAATAAAAAACTATGAGACCAAATTAAAGTGCTAGATATCGTAGTTACAAATCTAAATTCAAAAAAATTATAATTTTATCCTTCATACAAAAAAAGTTATGTTGTATACGGTGAGCGTCACTTTCTAAAAATGTTGTTTCTGAAAAGCACATGCATCATGATTGGTTATTAGTAAATGTCAAGATTAATCTCGAAAAGATGCATTAATTAAGGCTTGTGGATGTAAAATAAGGCCAAATAAGGCATAAATAAACCCAATTAATTAATAAAGCCCTATATTAGTGTAAAAGTGCAGAGGTATAGTTCACAACACTAAATCAAGGCAACATTAAGCTTAATTTAACAAGCAAGGCCCAAACAAGTGTAAAAATTTAGAGGGATACATTTTCCATCATTACATGTACCCCCACTTTAGTGAGAGGAGGAACTTGCTTCAAACTCACACTAAAGTAAACATTCAAGAGGGGTCCAAGTGTACCGATGCGGATGGTCTAGGATAAAAAAGATCAAAGGAGATGGTCAAGACCCCAAGATCCAAGATCCTACACCATACCAACATAAGAAAAAAAGGACACACACAAGGTGTATGATATGAAACAAAACAAGATACAAACATGTAATTTCAAAGACATAAAGACAAAAAAAAATGGTGGATCAATCTTCGACCATTTGTCTCACACATTGTGGATCAATCTAAGATGTTTTTCCCAAAAAAACGTATGCGCACTTTGAGCCAACAGAACTATAGGTTGTTAATTGGGTGAGTATCCAAAAAGGGTGGCTTTCAAGTGGAACAAAATGTCCACTATGCAAACCAAACACACACTTACAAGGGCTAATGGAATCTAGTATCCACTAGGTGAGCCCCTAGCAAGACACATACACATGTGGCAGTATGCACTCACACAAATAAGCAAGTGGCTATGGGAAATTCATGCCTAAGTTCGGCTCACATACGATAATCATACCAAATTTATACCTCATGATAAATTTGATAAGGCACCACACAACAATAAACTTCTAGATTTATGAGGAAAGAAAAGCTTTGTATGCTTGACATCCATGAACAAAAAATATGGCACCACAGGCAAGCAAAGTGTGTTCTACAAGGTGGCCATATAATAGAAATTGTAAATGCAAAAGTAGTGTAAGGTATGTTCAAAGGAATTTTTCTTAGTTCATGTAAGGTCTCTTCTTAGGGAATATCATGCCTAATTTCTCCAAAAGAGGACAAGTCAAAGAAATGTCACTCTCTTAGAGGATATCAAGACCAATGACACCACCAAGAAAAAGGATGCATTGCAAGAAAAAATAAAATCGCACAATGAAACTTGAGGTCTTTAAATTATATGTTCTTGCTTGTACTCTATTCAATATGTAAACTAAATTATGAATAGCTTCTCTCCAATAAACATAATTCAATAGATTTTCTTCTTTCATCATTATCCTTGCAACTTCCTAAATTATCCTATTCTTTCTTTCCACAACTCCATTATGCTGAGGAGTTCTAAGAACTGAAAAATACCTCTTGATTCCATGATCTTCAAATAAGTTGTTAAACTCATTAGAGGTCAATTCCCTTAAACACTTGATTTTCATATCCATTTCATTTTGAACTATAGCTTTAAATGCTTTAAACTTATCTAGAGATTTTGATTTTTCTTTGAGAAAGGTTACCCAAGTCATTCTAGAGTAATCATCAATTAACAACATTAAATACATGTCACCTCAAAAGCTTCATGTTCTTGTAGGTCCACATAGTTCTATGTGCACCAACTCTAAAGGTTCTACGATAGAGTATTCTTTGACTTTGAACATCTTTATTGTTTGCTTCCCAACCTCACATTCCTTGTAAACTACATTAATAGGTTTTATAATTCTTGGAAGATCTCTTACTTCTTGAGTAAAGATGATCCTCACTAGGCTATCAAAATTGAAGTGACATATTCGTCTATACCATAGCCAAATTTCATTGATTTGATTCATGAAGCATTTACCATTACAACCTTTGAGTTGATAAGCATTCCCATATATCCTTGTTCCTACAATAACTAGTGTTTTGGAGCTTCCCTTTTTTATTTCACAACCATCATCCTAAAACACATGAATATATCATTCGCTACAAATTTGTCCTTGTAATGATGGAAATTGTACCCCTTCTTGGAGATAGGGAAATTTCTCATTTAATCTCGACCTATTCTAGTACCCTTGCATTAATTAACATTTATTTCATCATTAATAGGCCCCTAAGACCCTTTATTTCAAATCTTAAGACTTATTGAACAACTAAAAACATGACAAAATCATCAAAAACACTTCAAATTTTAATAACCCACCTCAAAAATCTAGGGCGGGACTCATATGTCATTCATGCGTCTCATTCTTGCACATTAGAATAGGGTTGCATTGCATTTCAAATTTCCTAATCTTAGACACACTTAAGGTTAGGATTTTCATTCCTATTTACATGCTTATTTCATTGCTTCTATCAAGGTTTAATTACCAAACAATGTTAGGGTTTGACCAAGGAAAATCTCCATAAGAAAATCAAGTCTATATTTTATTTTGCATGTATTTTTATAGATTCAAATCCAGAAATCAATTTAGGAGAAAATAGTAGGTGTTGAAGTGTAGATCTAAACTTTGAATTTTCGAAAAAGCGAAACTGAATTGATACGCTAGAAGTGGAGTATGAGTCCCACTACAAGCATTTTTCAAGATTTTTGAAAATTCAGACACCCATTTTCAAGAAACCTGTTCCTCTGTAGAAACCTTGATCTGGGAATAACATACCCAGACTAGAGTCTGAGTCCTAATAAGTCAAAATTTAAAGTTTTTCAATTTTTCAGAGGTCATTCAAATTTTCTTCAGGTTTATTGGTGCACACATTTCATCTCTCATCTTGTTATTCTGATTTTCGTGCATTTATAGGTCATTTAGTGAAAGATTGCATCATATTAGGGTTATGCATTACATCTTACATTGTATTTTTCTTTCCAAGTCCTAACATTAGTTCATATTTCAATTAGATTAGACTACATTTTCAATAATGGCTTAGTCCGTAATGTTTGAAGTGTGAATCTATTATATAGACTGGGCATATAGATAAATCAAAAATTGAGCCTGATTCCTTATCGATCTAAGGATTTTAAAATATAGGAAAGCAACAGCTTAGTGTGATTACTTTACCTATTGCAATTGGAAAAACTACCTTACAAACTCCTATTCATGTTATGCCTCATGACCTTTCATACAATCTTATTTTAGGAAGACCTTGTATTCATGAGATGCATGTGGGTAAACCCATAATAGTGGTGTACAATTTTGATGAGGAAGGAAATTTGTAAAAATGCTCACACATTCGAAATTTCATGTTTTTAAGGGTTCGTTCGAACTAGGGGGATCGCACGAACCCAAAAGAGGGGTTCGATTGAACCCATAGTTCGCGCAAACCCACTTTTGCATGGTGGGTTCGCTCGAACCCTATTATGCCACGTTCCCTTATGGAAAATTCAAAAAAAAGGGTGGTTCGAGTGAACCCCCCTTTGAACGAACCCCCCTTTACCATTTCGAGCTAAGGGGGGTTCGTTCGAAGGGGGGTTCACTCGAACCCCCCATTTTTGCCATTCTCCCCCTCTTCCACCAAATTTTAGTAGATTTATGCCCTTCGAAGCCCGAGTTGAGGATGAAAATGGAGGAGAATTCACAAACCCAACTAGAAGATGGTAGTCCTCAGAATGAGCTATCCAACAAATTAAATTTTAATATGTTTTGGTTTTATTATGTATGTGGTTTTTTAGTTTTATTAAACATAGGTTTTTCATCGAAAATCAAGCTCTTTCTTTTGCACATGTGGAAAAATAGCAGATTATCAAAATAAAAATTTAAAAAATACGTTGAGGCTGGGTATTGATGTCCTTGATCCATTAAAAAAAATTAAATTAAATTTTGATTCATACAAAAACAGTTATGTTGTATACAGTCCGCCTATGTCTAAATTGTAATTGGTTTGACTTTGAAACTAGATTAAGGAAAAAATATTCCATAAAAATCCATGAGACCAAATGAAAGTGCTAGATATCGTAGTTAAAAATCTAAATTTGAAAAAATTATAATTTTATCCTTCATACAAAAAATGTTATGTTGTATATGGTGAGCGTCACTTTTTAAAAATGTTGTTTTCTGAAAAAAACCAGTTTTCGTGGGAGATGGAAAAAAAAGTGCAATTTGATTCAAAAAAAATTGAAAAAAATATTTTTAGAATCTAGGGACAAAATGTGATGAGACTCTAGTTTGCATCATCTTCAAATTCCTCATGGTTTAGCTGCTATAGGTTCCCGAATATGAAGATTTAGTTCAAAATAATAATTGCAGTGTCCAGTTTGGCCAAAAATTGTAAACCACTATTTTGGGATCACCCATGTGGTGCCTTCGACTCTTCATTATATCATGAAGTATGTCTATAACAACAAGGTATACCAAGTTGAAATAGACCTCGAGCCTGAAAGTTGCTTACAAGTTGAAAAGGGAATGAAAAGTCCTCTAAGCATTTTCATTCCAACATCAAACATAGAACCTAGGAAAGAGGAAATTTTACAAGAGATGGAAAAAGTGTCAAAATTAGTGGATGATAATTGGGTTTCCTTAGAATTCACACCCTCGTTTATGGGAGAGTACATAATCACAAGTAAAGAAGATGAAAATAAAAAACAACCAATGGTTATGTCAACGCAAAATTTAGAAAAACAATCACAGTCATCTACCTCATCTACTCTAGAAGAAGATAAGTTATACAACAAACTTTAATGAGATAGATTATCAACAACCACCAAACCTGCAAGAAATGGAAAGACTTCATGGAAAAGGCTATGAGTTCATGAAACAACTTGGTTATAGTGGAAAAGGATGTGGCAGGAAAGAACAAGGTATTCGTGTTCTTATAGAACCTCGTACACAAGAAATTTAAAAAAGTGGTTTCAAGGGGTATTACCCTTCTAAGATTACAAAAGCAACAAAGAGACCCTCACTAAACATCAACACCATTGGGTGATCCCACAATACTAGTTTACAATTTTGGGGCAAATTGGACACTAAACTAATTATTTTTAACTAAATCTTCACTTTCGAGCTCCTATAGCAACTAAACCGTGAGGAATTTGAAGATGATACAAACTAGTGATTTGTGACATTTTGTCTATAGATTCTAAATATTATTTTTTCAAAAAATTTGGAATCAGATTGCACTTATTTTTCCATCTCCTTTGAAAACTAGCTTTTGAAAAAAAACTGTATTTTTAAGGAGTGATGCTCATCCTATACAACATAATTTTTTTTGTATGAAGGATAAAATTCTATTTTTTTCAAATTTAGATTTTTAATTACGATATCTAGCACTTTCATTTGGTTTCATAGTGTTTTATTAAATATTTTTCCTTAATCAAGTTTTGAAGTCAAACCAATTACAATTCAAACATATGCAGACTGTATACAACATAATTTTTTATGTATGTATCAAAATTCAAAATTTTCTTTTTTAATGGATCAAGGACATCAATACCCAGCCTGAACATATTTTTCAAAATTTTATTTTGATAGTCTTCTATTATTTCACATGTGTAGAAAAGAGAGCTTGGTTTTCAGTGAAAAACCTATGTTTAATAAAACTAAAAAATTAAATACATAATAAAACCAAAACATATTAAAATTATACTCATTGGATAGCTCATTTCGAGGAATACGATCATACAATTGGGTTTGTAAAGTCTCCTTCATTTTAATCCTCAACCCGAGCTTTGAAGTGCAAAATTCTAGAATTGTTTTACCACCTAAGGGAGAGGAGGGAAATGGTTCGCTTGAACCATGGTTCATTCAAACCCCCTTTCAAAAAGGGTTTCCTTTGGGTTTTTTTATAGGAATGGTGGGAATTTAATTAAATGGGTTCACTTGAACCTTTGTTCATTTGAACCCTTTTTAGGTTCGATCAAACCTATTAGTTCATTCAAACCCCAAAAATGAAATTTTTGGCATGGGGTCATTTTTTTCAACTTCTCCTTCCTCACTCCAATTGTAAACCACTTTTGTGGGTTCACCCCATCATGTGCAATCCTAAAACAACTCTACCCTTGAAGCATCTAGAATTGATATATATAGCTTGTGAAGAATCATTGGAGTTTTTCAAAAATGATGAAGGCTTGAAAGAAATGCTAGGAGTTTATAATAAAACATTTACTCCCCCTAAAAATAAATGGCTCACATGTGCTATGATTAGTACCAAGCAAAAAGGTAGAGAAGAGGAAAGTAGTGAAGTTGACATAAACAAAGAAGAATACAACCCTGAATTTTTGAAACAAAATGGTCTTCCTTTAGGAGATACCATGGACATATATATATGGATGTTAACAATGAATACAAGGTGATTAAGATAGGAAAATGCCTCAATGATGAAGAACAAGAATACCATGCAACTTTACTTTAGGACTTTCCCAAACTTTTTGCTTGGACTTATTTAGATATGCTAGGAATTGATCCTAAGATTGTAACACACAATATAGTCCTCGTTGAAAATGCTAAGCCTATTAGATAAAAGATTCAAAAAATGAACCCTAAGATAGCCTTATTAGTTAAGTTTAAGATTGAAAAGCTCCTTGAAGCTAGTTTTATAAGACCTATAGACTATTCTCGTTGGATCTCAAATATTGTCATACTCACAAAACTAGACAATCGTATTAGGATGTGTGGGGAGTTTCGTGATTTGAATAAAGAATCTTTCAAAGATGAATTTCCCCTTCCTAATATTGACATGATAGTAGATTGGACTAACTACGGGACATGGGTGATCCCACAATAATGGGTTACACTTTTTGGCCAAACTTGACATTAGAATTAGTATTTTTCACCAGATCTTCACTTTCTTATACCTATAGAAGCTGAACCATTAAGAATTTGAAGATGAAGTAAACTAATGATTTGTGAGATTTTGTGTGTAGATTATAATTATTTTTTTCTTTTAAAATAAATAAATAAATTATGAATCCTTTTACGTAATTTTTATTAACTTATTTTTTACTAAACAACATTTTTTAAAAGTGATGTTTACTTTGAGTTGCATAATTTTTTTCTCGAAAGGATACAATTCTAGTTTTTTAAATACATATTTTTCACACCAGTATATAAGGCATGGATATTGTTTCATAGTTTTTTGTTGCATACATATTTTTTAATTAATTTTCTAAATCAGAGTAATTATAATTTGGATATATTATACTTTTAGTTGCATAAAGTTTTTTGTATGCATTTGAATTAACTCATTTTTTTTGTGTTGGAATAAAGACATCAATAGCTAGTGGACATGTATTTTTTAGAAAAAAAATTCTCCCTTTTCCTATTTTTTCGTATGTGTGAAACAAAAACCTCGATGTTCATTGAAAAACATACATTCACAAGAAATAAAAAATAAATATAATAATAAAATTAAATATATTTAAAATTATGCTTTTTGGGAAGCTTATAATAAGGACTACATCCTTACAAAAGATAAATTTTAAATGAATTCATTTGATCCCCCAAAAGGTAAATCAAAAGTGGATTTTTTAAGCATTTTGATAAGTGTAGAGGAGACTCCATTATAGGTATAGTTTAAAACTAGTGGGTTTCTATCCAAGGGGGTTTGATTTAATTGGGTTTGATCAAACCATATTCAATTAAAATCCTTTCAATGGAAAATTTTTAAGGCTTAAATCATTATATTTTCTAAAAATATATGATTTCAGCAAAAATCAGGATGTCCCAGAAAGTGTAACCCATTATTGTGGCAGCACCCACATGCTTTATTGTCATTCATGGATGGATTTTTTGGATATAATAAAATATTTATCAACCTTCAAGACCAGTATAAAATAGAATTTACAATAGCTTGGGGAATATTTTCTTGGGTAATGATGCCTTTTGGATTGAATAATGTGGGTGCAACATATCAAGTAGCTATGACATTGATATTTCACGATTACATACATAAAACTTTGGAAGACTATGTTGATGATATTCTAGCCAAATATTTAACAAGACAAGACAATGCGAATTTGTTTCAGAAAATCTTCAAGTGAATGAGAAAATACAACATGAGATTGAATCTAAAAAAGTGTGTCTTTGGTGTAGAAAGTGGAAAAATTCTAGGTTTTATCATATCTCACAGTGGCTTTAAGGTGGACACAAAGAAAATTGATGTTATAGTTAACATGCCACCTCCTAGAAACATCTCAAAATTATGTACCTTACAAGGAATAATTCAAGCTATCCATCATATTGCAGTGTCCTTAGCAGATCAAACATTACCATTCACACATCTCCTTCAAAAAGAAGTTTAGTTTAATTGGAATGCGTATTGTAAACAAGATTTTGAGAGTTTGAAATATTATTTTTCTATTCCTCCTATTTTACATCAAGTGTTATGCAAAAAATACCATTCATCCTATATACAATAGCATCAGCTCGTGCCCTTATAGCATTGTTAGCTCAACAAGATGAAAATGGTAAAGAGCATCTTATTTATTACATTAGCCAAACTTTGATTGATTACGAGAAATGATATATAACGATAGAGAAAAAATGTTTGGCTCTTGTATTAACATAATGAGTGCTAGAGAGCTTTGTTTTTTACGTTGTTTGTTGTGTTGGAATCATGATTATGCTCTCGTTCTTGTCAAATTTCTATCAACATGTGGTGTGGTACTTGGAAATACTCTATGATACGACTTAATTTATTTAATGTCGTTAGACTGCTAACTTGATTCCACCTTCGTAAAGCAAGTAGAATCAGGGGGCATACATCTACCCTCGAATGTGATTTCTAGAAAGAAGTTAAAGATAAGAGGATTTTTGGATAACTAATGAATTTGTGTTATAGGATGCAGTTCCTAACATTGTGGTTTTGTAGATAGCTACAGTGGGGAATTCATTCTCCCGTACTATGATTGAACTTATATGTGTATCCTTTTCTGAAATAGAGAGTATTGTTGGAGTCCTTTATCTTGCATATGCACGTAGAGTCATATGGGTGCTAAATTGGGGTCTAAATATAGTGTAGAAAATTGGATTCTCTTTAAAGCGATGCAATTTCATAGTTAATCTGGACCTATTTGGAACCCTTGCATTAAAACCCTTTAAAAACATCATTAATAGGCCCCTAAGACCCATTATTTCGGATCTCAAGGTTTCTTCCAGCTAAAAACCCAACAAAGTCATTTAAAACATCAAAAATTCTGAAAACCCACCTCAAAAATCTAGGGTGGGACTCATTCACCACCTTGGACGAATGAGTCCCCCTAGGTGGGACCCATTCACCACCTTGGGCGAATGAGTCCCATTTGGGGCTTTTTTCAAATTTGAGTGGGAAAATCACTTTTTTAATTCAAATTTTTGGTTGTTGTCGACCTTTAAGATCTGAATAAAAGTAAATTAGGTGTTAATGCCTATATAAGAAAGCTTCTAAATTACTTTCATCATCTTAGCAAGCATCTTCAAGAGAAATTTCAAGATCCAAACATTCAAAGTCTTCAAGCATTCATTCACAAGAGCATTCAAATTTCAAAAGCAAGCAAAGTTGAAGTCTTGGAGTAGCATTAAAGTTTTTTACAAGTCTTGAAGCTCACTTTCACTCAAGATCTATCATTTTCAAGGCTTGATCATGGTTGTCTATGGTGAATCATGATGGATTTTAGGTTGGGAAGATGCAACTAGCCATCAAGCCAAGCCTAATGACTTGTTTCTTAAGTTATTCCATCCTCCATTATCACTCTACATTCAACCTAAGGGAGGTACAAGTATTATTGAGGTTCATTTGTGTGATTAGAAATCTCTCAAAGTGAGTCATTCATTATCATATTTCATTCTTACACATTAGAATAGGGTTGCATTATGTTTTAGATTTACTAGTCTTAGATACACTTAAGGCTAGGGTTTATGTTCACATTTACATCGAAGTTTCATTATTTTCATCAAGGTTTAATTACTAATCTAGGGGTTTGACCAAGGCAAACACCCCATAAGAAAATCAAGCCTATATTCTATTTTGTAGGTCATTTCATAGATTCAGATCCAAAAACCAATTTGGGAGAAGAGAGCGGGCGTTGAAGTGTAGATCAAAAATTTGAATTCTTGAAAAAATGGAATGACATTGATTCGCTAGAAGTGGCGAAAGAGTCCCACTATAGGTGATTTTTCAATATTTTTGTAGATTCAAATACCCTTTTCCAGAAACCTATTCCTGAGTAGAAACCCGAATCTCAGACTGATTCACCCAGATTGGTGAATGAGTCCCAATAGGTCAAAAGTTTAGATTTTTTGCATTTCAAAGCTCCTTCCAGTCATCTTCAGATTCCCAGGTGCACATAATTCATCTTACAGTTTGTTATTATGTTTTATTTGCATTTCTAGCTCATCTAGTTAAAGTTTGCATTGAATTAGGGTTTAGCATTGCATCTTGCATTACATTTGTCTTTCCAAGCTCTAACTTGGTGGTGAACCCCTCACTAGTTTATATTCAACCCCTAGGACAACCCTATTGCAAGATCTCCTTATCCTTTGCATTAGGATCTCTAGGGTTTGTTCTTGAATGAGAGAGAGTGAAGATTGTCATTCTAGGTCCTAAACCCTATAAAAGCACACAATTTTCCACCTTTCAATCATTAACATGTTTTTTTAAAGTTTCTTTGACACAATGCTATAAAAAATGTAATGTATCAAAGAGGGCAAAATATGGATACCTAAAATTGTCCTAATATATAAGTAACATTTTTACATTAATTATTATCTTCTCCCTAATGATTAAATAATGCTCAATCATTTAATTAGTTGCCTAATTTCATATTCCACTACTAATTAAATGACTTCCTGTTATTTAATTAATTAATTTTCCTCATTAATTGAATAAATCTTATTTATTTAATTACATCATTAATTACCGTTATTCTTCTCTATTAATTGAATAATTATTATTAATTATTTAATTAACATTTATCAACTTCCTAAATTAAATAATTACTTTAATTATCTTATATTCTCTCAACATTATCCATTCATTAATAATAAATAGGACATTTTATTTATTCATTAATATCAACTTGCACTTCCCTTTAATGATTAATTAATTTAATTAATTATTCAATATCTTGTGTATTGCAACCTCGTTTCTAATGAGTGCTTTCTTCTAGTCAACCACCTAATCAACTCCACTTCACTAATCAATCAAATCAGTTCACTCCCACTCAATGTGAGTTAACAAATCAATCAATTCCTTTAACTAATTCATGTAATTAGTTAACTCCCTCATGTCAATAGTTAACTAAAATTATGCAACCAGTTGAAGTTAGTTAACTAGGCAATCAATTCCTCTCAATATTTCTACACCCTTGATCTATTTAGTTCATATTTAGATCTTGACCACCCATTCAAATCAATCTTTCTATAAAATCGGCCCTCATTCCCATTTGAAGGCTAACCACAAATCTTTGTTGTTTTGTATTCATTTATCATATCACACTCATTTGAGCTTGAAGCAACATAGTGCACACAATACTGAGAACAAAGCTAAAACAAAAAGGAGTGATGGAGGTGAATCAATCATGGAAGGTATAATGCTTTGTGTTATTTGATTACTTGTGTTGATTGCACTTCATTGTTGGATTAGATTGATTTTAGCTTGAATTATAGTTGAGTGGTTATTGTTATTAATTCATTTTGCTATTATGAAATCTCTTTTTTTGGTCGACATATTCTACCTATCCTCACATGCAAGGTCTAAATTTGATGGTCATATAGTCAATTTTCCTATTTAAATATTAGATTGTATTAGACAAAAGGAGAGATTTTATATAGATTGTCTATGTATGTGTGTACACATGTATGTATATATATACACATATGTATGTATATGCATATATGCATACATATATACACACACATAGAGAGATATATATATGTCTCTATGTGTGTGTGTATGTATACATATAGTATGTATACATACATATATACATATATAAATATTTATAATTTATACTAAAATATATCTTAATATTTTAAAGACAATTTCAAATGATTAACTATCATTAAAAAATTGTTTGATAAATAGGATCAACTGTCAAATTTAAGTCACATCCATATGAATTATTAGAATGGAATTAATATATCTAATCCATAATTTTATGTTCTTTAAATATTGTAAAAGATAACATAAAATATGACATTCCTTAGATATTATAAAAGATATCATATAATATTACATTCCTTGAAAAATATAAAAAATTAAAAATGCAATATTAAACTTCTTAAATATTATAAAAGATAACATATAATATTACATTTCTTAGATATTGTAAAAAATAAACATAGAATATTACATTCTTAAATATTATAAATTCAAAAGAGAACATAGAATACTACTTCTTTGGATAGTATAAAAGAAACATCGAAAGTTACGCTCCTTGGATATTATAAAAGATAGCATAGAATGTTACGCCACATAGACTCCTTGGAAAATCCCCAAAGCGGATATGATGTAACATATTTTACTTCGGGAGATTTTTCTAATCGAATCTTCGATAAAACGTTAATAATATTCCATTAAAAAAAAATCGAATTTGACATTTAATAACATTCCATCAATTTGTAGTTAATAATTGGCGGACTTATCACGCGTCTTTTTTGTATCTTTGCGCAATCCTTTCCCGTGGTTTCCTGCATAAAACTCTCGCAGGATTTCTATACATTTAGTTATAAAGTCTCCCCTTTCTGCGCAGCTTCACTCGTTCTTCTTCGTAGCGTTTGTTCCAAGCCCATCCTTTCCTTTGCAATTCAATCAGATGGAGAATGGAAACGCTTTTGATCAAATTGCATCAAGCTATGCAAATGCGTCTGCATCTTCATCTGGTTCATCACTTCAATGCGACATTTTTATTAACCATCGAGGACCCGACGTGAAGCACAAACTTGCCAGCACAATCTATAAAACACTTGAGCTATTGGGATTGCGGGCGTTTCTCGATGTAGAAGTGCTTGAGGCCGGCGATGTCATTCCAGTGGAGATACAAGCAGCAATGGTCCATTCTTCCCTTCTTATCGCCATATTTTCTCCTAACTATGCCCAATCCCCCTGGTGTTTGGCCCAGCTATCCTTCATGCTCAAAACTGGCACAAAAACCATTCCCATTTTTAACTATGTTGATCCCTCCGACCTCAGATGGATTGATCAAGGGAAAGGAATTTATGCTGATGCTTTCTCTCAACATCAAGAGAAGGGTAGATACACCTCCGACAAGCTTCGGGAGTGGAGGGAAGCGCTCAAAGACGTTTCATTTCGCTCGGGTTATATGATTAATGATGATAGCGGGTAAGTAATAAAATACTCGATTTCCTCTCTTCCGTCGCAAAACATTCCCTACTCTTTAGTGAGCAATGGTTATTTATTTTGGGTATTTATTTCTCTTTTGCAAATGTTTAGGGATGAGGGGAGGGTGTTGAAGAATATCGTGAATTGTGCATTGAAAGCCATGAAAAGAGTTCCATTAGAGGTAGCCAAACATCCTGTTGGAATGGATGAGGCTGTAGAAAACTTTGAGAGAAATGCACTCCAATCTGCACAGAAACACCACAATGTAAAAATTGAGGGGGTCGTGGGTATGGGAGGTAGTGGCAAGACCACTTTGGCGAAAGAGCTTTTCAATAGGAAATGCTCGTTGTTTGAAAGGTGCAGTTTTATTTTTGAAGTCAGAGCAGCAGCCCAGAATGATTTGCACAAGAAGCAGAAGAAACTTCTCCAGGACCTTGGTATCTCTAATTTGTCATTCGACAATGTAGAAGACGGAAAAGGAATTTTGTCAAGTTCTTTGAGGTCTGTTCCTGCTCTCATTGTTTTAGATGATGTAGACCACATAGACCAGCTAGATGCTCTACTGCCAAATCTCAACAACCTTGGATATGATAGTCTTGTGATTGTTACAACTAGGGAGCTGGGAGTCCTTATGGCATGGGACATCTATTCCATATATAAAATGCCCGGATTGAGTGACTTGCAAGTAATGCAGCTTTTCTGTTGGCACGCATTTTTGCAACCATTTCCCCTCTCTGGGTTTGAAATTTTAGTTGAAGGCTTCTTAAAAGCTTGCAATGGATTACCCCTGTCTCTTAAGGTGTTAGGTGGACAGTTATATAGAAAAAATTCTAAAGATTACTGGCAGTCTCAACTAAATAAAATATCAAGAATATTGCCTTCCGACATCATACAGAGGCTACGAGTAAGCTTTGATGCGCTGGACGAGGAAGAGCAAGAGATGTTTCTAGATGTAGCTTGTTTTCTCAATGGAGAAGCGAAAAGTGTGGCGATTGCAGTGTGGGATGGATCCGGTTGGAGCGGTCTGCATGGTTTGGAAACACTTGTGAATAAGTGTCTTGTGGAGCTCATCTACGACTGCTGGAATCACATAGAGAAAATACGGATGCACGATCATCTTCGTGATATGGGCAGAGTTATTGCAACTACACACTCGCCGTCTCGTTATTGGTCTCCACTGCAGATTCTCAACATTCAGAAACCTTCTGAGGTGAGCTTAATATTCAAATGTAAAAGAGATTGATAGATGCAAATGATTAATTAGCTTGATACATAACAACTTCATCACATTGGATGCAGTATCTCATATCAATGAATGTAAGAAAGTGAAACTTAGTGTGTCTGTCTATAAAACTTTTATAAACGAGTTAAATTTATTTTGAACATTTTTGTTGGTTTTTCCATTCAGGAAAGAACGTCGATTAGGGGGATAAGTTCCAAAACTTTGATGGAGACGTGCGTGGGAACCTCGAGGAGAGGGTTTAAACGGCTTGGATCTTCCCTTAGCTCACAGATTTTTCTTGTTAGTGGAAATGAACTCACAGAAGAAATTGTCTCACCGTCAAAAGACCTTGTGTGGCTTCGATGGAACAGTATTCCTCACAGGAACCTTCCTTCATGGGTTCCATTGAGAAGTTTAGCTATATTACAGATTTCTTCAAGAGACATGGAAGAGCTGTGGGGAGACAATGTGGACGTAAGTATCTTGCTCTGTCTTTGTTTTAAAAGAACACTTCTTAATTGAATGTTCAAAGCTTGATAAAAATATGTTTCCTGCAGCCTCCGTTGAAGTTGATAGAGCTGGATATTGTTTTTGATAGGTCGTTGCAAAGGTTTCCCCCTTCAATAGGGCGTCTTATGCATTTGAAAAAAATAATACTCAGATCTAACCAATTTCAGACACGTCATCTTATCAGTCTGCCAGAAGAGTATTGTGATCTCCAATCTCTGGAGCACTTGGAGTTATGGTATTTTGATTAACTATCTTCACTACCGGTTCGCTTTGGAGAGTTGACAAATCTGCGTCATATAACTTTGGTTTCGCTCAGATGGTTGAAGATACTGCTACGTTCTTTTAAGCATCTGATAAATTTGAAATGGCTGGATTTATCAGGTTGCGTGAGGCTCGAGCTTAGATCAGACATGCTGGAAAACATAACAAAGCTGGAGTATTTAAACCTCTGTTCTTGCGAGATAGTAAAAGAGTTGCCTTCTCAAATTACAAATCAGGTGTCTTTGAAAGAACTCAGAGCAAATCAAACCAGCTTAGAGTATTTGCCAAATGACATTGGTCAACTCCATAATTTGAATGACTTATCAATTGGTAGCCATCTTTTGACAAGCTTGCCAACTTCTCTCGGAAACTTGTCCCGCTTGACCTGTCTTTATATCGATTGCATGCAGTTGACAAGCTTACCATCTTCTCTTGGAAACTTGTCATCCTTGACAAGGCTTACTATTGAGAGTTCGCTGTTGACAAGCTTACCATCTTCTCTTGGAAACTTGTTATCCTTGACCGATCTTTTCATTCAGTGCCCGTTGTTGACAAGCTTACCATCTTCTCTTGGAAACTTGTCATCCTTGACGAGTCTTCATATTCGGAGTTTGCCGTTAGCAAGCCTACCAAGACAACTTGGAAACTTGTGCTGCCCGACCAATCTGCTGACAAGCTTACCATCTTCTCTTGGAAACTTGTCATCCTTGACGCGTCTTCGTATTCAGAATTCGACGTTAACAAGCTTACCAATTTGTCTTGGAAACTTGTGCTGCTTGACCGATCTTTCCATTTTCTGCCCACTGTTGACAAGCTTACCAATTTCATTAACTTCCCGCTTGACAAGTTTCTTTGTTAATTGCGATAAATTGGAATCTATACCTCGCTGCATCGGATATGCGGTAAACCTTCGTCAACTGCATATATCTGACTGTTGGGAGTTAGATGAGCTCCCATCTTTGGCAGATCTGGCTCTCCTAAAAGATTTTAGAATGGTGAATTGCCCCAAAGTTTCCAGAATAGACGGTATCCAACATTGCACATCATTGGAGAAGTTAGAAGCAAAAAGCAGTTGGAAGTTGCCAGGAATACAGAGTTTGGAGAAGATGGAAAGATTGAAAGAATTGAGTGTTAGATGTCACAACATTTCAGCCATAAAGCCTTGCGTCCAGTCGATGAAGGTAATTGGATCTGACTATACTACAAAATTATTATTATAATGAACTTTCATGTTTATGAACTCTTGATTACACTATTTGCAGAAATGTCCCTGCCGGATGGAGATAGAAGGGAGGGTGTTTGGTTTCGTACAACCAATTATAAACTCGTTGGAGTTTCTTGATCTTAGAGTAATGAAATGGGAGGAGATGTTTAATCACAACAGGCTATTATTGTACTTTCCGAATTTCTTGTGTTATTTGGAGAGAAAGGAAGAGGACGAGGAGGAAGAGGACGAGACGGAAGAGGAAGAAGACGAGGGCGAGGATGGGGACGACGAGGAAGAGGAAGAGGAAGAGGATGAAGATGAGGATGAGGACGAGGACGAGGACGAGAATTATTCTGGGGGTACACACGTACATATAGCGGTGTTCAGACAAGCTCCGAAACATGTGGTTGGAAGGTACTTCCAATCGAGATCTTCAAACTATCTAAATTTTTGTGACAGCAGAGCAATGGTAGTGGCAGGTGAAGAAGCAAAAGTTGTTGAGGGCTTTTACAAAATATTTGCACTCTTGGAATAATTGGCTAGCATTTATTGGGATTCACGTCACTGAATTTCAGCTTGTTTGTAAAAGCCCTTGAAAAATCAGAGTCGACGGAGACCGATTTTTACACACATCTTCAATAAAGCAGGATTAACAAATCATCACTTTGTTTCCATTTTATTATAGCTATTTTTGCTACTAAATGACGAAACTTTTATAGAACACAAATGTGCAATTTAAAAGATTCGTTCAAATTTTAAAATGGTTTACTAGAAAAAAAAGTTCAATTTCAGCTTGTTTGTAAAAGCCCTTGAAAAATCAGAGTCGACGGAGACCGATTTTTACACACATCTTCAATAAAGCAGGATTAACAAATCATCACTTTGTTTCCATTTTATTATAGCTATTTTTGCTACTAAATGACGAAACTTTTATAGAACACAAATGTGCAATTTAAAAGATTCGTTCAAATTTTAAAATGGTTTACTAGAAAAAAAAGTTCAATCATATCTCATAATAAATTTAAAAATAATATAGCATTTCAATCTTTAATTATTATTTCTAGTAAAATTTAAAATATTTTGATAAAATTTATTTTATAATTTATTTTTTTATGACATTTCATTTTGGTTCTATAAAATGTCATTTAAATACTTTTTAGACAGATCTTATTATATATATTTTTTACTTTGAGTCCAAGATTAAAATTTAAGTCAAAAGAATCCAAGTATATTATCAAGTCTTAGAGTTCTATCTAATACAATTGACTAGGTGACCTCACATCCAAAGCCACTCTCATGTCATGTTTGAGATCACCCTAAAGAGTTGAAGCTATTTCTAAATTTGAGTTTAATCAAGCTCACATTTGTAATGTTAACATTGTCATGTTTGGTGTTCTCATGGATTTAAAAGCTTTTTATTTTTAGTTTAATCACTAACTCAATCCATACATTAAAATATGTTTCAAGTTTGAACTCAAGGAAGCTATTGAAATAGAGCTAACTAGAGCCCTCACATCCCTCCTTTTAGTGCTATGTCTAGACCAAGAAGAGTGAATACATTATTGTATTTAATCCATGTCTTCACTTATGCTAGTTTTGAATTTTAATTTTGGAGTTATTATGTGTTGCATTGTCCTCTCTAGCCTTGCCATGTGCATTAAGCTCAATAGAAATTAATGGCTTACCTCAGTGAGAAGTTAATATTGAGACATGTTTTCTTACCTATCTAACCTACAATAATAATATGGTGGATATTTTAGACAACATATGATATGAATATTTAAATGTGGAATCTAGCTTTCATAGAAGTAAAACTCAATTAGAGATATTCAGTTAAAGGTTATATGTACAAAACGTTAATATTACAATAAGGATTCAAGACTATGTAAAGTTTAATTGAACAATACAAATAAAGAGAAGACAAGTAGTACTATAAAATCTCGATTGTATTATTCTTAGTTATCTAAATTCTTTGTAAGAACAAATGTGTGCTTTATCTTCTTGTTCTTGTTTCTTATTGAACCACCAAAAACATATACAATAAGGGAAAGAGGATTCCCCAAATAGGCCTCTTAGGGTTTCTCACCTAGGATCTCTTGATTAGGAAATGACTCTCTTTCACCTAATGATATGCAAACATATACAAAATGACCTAATAATGTACACTAAACTATACATAAATGAATGAGATAAAATGTGTGCACCTAGAATTGGAAGAAGGGTCTGTTGGAGGTCTAGAATGTTGATTAAAATGTTGCATAAGCTGAAAGCGGCACTTGTGCCAATCTGGGTGACGTAGTTCCAGATTCCAAAAAATTGGTCTAGAGCCCATTTCTGCCAAATGGGTGTCTGAAAATGTAAAAATCACATAAAGGACTATCCAGTGGGACTAAGTCGCCATTCTTGGTGACTTAGTCCTGTTCAAGATTTTTGGAATTTTTGAAGGGGAAACAAAAGCCCTCTGTTTGCACCTCGGTTCTTCATAATTGTACGCTTCTAAAAGTCTGATATTTGGGCCTGAAAGTGACTTTTGGTGGATGATTTTACTTTGCATGAAAAGAGAGACCTTCAACAAGTCTTCAAAGCCTTCAATGATCTTCAAAGTACCTAAATCTACAAACACATAAGTAGAGAAAGATAAAATGTTGATTGTTAGGGATTAGGGGTTTGCCTTGGTCAAACTCCTTTTAGGTAACTAAACCAAAATGAATAGAAATGTAAAGAATGAATATGAAACAATGGAATAATGGAGTAAGTTACCTTGCCATGATGAGAGATCTTGTGTTGTTGCAGCAATCAGCCCTTGGATTCTTCTGCAAAGATGTCTTATTGACTTGGAATGATCAAATCCTAGCTTGCTTGAGAAGGAGTGAAGGGGGATGAGAAGAATGTGAGTTGAGTGGTGCATCTTATGAGAAATTAGGGTTTTTAGGCTTATTTATACAAGTTATGCCCTAATTTTCTTGAAATAACACCATACAGGCCGACCTTAGGGTTTTAGAGACAAACTTAGGGTTTTAGAGACAAAATCCTGAAAGAAAATTAAGTTTATTTTAATTTTTATGCCACTTAGGACTAGGTTGCTCAAGGTGGCCACCTAGTCCACATAGGAAAATTTCATTGGTTTTCGATAATTAAAATGTGATTATTTATGTTTGTCGGGATTGTCATCTTAAAACACACTAAGATAAGACTTATATGTGTATTAGGGGGTCATTATAGCATAATAAATGGTTAATTTGGTGATGAGAAGCCTAGGAAAGAATAAAAAAAAATTACAACACTTCAACACAAGGCTAGGAAAGGGGTAAAAAGAGGGTGAAAAGGGTCTAAAATCCATAGGCAAAGGTCCAAATGAGTGAAAAGTGTCAAACGCTACACTTTTTGGTGACACATTTAGCCACCACTTTAGTGAGAGGATGAACTTGCTTCAAATTCACACTAAAGTAGCCCAATGAAGATGGTGAAGAATGACAAAGAAGAAGAATAGGAAATATGAAGGAGGTGGTCAAGCCCCCAAGGATTTGAGATTCTAAGTCAACAAGACATCAATGCCAAAGAACAAATTCAAGGGTGAATGTATTGCAACAAAACGAGATACATGATCATGCAATGAAAAGGATTAGTATGAAGAGAATAAGGAGATATGTGCTCACTCTGGGGCCACAGAACATCAGGTTATCTGTGGGGTGAGTTGTCCCAAAGAAGGTGAGAAACATACACATGGTTGGCATGTACTCACAAACGTAGCTATGGGGAAATTTGTGCCGTGTGTTGGGCTTCTCGATTAACCATATCAAAGTTATACCTCGTGATAACTTTGATAAGGCATCACAAAAGGAAGGTGATGTTTGAAATGATTTTGTTCAAAGGTATTTTTCTTTTGTTCGTGCGATGTCTCATTCTTAGGGAACATTATGTGTAATGTGTCCAAGAAAGGAAAATTCAAAATGTTCTCATCTTGTATCCAGGAGAGGCAAGGGCTCATCTTGTATGCAAAAGAGGAAAAATGCAAATGTCTCATCCTGAGCAACATTGTACCTAATGTTTTCAAGAGAAGGAATCACAAGAAAAATAAATTCACACAATGAAATATGAGTGGTGATGTATGCCCCCACTTTAAAGGAATTTCTACACACTATTCTATGATTAATTGCTTTAAATTAGAAGAATAAGAGGAAATTTGAGCTTGTTCAAAAATCCCCATGCCAAGTCATGTGTTTTTGAGAAGTTGTGTCATGAAAAAGAGGAGTGTATGTCATATGCGATTCAACTTAAGACTTGTCATGCACATCCCAAGATTGCTCTTATATTTTCATGAAAGGTTAGCAACTAGCCGAAAGAGACAATGACAAGTTACATACGAGGGAAAAGGCTAACTAACCCCTTGTCGGGCCACTTAGTGTAGGACAAGAGTGAACCAAAAGGATTAAGTTGATGAGAGGCAAGGTTGGGTGAAAATTGGTATCAATTAGAGGAGTTAGGTGCCCCCACATAAGGAAGAACACCACAATCCTTAAGATGTTGGATTCTACTACGCAAGGCCTTACACTCAATAGTGTGATGACCATGAACTTAGTGGTAAGCACAAAAGGAATGTTCGGTGGAACATTTCTTTCGATTTTTGGGAGGAAGGGATATCAAGTGATCTTGAAGGAGTCTCAACAAGATACCCTCTTGATTGAGGATAGAAGGTGATCCTTTGGTGGGTGACAAGGAAGGCTCTTGCTTAGTATAGGATGTCATACCTACACAAGGCACTATGGATTGTGATATTTTGTATACTCTAGTCAAGGAGTGTGTAAAATTTGAATGAATAGTGGGTTGTGAGATGACATTGGCTTTAAGCGAAGAGTCCTTTGTTGGTGTCAAAATATCACTTGTGAAGGTTGGTTTAGAAGGGTGATAAGGGAGAGTGTTGATGGGAGGTGAAGGCTTGGTGGTCTCAATGAGAGGACAATAACCAAGACCAGGATTGGATTTTTACATGATAGGCTTGATAAGGTCGTTGATACCTTGTTCATTAGCACCACAATCATTTCCACTATGGCCAAGTTTTTTCATAAGATCATAACCTTTTCCATAAATTTTTCCAGCTTCTTTGGATCGGGTGAGGGGTCGTTGTTTGCATTGGTGGATAAAGTAGTTGAGGTGGATGGTTGTGAATCATCGAGTGAGTCTTGTGTTAACAAGACTATATTTCCCTTGTTAGAGTTAGTGTTTGTGGTCTTGGATTCTCCCACTAAGGGATGGGTGAAGTCTAAGGAACCCCAATCATCATCTAAGGATGTTTGTTGTATGAGTTCCACTTGGGTTGTTGGGTTTAAGGTGTTGAGGTGATTCTCATTGGATTGGTCAATGTGTAAGCAACTATTAGATTCGAGGTCAGCATCAAGTGTGTACACTTTGTTATTGTAGATGTACTTCCTCTTTCAATGAAGAGTGGAAGGAACTCCATTCATTGCATGGATCCATGACCTGCCTAAGAGAAGATTGTATGAAACCTCATGAGGCATAACCTGGATTTTTGTGTCTAATGTGACCATTCCAACTGTAAGAGAAATAGTGATCACACCGAGCAGTTGCTTAGTGACATTGTCAAATCCATGAATAGAGAGAGAATCATGTTCGATGTGGGATCTATCTATGCCAAGCCTATCCAAAATGTGCACACTACACACATTAAGGGAAAAGCCTGTATCTACAAGGGTTCTCTTTATTCCTTTTGTTTTGTATTAAGATATTATCATGAAAGCTTCATTTTTTTTTGTACTTTCAAATGAGGGAGCTCACTTTGGTGAAAAAAAATATTAGTGTTAATTCCATGAATAATAGCTACTATGTCATTTGATTTCTCATTAAAAAGGATAGGAACTTGTTGTAAGGCTGCTTGCATCATGTTGTGATAGTGAGGGGAGACTTGAATGAGGCCCCATAAGGAGATCTTAGCGGGAGTATTCCTTAGTTGGTCAACAAGGTCATACTCCCTAAGGAGGTAATTCAAGTGAGGGGCAACAATAAGGTGGGATTAGGAAAAGGTAAGGTTGTTGAGGTTGATGGCTGGGAATGCGGGTTGTTACAAGTGTAATGTGTATGAGCAACAGTATTAGGACTTTATTGCTGCAACACATTATGTTGAGGTGGGTAGAGGGTAAATTCAGGTTTAGGTTTAGTGGAAGGAGGGTAAAGGATGAGTTGAGGTTGAATAATATTAGCATCCCTTAGGGAAGGAGAGTCTAATATAGGCTCTACATATTCTTGTAAGGGCATAATATTATGAAGGAAAGAATCAATGATAGTTTTATGAGGAGATGAAGGATTAGGATAGGGTTCTATTTGATTGTCAAAGGGCTTATTTGCTTGTTCCGTACTATTGACCCTAGTAGGAGAGCTTGGAAGAGGTTCATTACATGCTTCACTACAAGGGGAGGAGACATCAAGAGAAGGATTGTGATGATTTTCAAATAGGTAGGGAGGGTCAAGATTCTTATGACTTGGAAAAGGTATTCCTCTAACATCAACCTACCCTATTTGCATCGAGGAGGGATATTAGAAGAAGGGAAAGTTTGATCATTATAGTTAGGGAGACTAGGTAAAGTAATGTTTAGAAATGTGTTTATAATGTCATTTTATTCTGCTAAAATATCTTCCCAAAGGGGATTAGGAGAAGAAAAAGCAAGATATTCATGATGCTCAATGATCGTACCTTCTTTTAGCAAGATACCTTCGTCACTAGAAGGAGAGGTATTAAGAGAGGAACAATTATGATCAACATGATTGTATATGTTTGTATTTGCTTCAAACACATCATCTGCACAAATAGGAGAGATAGAAGATTGTTTATGTTCAATAAAATTATAAACGTTTTCATTCGCTAGACTCTCATAACTAGGGAATGCATTGAATGAATGATTAACATGTTTATTTACTAACTTTTTCTTTGCAATTTTGGAAGAAAATGACACTAACATGTTTGAATAATTTGCAATGCAATGTAAAGACTTAAAATGAAATACAATTTTTAGATTGCAAAAGAAGGCAATTTGTTGATTACACTATCAATGATCTGAAAATGAAATTTTGTAAATGCAAAATTGAAAATGTACAATGCATGAAATGAGCTAAATTAAGCTAATTCAAATAAAATACATGTAACAAAAACACAACCTATTGATACATGTAGGTAATGGCACAAAATAGAAGCCTAAAAACTGGGTTTTCAGTTTTGTAAGGGCAATTTCAGAAGCCTGAAGGGACTAGGTCGCCCAAAGTGGTGACTTAGTCCTCCTAGTGATTTTTTGCAGATTTTTCAGATGTTTTAGATTGATATAGGTGGTTTTTGTATGGGGTGATGTAGACCAAAAATGAAAATGCAGAATTTTGATGATTTTGAGTTATTTAATATGCAAAAATGCAACCTAAATGCACTTTTCACTAATGCAAATGTTGAAACCCTAGAATGCACTTTCACTAATGCAACATGCAATGCAAGGTAATCCTAGGACAATGAAGGACTCTAAATTAAACAAGAGGGTGTAAGAAGGTAGAGCTCACCAAAATAAAACACCAAAAACATATACAAGAAGGGAAAGAGGAATCCCCAAATAGGCCTCCTAGGGTTTCTCACTTAGGAGCTCTTGATTAGGAAATGCCTCTCTTTCACCTAATGATATGCTTTTTAGGTGAGTTCATTCAAAGATATGGGTTGTGTTGTGTGTGATTATGTCTAAATGAAATAGACTGAAAAATAGAAATTAACTAAGAAGGTAAAACCTAATAAATGTAATGTGCTAGAAAACACATAATGATATGCAAATATATACAAAATGACCTAATAATGTACACTAAACTATACATAAATGAATGAGATAAAATGTGTTCACTAGGAATTGGAAGAAGGATTTATTGGAGGTCTGGAATGCTGATGAAAATGTTTGCAAAAGCCGAAAGGGACACTTGTGCTAATCTGGATGACCTAGTCCCAAATTCTTGAAAACTGGTCTAGAGTCGTTTTCTACCAAATGGGTGTCTTAAAATGTAAAAATAATAGAAAGTCTTATCCAGTGGGACTAGGTTGTCATTCTTGGTGACTTAGTCCTCTTTAGGATTTTTGAAATTTTTGAAGGGGAAACAGAATCCCTCGGTTCTTTATAGTTGTGCAATTCTGAAAATCTGATATTGGGCCTAAAAGTGACTTTGGTGGATGATTTTACTTTGTATACAAGGAAAGGCCTTCAACAAGTCTTCAAAGCCTTCAATGATCTTCAAAGCACCTAAATCTGCAAACACACAACTAGAGAAAGAGAAAATTTTGATTGTCAAGGATTGGGGGTTTGCCTTGGTCAAACCCTTTTTAGGTAACTAAACCAAAATGAATAGAAATGAAATAATGGAATAATGGAGTAAGTTACCTTTCCATGATGAGAGATCTTGTGTTGTTGCAGTAATCAACCCTTGGATGCTTCAGAAAAGATGTATTGTTGACTTGGAATGATCAAACCCTAGCTTGCTTGAGAAGGAGTGAAGAGAGATGAGAAGAATGGGAGTTGAGTGGTGCATCTTATGAGAAATTAGGTTTTTTAGGCTTATTTATACAAATTATGCCCTAATTTTCTCGAAATAACACCATACAAGCCGACCTTAGGTCTTTAGAGAGAAAATCCCAAAAGAAAATTAAGTTTATTTTAATTTTTATGCCACATGGGCGACCTAGTCCATCTAGGAAAATTTCATTGGTTTTTGGTAATTAAAATGTGATTATTTATGTTTGTTGAGATTGTCTTTTGAAAACACACTAAGATAGGACTTATATGTGTATTAGGGGGTCATTATAGCATAATAAAGGGTTAATTTGGTGATGACAAGCCTAGGAAAGAATGAAAATGTTTTACAACACTTTGGCACAAGGCTTGGAAAGGGGTGAAAAGAGGGTGAAAAGGGTCTAAAATCCATAGGCAAAGGTCCAAATGAGTGAAAAGTGTCAAAGGCTACACTTTTTGGCGACACACTTATTATGTTTAGATTCACAAAGAATGGTTTTATATATTTATACAAAAAAAGAAGAATATGGAACATTAGTTGGTGCATGATGGTTCACATTAGCATTGCACTACCAAAACTACTAAACTACTGAGAAAATTCAAGTTGTGTAGTGATGTTAACATGGAGTTATAATGTGAAATTTAGAATATAGATGTTCATTAAGATTAGGATCTTGTTTGAATTCCAATTAGGGGGATAAGTTTTGAAATTTTGAATTCGCAATAAATTTTTAAGACATTCGTGGGAACCTCGAGGTAGGGCTTAAATTTGATGGCTGTATGACCATATTTAGAGATTTTTTCCATAAAATACAATAAAAAATTTAAGAAGATTGTATCAGATGAAAGGAGAGATTTTGGATGGACTGTCAAAATTTATATAGAATTATAATGATATATATATTAAATGATTTATATATAAGTTTACTTACACTAAGGTATATCATAAATTTTTAAGGGCACATTTGAATAGATAACCGTCATTAAAAAATTTGTTGATAGGCAATGTTGACCATCAAATTTAAGCCCTATCTCGAAGAGAGGGTTTAAACGGCTTAGATCTTTCGTTGCCTCAAATATTCTTCTTGTTAGTGGAATTGAACTTATAGAAGAAATTGTCTCTCTATTAGAAGACCATGTGTGAATCCGTTGGAAGAGTATTCCCCATATGATTCTTCCTTCATGGGTTTCGTTGACAAGTTTAACTATATTACATATTTTTTCGTTGATCTTACAAGGGTTGTGGGGAGACAATATGCATGTGAGTTTCTTGATTTGTGTTTTTTTTTAGAGAACACTTCTAAATTGAATTTGTTTATAATTAAAATAAAATTTATTTTACTTCTTTTTAATGTTGCCTGCAACTTCCTTTGAATTCAATAGAGTAGTATATTTTTCCATCAAGTAACTTGTTAAGGTTTCCCATTTCAATAGGGCGTCTTAAGCATTTGAAAATAATAATATTCGACAATAATGGGTATCAAAGATTTTAGTGTAGCATTCTGCCTAAAGATTTTTGTGATCTACAATCTTTGGAGCACTTAAAGTTAGTGACATTTAATCTATCTTCACTACCGACTCATTTTGGAGAGCTAACAAATTTGCATCATATAAACTTGTGTTGCAATAAGTTGAAAATATTTCTAGTTTCTTGTAAGCATCTGATACAATTGGAATTTTTGGATTTATCATATTGCAAGAAGCTCAAGCTTAGGTCAGACATGCTTGAAAACATAACAAAGCTGAAATATTTAAGCCTTGAAGGATGCAATGAAGTAGAAGAGTTTCCTTCTCAAATTACAAATCAGATGTCTTTGAAAAACCTCATTGCATGGGGAACTAGCTTAAGTTATTTTCCAAATGATATTGGTCTACTCCGCTAGTTGGATAGCCTATCAATTGGTAGCCACCTGTTGACCAGCTTTCCAACTTCTCTTCGAAACTTGTCCTATTTGACCAACCTTCGAATTGAGATTCATCTGAAGTTGTTCCCATCTTTTCTTGAAAACTTTCCCTCTTTCACGAGACTTAGTATTAGTAGCTAACTGTTGACAAGCTTCCCAATTTCTCTTAAAAACTTGTCCTACTTGACTTATTTCAATATTGATAGGTGCTAGAAATTGGAATATATACCTCACTGCATCTGTTGACTTAAACTACTAGAGAGTGTAAGTATAAGTTGTTCAAGGGTTAGAGAGTTTCCTTTTGGAGCAAGGGATTTCACACTTCACAAACAGGAATATATAGACTTACCTGGGATAGGTTTTCCTGAAATATTTGGATTTGACAATTGTTGTCCCAACCTTAAGTGCTTGAATATTCATGATCTAATTCTCAATTGATGGAGATCAAAACCTTTCCGACATCAATTAATGACTTATAATTATGGATTTGTAAAGTTCTGAAGAGCATTAGGTGTATTGGAGGTGTGATAAACCTTCATCGATTGCATATATCTCGTTGTTTGGAGTTAGATGAGCTACCAACTTTTGTAGATTTAACTCTAATGAAAGGATTTAAAATGTTCAAGTGCCCCAAAGTTTCTAGCTAGGAATCGTCAAGAATAAAAAGTTTGGAGAAGGTGGAAAAATTGAATGAATTGAAGGCCAGATGTCTCAACATGTCAGCCATAAAGCCTTGTCTTCGATGTCTAAAGGTAAGTGAATTTGATTACACTTTCAAAATTTTATTATTATGAACTCTTCATGTTTATTGAAAGATCGTTGTCCAACAAACACTATTTGCAGGAATGTCCCTGCCAAATGGAGATAGAAGGAAGGGTGTTCAATTTTGTACAACCAATTTTAAACTCTTTGGAGCTTCTTGATCTCATGGTAATGGAATGGGAGGAGTTTTACTGTAAGAGCCTAACATTGTGCTTTCCAAAAAATTTGCATTATTTGGAGCGGGATTATTTTGACGAGGAAGAGGACGAGGACATAGAAGAAGAGGAGGACGAAGACGAGGACATGGAAGAGGAATTTCAAGTTGGAGCTCCTATATGTGTATTGTCCCTCTCCTAGTCTTGCCATGAGCATTCAAGCTAAAGAGAAACCCATGGCTCATCACAATAAGAAGTTAACAATGAGACATATTTTCTTACCAATATAATCTACAATAAGGATCCAGTGGATATTTTTGAGACTATATGTCATGAATATTTAAAAGGTAGAGCCTGACTAGAAGTAAAACTCAATGGAAAACTCAATCAAAGAGATTCAATTAAAGGTTATATGTGTAAAAGGTTTATGTCACAATATGGATTCAAGAATATGTAAAGAGTTGTAAAACAATAGAAATCAATAGAAGACAATTAGTATTGTAACAAAAATATTACATTATGGTTAGTCATGTCCATGTTTTATGAGAATAAATGTGTGGTCTATTTTTTTATTTCATTGTGTTTTATTGTGTCTAGAATTACAAAGAATGACTATCTATATTTTCAAAGAAAGAGGAAAGAATATGAAGCATTAATTGAGACATGATGATTCACATTCTCATGGCACTATCACAATTTTTAATCTTTAGGCTTTACAAAACTTAGGAGGGTTATGTTTTAGGTCTTCTATGACACAATCAAATAGAAACACTCAAAATATAAATTAGGCCTTAACTTCCATGCTCTAATGAAAACCATAAATAGGTTGAAAGACCTCATAGTAAGTAGATAAGATAAGTACACACATTCAATTAAAGATAGAAACAAGTGTTTATTACCTAGTATGAATCCCCTCAAGCTTTGGATAGACATATACACCCTAAAATTACTTTCAATCATAGCTCTCTTGATATTTTACTAGATAATAACCCACATAAGATTCAACATTAGTGACACTAAATTGAGTCATGAGAGTGAGATGGATAGAGCTAGTTCACAATTTAGTTTAGATTCTATTTGGATGAGTAAGCGAATTATAGGGTAGTGAGGGAGACCACAAAAATATTGTGTATTTATCTAATGGGAAACTAAGTCATTCCACTCCCCTCAACACACATAAGTGAAACCTATACTAAGAACTAGATGTATGTGTTTAACAACCAATAGCTAAGCTCTATAGATAATAACTACATACCTTTTAGTAATCAACATATTAGTACATAAAAAGGCATTCAACAATACATATACAAACAAGATAAATAAATATGATAGATTAGCAATGGAAAATTAAATACACTTTAATTAGTTATATAGACCAACAAGACAATCTCTGACTAAGTTAGCAAATGTAACTTTAGATGTAAACACAACATGATATCTATTGGAAGTATCCAATAAACTAGGGAGACAATCATGACACCAAGGAGGTTCAGTGGTGTGACTGGAGACCCATAGATTATGATCACAATGGTAATCAACAAATTCTTCGCACCAGATAGTTTTATGGACTCTTAAAAATTGAAATGAGTTCTTATGGTGGATAAAATCAATAAAAAAATTGGTAGATATTAATCAATTTTTTCCATTACTGCTCATCCACGCGAACATGGTTTTCACCAAAAAAAAAAAAAACATTTTGCAATTTTGAATATTAGTCGTTGATCTTTGGATGGCATGGGTGAGTTCAACGATGGTCACAACCTTTTGTTTTATTCAAAATCATTTTTACTAAAGTCAAAAATTGGGCCAATGAGAATAAACCATGTTAAAATCACTTTACACATCATTGGACGAGGGCCCACCTCAACCACAAGGTCCTCGAATGGAAACATGCAATCGAAACCACGTGGGATTGACAAGAACATGTGTCATCATTGTGCGTGATCACATCTTTGCAGCGTTTCTTTTATGAACCCATGATGTGAAGAGGGAACGTGATATAATGTCTCATGTAATTGACTTAACATTGGTCACTTTGAAAAGAATTGAAAAGATGTTGGACCCACAACATGTGATAAACCATTAAGGTGCGACACCAATAGGAAGATGCCACTGAAGTATGACATGTCATAAAGCAAGCTAAAAAATAACAGATCATGATACATGTCACAAAACCACACCATCACAACTTTTAATTTTTGGGAAAACAAAAACATGCGATGCAATAAGAACACAACATTTGGCACCAACGAGGATTGAAGTGGGGACGACCATTCGGGTGCATAATGAAGGAAACTTAAGTGACCTTAAAAGCACATGTGGAAATATTTACAAGTGGTCACTAGGAAAAGAAGGGCAATTGGCTAATGAACACGAAGGCCTCCAAAAGTAATGAAGTGACCAAGAACGGCCCAAGTAAGTCACTATCAAAATAGAACATGAAGTGACAAGAAAAAGCAGAAGCCATAGGGTGTAAGCCTTTAGGGCTTAATAATTAGAAAATTCTTGGAATAAATCTTAAGAATTTCAAATTCCTTAACACCTACTAGAATTTAATGACATGAACGAGCCACAATAGTAAAGGCACAAACATAAATGCGATATGTCATCTATTTCAATATGGATGCATGTTTATAAGAATCTTTATGAGTGAGTTATAAGTAGGTGTAGATAATATACTCCACCAATAGATGTAAATGTACAATCAATATGAAATAAATGAGATGTAATTACATGTGAGTTAAGTATATATACACCAAACTAGGAAAGTATAAATTTGTGGTGCAAGTACAACCCACTCATTTAGATGCCTATATAATCATACTTATCCTATCTTAAGCACATAAAACAAAATAAAGTAATAAATTAAAATCAAGGAAAATAATATACACCAACATTTACCCCTTATATATAGACAAGACTATTCAAACCCTTTAGTGCCCTTTCCTACTTAACTCTCTTGACCTAACTAATTATGCACAACATATTTAATATTATTTTTCACATCATGGTTTACCTTATTAGACATGAAATGTAGTCTTAACATATTTTCACAAATATTTTTCCACGTTCAATGGTTATTTTTCTAAAATAGGGTATGTCATTTTATTACATATATGACTTATTTTTCAATGGCATAATGATGCATTACATTCTTAGGTGTATTTCATGATCAATTCTATTTTTATGAGCATGATTTTTATAGATTTATTACTAGCACAAGTTTTAAGATTATTTCATAGTTATAGATAACAATAGATTATTTGTTTAATCATAATAATAAGATACAAATCTTCCAATATCATCACTTATGGTTGTTCATGTGGGGAAATATTTCAAATTCATATCTATATGGTTATAAATGTCATATTCAAAGGTTATTATATTACATATAATGTTATTCAAAATTGCATCGAATGAATGTTGTAGTTACAAGGGGAAAATTTAGATTTGGGTCACGCCTTCCTTGGTCCTTCATCCTTATCCCATCCCCATATTTTTATTTTATATCCATGTTCATGTTCAACGCACAAGTATACTAAGAGGGGGTGAATCAATATACCAAATTAAACTTTAACTTTAATCACTATTTACATTAAAATATTAAAAGTAATAATAAAAGCAATCACACAAGATAACTCCAAATTTATATGGAAACCCTAAAAGTAAAAACCATGGTGAGAAAATTTGCTTGGATTTACTGCCCAAATCTAGCCTCACAAGAAAATTCAAGTATTACAAATTCTTTTGTACGCATCAACCCATTATAGACACCAATCCCCAAAATATTTTATTAGCACTATCCTAAAGGGGACACCAATCCCCCAATCTAAGCATCAATGCCTAAAGGAAGACTCACTGTCTTACAATCACATTTGGATTACATCTGAAAGATCTTGAACTAACAAAATAGCATCTTCTAATGCTTGATTACAGTTTCGGTTAAGCACATAAACACTTTCTTTTGCTCACTCTTCTTCATACTTTACTTCTGCCTTTGAAAGATTAGAATATTATTTGCATGTAGCACGTAGCACGTAGCACATCTCACACCTTGCATTCCATTCTCCTCAAAACAATCGATTATATATATCTACAACTAAGGATAACATCAACTACATGTTGTCCCAACAAAATATGAAATGTGTACAAATTGTCGGCCCAAATCAATAAACAATTTATCAATGCGAACCAAATAATGTTAGCAAAAATATAGTAAGGACCCAAAACAACATGTATCGAACATAAAACACCTTAAACAATTATGCCTCAAAGATCCACAACATGCTACAATCACCTTGTCAACCATGATCATGAAAAACATGAACTCGCATAAGAAAATCGCCAATCACGAGCACAACAATCAATGTGAACCAACAACACAAATAGAGCACGATCTAGAAATATCCACAAGAATCATGAATCACCACAGAAGCATCCACAGCAACTCAAATTACTAGAATCGCATCATCTTCTTTCAAGAACACCAACTAAAGTCACAGAACAATTGTTAAAGCACAGATACTCATAACTTAATCAAATCTCCATGTGAACCTCTGCAAATTCATGTGGATAAACTAGATATACTTGAAAACAAACCCTTTAATTTGAAACTTCTTATCATCAATATACTTAGCTATCCATCATACTGAACTTCACTGCATCATTGACAACCTTCAACTTATTTTATTATAATTTTCTCAATATCCTCGATATATACAACATTAAAGACATTAATTTCAATAGTGTTGACATCAATGACAACCTTATATCAGCAATATCCAACAATCTCCCCCTTTGGCATTGATGGCAACACATGATGTGAAAAACACCATCAACAATACTTTCTCTTAGCACTTTCTCCCCCTTAGATTTTTACTCTTTTCTCCTTAACACTTTCATAGTTTTTCACAAGACTCTTCTCCCCCTTTGACATCAATAACAAAGGTACACATTATCTTTCTCCACAAAAGCTCTAAACCACATTTTCTAAACAGCTGACTACTCCCCCTGAGTAGCAGCCACCACAACATCAATCTACATCACAAGATATGACCATGAAATGCACAGACTGATGCAAGTCAATGCATCTTAATTCTGATTAGGAGGGGTAATCACCCCTAGCTTCCCTCTGAGATACTCAAAATTATCCTTCGACAAGGGCTTGGTAAAGATATCTGCAATTTGTTCCTTAGTAGGCACATACTCCAATCTGACTTCCTTTTCACTCACCTCCTCTTAAAAAGTGAAACTTAATAGATATATATTTGGTTTTTGAATGCAACATTGAATTCTTAGAAATGTTAATTGCACTTGAATTATCACATAATAGAGCAATAGGTTCATCATATGCAACTCTGATATCTTTCAATATTTTCTTCATCCACAACACTTGATTACAATTGTTAGCAACAACAATGTATTATACTTCTGCAGTAGATAAATAAATGGAATTTTGCTTCTTACTTAACCATGAAATCAACTTCTTTCCCAAGAAAAATGCACCACCACTAGTACTCTTTCTATCATCCACATCTCCTGCCCAATCAACATTAGCAAAAGTACTCAAAGTAAGGTCATCTTCTTTAGGATACCATAGGCCAAGATCAATTGTCCCCTTCAAGTACCTGAAAATCCTCTTCACATCTGTCACATGAGATTCCTTAGGATCAGCTTGAAATCTTGCAACAATGCATACGACATTCATGATATCAGGTCTAGTTTGAGTCAAATAGAGCAATCCACCAATCATGGATTTGCATCTAGTCTGATTTGTTTTAGGAGAATCATCATCTTGTGTCAACTTACATCCAGTCACCATAGGTGTACCAACTTGCTTTGAATCTTCCATACCAAACTTCTTTATAAATTCTTTCACATACTTGGACTGAGATATAAAGATCCCTTTATCTAGCTAGGGTAAACCCACAAAAGTGATTTACAATTCGAGTGAGGAAGGAAAATTTAAACAAAAATGACCCCATGCCAAAAAAATCATTTTTGGGGTTCAAACAAACTAATAGGTTTGAACGAACCTAAAGAGGGTTTGAATGAACTAGAGTTCGAGTGAACCCATTTAATGAACTTCCCACCATTCCTGCCAAAGGAAACCCTTTTTGGAAGGGGGGTTCGCCTCCTTCTCCCCCTCAGGTGGTAAAAAATTCCAAAATTTTACGCTTTGAAGCTCAGGTTGAGCATGAAAATGAAGGAGACTTCACAAACCCAACTGGATGATGGTAGTCCTCGGAAGGAGCTATCTAACGAATATAATTTTAATATTTTTGTTTTTATTATGTATTTTCTTTTTTGGTTTTATTAAACATAGGTATTTTACCAAAAATTAAATTCATTGTTCTACACATGTGGAAAAATAGCATATTATCAAAAGAAAATTTTGAAAAATATGTTCAGGCTAGGTATTGATGTCCTTGATCCATTAAAAAAAAATGAATTTTGTTACATAGAGAAAAAATTATGTTGTATACAGTCCACCTATGAATTGTAATTGGTTTGACTTTGAAACTTGATTAAGAAAAAAATATCTAATAAAACACTATAAAACCAACTGTAAGTGCTAGATATCATAGTTACAAATCTAAATTCAAAAAAATTATAATTTTCTCCTTCATACAAAAAAATTAATGTAGTATACGATGAGCGTCACTCCTTAAAAATATTTTTTTTTTAAAACTAGTTTTCGAAGGAGATGGAAAAAGAAGTGAAATTTGATTCCAAAAAACTTGAAAAATATATATTTAGAATCTATAGACAAAACATCACAAATCACTATTTTTCATCATCTTGAAATTCCTCACGCTTTAGCCATTATAGGAGCCTGAAAGTGGAGATTTAGTTAAAAAAAATAGTTCAGTGTCTAGTTTGCCCAAAAATTGTAAACCAGTATTGTGGGATCACCCGCTGAGAAATTTGTAATCCCAAAAGGAATTTAATTTCTCCAATCATAGAAATCTCAAACTCACTCTGCATCTCATCAACAAACTTCATGCACAAACTATCATCTCCTCCAAAAATGATATCGTCAACAAAGACTTCAACAATCAAATCTTTATCATGATCAATTTTGAAATACAAATTACTATTAGCAGTACCTTTATTAAATCCAAGCTTCAACAAATACTTGTCCAATCTAGCATACCATGCTCTTGGGGCTTGCTAAAGTCCATATAATGCTTTCTTCAACTGGTAAATCATATCTCCCTGGTCAGTCAATTGAAATCCATCAAGTTGATCAATATACATTTCTTCATCCAGCTCATCATTTAGAAATGCTAACTTGACATCCATCTGATAAACCTTGAATATTTTGTAAGCAACATATGCAATAAATAGCCTCACAAGTTCAATCCTAGCAACAAGAGAAAAAGTTTCTTCAAAGTCAATTCCTTCCATCTAAGAATATCCTTTACACACCAGTCTTGCTTTGTTTCTAACAACTTCACCTTGCTCATTCAGTCTATTCCGAAAGACCCATTTAGTTCCAATTACATTATTTTCCTTAGGTCTAGGAACAATAATCCACATATCATTCTTCTCAATTTGCAGTAGTTCTTCTTTCATTGCTTCCACCCAATGTTCATCTTTGCATGCTTCATTGACACTGGTAGGCTCAGTCTTTGAGATCAAGCAATATTCGTCTACAATTCTTCTCCTTGTATGAACACCTTTGTTCTTATCACCTATAATCTGATCTTCTGAATGATTTAGTCTTACATACCTTGGATTCTTAGGCTCTTGAACTTCAGGCTCTTGTGATCTTACTTATGCACTTTCACTAGTTTCTTCCTCTTCATTTTCCTAATTCATCAGAATTATTTGAACTTGATTTAAAGTCTGAACTTTATTTCCTTTATCTGAACTGTCATTTTGATCATCTGAATCATATCCATAGGTTATGGATGTTCTAAATGTGTCTTCATCAACCTTGATATTAGTGCTTTCAATTACTTTCCTCAATCTCTTATTGTAGCATCGTTAGGATCTACTTTTAGTATAATAACCAAGAAATATTCCTTCATCACTTCTAGCATCAAAATTTTCTATATCTTTATCTCTTTAGATATAGCATTTACTCCCAAATATTTTGAAGTATCTA
>CM021100.1:263522221-263671130 GCA_007115665.2 Sequoiadendron giganteum | reverse complement strand
AGATGTCTTATTGACTTGGAATGATCAAATCCTAGCTTGCTTGAGAAGGAGTGAAGGGGGATGAGAAGAATGTGAGTTGAGTGGTGCATCTTATGAGAAATTAGGGTTTTTAGGCTTATTTATACAAGTTATGCCCTAATTTTCTTGAAATAACACCATACAGGCCGACCTTAGGGTTTTAGAGACAAACTTAGGGTTTTAGAGACAAAATCCTGAAAGAAAATTAAGTTTATTTTAATTTTTATGCCACTTAGGACTAGGTTGCTCAAGGTGGCCACCTAGTCCACATAGGAAAATTTCATTGGTTTTCGATAATTAAAATGTGATTATTTATGTTTGTCGGGATTGTCATCTTAAAACACACTAAGATAAGACTTATATGTGTATTAGGGGGTCATTATAGCATAATAAATGGTTAATTTGGTGATGAGAAGCCTAGGAAAGAATAAAAAAAAATTACAACACTTCAACACAAGGCTAGGAAAGGGGTAAAAAGAGGGTGAAAAGGGTCTAAAATCCATAGGCAAAGGTCCAAATGAGTGAAAAGTGTCAAACGCTACACTTTTTGGTGACACATTTAGCCACCACTTTAGTGAGAGGATGAACTTGCTTCAAATTCACACTAAAGTAGCCCAATGAAGATGGTGAAGAATGACAAAGAAGAAGAATAGGAAATATGAAGGAGGTGGTCAAGCCCCCAAGGATTTGAGATTCTAAGTCAACAAGACATCAATGCCAAAGAACAAATTCAAGGGTGAATGTATTGCAACAAAACGAGATACATGATCATGCAATGAAAAGGATTAGTATGAAGAGAATAAGGAGATATGTGCTCACTCTGGGGCCACAGAACATCAGGTTATCTGTGGGGTGAGTTGTCCCAAAGAAGGTGAGAAACATACACATGGTTGGCATGTACTCACAAACGTAGCTATGGGGAAATTTGTGCCGTGTGTTGGGCTTCTCGATTAACCATATCAAAGTTATACCTCGTGATAACTTTGATAAGGCATCACAAAAGGAAGGTGATGTTTGAAATGATTTTGTTCAAAGGTATTTTTCTTTTGTTCGTGCGATGTCTCATTCTTAGGGAACATTATGTGTAATGTGTCCAAGAAAGGAAAATTCAAAATGTTCTCATCTTGTATCCAGGAGAGGCAAGGGCTCATCTTGTATGCAAAAGAGGAAAAATGCAAATGTCTCATCCTGAGCAACATTGTACCTAATGTTTTCAAGAGAAGGAATCACAAGAAAAATAAATTCACACAATGAAATATGAGTGGTGATGTATGCCCCCACTTTAAAGGAATTTCTACACACTATTCTATGATTAATTGCTTTAAATTAGAAGAATAAGAGGAAATTTGAGCTTGTTCAAAAATCCCCATGCCAAGTCATGTGTTTTTGAGAAGTTGTGTCATGAAAAAGAGGAGTGTATGTCATATGCGATTCAACTTAAGACTTGTCATGCACATCCCAAGATTGCTCTTATATTTTCATGAAAGGTTAGCAACTAGCCGAAAGAGACAATGACAAGTTACATACGAGGGAAAAGGCTAACTAACCCCTTGTCGGGCCACTTAGTGTAGGACAAGAGTGAACCAAAAGGATTAAGTTGATGAGAGGCAAGGTTGGGTGAAAATTGGTATCAATTAGAGGAGTTAGGTGCCCCCACATAAGGAAGAACACCACAATCCTTAAGATGTTGGATTCTACTACGCAAGGCCTTACACTCAATAGTGTGATGACCATGAACTTAGTGGTAAGCACAAAAGGAATGTTCGGTGGAACATTTCTTTCGATTTTTGGGAGGAAGGGATATCAAGTGATCTTGAAGGAGTCTCAACAAGATACCCTCTTGATTGAGGATAGAAGGTGATCCTTTGGTGGGTGACAAGGAAGGCTCTTGCTTAGTATAGGATGTCATACCTACACAAGGCACTATGGATTGTGATATTTTGTATACTCTAGTCAAGGAGTGTGTAAAATTTGAATGAATAGTGGGTTGTGAGATGACATTGGCTTTAAGCGAAGAGTCCTTTGTTGGTGTCAAAATATCACTTGTGAAGGTTGGTTTAGAAGGGTGATAAGGGAGAGTGTTGATGGGAGGTGAAGGCTTGGTGGTCTCAATGAGAGGACAATAACCAAGACCAGGATTGGATTTTTACATGATAGGCTTGATAAGGTCGTTGATACCTTGTTCATTAGCACCACAATCATTTCCACTATGGCCAAGTTTTTTCATAAGATCATAACCTTTTCCATAAATTTTTCCAGCTTCTTTGGATCGGGTGAGGGGTCGTTGTTTGCATTGGTGGATAAAGTAGTTGAGGTGGATGGTTGTGAATCATCGAGTGAGTCTTGTGTTAACAAGACTATATTTCCCTTGTTAGAGTTAGTGTTTGTGGTCTTGGATTCTCCCACTAAGGGATGGGTGAAGTCTAAGGAACCCCAATCATCATCTAAGGATGTTTGTTGTATGAGTTCCACTTGGGTTGTTGGGTTTAAGGTGTTGAGGTGATTCTCATTGGATTGGTCAATGTGTAAGCAACTATTAGATTCGAGGTCAGCATCAAGTGTGTACACTTTGTTATTGTAGATGTACTTCCTCTTTCAATGAAGAGTGGAAGGAACTCCATTCATTGCATGGATCCATGACCTGCCTAAGAGAAGATTGTATGAAACCTCATGAGGCATAACCTGGATTTTTGTGTCTAATGTGACCATTCCAACTGTAAGAGAAATAGTGATCACACCGAGCAGTTGCTTAGTGACATTGTCAAATCCATGAATAGAGAGAGAATCATGTTCGATGTGGGATCTATCTATGCCAAGCCTATCCAAAATGTGCACACTACACACATTAAGGGAAAAGCCTGTATCTACAAGGGTTCTCTTTATTCCTTTTGTTTTGTATTAAGATATTATCATGAAAGCTTCATTTTTTTTTGTACTTTCAAATGAGGGAGCTCACTTTGGTGAAAAAAAATATTAGTGTTAATTCCATGAATAATAGCTACTATGTCATTTGATTTCTCATTAAAAAGGATAGGAACTTGTTGTAAGGCTGCTTGCATCATGTTGTGATAGTGAGGGGAGACTTGAATGAGGCCCCATAAGGAGATCTTAGCGGGAGTATTCCTTAGTTGGTCAACAAGGTCATACTCCCTAAGGAGGTAATTCAAGTGAGGGGCAACAATAAGGTGGGATTAGGAAAAGGTAAGGTTGTTGAGGTTGATGGCTGGGAATGCGGGTTGTTACAAGTGTAATGTGTATGAGCAACAGTATTAGGACTTTATTGCTGCAACACATTATGTTGAGGTGGGTAGAGGGTAAATTCAGGTTTAGGTTTAGTGGAAGGAGGGTAAAGGATGAGTTGAGGTTGAATAATATTAGCATCCCTTAGGGAAGGAGAGTCTAATATAGGCTCTACATATTCTTGTAAGGGCATAATATTATGAAGGAAAGAATCAATGATAGTTTTATGAGGAGATGAAGGATTAGGATAGGGTTCTATTTGATTGTCAAAGGGCTTATTTGCTTGTTCCGTACTATTGACCCTAGTAGGAGAGCTTGGAAGAGGTTCATTACATGCTTCACTACAAGGGGAGGAGACATCAAGAGAAGGATTGTGATGATTTTCAAATAGGTAGGGAGGGTCAAGATTCTTATGACTTGGAAAAGGTATTCCTCTAACATCAACCTACCCTATTTGCATCGAGGAGGGATATTAGAAGAAGGGAAAGTTTGATCATTATAGTTAGGGAGACTAGGTAAAGTAATGTTTAGAAATGTGTTTATAATGTCATTTTATTCTGCTAAAATATCTTCCCAAAGGGGATTAGGAGAAGAAAAAGCAAGATATTCATGATGCTCAATGATCGTACCTTCTTTTAGCAAGATACCTTCGTCACTAGAAGGAGAGGTATTAAGAGAGGAACAATTATGATCAACATGATTGTATATGTTTGTATTTGCTTCAAACACATCATCTGCACAAATAGGAGAGATAGAAGATTGTTTATGTTCAATAAAATTATAAACGTTTTCATTCGCTAGACTCTCATAACTAGGGAATGCATTGAATGAATGATTAACATGTTTATTTACTAACTTTTTCTTTGCAATTTTGGAAGAAAATGACACTAACATGTTTGAATAATTTGCAATGCAATGTAAAGACTTAAAATGAAATACAATTTTTAGATTGCAAAAGAAGGCAATTTGTTGATTACACTATCAATGATCTGAAAATGAAATTTTGTAAATGCAAAATTGAAAATGTACAATGCATGAAATGAGCTAAATTAAGCTAATTCAAATAAAATACATGTAACAAAAACACAACCTATTGATACATGTAGGTAATGGCACAAAATAGAAGCCTAAAAACTGGGTTTTCAGTTTTGTAAGGGCAATTTCAGAAGCCTGAAGGGACTAGGTCGCCCAAAGTGGTGACTTAGTCCTCCTAGTGATTTTTTGCAGATTTTTCAGATGTTTTAGATTGATATAGGTGGTTTTTGTATGGGGTGATGTAGACCAAAAATGAAAATGCAGAATTTTGATGATTTTGAGTTATTTAATATGCAAAAATGCAACCTAAATGCACTTTTCACTAATGCAAATGTTGAAACCCTAGAATGCACTTTCACTAATGCAACATGCAATGCAAGGTAATCCTAGGACAATGAAGGACTCTAAATTAAACAAGAGGGTGTAAGAAGGTAGAGCTCACCAAAATAAAACACCAAAAACATATACAAGAAGGGAAAGAGGAATCCCCAAATAGGCCTCCTAGGGTTTCTCACTTAGGAGCTCTTGATTAGGAAATGCCTCTCTTTCACCTAATGATATGCTTTTTAGGTGAGTTCATTCAAAGATATGGGTTGTGTTGTGTGTGATTATGTCTAAATGAAATAGACTGAAAAATAGAAATTAACTAAGAAGGTAAAACCTAATAAATGTAATGTGCTAGAAAACACATAATGATATGCAAATATATACAAAATGACCTAATAATGTACACTAAACTATACATAAATGAATGAGATAAAATGTGTTCACTAGGAATTGGAAGAAGGATTTATTGGAGGTCTGGAATGCTGATGAAAATGTTTGCAAAAGCCGAAAGGGACACTTGTGCTAATCTGGATGACCTAGTCCCAAATTCTTGAAAACTGGTCTAGAGTCGTTTTCTACCAAATGGGTGTCTTAAAATGTAAAAATAATAGAAAGTCTTATCCAGTGGGACTAGGTTGTCATTCTTGGTGACTTAGTCCTCTTTAGGATTTTTGAAATTTTTGAAGGGGAAACAGAATCCCTCGGTTCTTTATAGTTGTGCAATTCTGAAAATCTGATATTGGGCCTAAAAGTGACTTTGGTGGATGATTTTACTTTGTATACAAGGAAAGGCCTTCAACAAGTCTTCAAAGCCTTCAATGATCTTCAAAGCACCTAAATCTGCAAACACACAACTAGAGAAAGAGAAAATTTTGATTGTCAAGGATTGGGGGTTTGCCTTGGTCAAACCCTTTTTAGGTAACTAAACCAAAATGAATAGAAATGAAATAATGGAATAATGGAGTAAGTTACCTTTCCATGATGAGAGATCTTGTGTTGTTGCAGTAATCAACCCTTGGATGCTTCAGAAAAGATGTATTGTTGACTTGGAATGATCAAACCCTAGCTTGCTTGAGAAGGAGTGAAGAGAGATGAGAAGAATGGGAGTTGAGTGGTGCATCTTATGAGAAATTAGGTTTTTTAGGCTTATTTATACAAATTATGCCCTAATTTTCTCGAAATAACACCATACAAGCCGACCTTAGGTCTTTAGAGAGAAAATCCCAAAAGAAAATTAAGTTTATTTTAATTTTTATGCCACATGGGCGACCTAGTCCATCTAGGAAAATTTCATTGGTTTTTGGTAATTAAAATGTGATTATTTATGTTTGTTGAGATTGTCTTTTGAAAACACACTAAGATAGGACTTATATGTGTATTAGGGGGTCATTATAGCATAATAAAGGGTTAATTTGGTGATGACAAGCCTAGGAAAGAATGAAAATGTTTTACAACACTTTGGCACAAGGCTTGGAAAGGGGTGAAAAGAGGGTGAAAAGGGTCTAAAATCCATAGGCAAAGGTCCAAATGAGTGAAAAGTGTCAAAGGCTACACTTTTTGGCGACACACTTATTATGTTTAGATTCACAAAGAATGGTTTTATATATTTATACAAAAAAAGAAGAATATGGAACATTAGTTGGTGCATGATGGTTCACATTAGCATTGCACTACCAAAACTACTAAACTACTGAGAAAATTCAAGTTGTGTAGTGATGTTAACATGGAGTTATAATGTGAAATTTAGAATATAGATGTTCATTAAGATTAGGATCTTGTTTGAATTCCAATTAGGGGGATAAGTTTTGAAATTTTGAATTCGCAATAAATTTTTAAGACATTCGTGGGAACCTCGAGGTAGGGCTTAAATTTGATGGCTGTATGACCATATTTAGAGATTTTTTCCATAAAATACAATAAAAAATTTAAGAAGATTGTATCAGATGAAAGGAGAGATTTTGGATGGACTGTCAAAATTTATATAGAATTATAATGATATATATATTAAATGATTTATATATAAGTTTACTTACACTAAGGTATATCATAAATTTTTAAGGGCACATTTGAATAGATAACCGTCATTAAAAAATTTGTTGATAGGCAATGTTGACCATCAAATTTAAGCCCTATCTCGAAGAGAGGGTTTAAACGGCTTAGATCTTTCGTTGCCTCAAATATTCTTCTTGTTAGTGGAATTGAACTTATAGAAGAAATTGTCTCTCTATTAGAAGACCATGTGTGAATCCGTTGGAAGAGTATTCCCCATATGATTCTTCCTTCATGGGTTTCGTTGACAAGTTTAACTATATTACATATTTTTTCGTTGATCTTACAAGGGTTGTGGGGAGACAATATGCATGTGAGTTTCTTGATTTGTGTTTTTTTTTAGAGAACACTTCTAAATTGAATTTGTTTATAATTAAAATAAAATTTATTTTACTTCTTTTTAATGTTGCCTGCAACTTCCTTTGAATTCAATAGAGTAGTATATTTTTCCATCAAGTAACTTGTTAAGGTTTCCCATTTCAATAGGGCGTCTTAAGCATTTGAAAATAATAATATTCGACAATAATGGGTATCAAAGATTTTAGTGTAGCATTCTGCCTAAAGATTTTTGTGATCTACAATCTTTGGAGCACTTAAAGTTAGTGACATTTAATCTATCTTCACTACCGACTCATTTTGGAGAGCTAACAAATTTGCATCATATAAACTTGTGTTGCAATAAGTTGAAAATATTTCTAGTTTCTTGTAAGCATCTGATACAATTGGAATTTTTGGATTTATCATATTGCAAGAAGCTCAAGCTTAGGTCAGACATGCTTGAAAACATAACAAAGCTGAAATATTTAAGCCTTGAAGGATGCAATGAAGTAGAAGAGTTTCCTTCTCAAATTACAAATCAGATGTCTTTGAAAAACCTCATTGCATGGGGAACTAGCTTAAGTTATTTTCCAAATGATATTGGTCTACTCCGCTAGTTGGATAGCCTATCAATTGGTAGCCACCTGTTGACCAGCTTTCCAACTTCTCTTCGAAACTTGTCCTATTTGACCAACCTTCGAATTGAGATTCATCTGAAGTTGTTCCCATCTTTTCTTGAAAACTTTCCCTCTTTCACGAGACTTAGTATTAGTAGCTAACTGTTGACAAGCTTCCCAATTTCTCTTAAAAACTTGTCCTACTTGACTTATTTCAATATTGATAGGTGCTAGAAATTGGAATATATACCTCACTGCATCTGTTGACTTAAACTACTAGAGAGTGTAAGTATAAGTTGTTCAAGGGTTAGAGAGTTTCCTTTTGGAGCAAGGGATTTCACACTTCACAAACAGGAATATATAGACTTACCTGGGATAGGTTTTCCTGAAATATTTGGATTTGACAATTGTTGTCCCAACCTTAAGTGCTTGAATATTCATGATCTAATTCTCAATTGATGGAGATCAAAACCTTTCCGACATCAATTAATGACTTATAATTATGGATTTGTAAAGTTCTGAAGAGCATTAGGTGTATTGGAGGTGTGATAAACCTTCATCGATTGCATATATCTCGTTGTTTGGAGTTAGATGAGCTACCAACTTTTGTAGATTTAACTCTAATGAAAGGATTTAAAATGTTCAAGTGCCCCAAAGTTTCTAGCTAGGAATCGTCAAGAATAAAAAGTTTGGAGAAGGTGGAAAAATTGAATGAATTGAAGGCCAGATGTCTCAACATGTCAGCCATAAAGCCTTGTCTTCGATGTCTAAAGGTAAGTGAATTTGATTACACTTTCAAAATTTTATTATTATGAACTCTTCATGTTTATTGAAAGATCGTTGTCCAACAAACACTATTTGCAGGAATGTCCCTGCCAAATGGAGATAGAAGGAAGGGTGTTCAATTTTGTACAACCAATTTTAAACTCTTTGGAGCTTCTTGATCTCATGGTAATGGAATGGGAGGAGTTTTACTGTAAGAGCCTAACATTGTGCTTTCCAAAAAATTTGCATTATTTGGAGCGGGATTATTTTGACGAGGAAGAGGACGAGGACATAGAAGAAGAGGAGGACGAAGACGAGGACATGGAAGAGGAATTTCAAGTTGGAGCTCCTATATGTGTATTGTCCCTCTCCTAGTCTTGCCATGAGCATTCAAGCTAAAGAGAAACCCATGGCTCATCACAATAAGAAGTTAACAATGAGACATATTTTCTTACCAATATAATCTACAATAAGGATCCAGTGGATATTTTTGAGACTATATGTCATGAATATTTAAAAGGTAGAGCCTGACTAGAAGTAAAACTCAATGGAAAACTCAATCAAAGAGATTCAATTAAAGGTTATATGTGTAAAAGGTTTATGTCACAATATGGATTCAAGAATATGTAAAGAGTTGTAAAACAATAGAAATCAATAGAAGACAATTAGTATTGTAACAAAAATATTACATTATGGTTAGTCATGTCCATGTTTTATGAGAATAAATGTGTGGTCTATTTTTTTATTTCATTGTGTTTTATTGTGTCTAGAATTACAAAGAATGACTATCTATATTTTCAAAGAAAGAGGAAAGAATATGAAGCATTAATTGAGACATGATGATTCACATTCTCATGGCACTATCACAATTTTTAATCTTTAGGCTTTACAAAACTTAGGAGGGTTATGTTTTAGGTCTTCTATGACACAATCAAATAGAAACACTCAAAATATAAATTAGGCCTTAACTTCCATGCTCTAATGAAAACCATAAATAGGTTGAAAGACCTCATAGTAAGTAGATAAGATAAGTACACACATTCAATTAAAGATAGAAACAAGTGTTTATTACCTAGTATGAATCCCCTCAAGCTTTGGATAGACATATACACCCTAAAATTACTTTCAATCATAGCTCTCTTGATATTTTACTAGATAATAACCCACATAAGATTCAACATTAGTGACACTAAATTGAGTCATGAGAGTGAGATGGATAGAGCTAGTTCACAATTTAGTTTAGATTCTATTTGGATGAGTAAGCGAATTATAGGGTAGTGAGGGAGACCACAAAAATATTGTGTATTTATCTAATGGGAAACTAAGTCATTCCACTCCCCTCAACACACATAAGTGAAACCTATACTAAGAACTAGATGTATGTGTTTAACAACCAATAGCTAAGCTCTATAGATAATAACTACATACCTTTTAGTAATCAACATATTAGTACATAAAAAGGCATTCAACAATACATATACAAACAAGATAAATAAATATGATAGATTAGCAATGGAAAATTAAATACACTTTAATTAGTTATATAGACCAACAAGACAATCTCTGACTAAGTTAGCAAATGTAACTTTAGATGTAAACACAACATGATATCTATTGGAAGTATCCAATAAACTAGGGAGACAATCATGACACCAAGGAGGTTCAGTGGTGTGACTGGAGACCCATAGATTATGATCACAATGGTAATCAACAAATTCTTCGCACCAGATAGTTTTATGGACTCTTAAAAATTGAAATGAGTTCTTATGGTGGATAAAATCAATAAAAAAATTGGTAGATATTAATCAATTTTTTCCATTACTGCTCATCCACGCGAACATGGTTTTCACCAAAAAAAAAAAAAACATTTTGCAATTTTGAATATTAGTCGTTGATCTTTGGATGGCATGGGTGAGTTCAACGATGGTCACAACCTTTTGTTTTATTCAAAATCATTTTTACTAAAGTCAAAAATTGGGCCAATGAGAATAAACCATGTTAAAATCACTTTACACATCATTGGACGAGGGCCCACCTCAACCACAAGGTCCTCGAATGGAAACATGCAATCGAAACCACGTGGGATTGACAAGAACATGTGTCATCATTGTGCGTGATCACATCTTTGCAGCGTTTCTTTTATGAACCCATGATGTGAAGAGGGAACGTGATATAATGTCTCATGTAATTGACTTAACATTGGTCACTTTGAAAAGAATTGAAAAGATGTTGGACCCACAACATGTGATAAACCATTAAGGTGCGACACCAATAGGAAGATGCCACTGAAGTATGACATGTCATAAAGCAAGCTAAAAAATAACAGATCATGATACATGTCACAAAACCACACCATCACAACTTTTAATTTTTGGGAAAACAAAAACATGCGATGCAATAAGAACACAACATTTGGCACCAACGAGGATTGAAGTGGGGACGACCATTCGGGTGCATAATGAAGGAAACTTAAGTGACCTTAAAAGCACATGTGGAAATATTTACAAGTGGTCACTAGGAAAAGAAGGGCAATTGGCTAATGAACACGAAGGCCTCCAAAAGTAATGAAGTGACCAAGAACGGCCCAAGTAAGTCACTATCAAAATAGAACATGAAGTGACAAGAAAAAGCAGAAGCCATAGGGTGTAAGCCTTTAGGGCTTAATAATTAGAAAATTCTTGGAATAAATCTTAAGAATTTCAAATTCCTTAACACCTACTAGAATTTAATGACATGAACGAGCCACAATAGTAAAGGCACAAACATAAATGCGATATGTCATCTATTTCAATATGGATGCATGTTTATAAGAATCTTTATGAGTGAGTTATAAGTAGGTGTAGATAATATACTCCACCAATAGATGTAAATGTACAATCAATATGAAATAAATGAGATGTAATTACATGTGAGTTAAGTATATATACACCAAACTAGGAAAGTATAAATTTGTGGTGCAAGTACAACCCACTCATTTAGATGCCTATATAATCATACTTATCCTATCTTAAGCACATAAAACAAAATAAAGTAATAAATTAAAATCAAGGAAAATAATATACACCAACATTTACCCCTTATATATAGACAAGACTATTCAAACCCTTTAGTGCCCTTTCCTACTTAACTCTCTTGACCTAACTAATTATGCACAACATATTTAATATTATTTTTCACATCATGGTTTACCTTATTAGACATGAAATGTAGTCTTAACATATTTTCACAAATATTTTTCCACGTTCAATGGTTATTTTTCTAAAATAGGGTATGTCATTTTATTACATATATGACTTATTTTTCAATGGCATAATGATGCATTACATTCTTAGGTGTATTTCATGATCAATTCTATTTTTATGAGCATGATTTTTATAGATTTATTACTAGCACAAGTTTTAAGATTATTTCATAGTTATAGATAACAATAGATTATTTGTTTAATCATAATAATAAGATACAAATCTTCCAATATCATCACTTATGGTTGTTCATGTGGGGAAATATTTCAAATTCATATCTATATGGTTATAAATGTCATATTCAAAGGTTATTATATTACATATAATGTTATTCAAAATTGCATCGAATGAATGTTGTAGTTACAAGGGGAAAATTTAGATTTGGGTCACGCCTTCCTTGGTCCTTCATCCTTATCCCATCCCCATATTTTTATTTTATATCCATGTTCATGTTCAACGCACAAGTATACTAAGAGGGGGTGAATCAATATACCAAATTAAACTTTAACTTTAATCACTATTTACATTAAAATATTAAAAGTAATAATAAAAGCAATCACACAAGATAACTCCAAATTTATATGGAAACCCTAAAAGTAAAAACCATGGTGAGAAAATTTGCTTGGATTTACTGCCCAAATCTAGCCTCACAAGAAAATTCAAGTATTACAAATTCTTTTGTACGCATCAACCCATTATAGACACCAATCCCCAAAATATTTTATTAGCACTATCCTAAAGGGGACACCAATCCCCCAATCTAAGCATCAATGCCTAAAGGAAGACTCACTGTCTTACAATCACATTTGGATTACATCTGAAAGATCTTGAACTAACAAAATAGCATCTTCTAATGCTTGATTACAGTTTCGGTTAAGCACATAAACACTTTCTTTTGCTCACTCTTCTTCATACTTTACTTCTGCCTTTGAAAGATTAGAATATTATTTGCATGTAGCACGTAGCACGTAGCACATCTCACACCTTGCATTCCATTCTCCTCAAAACAATCGATTATATATATCTACAACTAAGGATAACATCAACTACATGTTGTCCCAACAAAATATGAAATGTGTACAAATTGTCGGCCCAAATCAATAAACAATTTATCAATGCGAACCAAATAATGTTAGCAAAAATATAGTAAGGACCCAAAACAACATGTATCGAACATAAAACACCTTAAACAATTATGCCTCAAAGATCCACAACATGCTACAATCACCTTGTCAACCATGATCATGAAAAACATGAACTCGCATAAGAAAATCGCCAATCACGAGCACAACAATCAATGTGAACCAACAACACAAATAGAGCACGATCTAGAAATATCCACAAGAATCATGAATCACCACAGAAGCATCCACAGCAACTCAAATTACTAGAATCGCATCATCTTCTTTCAAGAACACCAACTAAAGTCACAGAACAATTGTTAAAGCACAGATACTCATAACTTAATCAAATCTCCATGTGAACCTCTGCAAATTCATGTGGATAAACTAGATATACTTGAAAACAAACCCTTTAATTTGAAACTTCTTATCATCAATATACTTAGCTATCCATCATACTGAACTTCACTGCATCATTGACAACCTTCAACTTATTTTATTATAATTTTCTCAATATCCTCGATATATACAACATTAAAGACATTAATTTCAATAGTGTTGACATCAATGACAACCTTATATCAGCAATATCCAACAATCTCCCCCTTTGGCATTGATGGCAACACATGATGTGAAAAACACCATCAACAATACTTTCTCTTAGCACTTTCTCCCCCTTAGATTTTTACTCTTTTCTCCTTAACACTTTCATAGTTTTTCACAAGACTCTTCTCCCCCTTTGACATCAATAACAAAGGTACACATTATCTTTCTCCACAAAAGCTCTAAACCACATTTTCTAAACAGCTGACTACTCCCCCTGAGTAGCAGCCACCACAACATCAATCTACATCACAAGATATGACCATGAAATGCACAGACTGATGCAAGTCAATGCATCTTAATTCTGATTAGGAGGGGTAATCACCCCTAGCTTCCCTCTGAGATACTCAAAATTATCCTTCGACAAGGGCTTGGTAAAGATATCTGCAATTTGTTCCTTAGTAGGCACATACTCCAATCTGACTTCCTTTTCACTCACCTCCTCTTAAAAAGTGAAACTTAATAGATATATATTTGGTTTTTGAATGCAACATTGAATTCTTAGAAATGTTAATTGCACTTGAATTATCACATAATAGAGCAATAGGTTCATCATATGCAACTCTGATATCTTTCAATATTTTCTTCATCCACAACACTTGATTACAATTGTTAGCAACAACAATGTATTATACTTCTGCAGTAGATAAATAAATGGAATTTTGCTTCTTACTTAACCATGAAATCAACTTCTTTCCCAAGAAAAATGCACCACCACTAGTACTCTTTCTATCATCCACATCTCCTGCCCAATCAACATTAGCAAAAGTACTCAAAGTAAGGTCATCTTCTTTAGGATACCATAGGCCAAGATCAATTGTCCCCTTCAAGTACCTGAAAATCCTCTTCACATCTGTCACATGAGATTCCTTAGGATCAGCTTGAAATCTTGCAACAATGCATACGACATTCATGATATCAGGTCTAGTTTGAGTCAAATAGAGCAATCCACCAATCATGGATTTGCATCTAGTCTGATTTGTTTTAGGAGAATCATCATCTTGTGTCAACTTACATCCAGTCACCATAGGTGTACCAACTTGCTTTGAATCTTCCATACCAAACTTCTTTATAAATTCTTTCACATACTTGGACTGAGATATAAAGATCCCTTTATCTAGCTAGGGTAAACCCACAAAAGTGATTTACAATTCGAGTGAGGAAGGAAAATTTAAACAAAAATGACCCCATGCCAAAAAAATCATTTTTGGGGTTCAAACAAACTAATAGGTTTGAACGAACCTAAAGAGGGTTTGAATGAACTAGAGTTCGAGTGAACCCATTTAATGAACTTCCCACCATTCCTGCCAAAGGAAACCCTTTTTGGAAGGGGGGTTCGCCTCCTTCTCCCCCTCAGGTGGTAAAAAATTCCAAAATTTTACGCTTTGAAGCTCAGGTTGAGCATGAAAATGAAGGAGACTTCACAAACCCAACTGGATGATGGTAGTCCTCGGAAGGAGCTATCTAACGAATATAATTTTAATATTTTTGTTTTTATTATGTATTTTCTTTTTTGGTTTTATTAAACATAGGTATTTTACCAAAAATTAAATTCATTGTTCTACACATGTGGAAAAATAGCATATTATCAAAAGAAAATTTTGAAAAATATGTTCAGGCTAGGTATTGATGTCCTTGATCCATTAAAAAAAAATGAATTTTGTTACATAGAGAAAAAATTATGTTGTATACAGTCCACCTATGAATTGTAATTGGTTTGACTTTGAAACTTGATTAAGAAAAAAATATCTAATAAAACACTATAAAACCAACTGTAAGTGCTAGATATCATAGTTACAAATCTAAATTCAAAAAAATTATAATTTTCTCCTTCATACAAAAAAATTAATGTAGTATACGATGAGCGTCACTCCTTAAAAATATTTTTTTTTTAAAACTAGTTTTCGAAGGAGATGGAAAAAGAAGTGAAATTTGATTCCAAAAAACTTGAAAAATATATATTTAGAATCTATAGACAAAACATCACAAATCACTATTTTTCATCATCTTGAAATTCCTCACGCTTTAGCCATTATAGGAGCCTGAAAGTGGAGATTTAGTTAAAAAAAATAGTTCAGTGTCTAGTTTGCCCAAAAATTGTAAACCAGTATTGTGGGATCACCCGCTGAGAAATTTGTAATCCCAAAAGGAATTTAATTTCTCCAATCATAGAAATCTCAAACTCACTCTGCATCTCATCAACAAACTTCATGCACAAACTATCATCTCCTCCAAAAATGATATCGTCAACAAAGACTTCAACAATCAAATCTTTATCATGATCAATTTTGAAATACAAATTACTATTAGCAGTACCTTTATTAAATCCAAGCTTCAACAAATACTTGTCCAATCTAGCATACCATGCTCTTGGGGCTTGCTAAAGTCCATATAATGCTTTCTTCAACTGGTAAATCATATCTCCCTGGTCAGTCAATTGAAATCCATCAAGTTGATCAATATACATTTCTTCATCCAGCTCATCATTTAGAAATGCTAACTTGACATCCATCTGATAAACCTTGAATATTTTGTAAGCAACATATGCAATAAATAGCCTCACAAGTTCAATCCTAGCAACAAGAGAAAAAGTTTCTTCAAAGTCAATTCCTTCCATCTAAGAATATCCTTTACACACCAGTCTTGCTTTGTTTCTAACAACTTCACCTTGCTCATTCAGTCTATTCCGAAAGACCCATTTAGTTCCAATTACATTATTTTCCTTAGGTCTAGGAACAATAATCCACATATCATTCTTCTCAATTTGCAGTAGTTCTTCTTTCATTGCTTCCACCCAATGTTCATCTTTGCATGCTTCATTGACACTGGTAGGCTCAGTCTTTGAGATCAAGCAATATTCGTCTACAATTCTTCTCCTTGTATGAACACCTTTGTTCTTATCACCTATAATCTGATCTTCTGAATGATTTAGTCTTACATACCTTGGATTCTTAGGCTCTTGAACTTCAGGCTCTTGTGATCTTACTTATGCACTTTCACTAGTTTCTTCCTCTTCATTTTCCTAATTCATCAGAATTATTTGAACTTGATTTAAAGTCTGAACTTTATTTCCTTTATCTGAACTGTCATTTTGATCATCTGAATCATATCCATAGGTTATGGATGTTCTAAATGTGTCTTCATCAACCTTGATATTAGTGCTTTCAATTACTTTCCTCAATCTCTTATTGTAGCATCGTTAGGATCTACTTTTAGTATAATAACCAAGAAATATTCCTTCATCACTTCTAGCATCAAAATTTTCTATATCTTTATCTCTTTAGATATAGCATTTACTCCCAAATATTTTGAAGTATCTAACAGTAGGATTATGACCAAACCATAGCTCATAAGGAGTCTTACCGGTACCACCTTTGACATGTACCCAATTGAGAGTGTAAACGGTAGTACTCATAGCTTCTCTCCAGTAGATGTGAGGAACATTTCTTTCCAGCATCATAGTCCTAGCAACTTCTTGAATTGGCTTGTTCTTCCTCTCCACAACTCCATTTTGTTGAGGGGTATGCGGGGCAAATAATTGTCTCTTTATCCCATGCTCTTCACAGAAAGAATTAAACTCACCGGAAGTGAGTTCACCACCTCTATCTGATCTCAGACATTTAATCTTCAAACTTGTCTATGTCTCAACCATAGCCTTGAAAATATTGAATTTCTCTAGAGCTTTAGATTTTTCCCTTAAGAAAGTAACCCACATCAATCTAGAATAATCATCAATAAGTAACATGAAATAAGGTCTATCTCCTTGTAAAATTCTAATTCTAGGACCACACAAATCAATATGCACAAGATCCAATACGTCATTTGATCAATATTGTTTTCTTCGGAATGAAACTCTAGTTTGCTTCCCTAACTGGCATTCCTTGCATATAATATTAGTAGGTTTTATCAACTTAGGAAGATCTCTCACTACCTGAGTAGAACATATCTTGATAATATTATCAAATTTTACATTACACAATCTCCTATGCCACAACTAACTTTCATCAACTTGAACAATCAGACAACTTTTACTAGTAGTACTTAGGTGAAAGATATTACCTTTTGTTTCTGTACCAGATGTAATCACATTTCTAGAACTCCCCAATATTTTGCACTTTCCATCCTTCAATTGAAGATTATATCCCTTGTCAACCATCTATCCAAAACTTAAGAGATTATGCTTCAAACCTTCCACATATAGAACATCATCAATATTATGCTTACCATCAAAAGAAATGGATCCTCTGCCATAGATTACATGAAATTTTTCATCACCAATTATTACAACACCACCATCATACTTTTCCAAGCTCACAAATTTACTTTTATCACCTATCATGTGATGAAAGCATCAACTATCAATCACCCATTCATATTTTTCTCCAACTCTGGCAACTAGAGCTTTCTCCACATTCATGCAACTAGTAGATTCAATAGGTACTGGATTATTTTCCTTGATAGCAATAAATACCCATTCATCCTCACTTACATTCGCTTTATCAGATTCATCATTTTTCACACCTTCATCAACAGCATAATAACACTTTCTTTGGAATCTAGGCTTGTTAGGTTTTGGCTTAGGAACTCTTTCTAGACACCTTGAGGAAAAATGACCTATCTTATTGTAAGAAAAAAATTTAAGAGGCAATTTCCCTTTATACATACCTTCTCCTTTGGCTACCCTCTTGATAATAAGTGCTTCAAGCTCATCTATTTTTCTCTCTTCTTCTTCAATCTCTCTCATTTCCTACTCATACTTGGACATTTTTTTAGAATAACTTTCTCTCGGATCATATCTCTACTTATCTTTTATGGAGATAGTGGCTTTGAATGTAGATTTTTTCTTAGGAGAGATTACCAAACTCACTTAACTCAAAAGCAACAAGCTTACCAATCAACATGTCTCTGGTTACATTTGTCACAGTCTGGATCTCCTCAATAGAAGCAGCTTTATGTTTGTATGCAGCATGTAAGGATCTGAGCACTTTAGCAACAATTTCTGATTCTTCCAATGTTCCACCAACATAGCTGACACTACACATAAATGCATTCACTCTCTGCATAAAAGAAGTGATGTTCTCATCTTCACCCATTCTCAACATCTCATATTTCCCTTTCAGGATTTGTAGCTTAGCAATCTTCACATGGATATCACCTTCATACAAGGTTTCCAACTTTTTCCAAATCTCATAAGCAATCTTCATATCCATTACATTTGTCATCTCAGAATCAATCAAAGCACTCAGCAATTCTTCCTTAGCCCTGATATTGTACTCGACTTCCTTAATCTCACCTGCAGTAGAAGGACCATTTTGTGGGATGATATATCTATTATTTTTAACTGTCTAGTAAGGTTCACCAATGCATCTCAGATGACACTCCATTAGATTCTTCCATAGAGAATAATTTGTTCCATCAAATCTCAGACTATCCTTCTTATATGTTGCCATCCCGGATCACCTCAAGCAATCAAGCTTCTCCAGAGGAGCCTGCTTTGATACCAATTATTGGAAACACAAGGGCAGACAACTGAGAGGGGGTGAATCAGTTGTCATAGAAATTACACTTATTAAACTTATTCTCGGATTCAATAAATAAACATGAGAGCATAAACCATCACCACATCAAAAACACACATAACACCAAGATTTTTGTGTGGAAACCCTGTTAGGGGAAAAACCATAGTGGAGGTTAGTCCACAATTTTATACTCTGTTAAAAGTATTACAAATGAGGAATGCACATGCATTCAGGCACACTGCCTAGAGCTCACTGTTCAAATACAAAAAGGCTCATTGTCTTATACTCACATTCAAATTACATCTGAAAGATCTTGAACTAAGAAAATAGCATCTTCTAATGCTTGATTACAGTTTTGGTTAAGCACATGAACAGTTTATTTTGCTCACTCTTCTTCACACTTTACTTCTTCCTTCGAAAGATTAGAACATTATTTGCACATAGCACTCACACATCGCACACCTTGTATTTCATTCTCCTCAAAATAATCGATCATATATATCTGCAACTAAGGATAACATCAACTACATGTCGGCCCAACAAAATCTGAAATGTGTACAAACTATCGGCCCAAATCAATAAAAAATGTATCAATGTGAACCAAATAATGTTGGCCAAAACATAGTAAGGACCCCAAACATGTCTCAAACACGAAAGACCTTAAACAGTTATGCCTCGAAGATCCACAACACGCTACAATCACCACTCGTGAGCACAGCAATTGATGTGAACCAACAACACAGAAGAATATGGTCTAGAAACATCCACATGCATCATGAATCACCACAGAAGCATCCACAATAACTCAAATTACTAGAATCACATCATCTTCTTTTAGGAACACCAACTAAAGTGACAAAATAACTATCAAAGAACATATACTCATAACTTAATCAAATCTTCATGCAAACCTCTAAAACTTTATGTGGATAAACTAGATAAACTTGACAACAAAACCTTTAATCCACAACTTCTTATCATCAATATACTGAGCTAGCCATCATACTAAACTTCACAACATCACTGCCAACCTTCAACTTATTTTATTACAATTTTCTCAATATGCTCAACATATACAACCTTAAAGACATTAATGCCAATAGTGTTGACATCAATGACAACCTCATATCAATAATATCCAACAATTTCAATTTTGAAAATTTGTTAAAAATATTTGATGTCAAATTTGAGGCACTTAGGGGCTTTGGATGGGCCAAAAAATTGTTGAAAATCAAAATGTACCCTTCGATATCATTTTTTAGACAAGCGTCTTCTTGAGAACTTTCCAAAAAAAAATTACAATTGAAAATATACCGGTCAGATCATAATTTATGACCTAGGAAGTTGTACTACTGAAATTAATAAAACTTTGAAATATCTTCTTGAGGGAGTTACACTTTCTAGAATATGTTGGGGTGGTTATGCAATCTAAATAAAGGATACAAAAGGGGGTTATAGAGGGGGAAAGAGAATATAGTAGATTGTGGCTCTGACATGTAGATTTATGTAATCAGAAAGCTCATATAGTGGTAGTCTATAATTTTTTAATGTTGTAATTTCATTTTTATGGAGACAATAGAATGCTAGTGATTCCTTCTTGCATTTTACTATTCATTTTCTATTATCATTGTGGTTTTGGATTTTTAAGGGGAGTACCCTTCATCATGCATCAACATATCAATTCACTTCAATATCAACATTGTTGAGTTGTGCCCAAAATGTGCTCATGTGCTATCTTGACACTCCTCAACAAATTGCATCTTTCTAATTTTAACATTGTCAAAATGGGCCAAAATGTGCATGTGTGGTGACTGTTGATCTGATACTCTTTTGCACTAGTCATTCATCTATTGAACACACACTATCATGGTTCTTCACCACAAAGTCCATATGATCTAGAAAAGCTCAAAATGTGCTCTTGTGCAATATTGGCACTTGTCAGTATTTTGTGCCACCACAATTTCAACATGGTCAGAACATACTCAAAATATGCTCACACACAATTTCAACACCTATCCCTTTATCGTCATCATTTACTTCTTGAAAGTATTAACTTTAGACTTAGGTAAAAATATTTTGAAGCAAATCATATAGTGAACGAGGACAGTGAACAACAATGCATAAGGGATTAAGTAATAACTTAATAAGAAATTGAAAGCAAGTGATAGCCAATCAACAACATATTGGAACATAAAGTGCATGATTGAGAAAAAAATTAAGTTTAAATGAATTAGGGTTATAACCCTACCAAGAGCACAAACCCTAACCAAACATGATCTTCAATATAGTCTAGAGGAATCTCCATCTCAGAGCACTTGACATCAATAACACTTTGCCCCTTTCGAAATCAATGACAATAATTTTCAATAGTCCATGGAATCAATCAAATTCAATTCTACAAATTGGGGAAATGAACAGTATAATATTAGTTTAGAATTAAAATTTAAGGCTTGAGATTGTTCCCTCTAATTATTATGAGCTTACTAAAGCATAAAAATATTTGAATTGCATTCTAGGATGTTGTATAAAAGGACATACCCTTTTTCATTTGGGATATCTAAAATCTATAACATACCTAGCATGAATATATGGGCATCAAATTGTTGTTATGTGACATTAACATCACATCAACACTTTAGGGCATATTGTGTGATTGCATGTTGTCCTCAACCAATCTATGAAATTATTAAATTGATATCAAGGGGTTTGACCAAAGGAGAATGATCCTAGCCTAGAAAACATCCAAGGGTGTTTGTTGACACCATTTTTTTTATATGAAGGTTGTAAACATCAAGGTAATTAGGTTTTATGTATAAAAAATTATTAAAGTCTAGATTAAGAATCTAGATTTATATTAACATGCCAAGTTTGGATCCATAATTGCAACTTAATCACTTTTATAGTCACAACGTAAAATAGAGTAGCAAACATAAAATTTCTTTATCTTGAGGCAATCACTTGACAAATCCTAATTTTCTAGTGAGAGGGTGAATTCATCAACAACATCTATCACAATTGAATCAACATTAAACAAAGAGCTATGTACCTTTCTTATCTTTTTTTTAAATCGCAATTGAGGGTTTAGGTGTCCTCCCTCCCTTTATATTTTTTTAAAATATTAACAAAAAAGAAGCAACTATACCTTTTATAGGAGAGAAAATTATTCATCTTGATAGGAAGATCAAACAAAAAATCCCACAAGAAGTTACAAGAGGGACACAAATTACATCTAGGTGAATCCCTTTTGACACAAGAACTAAGAATCATCCTATTATTTAATTAGATATATATAGATGAAGGTCTTCTTTTCTTTGGTTGTTTGTTACACCCCGTGTGTTATTACCTATTTACTATTACCTTGTTTGGTAAAAATTCTTTAATATATATTCAAATGTGCTTTGTATATGAATCTTGATGGAAATATGATGAATGAATGTTTGAATTCAATTTAATGTTTTATAATGATTATGTATATAAAATATATGTGACACATATGAATGTATTGTTATCAGCTAACTACTGTTATGATGTATTAAGTTGAATGTAGGAACAAGTTCAAACCTCTGAAAGAGAGGGGAAGTATCACTCGGGAGAAGAACTTGGTCTGGTAACCCTTAATGAGCCTAACTGAGCATACACACACTCACACCCTAGTTGGTCTAAGTTGGTTCAAGTCAGTTTAGGTTAATGGTTACAAGTGATCTTCATTTGTGGTTGTGAATGTTTATATTGTTTTATGATTTTTTTTATGAATGTTTGGATTGAGGAATGTGATTAAGTCTTGATGTTGAGTTAAAGTCCTTCCTTTTCTGTTTATATTTATATAAAATATATATGTATACATGTACATGTCTATGATAAACCCATACATATGAGTAAATACATACATGAGTATATGTAGGTAGACGTATCTACGCATGTTCATGGAAAGATTACCCAAATGCATGGGAATATTGATTGGATGGAGGTGACATATATATATATATATATATATTTGATATCTCAGTGGGTATCCCCATGACCCGACTCAGCACCCAACCTGCCTTACCTTGGACTTACAAGCTGCCAAGTTGGGGTCAAGAGGGGGCGAGCGAGGCAAGACTAATCCCACTAGGTTGCACATTAAACTAGCATGGGACCCACCATGTGCGTGACAGGGTAAACCAGCTTGGGTACTGGATGAGGTTTGAACCTAGGTTGATGGGTTGCTCATCCAACAACACCACCAACCTGACATACATATATATATTATATATACACACTTTATGTATATATGTTTATGGATGGAAATTAGAGTATAAGTGTTTATATAAAGATATTAAAATATTATTATATATAATATATATATATTAATATATGTATAAAATAATATATATAAATATTAATATATTTATATATTTGTGTATATATTTATGATTATTTTGATTAGGGGTAAAAAATGGGTTTTGATAGGGCCCGGAACCCAGTACAAAGGAAAGCAAGTTGCAAACATGATACACCATGAACCAACAATAGCTCCACAACAGCCTCTAAAAGATTAACATGACTTCACGCTACTACAAAAAAACAAATGAGGGCCTAAAACCCTATAACAACCTAGTTTTAACCGAGACTAGAAACCCAAAAACCATTAACCACCAGAAACAATCAGGCAACAAAGCAACAATGTTGTACACCCAACCATCTACTTAGTATCAGCAATATAGAGCCCAACAAAATAAAAGGTGATTTAATGGTAAAGGACACCATTAAACCCAAATCATTAATCAAAAACACCAACAACAAAAAAGGAGAAACACCCCTTGAAACTCCCAAACGCACCATAGACCAACTCCAAATCCACCTCAAGAGGAAGGAGCTCCCCTTTATAGGAGAGGATGTTGTGAAAACCCAAAAAACCAATAGCACACCTCTCCAACAACCTTGGGCTCCACCTCAATAGGAACACCACCAGAGGAAACTAGAAAAGAGGACTTTCAACCACTTCCACCGCACCCACCTCTAACTTAATAGGAGGTGACTCTTGACCATCATGAGTTGTCTTCACCTTAAAAGAAGATACAGAGAAAACAAAATGGAAGAAAACTAGAGCATCAGAAGACTAGGGAGACACACCATCCTTTGGTTGACCAAGAAGGAGCTCCAAGAGAGAAACCATAGCTAAACCAGCATTAAAAGCAATAGGGACATCTTCAATAGCCAAGCTTCTTCCCAAAACAGCAACATGGAAGGCAATCCACATTTCTAATAGAGTCTCAAAGGTAGATAAACCATTCAACTTTACCCTCACAATACAAACCAAGACCTCCACAACCAGGCAAGGAAACTGTTGGGAACCGAAGTTGGAAGAAAAAGGAAGCCCACTCCACCATCTCAAAGCATCATTTGACTTCCAATTTAGACCCAATAATAGAGAGCTCCTCTAGGAGAGAACCCAGAGCCAAGAACAAACAATAACCCCCTTTGAAAAAGATAGACAATTCAACCACAAAGGGTGCCCAAAAGCATGGAAAGAGAGCTCAAGAAGAACTAGAGCATCACAAGAAGCCAAAGAGACCAACTTCCAGCAGGTACCACCAACGCTTCATCATCAGAAATGCTTTCCTCAGCATCATAGAAGCCCCACAAAGAGGAGATAAAAGCTCTACAAGAGAGCCCAAGCAATAAAAGAAAACTCCAAGAGACTTGCATCAGGAGCATGTACCACACCTCCAATAGCCATGGCATATCTAGAATAGGTAGAGAAGCCAAGCTAGTCCTGCAATCAATAGGCACCACCAAAAACTTCAACTTACCAGAGGCAAGAAACCCCAAATCTCTGAGGTGAGCACCACACTTATCGACTCCAATCCTCAACCAACGCATGAGGAACCAAATCAAAATTCAAGGGGGGTGGGAGCACCAAACCCTAGCACTCACCAAGCACATGCTTCCACCCACCCACACCTAACAAGTCTCTACAATCAAACTGACCAAGAATCACATAACAAAAAAAGGGCTTTTGTAGATCATGAGAAGATTCGCCCCTCCACAACACAACACCGAAGAGCACATCCAAAATTCCAATAGAGAACTTTGGCCCACACATGACAGAGTTGGGGAAATCCCAACAGAGCACAGTAACCACTGCATGCCAAAGGAACTCAAGAACATTGAAATCTTCAACAGATCTCCCATCGTCCTCTCCTTCAACAAATTTTGAGCCTACAGAGTTGCACCACTTACCGCCAATATCCTTCTACTTGGATAAACAATGCCGAAAACTACCATTTGGGTCCCCTTTCTCCTCGCTTCCATCATCTGCAACATCTGCAAATTCAAACTTCCTTCCTCCCACCTTTGTCGCCTTCTGCATCACCTTCAATTAGAAGTTATTAACATTTTTTTGTTAATATATATATATATATATGATTGTTATTTTGATATATTTGTTAATTACTAATTAAAGCATTTGTTAATCTTGAGAAAATAAGTATATATTAATATATATACATGTATATATATATATATATATTAAGTTATATATATACATATATATTATATGTAGTATATGTAATGATAAGTATTTGAAATATATTTAAAGCTCATTGTATAGCACTACCTCATATGTAATATAATGTGTGCTTAAAATAGGTAAGACCAATTCAAAATCTCACGCATGGCAAAAGGCATAAATTTTATACACTAGGAAATAATGTATGTAGATTTTAAATGGTAAGAATAAGTCATTAGTTGTTATTCTTAAGGGTGTTAAACCATGAAATGTGGTGCTAAAACTTGTAGCTTATGGAAGAAAATATGAAGTCTTAAACCTTTGGATATGCATAAACCTTGTCAATGTAAAGTTGGCACCAATATAGAAGGGTAGACGACTTGAAAACCAAGTAGGAAACCTGCTAAAAGGCTTTGTTGTTCATTGACTCAGTAAAAGAGTCTTGTTGTCTCTTGAAATAAGTTGACTTAGCCATTTGAAATGTGATGACTATCATGTGTTGCAAATCTGAGAGTTAATTATCAAAGTCATTATATGGGAGTAGAAAGGGGGTAGAAGTATTAGCTTGTTGGTAGCCTTTGGTTGCTCATATTTTAGTATATATAGAGGTGCTCTCTCTGCCATTTGTTACACTTTTCATTATGATTACTTCGTTGTTATTCTTTTGCATTTTCTATGCAAAGTGAGTTGAGAGCTTAATATTTAGTGAGTTGTTTTTATTATTTTTCATTAGTATTTGTTGAGAGATTTTATAGAGGTTAGAAGTGGGAATTAAGTTGTTCTTAGAGGAAGTTGCAAGTGGGCTTGAGGAATTAAGCTAGGAAGAAAGAATTATTAGTTGGAGCTTTTATACAAGCATGCTAATTTCTATTCCTTTGTTATTTATGTTGGGAAGGTTATTTATTCATGTTTGCCATATTTTGAAATGAATATTTTAAATGTGTGTCATGATGCTTGGATATGCTTGCATGTTTCTTGATTTTTTCTTTTATTTGTGAAACCTTTCTATTTGGTTTATACTTATATATATATACTATATTGGAATTTATATGAATGTATTGTATTTATACTTTGTCAAAATTTTCAATACTATAAGTACATAGCATAAGATAGAGTTTCTTTGAGATACTTAGTAGCAATATCATTTGAATATGAGTTATTAGTTGGTTATTTTTGGGTTAGAATAATCGAAGGGAAAAGGGGGTAATCTATAGGGTATTAATGTTCAAACCAAATTGAGCTAGGAAGGTGGTTGACATATGACTCTCACTCAAAGTACTAGGTGATGAATTCTTTGGCCAAAGTAGTGTAAGTAGCCAATGTTTACACTGTCAATTCATTATGATCTGGTTTTATATACTAGGTTGGGAATGTCATACATGTAGTTGTAGCCAAAATATGGTAGCTCTATATATGTAGGACACAACACCATGCTCGATGAAAGCTAGGATTTTGAGGTTACCAAACCAATCTATTCATTGAAGGGAAGGGCCATCTTACCAAGTTTAGTAGATGTGTAGGGAACCACATTAAGTCTATGGTTGGCCGAAAAGTGTTTGAGTGATGCTTCTCCTCATGCAATTGGTGACCAATATTTGTAGAAGGATATTTTGGACTATTTGTATTTCTATTTCAAGTAAGCTCATAGAAGCTATGTATGTAATCATGTATCCATCTCTATGGAAATTATAATGTGAAATTGTTACTTGTATTAATGAAATGATTTTTCGATTATGCAATGGGAAAGTTTGGAATTTTTTGTTTCAAATGTGCATTAGTTATTCAATTGAAAAGAAAATTTTATTGCTCGTAATGCTAGTAACATAAACTATTCACTTGGGGGTAAAACATAGTAAAATTACTGGGTAGAACAATGGGCATGTTACACGTGTCGTATCAGAGCTACCAGGTTCAGCTCTAGAACCTATGTGCTTGCTATGTTATCAATCCAACATTATATGAGTCTAATGTTTGGAAATTCTTGTGTTAGGATGGTGCATCTCAAGATGACTACAAAAGTGTCAATAATCAGAATTGAGTGCTACCTACGATCCAAGAATGAAAGGGAAGCCATTTTCCAAACCATAGAGGGCGCCAATTATGACAATGCCATTTGGTTGAGTGACATTGAGAATTTCAGTCATGCCTTTTCATGAATCAGTCAAGAGAGGAGAAGGATGTAAGAAGTTATCAACTTTGTACCTCATGTCTCCCTAGCCAAGTTGGACTCCTTACCACTTTCCAAAGATATGCCCTTGAAATGTAGTGTTATTCTAGTCATGATATTTAGGGTTCCTCGTGTTCTTCCTCTAGCGCAAGTCATTGTAATATCCTAAGTGGAAAATAAGAGGGACATGTACCTCAAAGCTTTATATCTGAGGATAGGTCAAAGGGTTATTTTCCTTTTGATGATGTAATATATGAGCAAAAACCTGAGGGTTATACCCCACATAGTTATGTATCGGAGAGTGAATCTGAGGGATACTCTCTTTTAAACTATTTGAATAGTCTTTCCATGTAAACATAAGGAAATTGACATCCTTTTTTATCATAATGAATAACATTTTTTGTCGAAACTTGTGTATGAGCTCTTTTATGCAATATATAATGTGAATGTTATTTCTTTTGAAAAAAAATTAACATAAAGTAAAATTTCTTAGATTTGATTAGAATGGAACCTTTAGGTGTAATTATTCTTTGGAAAAATGGTTAGGACAAGAAATAACTTTGGGGAAATTCAAGAAGTAGGTCAATATGCTGAGAATGTTGAAGCTAAGTTGGATCGCATTTTGGCCATCATGGATGAAAACAAGAGAAAGAATAGGAAACCTCAAGTAGGAAGTAAATGGAAAGGAAATAAAGGAACAATAATTTCCAAATAATGAAGAAGTTCCCAACAACGAAGAAGGGGAGAATTATCATGATTGCACACAATCTAGTGAACATGAGGATGATAAGTCATAATCTAGGTGTAAGGGAACAAAAAGGAAGCGATTGGAAAGTGATTTTTCTAATGACATGAGAAAAGATCATACCACCAAAGAGAAGAGTTAGAGAGAATTATAAAGGGAATGGGAGAGGTAGGGTGCAAAAGAGAGAGATAGGGAAGGAGAGGGAAGGATAAATGGAGGGTGGGAGAGAGAGAGAGGGTAGGGAGGGAGAGGTAAAGAAGGATAGGTGACATAGAGTGAAGTAGAGTGAGAGGGGAGGGATGGAGTGGTAAAGAGAGAGAGAGAGAGGAGTGGAGGAGAACTAGGTGGAGAGATAGAGAGGAGAGATAGAAATAATGGGGAGGTATGGACAGGTAGATGGAGGGAGAGGGGAGATAAATATACATAGAGAGAGAGAGAGAGAGATTTAGATGGAGAGAGAGAGAGGGAAGGAGGGAGAAATTAAGGGAGGCAAGGAGAGAGAGGTAGGTAGAGGGAGGGAGATGAGAGATAGAGAGTAGGGAGGGAGATAGAGGTGAGATAGATAGGTATAGAGAGAGAATGGTAGGGAGTGATGAAGGGATATGCACGTATATAGAGGGAGAGGGGAGATAAATATAAGAGAGGCACGAAAGATGGAGGGAGAGGTGTAGATAGATAGAATGAGGGAGGAAGAGAGAGGTGAGATAGAAAGGTGAAATAGTGAGGTGTAGAGGGAGTGGTAAGGAATGATGGATGAAGAGGTAGGTAGAGAGAGATTGGGGAGATAGAATAAGTAGAGAGGGAAGGAGAGAGAGGTAATTGACATAGATGTGAGATAGAGAGTAATAGAGAGAGAGAGAGAAAGGTAGTGATGGAGGGAGAGTTAGATAGAGAGAGGGAGGGGAAGATAGAGAGAAGAGAGAGTAGGAGGTGTGATGGATAGAGAGGTGAGAGAGGTGAGATAGAGAGAGATAGATAGAGATAGATATAGAGAGAGAGATAGAGAGAGAGATAGAGACAAATATAGAGAGGGAAGGAGGGAGGGGATATAGAGAGAATTAGAGAGGGAAGGATAGAGAGAGGAGATAAAGAGATGTAGAGAGAGGAGGGAGGGATAGAGGGAGATAAATAGTAAAGAGGGAAGGAAGGAGGGAGAGAGGTTGAGAGAGATAAGTGAGATGAAGAGAACTAGCGAGAGAGAGAGAGAGAGAGAGAGAGAGAGAGAGAGAGAGAGAGAGAGAGAGAGAGAGAGAGAGAGAGAGAGAGAGAGAGAGAGAGAGAGAGAGAGAGAGAGAGATTGGGGAGATAGAGGAAGGAGAGTGAGGGAGAGGTATAGGGGGAGAGAGGGAGTTGAGAGAGACCAATGAAGAGATAGGTATGGAGGATGAAGGTGGAGGTAGGTAGAGAGAGGGAGAAGGAGATAGAGTAGAGAGGGAAGGAGAGCAGCAGGGAGAGGTAGGAGGAGGAGAGAGAAAAGAGAGAGAGATAGATATAAACAATGAGGGGAGAGAGAGCCTGGGGGAGAGGGGGAGAGGGAGGGAGATAGAGAGTAGAGAGGGAAGGAATGAAGGAGAGAGATAAGTTATATAAAGATAACTGAGAGAGGGGATATAAAGAGAATTAGAGTGGGAGAGCAGAGGGAGACAAAAGTGAGATAGAGATACTAGAGAGGGAAGGATAGAGTGAGGAGATAAAATGTAGAGAGGGGAGGAGGGAGGAGGGAGGGAGATAGATAGTAGAGAGGGAAGAAAGGATGGAGAGAGGTTGAGAGAGATAAGTGAGATAGAGAGAAATAGAGAGAGAGAGAAGTAGAGAGGGGAGGAGGGAGAGTGAGAGAGAAGTGAGATAGAGAATTAGAGAGGGAATGGGAGAGAGAAAGATATTGAGAGAGATCTAAAGGGAGAAGGATGGATGGGTGGAGAGGTAGTTCTTGAGCTCAAGGGAGAGAAAGAGAGTCAAATAAAGGGATGGAGATAGTGAGAGAGGGGTCTAGAGCGTAAGGAATAAACAATGAGTGAGATAGAGATAGAGAGAGAGAGAGAGAGAGAGAGAGAGAGAGAGAAAGATGATACAATTTGTTAATTATGAAAATTTGATCTTCTTATTACTAAAATTTAACATGTTGATTATTGAAATTCTACTATCTAAAAAATTATAAAATCTTCCAAAAACTAGAATTTTCATTATAACTCCTAGAGATCTAGAACCACTCTCAAACATCTTGAAACTATATACATGAAATATAATTTAAAGTATTGTAGTGATGGAAAACGTATCCCTCTACATTTTTTCACTTGTTTGGGCCTCCTTGTTAAATTGAGCCTAATGTTGCCTTGATTTAGCATTGTAATGTGTTTAACACATTCATGTTAAGTCTAGGACCCTTGTAAACTGTACGGATCTAGAACTATGCCTTATTTAGGGTGTTGTTAAGTGTATCTTTACACTTTCACACTAATCTAGGGCTGCATTAATAAATTGGATTTCTCTATGCCTTATTTGGCCTTATTTTACATCCACGAGCCTTAATTAATGTATCTTTCTGAGATTAATCCTGACATTTACCAACACCCAATCATAATTCATGTGTTTTTGGATTGTATGGCCCAAATTGAGTGATCTAGGAAAGGTGGAATATGGGTCCCACCTAAGTTTCGGGGCCCTAATCTTGATGTCACATTAATCTAAGCCTTTATTGAAAAATGTGTCCCAAAGCTTAGCCTAATAGGACTCATACACCACATCTAGAATATGATTCACGCTTAGATTAGACCTAAATTTAATTTAAATTCTTGGTATAATTTTATTCTTCTAGATCTGATGTCAACTTGTAGTGATGTAATTTCAAGAAATTTAGCATAAACAAGTATAAATACAAGGTTATTTCAATCATTTTTCTCCTAACAAGCAATCAAGTGACCTAGCAACTTAAGTATTCAAGAATTATAGAAATTTTATGATTAAAAAAGCATTCAAGATTTTTTATCAAGCATTTTGGAGCATTATATAAGTATCAAACATCATGGAAAATTCATCATGCATCATGTTTTTTTTTTAGCTAACATTTGTGATGTAGGGTTTTATGATTCAAGCAAGCATTCAAATTGAGATCCATATCATTCGAGCAAGAGTCGATATCTACATCCATTGTAGCCATTACTTACAAGATTGCATAATTTTGTTCCTAAATTTTGGTGTGTTGCAACATATGATTTTGTTCATTCATAATTCCTCCATTCTATTTGATTTCATTTCAAGGTTTGACCAAGGCAAACCCTTATCCACTAACAAAATTGCATTTTTCCCTTTCTTTAATTTTTGATTTGCATATCTAGGTTGAAGATATATTGGAGAGAAAGATTGGAAAGAAATTGTCAAGTTGTCAAAGTTGTCACCTTGTTTACAAGATCACTAAAAGACATCTATAGATCAGAATTTAGCATTTCAGATCTGGAAATTAGGTTGAGAATGAAGAGAAGAGATAGAAGAGTAGATTTAGATCTTGACCTTTCAAAAAAGTTGAACAGGACTAATATGCCACTTATGGCGTATGATTCCCAATACAAGGTTGTTTTCCAGATTTCAAGAGTTCTAGACTTGTCACTACCAGATTTATGTTCCTGCCCAGAAACCCTAATCTAGGACTAAATTGCCTAGCCTGGTGTATGATTCTCAAAAAGCATTAAAATCAGCATTTTTAGCATTTTAGACCTTGTTTCGAGCTTCTAAAAATCTCTAGGTGCACCTCTGTGTTTTTTATTTCACTATTTTGATTTGCATTCATCTTTAGGTCATTTATTTAAGCTTTGCATATGATTAGGTTGTGCATGTTACTTGTCTTTCCAGGCCCTAATTTGGTGGTGAATCCCTCTTTAATCTTCTATCACACTCTAGGACCCCCTATTACAGATCTCTTTACCTTGTTTCATCCTTAGATTAAGATCTCTAGGTTTTCCTTGAATGAAACTTACAACAAGATTGGATACTCTATCTCCTAAATCATAGAGCATCAAATTTTCCTCATTTCAAGTATAATAAAATAAACTTACATATGTAAATATCAATTGATATATTAAATATATATTTCATGTATATAGTTTCGTTTAAAGAGAAAGAGAAATTAATACAATATATAACTTGAGAGAATTATAATTCACTCATTTTTTGTTAAAGCCAAACCATAATACAAAAGCATATAATGTGATCATGTTATGGCTTGGTAATGACTGCGTCTAGACTCGGTCACTACCAACCCATACTATTAGCATCTTTCATTATAATGTGCCCATATTTTCTCTATTTCATGACCAAAAAGCTCAGTGTCCACTTTTTGATCCCCCATCATTCTACACCCGCCCTTTACCTATAAGCTAGAATTTATTTCAATTAATTTTTGAAATAGATTGTGCTAGAATTTTCCTTCTTCAATCATGAAGGTGCTGGTTTGAAATGAAAACTATAGCATTTCACATCGTCATGCCCAATTTTACTATAATTAGAGAAATAAAATTTGATCATAACTTTTCCATTTAATTTTACTACGGAAGAATCATGGTTTGTTCTCTTTCTATCCAAGTTCTTCTTTCTACAATGTTTTTCTCAATACCCTTGTTGCTAGCAAAATAAAACCCTTCATATCCATTTAAAAATAGTGTTCTTGGGTATATATCTCATCTTTTAGGGTTTAACCTAGGGGCACTATCTTTGGATGTGAATATAAAAATATGGTAAAAATTGAATCAACAAGTCATGCTTTATGATATCCTTCCCCTATTGAACAATTGAAAAATACAAAAAAAATAGTTTTTGACAAAAAATGGATACACCAACAAAATAAATTAAAGATGAAAATATTAACATACTCAAAATATGAAAAATATTAATGGTTAGATAGCTAAGTGATATATTAACATTACCATGGCATATTTTTTACTTGACATTGAAACACATGTAAGCCTGATAGGGAGCATGTTCAAAATTATGTCAAATTTTTCACAATTTACAAAAACACATCTTTGGACATTGGAAAGTTAGTCCAAGCCTTTAAGTATAAGTTGAAATTTACATATGGACATTTAGTTTCTTATAATTTAAGGTATATTTCATTTATATAGAGTTATAATCCAAATTCTATTTTTTTAGACTTAGTCAAATTTGAATAATCAACATGTCAAATTTCAATAATAAGGAAGTCATTTTCTAGTAATTAGTAAGGTGTATCATCATTCTCTCTATATATATCACTCATTGTTTATCCCTTATGCTCTATAATTATCTCTCGCAGTATATTCACCCATTTATTTGACTCTCTCTCTCTTGAACTCAAGAACTACCTCTCTACCTCACCCCTCTCTCTATCTCTCCTTCCCTCCCTACTTCTCTCTATCTCACCTCCCTCTCTCTCTATCCCTATCTCTCTCTTCCTCCCTCAAACCTTTCCTCTCTACTTCTAGCTAACCTATCCCTTTATTCATATTTCTCTATCCCTCCCTCCTTCCCTCTCATTCTCTCCACCTTCCTCCTTCCCTCTCTACTTCTCTCTCTAACTTCTCTCTCCATCCCTCCCTCCCTCTCTCCCTCTCTAAGTCTCTCTATCTCCATCCATCCCTCCCTTCTCTCTCTCTCCATCCCTACCTCTCTCAATCCCCTCTCACTCTCTCTCCTTCCCTATCTAGTAAAGAGAGATAAATAGGTAGGTAGAGGGAGAGAAGAGATAGAGAGGTAATGAGAGAGGTAGGGTGCAAAAGAGAGAGAGGGAAAGAGAGAGAGGAAGGAGAGAGGTAAGCATGAAGGGAGGGTGGGAGAGAATGAGAGGGTAGGGATGGAGAGGTAAATATGGATAGGTTAGATAGAGATAATTAGAGTGAGATGGTAGGGAGGGAGTGATAGAGAGAGAGAGAGAGATGAGGCAAGGAGAACTAGGTAGAGAGATAGAGAGGAGAGATATAAAGAAGGGGGAGGGAGGGGTAGGTAGAGGGAAGGATGGAGGGATATGGGAGATAAATAGACATAGAGAGAGGGTGATATGGAAAGAGAGAGAGGGAAGGAGGGATAAATTGAGGGAGGGAGGGAGAGAGAGGTAGGTAGAGGGAGCGAGACAAGAGATAGAGAGTAGGGAGGGAGATAGAGGTGAGATAGATAGGTGTAGAGAGATAATTATAGGGAGTGATATGTTTGTATATAGAGGGAGAGGGGAGATAAATATAAGTAGAGAGAGAGGCAAGAAAGAGGGAGGTAGAGGTGTTGAGAGAGAGAGAGAAGAAAGAGAAAGAGAAAGAAAAGGAAAAAATAAAGAGAAAAAAATTAATGCAATACAAAATGTGAGAGCATTATAATGGACTCACTTTTTCTTAAATCCAAACCATAATACAAACACATTATAATTTGATCGTGTTATGGCTTGGTAATGACCAAGCCTAGGCTCGGTCACTACCAACCCATAATGTTAGCATGTTTCATTATAACATGCTCATTTTTTCTCTATTTCATGACCAAAAAGTTAAGTGGCCACTTTTTTGTCCCCCATCTTTCTACACCCACCCTTTACCTCTAAATTATAATTTATTATAATTTATTTTAATTTATTTTTCAAATAGATTGTGTTAGAATTTTCCTTCTCCAATATGAAAACTATCACATTTCACATATTCATGCCCAAATTTACTATAGTTAGAGAAATAAATTTTGATCATAATTTTTCCATTTAATTATACTCCCGAAGAATCATGGTTTTTTCTCTTTCTATCCAAATTTTTCTTGGTATCATGTTTTTCTCAATACCCTTGTTGCTAGAAAAATAAAACCTTCGTATCCATTTAAAAATAGTTTTCTTGGGTATATATCTCATCTTTTGGGGTTTAACCTAGGGTCACTATCTTTGGAAGTGAATAGAGAAACATGGTACTGTAGACACATAAAAATGACTTATGCCCTCGAGCTGTATTTTCCTATGTCAAACATCCTCATCATTTGATTATGCCCTAATGTCATAATTTCCACTTATCCTTCCATGATTATTTCCTCAATCACATTACCATTTATCCTTGAATTAGATAAATTTATCCATTTAGCCCACTTTCCATCTCACCAAATAAATAATTAAAATAATTATTTATTTCCTCCTATCTTATTCATATTTATGAATTAAACCCAAAAGTCAACTTTCCTCCATAAATGAAATAATTTATATTATTCCAACTACCTATTTTTCTCCACCATTGATTTAATTGCTTTCAATTAAATCTTAGCCCTTCATTTCAAAGCTTGTCCTAACTTTGACCTAATGTTGCCCTAACCCTAATGCTTCTTATCACATGCAATCCTAGCTGTTGATATTAGGTTTTTATCCACTTCTAATCCTGACCATCCATTTTCAATTTAGAATTTGTTAAAAGGTTCTCTCTCAAGCCATTTTACATACAACTATTATCAGCATGCTTGAGAAATCTCAATACTTGAGAATTCATGATACTTGAATATTTTTCTTGTCTAAGGCATAGGTGATAGTTGTACTCCAAATTTGATGGAAATCATACAATTTGTAGCAAAATGGAGAATGCCAATGGAGGTCAATCAATGGAAGCTTAAAGACCGGGTGATATTTTTTCAGTGTTTTTATGCTTCTTGCTTTCCATTGTTCTTCATTGTTAATTGGGGTTTTGAATTATTGTTCTATTTAAATTAAGTTGAAAATCACACTCAGATACAGGTACATATTGAATCAATAATTCATGTTTTATGATATCCTTCCCCTATTGAACTAATATTTTTTAAAATCATTTACTTATGTAATATTACATGTTTTGTGTATGTTATTTCTTCAAATGATGTCATTACATCACTCCCTTCTTGTGGAAAATGATAAAATTATTTTCTTAGTAGTTTTCTAACTTCCTCCCATAGAAAATAATAATAATTTTTGAACCTCAAAGAAGTGTGTATAGCTATCATAACATGTAACTGGTCATGCTAAAAAAGTTCCAAACTTACAAATCATAGTTTTGGTGTAGAGATCTAACAAATACAAATTAAATTAAACGGCGATGAGGGACACTAATTTATAAAATATTTATGCACTTATCCATTCACAATATGTTTGCATATCTATCTAGGCCCCTCAACTTTGAATAATCTCACTATTTTTTAAGACTCCTCATGTTGTACAACCACAATCCCAAATTTCCCTTATATTTGGTGCTCCCTAAGAATTTCCATGAATATTCTATTATCAATGAAATCATTAGGCTTACCAACCTATGAATTTTCCCTTCTATAATGAATATTGTGGGTGCATCCTCTTTGAAATTATCTAGAAATATTTAGCTTCTACATTATCCTTTCTTTCTATATTCATTATCATCAATGTTTATAACCCCTCTATAGAAGAAATATTAGAATTAAAAAGTAAAAAATATAAGTTATGGAAGAAACACCAAAATATGTGACTTGGATATTCATGGAATATTACACAAGACATGGCTCTTCTTTTTTTAAGAATGAACCTTTTAGAACCATGTGATAAACAATAAGAATTTAAACATGTGTATCAACAAGGAAAGTATTTCATGGATTTGTTTGTAAAATACAAAAATGTGAATGGTGAACAACTTCATTGATTATATATTTCAATATGCCGGATTCAAATAGGATGTGGATGCATAACCTCTTGAATTATTGGTGTAACTGTATCAAATAACTAAACAATGTGATATGGCAACATTCCCCCCACCTTATTAGATTGTTCCTAAAATTTTATCCCTAAAAGCTCTAATTCACCTTGTTAAGGGACCCCCCTAAAGGTTTACATGAAAAAACTTGTTGATTACAAAAAAATATGTATACATTCTTGAGAAGATTTTCCTTTTGAAGAAACAAATCCTAAATCAAGTGGAACTCCTCCAAGTTGCTTCATAACCCTCGAAAAGGTGTAGCTCTGAGTTGAATTCTTGAGTTCATCCTCCCATGAACTCTAAATAATAGACCGTAATTATTAGATAAAAATCCTCCAAGATGTCTCCTAAACCCTCGCAAAGGTATAATCCTTGGTCTTGACTGTAATTATTAGACAACCATCCTCCAAGTTGTCTCCTTGACCCTCGTAAAGTTATAATCCTTGGTCACAGTCTCATGAACTCTCTAGGAAACAATCCATACTTAGCTCTTCACCAAATACCTTACCTATCTCCAAAAATCAAACTTCACAATATATGTATTCTTCAAATCTGTCAGCAATAACAAGAAAAAGCAAGAAACTAAAACCAAAAAAACTCCTCATGCAAAACATCATCTCAAAGTGAGAAGCTGACTTGAGATGATGGAAATTCTTCCATCCTCTAGTGCCACCAGCGTCCAATTTGATCTTGTTACACTTTACCCATTTGATGTCTTGGATGAGTCTTTGGAGGCATCATCGGGTGTAGCAAAGATAGCCTCAAAATTCCAAGCATAACTATTTTAAAATCCATTAGAAAAATTGATGAACTTCTTGATAAGACACTCAACAACTATTTTAATGTTTTGGAATGCATTTTCTCAAGCACCAAAAGTATAGAAATAGATTACTTGATTAGCCTCTTCAACAATTGATAGATAAATTCCTTTGTCTTTTGGTAAAGATAATTTTATTTTATTATGCTTCTCATTATTCTTAATCACTTCTAGTAACCATAATGATACTACTAGTTCATCAAACCTGATAAAATCCTTGATCAAAATATTTGGACACCAAATGATACACCTATTATAAATATTAAGATAAATAATACGCTTATTTCCAAATAAAAATAAACTCCACATCTTCATTTGTAAAAAAACCTCTTAATATCTTCCAAAATACCATCCATACAAATGATTAAGTGTGAATTACCTCTTGACTATCCTCTTGCATTATTATTTTGCACAAAGTGTTTGTGGTATTAAACAATATAATACTACATTCAAATGAGGTCACATTTTGAAAAAAAAAAACTTACTAATCGACAGAAGTGATGACTTGTGGTTCTCAAGAAATCTACATAGACCTCTTGTGTAGGAATGGTATGCTTCTAATAATGAAATCCATACAGACAACCCACATCGCCTAGCCTAAGTAATGTAGGAGGCTGCTCTACTTTTCTTTCAAAACTCCATGTCTAAAATATCACACAGTCACTCCTGGATGTAGAAGAGGCCCTCATTCACTTTCCTCGGGAGGTAGTGGATGCTCGTAACCAACACATTAAAAGTGTTATGGCCACAAATTGAATACTCATAACATAATACACACCATAAGGCTAGGGGCACAACATTGTAGGTCTCAAAATGGTGAAACACATATTTGTAGGAATTCGAGCATATTTTACAAATGGATTGTCACCTTCATGTGCAAGAAATCCTTTCTAGATTTATAAATGGCCATCCTGATGATAAAAACAACTAGCCTTAATTATATGATATGTGGTAAGAAATCCATCTCTCTAGAAATGGAAACATCTTCTATTAGTATTAGCCATAACTATATCCCAATAAATATCTATTTAGGACCTATTTGTAATGAAGATAAATTTACTATAAGTCTACTAATATGGATATCATTAGTATAGAAGGAAATAAGGAATACCACCACTTAAGTGGAAATGCTATTAGCTTTACTAAGTCAACAATAGATTAGAACTAAAGTGTAAGACAATAGCAAGAGGAATAAATGAATAGATAGAGCGGTCATGATCAAAAATTAAGAGTTTGGCCATGAAATGGAGGATGTATAAACATTCATAGGGTTGAGAGAAATAAACACAAAGGATGTAAACTAGATATAATGAAAGATTAAATGATTAGTTGAATAATCTAGTGGGTCCCATTGAATTAGCTTGGATCAACCAAAATTGAAAGGAGTGTAAAAATTAGAATTTTTCCAAATTTTTAGGGTTGATGCCAACAATTTGGGCTAACTAGAAAATTTTGGGGTTTTCTTCCATTTTGATTACAAAAGTTTCAGTTAAGATTCAAAGAACCTTCGAGACTATAAACATTTATAAGATGTCATAGAATAAAAAACATAACATTTGGAAGATGGTAATTGCTTTAAAAATGACTTTTCTACAAACTAATTTTCATTTTAATGATCTCCAATCATGAAGTTTTGTGATACCTTATAAATTATTTTTCTTCTAAAATAATAACAAACACTAATTATCTCATTAAAAAAAAAAAATTTAAATAAAACACAAATAAAACTATTCTAAAACCCATTGCCTGGAAAAGTTGGAAATTTTGACAAACAAAAGATTCCTTAAGAAGATTCCTTGCTAAGACAGCTTGCTGAAGAAGGACAATTAATTTCATCTCAAAAAATTTAATAAACAAAAGGATTCTATCTATCTCCTATAATTGTCATTCTTTGTCGATAGTTCTAAGGAAGCGATTTTTGTCTTTTTTTCCTTCCTCAGAAAGTCACCAGAATTTTTAAATCAAATTTTATTTAATTTTATATACATTCAAATGATATAGACTGAAAACAGATATGGGAACCAGGGAAGGGATCAATTCCAGGCGGCCCAATCACTAATGGATCGTGTTCGGACATAAGGGCAAGCGGGTTATATCTAAAAATAAAAGGAAGAGAAAAGGAAAAAGAGGGATTGCATTATCATTTGTTTTCCTCGAATAGGATATGCTTTGTTTCATCTCACCTTCAAATAGGATACCAAGCTTATTAAATTTGTTAGTAAGCCAAACAATTGAGTGGAGAAATTTCGATGAAAGGGGCTTTGAAATTTTAATACGCATATTAAAGTTGTTCGCAAGCAAGACGATTCCTCAAAGATGGCTTTAGATTCCTTCCTTGAAGTTATCATGCGGTTTTCACATCTTTCAAAACCCTTTCACGCGTTTTGCAGAAATTTATTGATAAAATCCTCATTTTTTTCTGAATGGCTCAAGTCGTTCTCTTCTCCACGTTTGCTTACCTTTTTTCTCTATCCTTCAACCCTGAAATCAAGTCCTCGCCCAACCTTTCCTCCGCAATTCAATCGGATGGAGACTGGAAATTCTTTTGATCAAATTGCACCAAGCTATGCATCTTCATCTGGTTCATCGCTTCAATGCAACATTTTTATTAACCATCGAGGACTCGATGTGAAGCGCAAATTTGCCACCACAATCTACAATACACTTGAGCTATTGGGATTGTGGGCGTTTCTCAATTTAGAAGTGCTTGAGGCTGGTGATATCAGACCACTGGAGATACAAGCAGCAATGACTATTGGAATTTCTCCCAACTCTCGCACGTGTTCTTGACCTTTACTGGGCAACCGTGTCGACTATCACTCCTGCTCGCGATATCACGGCGTCTACCGGGTTACCATAGCCTATCTCTCTCCCATCTGTGGTTTGGCAGTTGCCATCCTCTTCGTTCCCCACATTACCATGGGCTGACCGTGAGTTGCCTCTGGTTGGGCGGTTAACCGCCAGGACACCGCTACCGTTGTCTCACGGTCTCATTGCTAAATACTCGTGATGGTGAGGTAACTATTGCCACACCATGGCCATCTATCTTCCAGACTGCAGTAACGCGGGCTAATTGTTTGAGCTCGGTTACCGCGTCCTCTTTTGTTCCTCTCTTAGTTGGGTGGTGTCCCACTGCGGTATTGCTAGCTAGTTGGGCCTTCACCTCGGTATAGCTGTATCTTATATCTTTGATAGTGGTGTTAGTGGAATGTGTGTTGGCGGGTATTTATGTCATATGGACGTGTTTTTAATACTTAAGGACAATATGTTTATTATGATTCAGACATGTTTTAATGGCATATGTTAATTTCCATTTAGTTTTGTTTTTATGTCTTGGCCATAAACTTTGGATATTTTATGATGTTGGATATATATTGTATAGAGATAGAATAATATTAAGATTGCTCTGAAGAAGCAAATTTGAAGTTGTTCTATGTTTGAATGAATATAATATAAAAAAAAAATCCTGTGTAATTTTTATCTTTGCCTAATCCTTCACGTGGTATCAAAGCTTAAGGTCATTTGTAGAGAGTCTGTAAATTATGGTTGCAAGCACAAGCTTATCTAATTCCCAAATTCCACAGCTAAATGGAAAGAATTATGACTACTGGTCTATAACAATGAGATCCTTGTTCTGTTCACAAGATTTATGGGAGTTTGTAGAAAATGAATTTCCTGAGCCAACAGATGTTGCGGCATATAATGCTCTAACTCAAGCAGAAAAAGATTTGTTGAAGGACAACAAGAAGAAGGACTCAAAGGCTTTGTTTTTCATTCTACAAGGAGTACATAAAAGTATTTTTCCAAGAATTTCAGCATCTACTAGGTCCAAGTAAGCATGGGACATTTTACAAATTGCTTATTAAGGAATGGACAAAGTTAAAACTGCAAAGTTGCAAATATTAAGAACAGAGTTTGAGACTCTGTATATGAAAGATAATGAGTTTGTAGATTCATATTTCACCCAAATAATTGGACTAGTGAACCAGATAAGAACACATGGTGAGACACTAGAAGATGTCAAAGTTGTAGAAAATATTTTAAGAAGTTTACCCACAAGATTTGAGTCAATTTCAATCACTATATAGGAGACAAAGGACCTCACACAATATTCAGTTGATGAGCTTTATGCTTCACTTATTTCTCATGAGCCCAAACTCAGCAGAACAGCAAATATGTCATTGGAGCATGCATTCAAGTCACAAGCTTCAATTAACCGAGGAAGAGGCAAAGGTAGAACGAATTTCAGAGCAATGATGAAAGAGTTTGAGATGACAGACTTAGGTCTATTGAAGTATTTTCTGGGCATTGAGGTAAAACAAGATGAAAATGGAATTTTTATTTCACAAGAAAAGTATTCTAAAGATGTTTTAAAAATATTTAATATGGTGAATTGTAAATCTGCACCTACTCCAATGGTGACTGGTCTGAAATTGAGCAAAGAAGATAAAAGTTTAGATGTTGATTCTACACTGTATAAACACCTTGTTGGGAGTTTAATGTATTTAACAACCACAAGGCCAGATATTATGTTTTCAGTAAGTTTAATCTCCAGATTTATGAAAACACTAAAGGAGACCCATTGGAAGGTTGGAAAAAGAGTTTTGAGATACATTAATGGAACAAGAAATTATGGCATTCAATACTCCAGATCAGAAGAATTCTACCTAACTAGTTTTATAGACAGTGACTGTGTTGGCAATATTGATGATAGAAAAGGCATGTCTGGATATGTTTTTAATTTTGGCACAAGAGTTGTTTCATGGGCGTCTAAAAAGCAGCCAATTGTTACATTGTCTTCAGCTGAAGCTGAATATGTTGCAGCTATGAGTGCTTTGTGCCAGGCTGTATGGATAAGGAGAGTTCTTAAGGAGCTTTAGATTGAACAGGTTGAACCTACAAAAACATTCTGTGACAACAATTCAACCATTGCTCTATCAAAGAATCCAGTGTTTCACAAACATAGTAAACACATCGACACACGTTATCATTTTATCTGGGAATTAATTAACAATGGTGAGATTACCTTAGATTTTTGTAGGTCAAAAGAGCAGCATGCTGATATTCTCATGAAAGCGTTGGGCAAAAATAGTTTCATCCATGAGAGAATCCGTTTGGGGGTTAAAGACTGCGGGAGTTGTGATAAAGAGGGAATGTTGGAATTTCTCCCAACTCCCGCACGTGTTCCTGACCTTTACTGCACAACCGTGTCAACTGTCATTCCTGCTCGCGGTATCGCGACATCTACTGGGTTACCACGGCCTATCTCACTCCCATTTGCAGTTTGGCGGTTCTCATCCTCTTCGTTCCCCACATTATCGTGGACTAACCGCGAGTTGTCTCTAATTGGGCGGTTAACCGTCAGGATGCCACTATCGTTGTCCTGCGGTCTTGTTGTTAACTGCTCACAGTGGCGAGGTAACTACCGCCGCACCATAGCCATCTGTCTTCCAGACCACAGTAACATGGGCTAACTGTTTGAGCTTGGTTATCGCGGCCACTGTGTCCTCTTTTGTTCCTCTCTTGGTTGGGCGGTGTTCCACCGCGGTACCACTAGCAGGTCAGGCCTTCACCGCGATATAGCAGTATCTCATATCTTTGACGACGATGTTAGTGGAATGTGTGTTGGCGGGTATTTATGTCATATGGACGTGTTTTTAATACGTAAGGACAATATGTTTATTATGATTCGGACATGTTTTAATGGCATATGTTAATTGCCATTTAGTTTTGTTTTTATGTCTTGGTCGTAAACTTTGGATATTTTATGATGTTGGTTGTATATTGTATAGAAATAGAAGAATATTAAGATTGCTCTAAAGAAGCAAATTTGAAGTTGTTATGTGTTTGAATGAATATAATATAAAAAAAAATCCTGTGTAATTTTTATCTATGCCTAATCCTTCAATGACTAATGCATCCCTTCATATAGCCATTTTCTCTCGTAACTATGCCCTATTCCCCTGGTGTTTGGCTGAGCTATCCTTCATGCTCAAAACTGGCACAAAAATCATCCCCATTTTCGATTGTGTTGATCCCTCCGACCTGAGATGGATTGATCAAGGGAAAGGAATATATGCTGATGCATTCTCTCAACATCAAGAGAAGGGTAGATACACTTCACACAAGCTTCAGGAGTGGATGAAAGCGCTCTACGACGTTTCATTTCGCTCGGGTTATATGATTAATGATGATAGCGGGTAAGTATTAAATACTCTGTTTCCTCTCTAGTCAAATCTTCAGTTGCAAAACATCTCTCAATTCGTTCAATCATTATTACAGTTCAGTGAGCAAATGTTTATTCCCTTTGGATATTTATTTTTTCTTTTGCAAATGCTTAGGGATGAGGGGAGGGTATTGAAGAATGTAGTGAATCGTGTATTGAAATCCATGAAAAGAGTTTCATTAGGGGTAGCCAAACATCCTGTTGGAATGGATAAGGCTGTAACAAACTTTGAGGGAAATGCACTCCAATCCAAGCAGAAACACCACAATGTAAAAATTGAGGGGATCGTGGGCATGGGAGGTAGTGGCAAAACCACGTTGGCGAAAGAGTTGTTCAATAGGAAATGCTCATCGTTTGAAAGGAGCAGTTTTATTTTTGAAGTCCGAGCAGCAGCCGAAAAGGATTTCCACAGGAAGCAAAAAAAACTTCTCCAGGACCTCGGTATCTCTGATTTGTCATTCGACAATATAGAAGATGGAAAAATCATTTTGTCGAATCATTTGAGATTTGTTCGTGCTCTCATTGTTTTAGATGATGTAGATCACATAGACCAGCTAAATTCTCTACTGCCAAATCTCAACAACTTTGGATCTGATAGTCTTGTGATTGTCACAACTAGGGAGTTGGGAGTCCTTAAGTCATGGGATATCTATACTATATATAAAATGCCTGGATTGAATGACTTTCAAGCAATGCAGCTTTTCTGTTGGCACGCATTCTTGCAACCCTTTCCACTCTCTGGATTTGAGATTTTAGTTGAAGGTTTCTTGAAAGCTTGCAAAGGATTACCCCTGTCTCTTAAGGTGTTAGGTGGACAGTTAAATCGAAGAAAATCTAAAGATTACTGGCAATCTCAACTAAATAAAATATCAAGAATATTGCATGACGACATCATAAAAAGGCTGAAAGTAAGCTTCGATGCACTGGATAAGGAAGAGCAAGAGATGCTTTTGGATGTAGCTTGTTTTCTCATTGGACAAGAGAAACGTGTGGCCATTGCAGTGTGGGTGTGGGATGGATCCAGCTGGAGTGGTCTGCATGGTTTGGAAACACTTGTGAATAAGTGTCTCGTGGAGCTCATCTACAACGATTACGAGCACAAAGAGACAATAGGATGCACGATCATCTTCGTGATATGGGGAGAGAGATTGCAACTAAACACTCGCCATGTCGTTATTGGTCTCCACAGCAGATTGTCAACATTCAGGAACATTCTGAGGTAAGCTTAATATTCCTACCCTCTCATATGTAAAACGGATTGATATAAGCAAATGATTAATAAGCATGATAGAGAACAGCTTTATCACATTGGCTGCAGTATTTAATATCAATGGATGTAGGAAATTAGTATGCCTCTCTATAATCTTCTTATAAATGAGTTAAATTTATTTTGAGAATTTTATATTGTTGGTTTTTACACTCAGGATAGAACGCCCATTAGGGGGATTAGCTCCGTATCTTTGAATTCGCAGAAATTTCTGAAGACGTCCGTGGGAACCTCGAGGAGAGGGTTTAAACGGCTCAGATCTTCCCTTAACTCAGAGATTTTTCTTGTTCGTGGTAATGAACTTACAGAAGAAACTGCATCACTATCGGAAGACCTTTTGTGGCTTTGTTGGAGGGACATTCCCTATTGCACTCTTCCTTCATGGATTCCATCGACAAGTTTAACTGTATTACAGATTTATTCTGGAAAATTATAAGATTTGTGGGGAGACAATGTGCAGGTGAGTATCTTGCTTTGTGTTCTTTTTAAGAGAACACTTCTATTCCACGCTTTACAATAAAAATAAAAATGTGTTGCCTGCAGCCTCCTTTGAAGTTGATAGAGTTGGATATTTCGTCATCATGCAACTTGCTAAAGTTTCCCGCTTCAGTAGGGCGTCTTAATCATTTGAAAAGAATAACATTCCGCTATCACGGGGATACAAACTATATATCTTCACTACCAGAAGAGTTTTGTGATCTCCAATCTCTGGAGCACTTGGAGTTCAGAAATTTTTGTAGCCTATCTTCACTACCGGTTCGTTTTGGAGAGTTGACAAATCTCCGTCATATATGGTTGAATAGATGCAAAGAGTTGAAGACACTGCCGGTATCTTTTAAGCATTTGATACATTCGGAATTGCTGGATTTATCAGGTTGCAGAAAGCTCAAGCTTAGGTCAGACATGCTGGAAAACATAACAAAGCTGGAATATTTAGGCCTCGAAGAATGCGAGGAAGTAGAAGAATTGCCTTTTCAAATTACAAATCAGGTGTCTTTGAAAACACTCGATGCAGATGAAACCAGCTTAAGGTATTTGCCAAATGACATGGATCAACTCCGCAAGTTGAATAGACTATCAATTCGTAGCGAACTGTTAACAAGCTTGCCAGATTCTCTTGGAAACTTGTCCTCCTTGAACCATCTTGATATTGAGAGCCCGCAGTTGACAAGCCTACCAACTTCTCTTGGAAACTTGTCCTCCTTGACCTCTCTTCTTATTAGTTGCCCGATCAGAGAATTACCTTTCGGAGCAGGGGATTTTTCACTTCCGGAACTGAAACGTCTAATCTTCTTATATGTGACACATTTCTCCGAAATATCCATATCTGAAGATTGTTGTCCCAACCTCGATCTTCTGGAAATTGCTAACAATGAGAAATTGATAGAGATCAGAACCTTGCCGGCATCAATTACCTACCTATCATTGTCGGACTGTGTAGTGCTGAAGAATATTGGATGTATTGGAGGTGTGGTAAACCTTCGTGTACTATGGATATTTGCCTGTTGGGAGTTAGATGAGCTCCCCCATTTTGCGGATCTGCCTCTCCTGAAAGAATTTAAAATGGTCGGTTGCCCCAAAGTTTCCAGAATAGAAGGTATCCAACATTGCACCTCATTGGAGAAGTTAGAAGTGAAAACCTGTTGGGAGTTGCCAGGAATACAGAGTTTGGAGAAGTTGGAAAGATTGAAAGAATTGAGTGTCATATGTCACAACATTTCAGCCATAAAGCCTTGTATCCAGTCTATGAAGGTAAATGAATCTGACTACACTACAAAATTATTATTATAATGAACTTTTCATCTTTATGAACTTTTATTTACACTATTTGCAGGAATGTCCCTGCCGGATGAAGATAGAAGGAAAGGTGTCTGCTTTTGTACAACCAATTATGAACTCTTTGGAGTTTCCGGATTTTCGCATAAGGGAATGGGAGGAGGTGTTTGATCTGGACGAGCTAATTTTGTGGTTTCCGAATTTCTTGTGTTATTTGGAGAAAGAGGAAGAGGATGAGGACGAGGAGAAATGGGTTCATCTAGCCGTGTTCGGACGAGCTCCAAAGTCTGTGGTTGATAATTACTTCCAATCGAGATCTCGTGAATATCCCAAATTCTACCATAGGAGAGCAATGGTAGTGGCAGGCGAAGAAGCAAAAGTTGTTGAGGCATTTATCCGGATTCACGTCACTGAATTTGAAACGGTTTCGGCAAAGCCCTTGAAAAATAAGAGTCGGCGGAGACCAATTTTTACACACATCTTCAATAAAGCAAGACTAACAAATCACCACTTTATTTCCATTTTATTATAGCTAATTTTTTCTTCTATGTGACGAAACTTTTATAGAACACAATGAGCAATTTAAAATATTCGTTCAAATTTTATAATGGTTTACTGTAAAAAAAAAAGTTCAATTATATCTCATATAGCATTTCAATCTTTAATTATTATTTCTAATCAAATTTAAAATATTTTGATAAAATTGTTTTTATTAAAAAAAATATATATATATGACATTTCATTTTGGTTCTATAAAATATGTCATATTTAAATATTTTTTAGACTCGATCTTATTATATATTTTTTACTTTGAGTTCAAGATTAAAATTTTAAGTCAAAAGAGTCCAAGTATATTATTAGGCCTTAGAGTTCTATCTAATACAATTGACTAGGTGAACTCACATTCAAAGCCAACTCTCATGTCATGTTTGAGATCACCGTATAGACTTGAAGCTATTTCTAGATTTGAGTTTAATCAAGCTCACATCTGTAATATTAACATTGTCATGTTTGGTGTTCTCATGGATTTAAAAGCTTTTTATTTTTAGTTTATTCACTAATTCAATCCATTAGTTAAAAGATGTTTAAAGTTTGAACTCAAGGAATCTATTGAACTAGAGCTAACTAGAGCCCTCACATCGCTCCTTTTAATGTCATGTCTAGACCAAGAAGAGTGAATACATTTTGATTTAATCCATGTCTTCACTTATGCTCTTTTTGAATTTTAATTTTGGAGTTCTTATGTGTTGCATTGTCCTCTCCACCCTTGACATGTGCACTTAAGCTCAATAGAAATTAATGGCTTGCCTCAATGAGAAGTTAACATTGAGACCTATTTTCTTACCTATCTAACCTATGTAGACACTCAAAATAATCAACTGACATAATGCATCAAATCCTTCTCTAATAAACATCGAATTCCTCTATTAATCAAATAAAGTAATTTATTTGATTAATTCACTAAGGTGCATCATACTTGATTAAATAAATTAAATTATTTAATTAAGTCCTAAAGGTCCTTTCATCTGATTTAATAAATCAAATTGATTAAATCAAATGTCAAAACTCCTAAATTCCTCCAAGTTAATTAATCTAAATTAATTAACCTCTAATCACCATTAGCCATCCTCTAGGTTTTGATTCAACCTAGGTCAAACCTAAACCCTTGACTAACCCACCCACTTGCACATGAAATTCTTTTTAATTAATTATCTAAATACCCCGTTTTCCCTCACCAAGGCATATTCCCAAGGAATATTCTCTCATTAACTCCATTTGTTTGAATTTCTTGCCCAAACAAATTTCCCCCAAAAACTATCTCAACCATATGCATTTAAATCCATCTTTCAAGTTTCAAATCCACCTAATTGCATTTACTTGCTCATTCTCCAAAATGTGCACATTCCTCCTCCAATCACATGTGGACAGGTGGCCTTCTCTCATTGGTTGGTCTTTTATCCCACATTCATCCAAATCATTCAATCTTTCATTCTTCAAATCTATAAATAGGGGGCATCTCCTATGGAATTGATCATCCACAGTTTGAGCATTTGCACTATAGGCATTTTGATTTCATCTTGCATTCTCATCACTTGCATTTTGCATCATCATCATCTAAGCTTATCAAGGAGGTGGGAAAGGGCATCCTTTTCACATCAAAGGTGCACCACTTCCACTATGAGATAGGTATGCACCATGTTTTTTATGCTTTCAATTAGTTTATTTTGATCTTTTGGTTGCTTTGTTTGCATTATTAAGCATGTTGGAGTATTTCATAGGGATGATATGTTTTCTTTTCTTTGAATGACTAACCATGCTAATGTGTGAGATAGTTTAAGCTTTTGCAGATTTAGCATCCGCACCTACAATAATAATATGGTGGATATTTTAGACAACATATTCTATGAATATTTAAATGTTGAATCTAGCCTTCATAGAAGTAAAACTCAATTAGAGATATTCAATTAAAGGCTATATGTACAAAAGGTTTATGTTATAATAAGGATTCAAGGCTATGCAAAGTTTAATTAAACAATACAAATAAAGAGAAGACAATTAGTACTATAAAATCTAGATTGTATTATTCTTAGCTATCTAAATTCTTTGTGAGAACAAATGTGTGGTTTATCTTCTTGTTCTTGTTTCTTATTATGTTTAGATTCACAAAGAATAGTTTTATATATTTATACAAAGAAAAAAATGTGGAACATTAGTTGGTGCATGATGGTTCACGTTAGCATTGCACTACCACAACTACTCAACTTCTGAGAAAATTCAAGTTGTGTAGTGATGTTAACATGGAGTTATAATGTGAAACTTAGAATATAGATGTTGATTAAGATTAAGATCTTTTTTGAATGCCGATTAGGGGGATAAGTTTTGAAAGTTTGAATTCATAATATTTTTTGAAGATGTTCATGGGAACCTCGAGGAGAGGGTTTAAACAACTTAGATCTTTCATTCGCTCAAAGATGAACTTCTTGTTATTGGAATTGAACTTGCAAAAGAAATCATCTCTCTATCAAAATACCTTATGTGGATTTGTTGGAAGAGTATAATACCCCATATGATTCTTCCTTCATGGGTTTTGTTGGGCTCTAGAAAAATTCACCGCCAGCAATTCATCACCAAAAAATTCACCGTGGGAAAATTCACCATTACGACAAATTCACCTCAAGGAAAATTCACCACCACAGAAAATTCATCACATTAAAAAAAAAATTGTGGTGATGAATTGATGATGGTGAATTTTCCTTGAGGTGAATTTGTCATGGTGGTGAATTTTCCTACAATGAATTGTTGGCGGTGAATTTTCCTTATGTTATTTCATTGACAAGTTTAATTGTATTTGTAGACACTAAAAATTGTCCTAGGCCTGCGAAATCTAATTCTTTGTCATTTCCTTATTCATTCTTGACAATTAAATAATGTTAAATTATTTAATTATTTCCTAAGGTTATAAGTCATCTATTAATTAAATAATTGTAATTATTTAATTAATTACTTTTTTTTCTTTATTTCTTCTTTGATTAATTAAATAAAAATGTAAAACCCAAACAAAGAGAATCAATTAAAGGTTATATGTGTATAATTTTTATGTTACAATATGGATTCAAGAATATGCAAAGAGTAATAAAACAATAGAAGACCATTAGTATTGTAACAAAAAAAAAATATTATGCTTAGTCATATACATGGTCTATGAGAACAAATGTGTGGTTTATTTCCTTATTAGATTGTCTCTTATTGTGTCTAGATTTAAAAAGAATGACTAATTAGATTTTCATAGAAATAGGAAAGAATGTGAAACATTAATTGAGACATGATGATTCGCATTCCCATGGCACTATCAAATTCTTTTATTCTTTAGGTTTTACAAAACCTAGGAGGTTGAAGCTTTAGGTCTTCTATGACACAATTAAAGAGAAATGCACAAAATATAATTAGGCCTTAACTACCATTCCCTAGTGAAAACCATAAATAGGTTAAAAGAACTCATAGTAAGTAGATAAGATAGGTACACACATGCAATTAAAGATAGAAACAAGTGTTTATTACCTATTATGGATCCCATCATGGTTTGGATAGACATGTGCACCCTAAAATTACTTCCAATCATGACTCTCTTGATATTTTACTAGCTAATAACCCGCATAAGATTCAATATTAGTGACACTAAATCGAGTCATGAGAGTGAGGTGGATAGAGCTAACATAATTTAGTTTAGATCCTATTTGGATGAGTAAGATAATTATAGGGTAGTGAGGGAGACCACAAAAAATTAGTTCCTTGATCTAATGGGAAACAGAGTCATTCCACTCCCCTCAAAACACACAAGTAATAGCTCTAACTAAGAACTATACATATATTTGACAACCAATAGCTAGAATCTATAGATAATAACTACATACCTCTTAGTAATCCACATGTTAGTTCATGAGAATTCGTTCAACAATACATAGAAAAATACTTAATAAATGCATATGATAGATTGGAAATAGAAAATTAAATACAATTTAATTAGCTTTAGAAGTCTTTGTATAAACCAACAAGACAATCTCTCACAAAGTTAACAAATGTAACTTTAGACATAAACACGATATGCTAACTATTGAAAGTATCCAATAAACTAGGGAAACATTCATGGCACCAAGGTGGTTTTACATTTTATTTATTTTCTAATTACTTACAATAAGTGTAAATAAATGATACAAACTAAGATCTATTTAAGAATTGATTCCACAAACTAAGTTATCAAATAACAAATATTTTGCAATAGGGGCAAGCTTCCCAAAAAGGACCAATTAATCATCATCATCATATCACATCTTATTAACATCCTTATATACTATTATAACAATACACTAAATCCATCATGGGAATTGATAATATTTGGTACATCAAATCATATCAACTTCTATTCCTACTCATAATAACCTTCTTTGAGGGCATTTAATATTCTCATGTATTGATTAAGAAATATGCATTAGGTTTATGAAAGGGAATAATAAGGCGTATGACATAATTTTTTACTTCCATGTAAGTTGCCTTAATTTTCTATGTAGACTTGTCATAGCATGGACACCTCCTTGTGCATGAACTTTTAGCCCTAAAATCTACTTGCAATATGGAACAATCTTCCTTCCATGAACTTGGTAAGTAATTGAGATTGAATTAGGGAGAAGGAAAACCCAATAGAAGACCAAGTTAGGAGATAAATTTAAGTAGGAGAAGAATAAACCCATGGATACATTTTTAATGTATTTGTATTTGTGGGTTTGTTGCATCACACTTAAAGAGTATTAGCGCATAACATATGTGGTACATGATAAGTCCCTTCATGTTCTCATAGCCTATTAGTAGGAATGAACATGCTAGCAAAGAAAATATAAGAGCACTTTTAGTCATGAATTTTATGTTACCTTGTATTGTAAGAAATCCTAAATTTAGTATGCATAGGGCACAACTAGGGTATAGTCAAAATGGAGCACGTAGTAACCAACCACTACTATTGAATCCATAGATGCATCAAGGAAGCATAAATATGTGTTTATGTTGAGAACAAGACCAACAACCACACACAAGGGTCAAAGTACCATCACATCATACTATATTATTCAATAAAACCCCTAGGTAATGGTGCACATAGTTTTTAATAGTTGTAGGGATAATATGTTTTAAAAATTAAGTTGATATTTTGTATCCTTTTATTCACCTTTGCATCTCATGGATAGCACATAGCACATATTGATAAATATGCACATCATTTAAAATAGTTATTAGCCACATTGTAGCTACTATCTAATAAAATTTTGACATGCAACCTTCATTGTTTGGAGCTAAGGCATATAAAAAAAGTCTTCAAGTCAAGAACCAAGCATGGTTAGTGTAGTGTCAGAAATTATCACCCTTGATAATTTCACACTAGATTTCACACCCTCTTAAGTGCATGTACCTAATTATGCTTACAAACTTCCTATTTAATTGTTGTTTTCAAATAAAAAACAATTATCCTTATTTTATGGACTTTAACACAACTCAAAAGGGCTTGACTAGGGCAACCCATGCCCCTATCCCACCTAATCAAACCCTAAATTTCAAATTTTTTTGTTAGCTTCAATATGTTTAAGAATTCAAATCCAATTATTGGCTTGTCTTAATAGTTAATGTGAAATATGTTTAAACTCATTTAAATATAATTTCTTCCCTTCATTTGAACATCTATTGAATTGAATATCCTTTTAGCATCCTAAAGGAAATTAATGCAATATCAAGAGCGGAATAAGAAGAAGATCTACAATGCAATTATAACCAATTACAAGTATGAAACACATTAATAAATTCTTGTTCATTCATTGTAAGATGGTTCATGATCATGATTATTATTATGTGCACTAACACTTGTAGGATATCCAAGCATCCTCCTATTTCTCCTAGTATGTGATGACCAAAGTGACTCCAATCCTAAAATATTAGAAAAATAGATACTCTAGGATTCGACTCTAGGGTTTAGGCACCTTCCCTTATTTCATGTAGTATGTGGGTGGTTTGATGGATTTGGACAAGGTTTAAGATTGACTTACAACATAAAAGGTGAGTCAACTTGCCCTTGACCAAATCTAGAATGAAATGCAATATAATGGCTAGGCTAATGATGAAAATTACTATTCTGATGCAATTATAGCAAACACATAAAGTCGTAGAAATTTTCATGCTACAGTAATGGATAGAGCAGGAGATTGTGCACCTGTGATATGAATTTGAAGTTGATTTCTTAGGACTAGGTTGCCCTGGGTGACTATGTCCTAGTACAAGAATCCCAGATCTGATTTCACAATTTTCTAATGCCAGATCAAAGCCTTTTGTTTCCATTTATTACACTATCATATCTCTATTGGATATTGTTGTAATTAAGTTTCTATTTATTGTCAAGTTGTAGGGTTACGAAGACCTGAAACCTACACAATCAAAGAGAGAAGAAAGGTTGTTCCATTTAGGGGCTTGTCTTAGTCAAACCTCATGTTAGTGTTTCCACTTCCAAAATGGCAATATCAATGATAATGACAAAGCTAAATGATGAAGGAATGATGAATCAACAATGGACTACAACTCACCACTCAAAAAATGGCTTCCTTGAAGGATTGAACTCATACAAGATCTCCTCAAGGCTTGATTTTTGTTGGCTTGATTTGCTTGAAGACCTACAAGGGTTACAAACAATATGAACAAACTCACATACAATTTGACATGACACTTTGTTACTCATAAACATTGCCCCTCCCTTTTTTAAACTATCCTTCCTTATGTACCTTAGCCTTTTTATTTTAAATTTGTGTTTAGGTGGTGTTTTTTTGTACTTCTCGAACTCAAGTAGGGTGTTAATTAGTTTCCCTAACCACCTGCTTTACCTCATTTTGAGTTTTTAACACAACTTACTATTTTCTTAAGGGGAGGGGCTATATGTATGTAAATAACCCACATGATGATTTATCACATGTCAAAAGTTACCTAGTAGCTTACCTCATAAGTTATATCTATGGGTGATATTCTTTTAATGGTTTGGAACCCAAGCGGTGTTTTATTAAGTTACGCAAACTACCTATTTTTTTGCCCAAAAGCCTTCAGTTATTAATGGAATGACAGTTATTTTAATTCATAAACCATTGCATTATGCAGAGAAGAAAATTAGCATTTTTCAGGTATAATATGAACAAGAATAAAACAAAGACATGCATATAGTTCCACAGAGATAACAAAAGATATTTTGTTTATATATATGAAAATACATGTATACAGTGCATCGACACTACAAAGTTGGTTGATTTGACTGTAAAAGCTGGTATCGATAGAAAAAGACAAAAAGAGACATTCTTCAAATGTAGGGTGAACATTAGGACTCGGATGCCCTCAATCACAAACTAGAGGCATTCAACCTGAGCAGGGGACAATAGTTTATCATGTGGCTATAGTAATTGGGCAAAGAGTCCCATATCATTCCTCACAATTCTCACATGAGAGGAGAAATTGTTTCCTTCACTGTCTCATTTTGAAGAGTCAACGTAAATGGTGTCACCTGTCAGTTCACTTTGAGGATAGTGATTGAGCCCAACGAGAGCTACATTGACACGATGATGGAATTCATGCTTCACCAAATGTTCCAATGCTCTTACTCCCCAGTCGTAGTGGCCAGAGGTTCTGATGACTGTGTACACAAAACACTCTAATAAAATGGTATTGTGCACATGTTCCTGGCTCATAAATGCTTCACCTAGAATACTGTGAAGCACCTATTCTTCCACCTCACTTTGTATCACAAATACTTCCTTCAACTTATTCAACAGATGCTTGAAAAAATGGGCTACATCAAATCTCCTCCAGAACAATGAAGTCATTTATAGAATCGACATCACTCTGAGTGATCGCCATGTTGGATGCTTTTGAATCATGAAGAGTGGTGATGTTGATTGAATTTATAGAAGGTTGGTTAAACATTGGCGTTTTTCTCTTAGATTTGATGGGATGATAGCTTGGCTTAAATGAATGGTTGATTTGAAACCAACATTTAATCATATCCTTAGCTGGTAGCATACACGTGATATCATATGGTTTTCTCTTAAGACTCCATTAATTATTTGTTTGTGTAAAAGTTTAGTAGGTGACCGTTGGTGAAAACAAGATCGATTTTCTTTCCTAATGCCCTTTCATTTATCAGGATAATTATTTCAGTTGATCTCAGTAGTTTCCAAGAAATGGTGAAGAAACAAGAAGCTTGCCAACTTAGTAACAGCTTTAGCAATCATTTGGTGAAGTTGGTTTGCTATATATTAGGAAAAGGAAGAAAGAATGGGGGTCGGTCCTCTAAAAATACATTTTTTGGTGTTTTCGAGATGGATTTGGTCATTTATTTCATGTTGTAATAATTCATAATCTTTGAGTTGTGGATTTCATGAGATGCTAGGTATGCTAATCTTTGTGTTACGTGTGTGACAGAGTTGTGTCTTCTTTGTGAGATGAGATTTATGGTGTCCATTTATTACAGTATGATCTTATTTCTTTTGATGAGATAGTCATAGGTCTTTTCAACCTTTGTGTTGATTGTTTATGGTTGTTGTTTGCACATTCGTGTTAGTTTCATATTTATGAACTAGCGTATGTTTCCTTTCTTGTTTTCTAGTTAAAAGAATACACATGTTTATTTAGTTTAGATAAATTAATTGCATATCATTTGAGGGAGTTGTACCTCCAAAATTTAGAGAGAAGCCACAAATGCAATTGTGGTCTTTTTAGAGTTGTTAGAAAATTGATACTAGTGCTAAACTAGGCTGAGAGTCATTGATTTTAATCATGTTTATCATGATCCAGTTCATTCGCTAAAAATATTTTGGAAACTCAGTTGGGGAAAAAGAAAAAAAATGAATTGAAAACGTCTAACAACGTTCGTCACATCATGTTGCAAGATGATACTTCCTCATAATAATGTGTTTCCTATTTTGCAACCAGATTTAGATTGGATAGGAGCATAATAAGAAGACATTGTTTCGCAATTGAATGCGCTCGCTTAGAGATACAGGAGGAACGCAGGAGATTATATGTGAGTGAATCTTGCCTTGGAAGAAGAGGAAGAGTTGATCCAACGCCCAACTTCACCTGTAATTAAACGTCCTCTAAGGTTGGTATTTGTGTAATATGACAACCCTCCTCATTATCCCAATCATAGGCCTAATCAGTTGTTCCATCATCCACAGGGTCCACCCCTTCCTCAACCTCAAAACCCACCTCCAACTCATCCACCACCCAGAAATTAACTCAATAATTTTATTTTCCATATTTTCACTCCCTTGTGAGTTGGTGACTCTGATCATCCATGGCCTTGAATCTTTAGTGTAATCACGTTAGCCCTCTTGCCTTGTCACAGTATCATGACTTACCCAATGTTTCCTGAAAGCAATTTCCTAAATTCTTCGATCAAGATGCACAATATCTTGAAGAACATATCTTGGCTATGACTACGGTGAGTGAAGTTTTGGGAATTCAAGAAGAAGACATTTTTGTGAGGATCTTTATTGAAATTTTAATTGAGAAAGCGGTAGAGTGGTACCAGGAACTTGAAAAGGGGATTGTTACAAGATGGAATGCCCTTAAAACAAATTTTCTCCAACACTATAATATTTCATTCAATATCGCGACCACTCTATGACTTTTTTTCGAATCATGAAGGATAAGGCCGAAATGATGAGGGATTTTGTGTACCATTTCAACCGGTTGCTTCAGCAAATTCCTGTTCCAGAAAGTCCCAGTGAGGAAATCCAATTTCACATATTTATTTTTGCTCTATATCTTGATATTCAGTTGATCCTCAAAAGTGATAAAATTCAAGGAATTGAAAGAGCCCAATTGGAAGCGATAAGTGTTGAGGATGATTTTATAACTGTGGGAAAGTGGAAACATGACAATGTGAAGCTTGAAGTTAATTGTAAGGTATCCCTTGAATTCCTAATTGAATTTCATGAAGAGGTAAAATCTCCTCGCCCGACTGCTGAAGATATTAATCTAATAATTTTTGGTAACATGCAGTAGTTTAATGAAGAACAAGATCAACATTGTAATGATCAAACCCTTAGTTTGTATACCTCATTTGAGGTTGAAGGTGATCTTAGTTCATCTAGGGATGATGAACATGATACATCATAGAAGACAATGCTAATCATTTCTCCCTTTCAATTCAAGAATGAGTCTTTCTCTTCTGAGGCTAATTTAAAGGATCTAGTGCCAGATTTTTCTTCCATCCTTGAATAGGAATTTTTCTCCTTCAAAGAAGCAGAGGATGAGACTACATTCTTTCACCTGGAGGAAACATGTGGTACTTCCCAAGAAGAGATGAAATTTTTAATTAATCTTAATCCTCTTTTCTTTTTTGATGAATTTGAAGTATATGACAATCCTCTCTTTACAAATTTCATCGATGATCAATCTAGGTCCGAGGTTGAATATTGTATATCAATGGTTGAAAATAGTCACAATCAAAGAGACGTTGAGGAAACTACTAATCCTATATTGAAGGAAGGTGAGAACTTCCAGATTGATGCACAACCAGTGGTTAGAAGTGAATCGGTTTTCGCTTTGTCTCAATCTATAAAGGTAATTATCACTCATGATAATAATTTGATAACAGAAAGGTGTGATGAAGTTAAAAAATATATTGTTCCCCATTATGATTTCTCAAAAGAAGGAGGAGTGTCTGAGAGATGTAATGTTGGGAAGGAGTCTAGAACTTATAATTTTGTATTATAATTAGATATACCTAGTTCAACGGGCCTCGTCTATAGAAAGTGGTTGATAAAGGATGGTCTAGTATTGGTGGGGTGGGAAAAGGATGAAATTTTAAATGAAGAATGGTTTTTCAGAGGATTGCTTGGTAGCATTTGTGGAGTTCTCTGCATTTACACCAAGGTATTCTTATTCTTCAACTTGATTCAAAAGCTTTATGCTAAGGTGGGCCTTTTTAGGGATGGAACATTCTTCTCTCAATCAGTTGTTGGGTTCGTATGAGTTTTCTTTTCTTTTTCCCTTCCTGTAGGTTTTACTTGCCTTGTAAATAGCCAATTTTATTTTAATGATTTTTGGTTTGTTGTTTAGTTTTGGCATCCCTCTCATTTTGACTCCATGCCCCATGGAAAGGACTAATCACACATGTTGGGTTCTTTGTGTCCTTTACAGTCCTTGTCCCCAATCAGAGCCACTGTTACTCATAAACATGACCCCTCCCTTTTTCAAACTATCTTGCCTTATGTGCCTTCACCTTTTTATTTTAAATTAATGTTCAGGTGGTGTTTTTTTGTACATCTCAAACTCAAGCAACATGTTCATTAGTTTCTCTAACCACTTGCTTTACCATTTGTATTTTTATTTCTTTGGCTAAGCGGTGTTTAATGACTTTGTCTTAACTTACGATTTTCTAAAAAGTGGTGGGCTATATGTATGTGAATAACCCACGTGATGAGTTGTCACATGTTAGAAGTTACCCAGTAGCTTACCTTGAAAGTTATATCTATGGGTGATAATCTTTTAATGGTTTGGAACCCAAGCAATAATTTATTAAGTTACACAAACTACCTATTTTGCCACCCAGAAGCCTTCAGTGATTAACCAGAATGACAATGATTTTAATTCATAAATCATTGCATTATGCAGAGAAGGAAATTAGCATTTTTCAGGTATATTATGAACAAGAATAAAATAAAGACATGCATACAGTGCCATAGAGATAACAAAAGGTATTTTGTTTAAATATATAAGAAAATATGTGTATGCATTGCATCGGCACTACAAAATTGGTTGATTTGACTGTAAAAGTTGGTATTGGTAGAAAAAGACAAAAAGAGATATTCTTGTTTAGATACGCAAGGCAAACATCAGGACTTGAATGCCCCCAATCACAATCTAGAGGCATTCAACTTGAGCAAGGGATAGTAGGTTATCATGTGACTGCAGGAATTGGCCAAAGAGTCCCATATCATTCCTCACAATTTCTGCATGAAGAAGAGCAAATGCTTCCTCCACTATCTCATTTTGAAGAGCCAATGTTATACAAATGGTGTCACCTATCAGTCCACTCTGAGGATAGTGATTGAGCCTAGCAATAGCTACATTAAAATGATGATGGAATTTAGGCTTCACAAAATGCTCCAATGCTCCTACTCCCTAGTCGTGGTGGTCAAAGGTCTTGGTAATTGTGTACATAAAACGCTCTAACATAGTGGTATTGTGCACATGTTCTTGGTTCATAAATTCTTCACCCAGAATATTGTGAAGCACCTCTTCTTCCACCTCACTCTATATCATAAATTCTTCCTTCAACTGATCTGATAGATGCCTGAACAGTGGGTTGTATTCAATCTGCTCCAAAACAATGAAGTTGTTTGTAGAATCTCCATCACTCTGAGTGCTCACCATGTTGGATGCTTCTGTTAGATTTGATGGGATAATATATTGTATTATATTAATGGCTTATTTGAAACTAGCATTCAATCATATCCTTTTTTGGCAGCATACATGTGCTATCATATGGTTTTCTCTTAAGACTCCATTAATTATTTATTTGTGTGAAAGGTTATTCGAAAATCGTTGGTGAAAATAAGATCATTTTTCTGGCTCGATGCCCTTTCATTTTCCAGGATAATTATTTCAACTGATCTTAGTGGTTTCAAGAAATGGTGAAGAAACAAGAAGCCCACCAACTTAGTAACAACTTTAGCAATCATTTGGTGAAGTTGGTTTGCTATATATTGAGAAAAGGAAGAAAGAATGGGGTTCAGTCCTCCAGAAATACACTTTGTGGTGTTTTCAAGAGGGATTTGGTCATTTATTTCATGTTGTAATAATTCATAATCTTTGAGTTGTGGATTTAATGAGATGCTTAACTTATGTTGATCTTTGTGTTACGCATATGATAGAGTTGTGTCTTATTTGTGAGATGAGCTTTATGGTGTCCATTTATTATAGTATGATCTTATTTCTTTTGATGAGATAGTCATAGGTCTTTCAACCTTTATGTTGATCGTTTATGCATTCCTGTTAGTTTCATATTTATGAACTAGCATTGTTTCCTTTCTTGCTTTCTGGTTAAAAGCATACCCATGTTTATTTTAATTTACATAAAGTTATTACATATCATTTGAGGGAGTTGTACCTCCAAAATTCAAAGAGAAGCCACAAATCCAATTGTGGTCTTTTCAAAGTTGTTAGCGGATTGATACTAATGCTAAACTAGGCTAAGAGTCATTGATTTTAAGCATATTTATCATAAGCCAATTCATTCGCTAACACACTTGGATCTTGAATTGCTACAATAAATATTCTAATGACTACTCTTGACTTGATTGATAATGCTCTTGACAGTGCTTGATCATAAATTACTCAATAATTGCTTGTTCTTGCTAGATAGTCTTTTAACTAGGTATTTATACTGTACAATTATTCTAGTTTCTCAAAAATTAAATCCCGACTGATAACTTTGGACTTTTGAAATTCAAATAATAAAATGACATCTTTGAAATATTTAATTTTGGAGGCAAAATAGGGGGAATTAGTCACCATAGGAAACTGCATTCCAACCCTATTTTATGAAATTTAAGGTGTTGAGGGAAAAATATTAAATAAATGCTTCATTATTCCATTTGAAATTTGTTGAAAAATAATAAAATGGGTCACAAAATGCATAATGTCATAAATTAGGTGTAAAATTGGGTCCATGCACTTAAGGGGGAGCAAAACATAGTGTGAAATTGTCAACAGTGATAATTTATGACACTACAGGTCCAACAAGGATTTCAGATCTAAGCGGCAAGTTCTAGTTGTGCTCTTTATCATTCATTATTTATTTATTTGCCTATATTCCCCTATAAGCACAATTTTTTTATCATTTATCATCATTGTTGTTGTGGAGGTGAAAACATCAAAACAAGGTTTGACCAAGCCCCTATACAACACAGCCCTTTCCCCCTTGTATGTCTTGTAGGTTACATGTTTAAAATTAATTCAAGTGGATTTGGGATCTCAAGGCTTCAAAACCTTAGTTTAATAATTCACGTGTACTCCTTATCAATAAATTAGGGTAAGTTGATTATTTACACACGATCGGACCTCAAATCTAGGTTTTCACAATTAGAGACTTGTAGATACTACTACACCTATACTAGCTCTAAAACCCTATAATTTAGCACTTCTAGACTAGGGTGCCCAATGCCCCTATCTTGCTAGTTCAGCCTCAAATTCAAATGTTGGGTTCTTCTTTGTCTACACTCTCTAGATCTAATTCTTGTTTTTATCTTTCTGTTCTATATATTTTCTAGATTTTGTAATAGTTTATCACTTTAATCCTTATTCACCAATTTTACTACATCTTCCAATCAGTCTTTGTATCCCATAGTCAAACAAAAAGGGAGAAAAACCCTGACCAACCTGTTTGGCTCTCCCTTGAGGATAAAATCCAAATAGTGTCTCTTAGTTACTTTTGTGTCCCTTAATGGCTATGGTGGAGTGAGTGATTTTGAGTGATTTAGGTTAGGTGTTTAACTTAGATCCCATTTCACCATCTTACATTTTTGGGTTCAACCCAAAATATCTTACAATTGCATTTTCTTCTTATTTAGACAACATATATTATGTAATATGATCAAGAAATTATGCTATTTGAATATCGTATTACTCATATGCATTCATTGTATGTTTAAATTTTGAAAATAAAGCATTTCTCTTCTTTGATGAACCAACTTAGATCATGTTGTGCAAGAATTTCTAATTTAATTGCATACTTTTAGATTTGATTTACTTATGTCATGTCCCCTTTTTTTCTAAAATAAGAGTGCTTACTAAAACTAGTAATTTTCCATAATCCAAATACTTTAAGTCAAAGATATTAGGACAACATTGGAATATAATATTATTAAATACTTATGTTGTCATGGTGTAATTTTTATCTAAAAGATAAATAAATATTAAATATTTGGTGGTGCCAACATAGGTGGGTCATGAGTTTTGGAAAATAGCACTTTAACCTCATGTAGGTTCCTCGAATAATGCATTTTGAGTTGTCAAAAGATGCCTTGTAAGTGGTATAATATGAAGGCTAAATTTAGAGGTGTTACAATGCATTTTATGACTTTTGTAAGTGCCTAAAATTGTAGAGGAATATTTGGACGTGAATCCAATGTTTGGTAGAAGTTTTCATATGATAAGAGTCTATAAATATTGGTCATTTTACATGTAGAAGGATCTTTATGCATTTTATAGGCTTATGGTTTCTTTTTCAAAGGTTGAGAAACCATTGAAGGAGTGATCTTCTATGTTGATAAACCAGGGAGATAGAGACTTGCAAGCAATGTGTTTACAAGTCCCCAGAGACAATCTCATCCATAGATTGTATCAGAGTTGAAGGAATTTGGAGATTTTGGCAGTTTCAATGTATTATGTGCAGGAGTAGATGTTTGGTGATTTTAGTGCATTTGTGTTGTTGCAGGTCATTGCATGTTCATTATATGAGTGTATTTCATCCATTTCAGAGGTTTGGATCAGATTTGACTAGTTGGGTATTGTTGGTTTGTTCTCAAGAGTGTTGCATGTGTAGTTTACAAGGTGTGTTCATGCATTTTGGAGTGTTTTAGGTGCAGTTTATTGTATTAGTTTAGTTTTCTATTTTTAGCACCAAATATATGTGCACATCTAGAATATTATTCTCATGCACTTTTTTGTCCAAAACAACTTTCATTTTGGGGTTGTTTGTTGTGATTTGGGTTTCAGTAGTAGCTTCCATTTTATAGTTTTAGCAGTAGCAAATATTGTTATTGGTTGTTATTTTAAAGATCGAATTTGAGAACTTTTTGATGTCTGAAGATGAAAATATTATAAGCTACATGTAGAGGGTAGATGAAGTGGTTGGCGCCTTTAGAGGTCTTGGTGGAAAAGTTAAGGAATCAAAAGTGGTAAAGAAAATTCTTAGAACCCTACCTAAAGCTTATAGTCACACTTCTATTAAAGAATTTTCAAATCTAGATGAGTATTTTAGAGATAAATTGTATGTTTCTTTAACTACATTTGAAATGAGAGAATTTTGTGCAAATAATAGTGTAAAATTTGAGATTTCTTTTAAGGTTGCAAAAATAGAGAAGATTGAAGAACTAGATCAAGAAGTTCTTGATGATGTGGAGGCTAACTTTGTGAGAAGAATGAAAAAGGGCACTAGTAAGTACAAAGGTAATTTTCCTTTCAAATGTTTCATTTGTGGAAAGATAGGTCAAGGTGAAGCCACAATAGTGGTTTACAATTTGATGGAGGAAGGAAAACTGAGAAAAAATGATCCCATGGCAAAAAAATTGGTTTTAGGAGTTCGAATGAACCTACAAGTTCGACTAAACCAAAAAGGGGTTCAAGCAAACCCATTAATTACTGGGCCCACATTTCCCACCCAAAAAACAAAATAAAAATGCATATTGAAGGGGGTTTGAATGAATCAAGGTTTGAATGAACCTTGGTTCGCTCAAAACCCCCTTTTCCCACCCCCTGCTCTCTGGCACAGAAAAAACCAAAATTTTTGCCCTTCGAAGCTCTGGTTGAGGATGAAAATGGAGGAAACTTCATGAACCCAACTAGAATCAGGTAGTCCTCAGAACGAGCTATCCAACGAATATAATTCTAATATGTTTTGATTTTATTATGTATTTGTTTTTTTAGTTTTATTAAACATAGGTTTTTCATCGAAAATGAAGGTCTTTGTTCTACACATGTGGAAAAATAGCAGATTATCAAAAAAAAATTGAAAAATATGAGTGCACCAGATATTGAAGTCCTTGATCCAACAAAAAAAAAAAAAAATTGATATATACAAAAAACGTTACGCGTTATACGGTTGCGTTATGTCTAAATTGTAATTGGTTTGACTTTGAAACTTGATTAAAGAAAAAAATTTCAATAAAAAAATATCTAACCAAGTGGAAGCACTAGATATCGGAGTTACAAATCTAAATTTGAAAGAATTAGAATTTTATCCTTCATGGAAAAAAATTTATGCGTTATACGGTGTGCATCACTTTTTAAAAATGTTATTTTATGAAAAAAAACAGTTTTCGTGGGAGATGGAAAAAGAAGTGCAATTTGATTCCAAAAATTTTGAAAAAAATATTTTTAGAATCTACAGGAAAAATGTGACGAGACTCTAGTTTGCATCATCTTCAAATTCCTCATGGTTTAGCCGCTATATGTGCCCGAATGTGAAGATTTAGTTAAAAAAAATATTTTAGTGTCTAGTTTGGCCAAAAATTGTAAACCACTATTGTGGGATCACCCATCACTATGCTTCAAGATGTATAAATAGAGTTGCGAATGACAAGAACATGGATAATAGAGGTAAAATGATTAATAAAATATATTATGTTATAGAAGATGCAAGTATTTTTAATGATAAATCTAATTATGGAGATGATGATGATGAATTTTTGTTCATGGCTTTAAAAGATGAATCTATTTCTACTAACTCTAAAAGATGTGTAAACGAATGCCCTCTAGAGAGAAAGGAAAATATTTAAGGTACATTGGTATCTGCCTTTCATTCTAGATAAGATAAGAACTATTGGATCATTGAAAATGGTTGGTATAACCACATGACCAGAGATAAGAGTAAGTTTTTTAAACTTGAAAAGTATGATGGAGGACTTGTTAGATTTGGAGATGATTCAGGTGCTAAGATATGGAATAGGTTCAATCAGTTTTGATGGTAAGCATAATATTGATGATGTTTACTATGCTAAGGATTTAAGGCATAACCTCTTGAGTGTTGGAAAAATGTGTAGCAAAGGATATAATCTTGAGTGATCTATGTGCAACTTGTCAAAATCAACTTGAATCTTTTTGGTAGAATCTTCACTAAACAAGGTTGTATTTACAACCAAGTAGCTACTTGGGGAGTTGAAGTATCTAATAATCTCTTGAAAATTAAATTCCATGTCAACTCCTCAATATTCCTTGCCACTTTTGGCTTATTTTTTGATGGGGATAGAGCCGAAATAGCTAATGCCTCATATTTGATCTTAAAACTAAACCCAAAATATTATTGCTCAACCTATTCATCAATGGAAAAGGATTCTTCAACTTTCCTTTTGATTGTATTTAGGGCTATGACAAATGTTATATCCTAGTCATGCAATAGATGTAGACCAACTTCCTACACCATGCTTCTTGCCTCTTTAGGGGTTGTATTTTTTACTTTGAATTCAACCTATTTTAGGATCTCCTTAGTAACCCCTCTATTTGTGATGGGCTTGCCTCTCCTTTGGCTTTATTCAATTTTTCATGAAACTCCTCCCTTTTTAGCATCAAAACAAAATATTTGAACTCTTTTAAGTTTACAAATTCATTATAAAAAATGAATTGTGTACAATCCAAGTCCCTTATATCATTAGCCTCCTATCCACCACTTCTTAGACTAATAACTAACCTGTAACCTTAAGGAATATCAATGATTTGTACTCTTTGGGGAGAAGGCATAATTTGATTTACTTCCTCTTCTTCAACCACATTCTCTTAAATATCCTTAGTCTTTGCTACTTCTCCAACATCTATGGAATAAGCGAGTAGAGGTAGTTGCATAACCTTCCTCTTCTTCTTTTGTTGCTCTATAAGAGATGCAATTGATTAAGCATGTGCCTTTTGTAAATTTTGTACCTCCATTCATGCTTTGCATTTTCCCACATGCTCATATACCTCAATCATTCTCTATGGTTCTTCATGTTGTGGTATTTCTTCTATTTTATTTTTGGACACTATTGAAGGATTATATGCTAAATATTTTAAAATTATCCATCATGATGTTGATCCTAGTGATAGGATCTTTGATTTCATGAAATGCTCCTAGATAATTAGGGTTCTCTTTCTTCCTTTTTTCTTCTCCCTTCCAAATTTTAACCCTTTTTGTCCTCTTCACTTCTACTTCATGATCGTCTAGGCAATTTCTAATCACATCTTCCTCAAATAGCACCTTGTGATAAAAATTGGACTTCCTAGCACTAAGTTTGACCTAGTTTATAAATCCCTCTGGGTCATTGTCTATTTTTAGGTCCAAGCCTATTCTGTATGATTGTAGAATTGGATATAAAAGCTCTAATCCTTCTTTTCTTATGAGGACAAAATCTAAAAATACTAGGTAAGCTAGGAATAAGGACCCATTCTTATGACTTCTCAAATTAATTTTGTGTGATATATTTAGTTGCCAAATTATTTTCATGTAGGCCAATCTTTTTGGTACATATCTAGGTAGAATATGTGGCCTAACTAGAGACCCATAGATTATGATCACAATGGTATTCAAATGGAGATACCAATCTCCCCAATTGTGTTGAATTCCCAAACCAAGTACCCTATCTTTTGATCTTATAAAATCCATTATCTCCTTTGGTAACCTATCTATTTTTGCACCTATAAATCTTAGTATCTACCTTATGAAACATTCTTCAAATAACACATAGTTGGATTTTTGGCAGTGCACATCCCAAATGTATGTCCAATATTTTACTAAAAGTGGTAAATTCTTGTCATCATGCATCCTTAGTTTTAGAGCCTTGTCTCGAACATTCCTTCCTCTATATAGAAACATGTGACATGGAAAAGAGTACCATTTGAAGTGAACTACCCTTCTATCACCTTTGATTGCCACTAATTATTTTTTCATTTCCTCTATAATAAATGAGGAAAAATCAAATTCTCTATTGAGGTCCATATTATGTATGTCAACCACTATCATCATTAGGGGAACTAGAATATGGGTCTTGACATGTCCTTTCCCAAAACTTGGCATAGGGCATGATAATTTTTGATGAATTAATCTTCAAAGATGTCCTCATTGAATGGCTCCAACTCTATAGGGGTAAACCTTACTAGTCTTCTATCTGCACCCCTTATTCTGTGATTTGGAAACCAATTTATCCTATAGCTTCCCCTATCATTCTAATACTCTTTTATCAAGAGATTAAAATTTATAGCCTTATTTTCTACTAAGTTTAGGTTAAAAACATCTACAATATATGTCTTGTCAATTCTAAACAACTCACCACCATTCATGGTTGAAATAACCCTAGCATTATCATTATACTTCTTTTCCAAATGAATTCAACATTGATGAAGATGTTTTAACATAAATGCAATTCTATGGCTTTCTTAAATGCAAACAAAGTAGAAGGAAAAACCCTAGCAATAGAGACGTATACAAATTTATAAACAATTTGGCAAATTTGGGTAGAATTAAGGAAATTTTTAAGTTCTTAAAAACCCTAATTTTCTTTTGAGATGATTGGAGAGCATGAAAATCAATAAATTCTTCACACCAGATAGTTTTATGGACTCTTTTGAATTTAAATGAGTTCTTATGGTGGTGAACCACCAAAAATTTAGCTTTGAACCTAGGGCAAAAGGATTCCCTCTACTAGGCCCTTAGGGTTTTTCACCCTAGGAGCTCTTGGTGTGTAGGAATGACACTCTTGCCTCTTGGTGGTTACAAGGTTTTTGGAAGTTGCATTCAAAACGGAGGGGTTGATTGATGAATGTTGTGATATGTGTGTGTATTGTGTGGCTAGAAACTAAAAGTAGAATGATACTAATATAATGTATGCAATGACAATAAAGTAAATCTAAGCTAATGCAAACTAATCTAAGATGACCTAAATGAATGCAATACATAAGGTAAATGGGAAATTTGAGAACTTCTACACCTGGAAATATGATGTTGCAGATGAATGGTCTTGGAATCCCTTGGAAAATGTCTAAAAACAACAGGAGGACACTTACGCCAAGTGGGGCGACCTAGTCCTCCAACCGGGAAACTCTGCCAAAACAGGTTTCGGGGAAAAGGGTACCCAAAAATGCAAAAACCCCTTTATGGGCTTAGCACTGGGATAAGGTCGTCAGTAGGGGTAACCTAGTCCTCTTGATGCTTTCCGAGGATTTAGGGTTTGATTTTGTGGGTCCCCACTAGTGGCTCCTTCTTTTGTAGCAATCTATGTTTGAAACTCTCAAAAGTGACCTGCAACTTATCTCCTTGTTCCTCCTAGGGTTTGATGCTTTGATGTGACTAGGGTGGAATGTTTGTACTTTCTCCAACACTTTGTACTTCACTAAACCTACATACAAACCTGCAAACACATGCAAAGACCAAGAGAATGTTGGGGTTACAAAATAGGGGTTTGCCTAAGTCAAACCCCTTTGATGGTAACTAAACCCAAATGAGATAAAAAGCCAAAGGAAAGTAAGATTGAATGATAAACAATGTAAATTCTCACCAAATCCTTTGTTGTTGAGGTTTGCAACATGTAAGAGCAGCTCCAATGGAGGTTGCTTGAAACCCTTGTACTTGAATGCTTTCTTTGGAAGTCTTGAGTGCTTGAGTACTTGTGAAGAGATGTAAAAATGAGCTTGGGAGAGACTAAGAGAGGCAAAATGAAGATGAAAACCCTTATTTATAAATTTAAAACCCTAATTTTCTTGAAATGCAACATGATAGGCCAACACTAGGATTTTGGAGGCAAGATTCCCATTACATTTTATTTAAAATTTAAAATTTATGCCAAAAGGGACTAAGTCACCCAAGGTGATGACCTAGTCCACTTGGGCAATTTCAAGTGGTGTTCGAGAATTAATTTGTGTTTAATGAAGTTTTCTAGATTTTCCTCCCGAAGCACACTTAAGTCAGGACTGAAAGTACATTAAAAGGACAAATTAGCATAGAAAAAGGGTTAATTTAGGGGTGATAAGCCTAGATAAATGTGAAAATGCATTACAACACTTTTTCATAAGGCTTAGAAAGAGGTAAGAAGGTTTTGTTTAGGTGAATTATGTTGAAATGGTCTTAGAAAGGTGAGGAAATGTGTTACAACACTTCACAATACCTTAATAAAACACTGATAGGTTATTGTTGAATTGCAAGCTTACAAGGCTAAATCAAGGTAAAACAAGGCCAAAATCTAATGGAAAAGGCCAAAATGAGTGAAAAAGTGTCAAGGTCTACACTTTTTGGCAACACAGGTGGATAAAATCACTAAAATTTGGTAGATACTAATCATTTTTTATTACTACTCGTCCACACAAACATAGTTTTCACAACTAACCATTTTGAAATTTTGAATATTAGTCGTCGATCTTTGGATGGCATGGGTGAGATCAATGATGGTCACAACCTTTTATTTTATTGAAAAAATATTTTTCTAAAGTTGTGACATGTTAATAAATTGGGCCAATGAGAATAAACCATGTTAAAACCACTTTACACATCATTGGACAAGGGCCCACCTCGATCGCAAGGTCCTCGAATGGAAACATACAACTGAAACCATGTGGGATTGACAAGAACATGTGTCATCGTTGCGCATGATCACATCTTTTCCTGAAAATTTCTTTTATGAACCCACGATGTGAAGAGGGGATGTGATATAATTCCATGTGGAGTTGACTTAACATTGGCCACTTTGAAGAGAATTGAAAATATGTTGGGCCCACAACATGTCAGGGACGTGTTACAATTTTACAAAATCACATCTTTAAGCTTTCACCTTTAACGAGAACATGTGATAAACCATTAAGGTGTGACACCAATAAGAATATTCCAATGAAGGATGACATGACATAAAGAAAGCTAAAAAATAACACCTACCATGACACATGTCACAAAACCACACCATCACAACTTTGAAATTTTTGGAAAACAAGAACATGTGATGCAATAAGAATGCAACATTTTTCACCAATGAGGATTGAAGTGGGGATCACCTGTTGGGTGCATAATGAAGGAAACTTAAGTGACCTTAAAATCATATGTGAAAATATTTATAAGTGGTCACTAGGAAAATGAGGGTAATTGGCTAATGAACACGAAGGTTTCCAAAAGTAATTGAAGTGACCAGGAATGGGCCAAGAAATTCACTATCAAAATAGAACATGAAGTGACTAGAAAAATCACAAGCCATCTAGGGTTTAAGATTTTAGGGATTAATAGTTAGAAAATTCTTGGAATAACCCATAAGAATTTCAAATTCCTAACACCTACTATAATTTAATGGCATGAATGAGCCACAATAGTAAAAGCAAAACTAATGATTACATAAATGCAATATGCCGGCTATTTCAATATGGATGAAAATGTGTTTATAAGAATCTTTACAAGTGATTTACAAGTAGGCATAGATAAGATACTCCACCAATAGATGTAAATGTATAATCAATATGGAATAAATGATATGTAATCACATGTGTATTAAGTACATATACACCAAACTAGGAAAGTATAATTTATGTGATGCAAGTACAACCTACCCATCTAGATGCCTACATAATCATACTTATCCTATCTTAGGCACATAAAACAAAATAAAGTAATAAATTAAAATCAAGGAAAATAATATACACCTACATTTACCCCTTATATATAGATAAGACTATTTAGACCCTTTAGTTCCCTTTCCTACTTAACTCTCTTGACCTAACTAATTATGCACAACATAAAATATTATTTTTCACAACATGGTTTACCTTATTGGACATGAAATGTAGTCTTAACATATTTTCACAAATATTTTTCCACATTCAGTGGTTATTTTTCTAAAATAGGGTATGTATCATTTTATTACATATGGCTTATTTCTATATGGCATATTGATGCATTACATTCTTAGGTGCATTTCATGATCAATTCTATTTTTTTCACATGGTTTTTATAGATTTATTACCATTTCTAGTGCTAGCACAATTTTTGAGATTATTTCATAGCTATAGATAATAATAGATTATTTGTCTAATCATGATTATAAGATACAAATCTTGCAATATCATCACTTATGATTGTTCATGTGGGGAAATATTTTAACTTCATATCTATATGGTTATAAATGTCATATTCAAAATTTATTATATTACATATAATGTTATTCAAAATTCCATCAAATGAATTATATAGTTACAAGGGGAAAATTTAGATGGTTGAAATCTTCTTTGGTCTTTCATCCTTATCCCATCCCCATGTTTTTATTTTAGATCCATGCTCATGTTGAAAACACAAGTATACTGAGAGGGGGGTGAATCAGTTTACCATTAAACTTTAAATTTAATCACTAAACATTAAAATATCAAAAGTAATAATAAAATCAATCACACAAGATAACTCCAAATTTATATGGAAACCCTAAAGGGAAAAACCGTGGTGAGAAAATTTTCTTGGATCTACCACCCAAATCCAACCTCACAAGAAAATTCAGATATTGCAAATGCTTTTGCAAGCACCAACCCATTGTAAACACCAATCCCAAAAATATTTTATAAGCACTAACCTAAAGGGCACACCAATCCCCCAATCTAAGCACCAACTCAGGAAAACAAGAGGCATCAACCTCAAATGATTACAAGAGGCACAAACCTTAGAATACACTAAAATGGATAGAGTAAAACTTACAAACCTTTTAAACCACTAAAAATGTATTTGCATGAAAGGGAAAGAGGACTCCCCAATTAGGCCCCTGGGGTTTTTCACCTGGGAACTTGGATGGAAGAATGACTCTCTTTCCACTTAATGATATGTTTTTTGGTGATTTCATTCAAAGGATAGGAGTTGAATAGGTTTGTGTTATGTGTGATGAAGTGTGTCTAAATGCTAGAATGTAATGAAACTAAAGTAACTATGAAATATAAACAAAAGAAAATGTAAACTATATGCAAGGTAAAGTGAATGACCTAAATGTATGAAAATTAAAAAGAAACTGGAAAAGACAGAAATGGTGCACCTAAGAATTAAAATTTGCAGAAGAGCAGTTCTTAAATGTTCTGGAATCTACTGGTAATATTCCCAAGGACACTTACACCAAAATGGGTGACCTAGTCCTCTTCTCAGGAAATTTTGCCAAAACGATTTTCTTGTAAAAGGGTATCCAGAAACACAAAAACCCTTTTTCAGGCTTGGTACAAGGAAAAGGTATCCAATGATAGTGATCTAGTCCTCCTGATACTTTCAGAAGTTTCGAGGTCTGAATCTGTAGGCCCCCAATTGCACTTCTCTTTCTAACAGAGACCCATGTCTGAATCTTCAGAAAATGACCTGTAAGTTGTCTTTTAGCTCCTCCTAGGGTTTTGTTGACTTGAGTTGATGTAGATGGAATAATGAAACCTTTTTAACACTTTTCTCCTTGACTAATCTGCATACAAACTTGCAAAGTACACATGCAAATAGAAGGAAAAGGTTAGGGTTAGAGAATAAGGGTTTGCCTTAGTAAAACCCTATGTTGGTAATCAAACCCAAATGAAATAGAAATAAAAGGGAAGATGATTGAACAACAAGTAGATGTAAACACTCACCAAACCCTTGTTGAATATTCCTACAACATGGAAGAACCAACTCCAATGGAGGTTGCTTGAAGTGCTTTATGCTTGAATGCTTGTTGCTTGCTTGAGAAGATAGAGTGCAAGAGTGCTTGCGAAGATGAAAATGATGTAAGGGGGGGGTGAAGGTGAGAACCCTTATTTATACATGTTATGCCCTAATTTCTTAAAAATAACACATGATAGGCTGACCTTAGGGTTTTCGAGGCAAATTCTTGTTAAGATTTTGACTAGGTCACCCAAGGTGGTGACCTAGTCCACTTGGGAAAATTCAAGTGGTGGTCGGGAATTAAATGGTGTTTAATGATGTTTAACGGGCTTATCTCCCAAAACAAACTTAAGTCAGGCCTAAAAGTATATTAAGCCACAAATTTAACATAAGGAAGGGTGAATTTGTTGATGACAAGCCTAGGAAAGTGTGAAAATACATTACAACACTTTACAACACTTTGGCACAAGGCTTGAAAAGGGGTAAAAAGGGGTTTTTTAGATGAATTGTGTTGAAAGGGTCTTAGAAAAGTGAGAATATGTGTTTCAACACTTCACAACACCTTTGTATAACATCGTTAGGTTGTTGATTTGCAAGTGTTCAAGGCCTAATGCCACATTATAGCATCATATCAAAGCAAAATCGGGCCAAAATCCAAAGGAAAAGGCCCAAATGAGTGAAAACGTGTCAAGGCTACACTTTTTGGTGACACACCTTCCTTTGTCTGAACAGCTCACAAAATGAATTTGCACATTTTCGCTCAATTGTTTGGGCAGCTCCACATCCACACCCTAATCTTCTTCACCCAAACAACCTTTGTTTTGAAAGATAGGACACTAAATGCTCAAACATATCACACATTAGTACATAGACACATTTCTACACTATTCTTCACACCATTCAACAACCTGAAACAATTTGCTTAAATACCAATTTGGGTTAAATGATACTATTGCAATGTCAGCATGTACCAAAAATTAGAACTTCTAGTGATAAGAAATTCAGCCTATGAAAATATTCCATTATCACTCCTATGTCGACCTGAGAAAAAAAAAATTCAGAACCAAGAACTAGCTATTGAGCATGTTTGAATGTGGAGTGTTGATCTTCCTTTTCACGAGCTCCAATGCACAATTAAAATTCAAAACCCAATACTCTTCCCTTTAGAATAGATTCAACCAATAGGAAACAACCATGGAAAAGTCTTAGATGCATGTCACAATCTCACAATATCGTAAGACCTTCTCTCCTCTCTATAGATGTGTGATAGCCATTTGTTCCATCATTGAAAATTCATGACATTGAACACGCATCAACAATGTGCAACACCACAATTTAACCATTGTCAAAATGAGACCAAAATGCACTTTCACACTAGTGTTACATCTATCCCTCTAACATCACCCTAGACATGCATTGATGTAGTAGAATCTAGGGTGTAAGAGAAATCTCGCATCACCCAAAAAAATGTTTTTTCTTTTAAATAAGGGTTAAATTTGGTAGGTTATGTCAATGGGCCCTTGGTCTACTAGTGAAGTTGAAAGGTTCGGAATGAGCCCACTAGGGTGTTGGAGTGAAAAATACACTGAGAGGGGGGGGTGAATCAGTGTTTATAACTTAAACATTTTAAACTGAAACTAAAAAGAGCCATACATATGTTCTCATTTATCAATGATAGTGTCGTTCATGTATTCGAATGCAATCATATAAACTGAAATGAGTAATGTAACATTGCATTTTAAAGTTGTAAAGTACTAAAGCAAAAGAGTCACAGAGGCACAAATAAACACAAGATATGTCGAGTGCAAAATCCTCCTGGGGTAGAAAAACCACTCCTAAACCCGTTGCCTTTTTCAGGCTTTCATTTCAATAATTTATTTTGACAAAGCCTCAATGGCAGATTTCTGAGCACCGACTCAAGGAGCACCAACCCCTCTATTTAGAGACACCAATATCAAGGAGCACCAACCCCTTTCCTGCTATTTAATAGAGGGTACAATAGTACAGAAGATCTCTTTGTTTCACTTGATTTCTGTCAAGTGCCTCTTGACAGACAAAACATCAAATTTTCAAGAGTCAAAATTGACTCTTCAAAATTCCATGCATTATCTAATCTCAATGCAGCTTGAGGAAAAATCCTATCATAGTCACAATACAATCTCATCAAACTGTATTACAATAATGTATCTTTCTTTCTTTTCTCACTATTTGATTTTCAATCTTTTTCCATACAGAAACTATAAATCTGACTACACACTATGTTTCCCAATTTTCAGTATCAAAGAATAGAATAGACTTTCACATCTCTAAATAGTAATACCCTTGTTTCAAGTTTTTGATTTTCTGTCATGATAGAACCATAAACTCACTGTTTTGGCTTTTTACATAAAACATCATTACATATTGGAAGTATTACCACTGTTACTCGAATTTCACTTTCCAAAAAATTATACAAGGTTGTTTTCAGGTTACAGAATAACTGTCAAGTAACAGTTCTAATGTTGCAGTGATCATAAGAGAAGGATTCTTCCTTTCTGTCAAGGATAGAACAGCTAACTGAAAAAGTAATACCTGCGAAAACCAAAAACGCATTTCTCATGAGAGATTTACCAGGTTTGTAAAATGACAGAGCAGCTCGAGCTCTTTCCCCATTCGAGCTTCCAACTGATGGCAAGAAACCAACAGGTGAAATGACCAATGTCATGGTCTTTCTATTTTCCAATACGCTGCCAAAGATCAGTAAACCAGCTACTAGAATAGTGAAACGGCTATGAGATAAACAACTCAATGATGGCAGCCAGAATAGGGTTTCAAACCCTTTGAAGCAAGTGAATCGAAATTCTTTGCTAAGATTGATAAAATTTTGGAGTCTGAGACGACAGTTAATGAATTATCAAAAAAAAATTAATAGATTTTGAGATCCACTCTCTTACCGCACAGTCGTGGTCATACTTCGGACTACCCGTGGTATAGCGGTAGCTCCTTGTGAACCGCTAACCGTTTCCACCGCGTTATCATGGTTACACTTCTAACAGCCCACAGTGTAGCAGTAACTGTCTTGCTTGCCGCCAATGGTTACCACCGCACTACCGTGGTTACCTTCCTGACTGCCCGCGATGTAGCGGTAGCAGTCTTGCTTGCCGCTAGCTACTTCCACCGTATTACCGTGGTTACTCTCATAACTATCTGCAGTACCACGGTAAGACATCCGCGGCCTTACCAAACACATGTCGAAAAACTCATTAATACCATGCATTATTTCATGAATAGTGTTGAACTCATAAGACTTAAAGTTCCCAAAAAGTCAAGGCAAAGTCACATCCAATGTGACATAAACCATAATCAAACCTTTTATGACTGCAATCGGCCTTGAGGCCCGAAATAAATGACAACCAATAAACCTAGAGAATATTTTTTTTTAAAGGACAATTGCAATACCATAACCAAATAAAGTAATGCCAATTTGACATCTTCAAATGTCCATTGTTATATGATGTGTCGATGCCAAGATAATGGAAGCTGGATATTATGCAATATTCTGAATGCCATTCTCCCATACCAAATACCATAACTGAATTCATGCAAGGATAGAATAATTTGAGATCATCACTAAAACAATAATTGTTTAAACCAGAAATGTATCACCTGATCAGTGGAGAAAATGACCTGTAACCAAAATACCTCAACAAGCACTTGTAATCTGCACATGGAGTTAAACGATCAGTGCCACCAAGATAATAAAATCAATGAAGTAGATGTGCCAAACAAAATATGGATCAATTGAGAAGATAACCATCAAGATGCCAGATAACCATAGATTGACATCAAGGACAAAAAAAATAGCATAAGAGGGATTGAACAAACTACCCCTTTGTCCTTGATGGCAAAACTGAGCCACCAAACCAAAGATAATGAACTAAAACTGAAAGCTCACAATTCTCTCCCTTTTTGACACAAGGATAAAGGAAGACCAACAGAGATAAACCAAAACCAACTATGACATGCCAACAAACTGCAGATTGAACCTTTGAGCAGCAAAGTATGAGCTGCAAGAAGAGCTAACCAGCTCCCCCTATCACCAAGATAGACTGTTTAAGATAACAGAGATTGAGAGACAACTCCCAATTGAGACCTAAGTCTTTCAAAAACATCTTTAGCCAACGGTTTTGTAAAAATTTCAGCAACTTGTGCTTGTGTAGGAACATATTGCACAGATACCTCATTAGCTAGCACCTTTTCATGAAGAAAATGAAACTTTATAGCTATATGTTTAGTTTGAGAGTGCATAACTAGATTTTTTGAGATATTTATTGCACTAGTATTGTCACACAGAATAGTAATAGGTTTTGGAATTTCAATACCCATATCTAATAATGTCTGTGACATCCAAATTACCTGAGTGCAGCAAGAAGTGGCAGCTATATATTCTTCTTCAGCAGTAGAGAGCGAAATAGATTCTTTCTTTTTGTTGTGCCAAGCCACTAAACGATCTCCAAGAAAAAAAGCAGCACCACTGGTGCTTTTCTTGTCATCTAGACATCCTGCCTAGTCAGAATTAGTATAAGCTACTAAAGAGAAATCATTGATTTTGGGATACTAGAGCCCATAATCAATTGTGCCTTGTACATATTTAAGAATTCTTCTCACAACGTTGATGTGAGATTCTTTAGGAGCTGATTGAAAATGAGCAACCATGCAAATAGCTTGCATTATGTCAGGTCTTGAGGTTGTTAAATACAATAGGTTGCCTATCATTGACCTATAATCAGTTGAGTTTACAGCAGGGGAGTCATCAATTTTGCTAAGTTTATAGCTAGTAGCCATTGGAGTGCTTACAGGATGACTTTCATCCATTTTAAACCTTTTTAACATTCCTTTTGCATATCTTGCTTGAGATAGAAAGATGCCAGAGTCAAGTTTGAAATCTGAAGACCTAAGAAAAATGATAGTTCTCCCAACATTGACATTTCAAATTCAGATTCCATGATTTGTGAGAATTTTTTACTCAAGGCAATATTGTTGCAACCAAAAATGGTGTCATCAACATAAATTTCAACAACAAGAATACCAGATCCTTCAATTTTAACATATAGATTGTTGTCAAATCCTCCTCTAATGAAACCTTTTGACAATAAGTGACTGTCTAATCTGGAGTACCAAGCTCTAGGAGCTTGTTTTAGGGCATATAGAGCCTTTTTCAGCCTATAGACATGATTGGGTTTGTTTTTAGAGATAAACCCTTCAGGTTGTTCTATGTAAACTTCTTCTTCTAAGTATCATTTTAGAAAGGCAGTTTTTACATCCATTTGATATACTATGTGAATTTTTTGAAAAAAGAGTATGCCAAGAAAATTCTAATGGATTCAAGCCTAGCAACAGGAGCAAAAGTTTCACCGAAATCAATATTTTCTTGCTGAGCATATCCTTTGCAGACATATCTAGCCTTGTTGCAAACAACATGACCATGTTCATCATGTTTGTTTCTAAAGATCCACTTGCCTCCTATGACATTTTTGTCATCTGGTCTTGGGACTAGATCCCAATTTTGATTTTTTTCAATTTGATCAATTTATTCCTACATTGCATTAAGCCAACATTCATCAGTTAGAGCATCATCAAAAAAATTGGGCTCAAACTGGGTGATTAAACAAAATGCAGTAAGCTCAGCTATGTGAGCTTTTTCATCATAGTTAACAGATTATTTTCTTGTTTGAACTCTTGCAGATCTATCTCCTACAATCAGATCCTTAGGATGATTTCTAGTAAGAGATTTTGAAGGAACTTTTGGTTCACATTTTTCTGAGCTGATTTCAGCATCTTCAAATTGTGCTTCAACAAGTTTAGGGCTTGTTGGTTTTGTTTCATGCTTTGCAGTTTCAAAGCTCTCAGTGATTATATCAAGTTCAAATTCATCCTCTTCATCATCCTGCATAGGTTCAGCATCTAGAAGCAGATTTTCATCAAATTTGATATTTACAAATTCAACAATTTTGTTCAGCCTATTGTTAAAGCATTTATAGGCTCTGATGTGAGTAGAGTATCCTTAAAAGATACCTTCATTAGTTTTAGATTGGAAACTGCCTAAGTTTTCATCATCTCTTTTGATAAAATAGTTGCAGCCAAATATTCTGAAATATTTAATTTGGGCAGATTTCCCATACCACAGTTCATATGGAGTGAAATTTGATTTCACTCTGATCTGCACTCTATTCAAAATGTAGATAGTTGTATGAACAACTTCTTTCCAGTACATATTTGCCAGATTTGCTTGATTCAGCATGGTTCTTGCCATCTCTTTTACAATCCTATTATTTCGCTCAACTACCCCATTTTGTTGGGGTGTTCTAGCAGCAGCATACTGTCTTTTTATGCCATGTTTGTCACAGTAGTCTATGAATTCTTGTGAGGTGAATTCACCACCTTTGTCAGATCTTAAACATTTCAGTTTTAAGTTTGACTCTCTTTCTACTAGTTTTCTAAAGACTTTAAAGCGTTCAAAAGCTTCCGATTTATTCTTGAGAAAAGTAACCCATACCATACGAGAGTAGTCATCAATAAACAGCATGAAATATTTCTCACCATTTATGGATCTAGTCCTTGTAGGACCACATAAGTCAGTATGAACAATTTGTAGAGGCTTAGTGGAGAAATTTTCCTTGGATTTAAAGCTTACCTTGGTTTTTTTTCCTTTGAGACACTCTTTACAAACAGCTTTGTCAGGTTTTCTAAGAAGGGGTAGACCTCTTACATTTTGATTTTTGTTGATTCTAACCATATTGTCAAAATTAATGTGGCCTAGTCTCTTGTGCCATAGCCAGCTTTATTCAACATGACTCATTAAGCATATACCGTGATTGTTTTCATGTCCAGAGGTGTCTAGTAAGTTGTAGAGATTTGGTCCTCCTTCCAACAGCAACAGCTTTGCCAGACTGGTTTTTGATTTCACATCCTTATGAAGTGAACAAGACTTGATAGCCACTGTCATAGATTTGACTGACACTCAGAAGGTTATGTTTTAATCCTTCTACATAATAAACATTTTAGATTGGAGTGTCTTCATTCAGAAATAGAGAACCTCTACCTTTGATTTGAATTCCAGAGTTGTCTCTGAATTTTACATATCCACCAACATAGTCTTCTAGATTTGTAATTTTTTCTTTATCACCAGTCATGTGGTTTGAACAGCCACTATCTAGGACCCATAGGTTCTTCTTCTTTGAGTGAAAGGTAGTTTGAACAAGCATAGTCTATTCAATGTTGTTAACTACTTTGGGTTTCCAAACTTTGATGGTTTTCAGTTGTTTATTCTATTGATCAGCATTGCATTTCTTTGTTGAATGACCCAGATATTTGCATGTAAAACATCTAATTTGTCTTGCAAAACCATGATTCTGCCTAAAGCCAAATCTAGGAGTTCTAGCATTCATAAATCTGCAAGAATTTACTTTGTGACCAAATTTATCGCAAAAGTAACAGTACCCATAAAAGAGAGGGTAGGATTTGTAAACCATTTTGTTGCTCCTAAAAGGATGAATATGATCCTTGACAAACTCAGAATGTTTGAGTTCAAGATTTTTGTTTCTAGCAATAGTATTGTTCTTTTCACTGTCATTTGAGCATTCACCTTTAACAAAGCCAATACCAGTTTTGTCTTTGTTTAATTTATGTTTATTGAGCATGTCATTTAGTTTAAGAGTGCTTTCATACTTCTCGATAGTCTTCCTGATATCTACAATCTCATGTTCAAGTTTATGAATTTCTTGGTCTTTAAAACTTATGTCAATGTGAAGACAATCTTCAACTCTCTTGGATTCTTCAAGTTGATTTTTTAATGAGATTATCTCAAGATTAATGAGCTGCTCTTGTGACTTATCTTGAACAGCTTTTTGTTCTTGAGCACGCAATTGTTTCTTAAGTTTTCTCAGCTCTTTTAGAGCACATTTTAGTTCTCCTTCATAGTCCACTTCACCTTCTTCAGCATCATTGTTGTTTGATTCATCTTGCTAAATGATTTCAGCCATGTAGAGATTTTCATCTTCTTCATCTAGAGATTCATTAGATTCATAATCTATTTCATTTTTGCTGAACAGAATTTTCTTCTTTTTGAAGTTAAATTTTTATTTGGGTCTATAAGCCTTTTTCTTTGCAAATTTCTCAAATTTCTCGTTATCATTGTTTATGTCACCATAGGGACACTTTGCAGCAAAGTGGCCTATTTTGCCACAGTTAAAGCATTTGAAGGGAAGTTTTCCCTTATACTTTCCAAAAACCTTTTTGAGTTTCCTCACAAAATGGGATTCTTTAAAATAAAAAAATTTTGATTCAAAGAGTTCATGCCTTTCTTTCCTTTCAGCATTAAATGTTGCTTCTTTTGTAGTGGTTTTTTTTTTTACTAATCCTCATTTCATAGGCAGTCAGAGTGCCTTGTAGACTGTCAATAGTAAGTTGGGTAGAATGTTTCTTCTCTTCTAGAGTAGCTACCTTAGCTTCAAATTTTGCTGGAAAGGTTCTGATGACCTTGGTTACAACATCAAACTCCTTGACTTCTTCTCCCAGACCCTTCATGGCATTTACTATTTCATCAACTCTCAGAAAATAGTCAGCAACTTTTTCATCGTCTCTCATTTTTAATTCTTCAAACTAATGTTTTAAAGTGAGGACTTTGGACTATTTTACCTTTTCATTTCCTTGATAGATAGTTTCAAGTTTAGTCCAGATTTCTCTAGAAGAACTGTAGTCCATGACTTTGATGAAGACATCTTTAGTCAGAGCACATAGAAGAGCATGCTTTACTCTTGCATTGGTTTCATATCTCTTCTTTTCATCAGAAGTAGTTGGAAAAGTAGTTGGTACAGTGTACCCAGTCAATACTATGCTCTAGACATCAAGGTCTATAGAAGTTAAATAAGTCTCCATTCTAATTTTCCATAATACATAATCAGTTCCATCAAATAATGGAGCTCTAGTCATGGAAGTACCTTCATGAGCTTGAGACATTTTGAATAGACTCCAAGTCCAAAATCAATCCAGGTTGGAAAGACCTATCAGAGGACCCTAGACTCTTATACCAATTGTTGGAGTGAAAAATACACTAAGAGGGGGGGGTGAATCAGTGTTTATAACTTCTTAAACATTTTAAACTGAAACTGAAAAGATCCATACATATGTTCTCATTTGTCAATGATAGTGTCATTCATGTATTCGAATGCAATCATATAAACTGAAATGAGTAATGTAACATTGCATTTTAAAGTAGTAAATTACTAAAGCAAAAGAGTCACAGAGGCACAAATAGGCACAAGATATGTCGAGTGGAAAACCCTCTTGGGGTAGAAAAACCACTCCTGAACCTGTTGCCTTTTTCAGGCTTTCATTTCAATAATTTATTTTGACAAAGCCTCAATGGTAGATTTCTGAACACCGACTCAAGGAGCACCAACCCCTATGTTTAGAGACACCAATCTCAAGGAGCACCAACCCCTTTCCTGATATTCAATAGAATGTACAATAGTACAGAGGATCTCTCTGTTTCACTTGATTTATGTCAAGTGCCTCTTGATAGACAAAACATCGAATTTTCAAGAGTCAAAATTGAATCTTCAGAATTCCATGCATTATCTAATCTCAATGCAACTTGAGGAAAAATCCTATCATAGTCACAATACAATCTCATCAAAATGTATTACAATAATGCATCTTTTCTTTCTTTTCTCACTGTTTGATTTTCAATCTTTTTCCATACAGAAACTATAAATCTGACTACACACTATGTTTTCCAGTTTTTAGCATCAAAGAACAGAATAGACTTTCACATCTCTAAACAGTAATACTCTTGTTTCAATTTTTTTATTTTCTGTCATGATAGAACCCTAAACTCACTGTTTTGGCTTTTTACAGAAAACATCATTACATATTGGAAGTATTACCACTGTTACTCGAATTTCACTTTCCAAAAAATTATACAAGGTTGTTTTCAGGTTACAGAATAACTGTCAAGTAACAGTTCTGATGTTGCAGTGATCATAAGAGAAGGATTCTTCCTTTCTGTCAAGGATAGAACAGCTAATTGAAAAAGTAATACCTGAGAAAATCATAAATGCATTTCTCATGAGAGATTTACCAGGTCTACGAAATGACAGAGCAGCTCGAGCTCTTTCCCCATTCGAGCTTCCAACTGATGGAAAGAAACCGATAGGTGAAATGACCAATGTCATGGTCTTTCTATTTTCCAATACGCTGCCAAAGATCAGTAAACCAGCTACTAGAATAGTGAAACGGCTGTGAGATAAACAACTCAATGATGGCGGCCAGAATAGGGTTTCAAACCCTTCAAAGCAAGTGAAGCAAAATCCTTTGCTAAGATTGATAAAATTTTGGAGTCTGAGATGACAGTTAATGAATTATCAAAAATTATTTAATAGATTTTGAGATCCACTCTCTTATCGCACAGTCGCGGTCATACTTTGGACTACCCGCGGTATAGCGGTAGCTCCTTGTGAACCACTAACTGTTTACATCATGTTACCGCAGTTACACTTCTGACAGCCCGCAGTGTAGCGGTAACTATCTTGCTTGCCGCCAACGATTACCACCGCACTACCGCGGTTACCTTCCTAACTGTCCGCGGTGTAGTGGTAGCAGTCTTGCTTGCCACTAGCTGCTTCCACCGTATTACCGCAGTTACTCTCATAACTGTCTGCGTTACCGTGGTAAGACATCTGCGGCCTTACCAAACACTTGCCAACAAACTCATTAATACCATGCATTATTTCATGAATAGTGTCGAACATATAGAACTTAAAGTTCCCAAAAAGTCAAGGCAAAGTCACATCCAATGTGACATAAACCATAATCAAACCTTTTATGACTGCAGTTGGCCTTGAGGCCCGAAATAAATGGAAACCAATAAACCTAGAGAATTTTTTTTTTTAAAGGACAATTGCAATACCATAACCAAATAAATTAATGCCAATTTGACATCTTAAAATGTCCATTGTTATATGATGTGTCGATGCCAAGATAATGGAAGCTGGATATTATGCAAGATTCTAAATGCCATTCTCCCATACCAAATACCATAACTAAATTCATGCCAAGGACAGAATAATTTGAGATCATCACTGAAACAATAATTGTTTAAACCATAAATGTATCACCTGATCAGTGGAGAAAATGACCTGTAACCATAATACCTCAACAAGCACTTGTAATCTGCACATGGAGTTAAACGATCAGTGCCACCAAGATAATAAAATCAATGAAGTAGATGTGCCAAACAAAATATGGATCAACTGAGAAGATAACCATCAAGATGCCAGATAACCATAGATTGACATCAAGGACAAAAAAAATAGCATAAGAGGGATTCAACATAGGAATCAATTCTTGTTGAGTGCAAAGCCCCAATGCCTAAAAAGGGATGAGGTCAGGATCGTGCCCCAGACGGATTTTGGTGGAGTGGATACCCCTCAGACGTTGGTTGCTAAGCTAAAGGGGACCTCCTCAAGGGTATCTCCAACAAAAAAAAAATTGGTAGGTTACTATTTTTAGTATGTCGGTATTTATGTGTGTATGGACACAAAATATTACAAAAACCTCTAGAATGGTGAATTGAAGCCAATGGTGAAGAAATCACCTCAATATCATTTTTCATTTGTGATATATTAAAATTCCAATTTCCAAAATCTTGTTAAAATATTCGAAGTTAAACTTGAGGCACATAGGGGATCCAAATGGGCCCAAAAAAATTTGAAAACCAAAATGTACCATTCGCTACCATTTTGTAGACAATTGTCTTCTTGAGAACTTTCCAATAGTAAATTATAATTGAAAATATAATTGTCAAATCAAAATTTATGACCTGGGAAGTTGTCCTACTTAAATTAATAAAATTTTGAAATATCTTCTTGAGGGGGTTACACTTTCTAAAATATGTTGGGGTGGTTAAGCAATCCAGATAAAGGATACAAAAGGGGGTTACAGAGTTGGGAAGAGAGTAGAGTAGATTGTGGCAACGACTTGTAGATTTGTGTAATCAGAAAGCCCATATAGTGGTAGTCTGTAATTTTTGAATGTTGTAATTTCATTTTTATGGAGACAATATAATGCTAGTGATTCCTTCTTGCATTTTTTATTGTTCATTTTCTATTATCATTGTGGGTTTGGGTTTTGTTATCCTCAAATTCAGTTGAGCTTGATTCACGGGATAACCCCCTATGAAACTTGTCTATTTCATAGTCTCGTGCACTCTAAGAACATAAAATGAGGTGAATTTCAATTTTCTTTTACGCATGGTCATAAGCCTTGAATCATCCCCTTGAGTCCTCGTCTCTCATCGTTTCTTGAAAAGCTTCAAAATGGGTATTTTGTTGATTTTCATTTTTCCAGAGTTAGAAAAAAAAATACCCATGTAAGGGTGTTTTTTTTTAGTGCTCCTACATGAGATGATAGAAAATAATTTAGGTGTAGTGATATTGAATTTCAGTGCCACTTCACATCCTTAGCTTTTGGAAAAATGTAGAAGCTACATTTTTTAGTGCCCTTGCATCTGTTTGTGTGTTTTTTTTTTAAATTGCATGAGCAGAATTTTTCACCGCCTGTGCATTTTCTCACCCCCACATTCGCGAAATTAATAAAATTTCATTTTATTAATGCAACTTCATTTAACTCATATTAATATCATTTTGAGTCATCTTTAGTCTCATGTGTGATCTTTTCATTATGTTTTCTCCTTCTCTCCTTATTGTTTTTGGTGAAAACCTCTTGATCACATCTGCGCACAAAATTTTGAAGATTCATGGGTATTTTCACCATTAGGGTTTGCACTTTTCTTCATTCTTCAGGTACATTTCTTCCTTTTCTTTCACCTTTCGTTGCTAGGGTTCTTACTAGTTTTATTTTCTTAGAATATTGTTCAAATCTCTGCAATGATTTTTCTTTAAAATCATGTTGTATTTATCGTTTTTGTCTCTTTTTCTTCTAGTTATTGTTTATGTTTTCATCTTTTTCGTTTTGTGCCCTAATCATCTAAGTTTATTTTTATTTTATGTTTTTTACTTATCCGGTTTTTGATGGGCACGAACCATTGCCCTGGTTTTTATTGATGTTTATATGTCTTTTTCTCACACGTGTGGATTTTCCCCCATACAAGCATCCCTCTGTAGTGTCAATTTTATTTTTACCAAGTGTACATTTGCGTGGAAAGTCAAATTTCTCCTGTAGGGTCAATTTTTTCCCTACACCACATATCCTATCAATTTGATTGATGCATTATTGGTTTTTTTCATCGGCAACGCATATTATTTCATCCCCCCTTTTGATTTTCTTGGAATGGAAAAATACCCCTTTTCCATGTTAAATTCGCCAAGTCAAAAGGCATGTAGCAGTGGGAAAAATCACTGACTTTACAAAAATAAATATCCAAAAATGTAGTGGCGTCAAAATTTCTTGTTGATACATTTTTTTTTCCATGCCAAGTCTTTGGATGTAGTAGTGGTCTTTTTCATCGCCTCTACATGAGTAAACTCTCCAAATATGTCAAGGAAGTGAAAAATTATGCCATTGCATTTTTTTGCTTTTTACAAGTGCTTATTGACAAGTAGACTTTTTTACTGCTATTACAAATAGATCTTCCCAATGGATGCACAAGCAATGAATTTTAGTGCCCTTATACTAAATTGAAATCCATCAAAATCCATGTCAGAGCATTGAAATTTATTTCCCATGCACAAAGGACTTCCAAGTACTCAAAGCAATGTAATAGCACTAAAATTTAGTGCTAGTGCATAAATGACCTACTCTTAGCATGCAAGGGTGCTGAATTTTAGTGCCTTTGCACAAAATCCTAATTTTTTTACTAACTCCCTGAAACCTAAAATTGCATTTCAAGCTTCTTTTCACTCGCATTCGCTCAATTTTTCTCACTCCATTGCTCATATCTGCTTGCTCCAAAGTGCTCACTTGGCTTTTCACACTCTCGCACTTTCGTAATGCATATTCTTCTGATATAAAAAAAACTTGTGTTTCCATGCAATTATACTCCATCTTCTATCAGGCATTCCTTAAAGGCATTTATCAAGATATCATTGTCTAGAGTCACCATCATCAAGCAATAAGGACAAATTGAAATACAAATACCAAGGTGTCTACTCGCCTACGGTAGTCACATCCAAGATCGATGAGATCAAGGATACAATCAAACATCTTGATATGAATGACTTTGTTAAAAGAATAGAGAAGCAAACTTTGGAAAAGGATTTAGAGGAAATTGTTCATAGAAACCTCCATCGGGTTGCCTCATTCCCAGTAGTAGCTCATTGTCCAGAGTTCATTTTACAAGTTGCTTCACACTACATAAGAGATGATAGACTCTTCAAGACAAGTAATGATGAGGTTGGATGTTGATTTCTTTGACATGGTTTTCCAAGTCCCAACCATGGAGAAATATACAGAAATGACTATTCAACATGCCCAAGAGGCTTATGATAAAAATCAAAATGAAGCCAAATAGTTTATTAACATGAATTGGTTCAAGACCCAAAGGCCTAGCATTGCGAGATGGCCTAAAAACCTTCCTCATACTGATTTCGAGGAGGATGTGTGATATGATTACTCTTCTAAGTAGAGTAAAAGGATTGCCAACTTCAACTTTCCAAGAATGGATGTATGAGTACATTAGGATAATTAGTAAAAATAAGAGTCAAATTGACTGGGGTGCCCAAATCAGTGATGAAATCCATGAACAACTCATCAACGTGCACTCTACTTTGAATTTTTATATGACTTCATATCTGGTGTACGTTGCAGCATCCATGAGGCAATATCCAGGTCTAACAATAGAAGGAGATGGGAGTTATGTTCCAATGTATAAGTACTATTCCCAAATCACCCTCAGAGGTAGCATTAGACATTTCAGAAGGGTAAATGATGCTTTCTTCGCACCTTTTCTATGTATGTTTGATCCATCCTTGGAGAAGAAAAGGATCTTTGATGAAGCGCGGAAGGTTGTGAATAAATACGGATGTATGTTTCTAATAACCATTGGTAGATATTCAATGCAGACAGTTCCCAAGGCTAAATTTGTAGCATCAAAGATGCAAATCATGACTCTAAGAACTTCTAGATATAGAAATGATTTTGATTATAGAGGAATGAAAAGAAAAATCAAGAAGAGTCATAAAAATGTCTATCATTTTGAAGATATTTGGGTAGATTTCAGGGATGAAGAGGATATTAAAAAGATGGATTATTACAAGCTTATAGTAGAACAAATCTTAGATCTTGGCTTGGTAGACCTTCCGAAGAACTTTAAAGATCCCGGTGATGTTCTAAATTTTTCTTATGATGAGAGGGAGATAGCAAGCAAACCTTTGCCTCTTATCCAATGGTCTCGAAAAGAGAATACTTCCATCCAGCAAAACTTACTCACATTTTGAGTAATACTAGTGCATGGTTGCAAAGGAAAGGAATTCAATTAAAGTCTTTCAAGATGGATTTTGAGAGTGAAGTATCTAAAGGAGAAGCCAACAAACAGCAAGAGCTTGAGACCAAGAATAAGGCATGTGTTTCTCCCTCTTCCTCATGTAGGGGACCTAAAATTACATTTACTTGTGGGAAGAGTACAACACAAACTGTTGAAGAGGAACAAACTATTGAAGATGAGCAACCAAAAAGAGAAGAGAAACATGAAGATGAAGAATTGAATGAGGAAGAATAACTAAATGAAGAAGATAAAGAGGATGAGAAATCAGAGAGATAACAAGAAGATGAGGAAGATGAACAAGAAGAAGAAAGGCATGATGAAGAAATGTGGATATGTCCCCATGAAAATTTCACTCGAGATCCCTTGCATACATCATCGCCTATTGCTAATATAACACATCTTACACCTCCTATTCCTACCTCTCCTCCTCCTCCTATTCCAACTTCACCTCCACCTTCAACAATTCTACATGCACTCAAGGTGACAATACCTCCAATGGTACATTCAATTCATTCAACTCCTTCCACTAGGTCATTTTTGCAGAGTGTTGATGTTATCTTCGGTTCTCCATCATCTATTCCAATTTTTTCATCCATCATTTGGCATATCTTCGCAAGCTGAATTCAATTGATTCATGAATGAATCATTGCTAGATACATCAAATTTGCAATTTCTAGGACCAATGATGACTAAGACAACACCAATTCTAACTACCACATTTGTTCCCACAAATATTGGTGTGTAACTCAAGAATTAGCAGCAAGGCCTAAAGGTGATGTTTATTTCCTTCCTCCATGGTTGGCTTCATAGACATCCAAATGAAAAAAATCAAGTGGTCTCTCCCAATGAGTTGGATCTTGATGAACTAGCTCCATAAAAGCCTAAGGGAAAAAAGAAGCCAAAATTTCACTCAAGGTTGCATGTGGACAAATCAGGGTAAAAGTATGTGGACATAGCAACACCACCTCAAGGTAGAAGCCATGAAGAAATCAAAATGGAGGACTACACAATCACAAGGGTTGAGCTTGGAAAGATCACACATGCAAGTTCCAAGGACGATGCTCAAGCATCTTTGGTTGCTTTGATGGAAAAGTTTGATAAACTGAAAGAAACCAAGGACATGTACAAAGCGAAAGTTGAGCACTATGCCTCAGTGCTAAGGAGAATCATAGAATCTATAGAGAATTTTCAACCTATTGTAATGAGTATTGAGGAACTTATGGTTCAAAAAGTTGAAAAATATTACTCTAAAGACAAAATCATATATGAATTTTATAGATTCTAAGCTAATGTATTGTAGACTTGGTAGAATCTACTCAATTCAAAGGCTTAATTGGTTGAATAGTCCACTTCACATTACTTAAGAATACATTAAATCATCAACCAAGGTTCATAAACTTATAATGGTATTGCACTATATGTGCCTTCATGGACTCTTGTTCACCTAGATTATCATATGCAAACTCATTCAGACTATTCTACTTTGCTAGAATCTTACAAAATTGCAAAAACAATAAAAATAGTTATGTAGAACCTAATGGCTATGGGTACCTGCAGCATAAGTTGTAGATAACTACTAATAACAAGTACAAAATTAATCCAAAATCTGTTCAAAATAATGGGATAACTAATTCTAATCTTTGGAGTGCTATGATTTGTCAATTACACATTTGTTCATGAACAACAGCTATTGTTATCAACTGTAGGAGCTATTCTTCTTTGCTTTACAATGAATTTATAAATCACTAAAAATATAATTAAAAAGAATGCATAAATGAACAAGTAAATAGATGAAGTGACCTGGGTAGTACCTTGAGTGGCCAACTTAGGGGACTATCTCACTTAACTTAGAACCAAATCTAACTCGAATTCCTACGCATCCATGTAACACACAACTCCATTCATTGCATATCATCAGATATTCAAACAAGATCTTCTTGCAGATTGTATTCAATAATTGCATTTCAACAACATGTTTTTAGATCACTTGGAACTGGAAAATGAGTAACTGCTAACAAATTATAACAACCAACTTTACTATGAACTTATCCCTTGCCTTTATATAAAAATGGGGAGAGTCTTATTCAAACTGCTAACTAACTATAATCATTAATCTCACTCCTAGATATGAGGATATAAAATTAAGACTGACATATTCATTCTAACTGAAAAGGAAGAAGAAACATGTTCAATTAAGAACTCCAATGAAATAGTTTGCATGTGAAACACATAAGCAAACATTCAGAATTCTAGAAAAATTATCCTTCTTTAGTAATTATTCCTTCCATGATGACACATTCAACTCCATGGCTTCATGCTAGCTTGAACTCCACTGATCCCCTATTCCACTACTTTGGTTCTTGCTACAAATTCTCCATTCTTGTTACCACGTGTTGAGTTGCAAAGAGGTTAATCCACACAACATACATATGCAACTAAGCATCATAATTAAATCATAGAATTCCATTCATATGCGTACATACTCATGTTTAAATCATGCAATAATATGAATATTATCACCATATTTCGTATTCACAAACTAGGTTCAAAGTTGCAAAGTATGTATGAAAGGATAGCATATCATGGATTTTTTGTTTAGAAGGTACTTAGAAAATATATGTAAAGTGTTTGAAAGCATATGAAAATTAATAAAAAAATGTACTAATGATTGGGCCCATTATTCCTCCTGTACAAGCCATAAAATACATGATTCTATGAACAAGAATCACCATTTCATGCCCACATCAATAGAGCCATTCTAATTAAAAGAAAAACCAGAAATGCAAACCTCTAAACTATATAAACAACAAAAACACTTTTAAAAGAAATCAGTCCCCATTGGCATCCTAACACCAAGGTCTTGTTCATGCACTTTTTCTCTCAAATTTGGCAAGCATAGGTGCATCAAGAGGTAGTTGGTGAATTGATTAATGCAAAGTTGTGAAGATATATGTATATGAAAAATTTGTGAGTCCCAAATTAGAGGGAAATCCCATTTAAATAGACATCTTTGGGGATGGAGAGGTGTTGAGAAGGAAATATGGGATTAAATATGTGAGCTGAAGAATGCCAATTTATCCCACAATACTTGATTAAGTAAAATGCATTTGAATGCAAATGATAAAGAGGGGAGATAAATGCATGGTGAAAGGTTTATGAATAATGAGATTAAATAAAATGATTAAATGGATTTAAATGTGAATGAAGATGATTAATAATGATTTAATGGAATATGGATATGTAAATGATTATTGTTACATGATTTTAATGATTTTAATGATTAATGATGATTTATGCAATGAAAATGATTAACGAGAATTATTTATGTCGTGAATAGTTACAAACGAATGGTGAAACAATATGTGAATGATCATGATTTATGCAAATTCAGAATGATAATGATTGGATGAACAATTATGTTAATATTTTAATGGTCTAATGATTTAATAAAATGCAATATGAAGTGAACGATTCATGCAAATGAAGTGATTTAATGTAAATATTTATTATAAAACGATAGGTGGTAACTATGATAACGAATTTATTATGAAAAGGATATGGACGATAATGAACGATTGTGCTTTATTATGAAAACGGACATGAACGATAATGCAAATGGACATGAATGTTTATGAAATGAATCATGAACATAAATGAACGAGAATGATCATTTATGCAAACAGTTTATGATCATTTATGCAAACATATATGAATGAATATAAATGTTTAATATTTAATGGTTTAATAATTTGATGAAATTCCTGAATAGAGGAAAATACTTAAAGAATTGATTAAGTAAATAATAATATCTATTTAATCAATAGATGAATGTCATGACGATTGTGAGGACAAATTCAAGTGTCGACATTTTTCCCCTCTTTGAGACAATGCATCATGTCGCGTTGTTTCAAAGAAAAAATTTGATCAACTAATACATGCCCCAAAGATATCCTTGTAAGGATTATGACAAGAATGATATGCCCCCTCAAGAGATTGATCAAATGGATTGGAAGAAGATTAATCTCTCGATAGATGTCGATAAAATTATTAGATACTTGATATTGCGCAAGTGACAAAGTGGTGATGTACATTTAATGGAAATGCACAGTTGATAGGCATAATTGAACAATTGATGGAAATGATCAATATAGCTAGGTTGATGAGCTAATTAAGTTGATTGATTTGATTAATATGATTGATATTGGTGCTTACACAAGACAAGTTGATGCAATGATTGATTGATGAAGGGGAAATGAGATTTTGAGAAGCAATTGATTGATTTGAGATTTGATTCAAGGGATATAGATCAATTGCATAAAGCAACTAATTGATTTTTCTGTGACAGGAAAGATGAAGAAAATGAAATGCAAGAAATGTAAGATGGAGGAAATGCAAGATGGAAGGTGATGATGCCTCTTGTTCCTTTTAAGTGCTTATATCATTATTGAGATTATTATGCCACAAATTCGTATAAGCATCTAGACAACTTGAATATTGTTTGCATTTTTATTTAGCAGTAAAGTATAAGCATCTAGGTATAAGGACCTTAGATGACCTAAATATTTATTGCATGGAAGACACTATCAAACAAGGAATGTTTTCATCCCCAATAGACTCATAGGTCCTCGATGGTTTTAGATAACCATGTCCTAAGATGAGTCATTCTGTGAATAAGAAACAATCCACAAACATCAAACAAGTGAGCATGCCCCATCCTCGCCTCTTTAGTCCAAGACATCCTTGAGAAGCTAAAAGACATGTGACCAAAGATAAAATCATAAATCAATTAAAAGATCGACAAACAAACAGGCATTATGCTTCAATGTAAAATTGATTATTGTCACAGTTTATGCGGTTGGTTGGATTTGAAAAGGGGGATTGACAGGGGTGTTGCCATGTCCATTTGGTTGTCAATACTGGCGTGTTTTGATTTTGTTGAAGTTCAAAGTTGTGTGGTGATCTGAAAGTGTCACTATTTACCTGGTTTTTTGAGGTTATTTGAATTTTTTTTATTTTTGGAATTTTTTATTTTTTTTATTTTTTAGGACATTTTATGATTTTTAGGGATTTTTTCAAGACATTTTATGATTTTTAGGGATTTTTTCAATACATTTTATGATTTTTTTGGATTTTTCATGACATTTTATGATTTTTAGGGATCTTTTAGGACATTTTATGTTTTTTTGGATTATTTCAGGATATTTCATATTTTTTTGGATTTTTCAAGACATTTTACGATGGAAAGAGATGAATCTCAAGCGAGAAAATAGACAAAGAGGGTAGTTTCCCTGACCGCGATATGTTCAATATCCTAACCCATGGCTAAGGTTGAGGAAATGCCCCAGTGAGGAATAGGACCAACCTAGTATGGATGGTAGAGCAAGCAAGCAAGGGGATTGTTGAACAATTCACAAGCCATGGTGAGTATGAAAAGGCCGTTTTGAAGTGGAGAGAATGAAAATGGGATGAAAAGATCAAGTAGAGCTCCAAAGGAAAGAGGAGAAAAGCCTATACACATGGTGTTGATTTCTCGATTTTCAACATGGTACTTGCTCAAGGCACCACCGAAGTGGTTTTCACCATTGAACGAATTTATTTCTTTTTTTTTAGGACATTTTTCAATTTTTTTATAACCTTTTAAAGACTTTTTTCCATTTTTTGTATTTTTTCAAGACTTTAAAAGAGGGTACCCTCTGAAGTACTCAGGTATAAAACTATAGAATGTGCATACTATTGATGGGATCACTAAGAAATTTACCTTCTAGAGTAGATAACTAGTATGCCCCAGATCCATACATAGCAGTGAAAACATATGGACCCAACCAGTTAGGATCAAATTTACCCTTCTTTTCTATGTCTTGTTGATTGTGAGGATTTTCACGAAGGACAAGATCCTCAACCTCAAACGTATGTGGTTTCACTTTCTGATTATAACTTTGACACATTCACTGTTAGTATGCTTTGAGATGATTGAATGTAGTTTATCTTCATTCATCCAACAGTTCTAATTCTTGTAAACAAGAAACCCAGTATTCTTCATCATTGATTTGATTGCACAAGGAGACGTGCAAAGAGGGCAACTCGACCTCGATGGGAAAGATGGCTTCAGACCCATAAACAAGGGCATAGGGGTAGCACCTGTGGGAGTGTGGATACTCATGCAGTAAGCCCATAAGGTAGGATTCAGTTGAATATATGCCAATCTCAACCAGCTTCATTGACCATCTTTTTAAGAATTTTGAGAATGGTCTTATTAGAGGCCTCAGCCTGGTCGTTACCTTGAGGATAGTAAGGTGTGGAAAAATGGTGTTGTATATGGAATTTCTCACAGAGTTCACGAACATCCTGATTTTTGAATGGATGACCATTATTTGTGATGATGGATAAAGGAAATCCATAATGACATATGATGTAGTTCAGTATTAAAGCGGCTATTTGTTTTCCAGTGATATGAGTGAGGGGAAAAACTTCAATCCGTTTCGTGAAATAGTTTGTGGCCACAAGAATGAACTTATGACCATTGGATAAAGGTGGATGGACCTTCCCACAAGATCGAGTCCCCACAAATAAAAGGTCCATGGTATAGAAAGAGACTACAATTCTTGTGCAAGAGCATGTATCAAGTCTACATGTTTTTGACATTGATTGCATTTTTTAACAAACTGGTAAGCATCCTTTTCTATTGTGGGCCAATAATAACCCATACGCAAGAATTTCTTGGCTAAGGTAGGACCATTAGAATGTGCCCTACATATACCTTCATGTACTTCTCATAAAGTAGTTTTGACCTCGTCATGCTCAAGACATCTAAGTACCATTGAGACCTCAGTAGTAAAGGGTATCAGCTAAGATTATGTAGCAGAAAGCTTGAGGGATAAAGGTTTTACGAGATTTATTGGATAGGTCAGGTGGCTAGATGTTATCTCAAAGATGGGTATATATATCTTCATACCATTGAGAATTAGGACCAACAATAAGATAGATCATTTCAAATTGTGGTATATTGTAAGCGGGTTCTAAAAGAGGCTCTACCAAGAACTCATAGTAGGTAGGATTACTTGGCATTTCCACAAGTGAACCAATTGTTTTCATTGCATCGTCAGCTCTGTTGCTATCTTAGGGGATTTGCTCAAAATAAATTGATGTGAAATAGGCCTTGAAGTCATCCACCATTCTTTTGTAAGGCATCAATTTTTCATCTTTTATTTTATATTCATCATTGACTTGTCTGATCACTAGCTGAGAGTCACCAAGAACATGCAACTCAAGGATTTTCCATTGCACAGCTATACAGAGCCCAGAAATTAATGCCTCATATTCTATAATATTGTTGGTACACAAAAAATGTATCTTATAAGCTTTAGGTATACAATCCCCTTGTGGAGTGACAAAGAGAATACCAATGCCAGAACCACCTTGTGTGAAGGATCCATCAAAATATAAGGTCCAAAGATGTGTAGATTCCATGTTGAAGATTGATTCATCAGGAAATTCTATGATAAGAGGATGACTATCTATCACAGGAGCATCAGCGAGTTGATCTAGTATAGCCTGTCCTTTGATTTCTTTTCTTTCTACATACTCAATATCAAACTCACTGAGAATCATCACCCATTTAGCTAATCATCCTACGAGTGCCACTTTGTTCAAGAGGTACTTAGGAGGATCAATTTTTACAATGAGTTTTTTCTGGTGTGTAAGCATGTAATGTTGCATCTTTTGTGATGCAAAAACTGTGGCAAGGCATGCTCTTTCAATAGGATTATAATTGAGCTCATATCCTACTAGAGTGTGACTAATGCAATAGATGGAATGCTCCTTTCCTTCAGAGTTATCTTCTGCCAATAGTGCCCACAGTGTTGTCGTGGTTGTGGATATATACAGAAGTAAAGGCTTTTCATCTGTAGGAGATACTAATACTGGTGATGTCATCAAATATTCTTTGATTTTTTGAAAAGCTTGTTCACACTTGTCATCCCATCTAAATGGAATATTCTTGTTTAACAGGTGCTAAAATGGTTGACATTTATATGTAAGTTGCACTATAAATCGATGGATTGACAGAAGTTTTCCTTGTAATGATCACAGCTAACTGATATTCTTAGGTGGAGGCATTTCCAATATAGCCTTTATTTTTGTAGGATCAATGTCAATTCCTTTAAATGAGACAATGTATCCAAGGATTTTTCCAGAGGTTACCCCGAAGGCACATTTCTTTGGATTCAATCAGACCTTGTATTATTCTAATCTTGTGAAAATTTTATCCATGATCTCTAGATTCCAAGCTCTGGTGTGGGATTTTCCCAACAAATCATCTAAATAGTCTTCCAAATAGGTATGCATCATGTCATGAAAGATAGTGGTCATTGCATGTTGGTATGTGGCTCCGACATTCTTCAACCCAAAGGGCATGAAATTTCAACAAAAGGTTCCCCAAGGACACTTGAATATTGTCTTAATTTGATCTTTAGGAGCAATTTTAATCTGATTGTACCCTGAGAAACCATCCATGAGGAATAGCATTTCATGTCCTGTTAACAAATCTACTATCATGTCAATGTTTGGAAGTGGGAAGTCATCCTTAGGACAAGATTTGTTTAAATCTTTGAAATCTATGCAAATTCGGTTGCCCCCATTCGGTTTTGAAACTGGTACTAAATTTGAAAACCAATCAGCATAGTCAACAGGTCTTATAAATCCCACATCTAGCAACTTTTTCAAGTCAGCTTTTACCAATAGAGCAATATGTGGGTGCATTTTTCTCAAAAAAATTTTAATATGTTTTGCCCCTTGTGGGAAAGACAAGTGATGCATTACTAAATATGGATCAAGTCCTGGCATATCTGTATAGGACCATGCAAATTTAACTTGTCTTTCTTTGTAAAACTTGTAGACACCTAAATTTGACCACTTCCATATGGTCATAATCCCATCATTTATTCATTTGATCCATCTATATTAATTAAATAACATATTTAATTAATATCATTCCCTTTCCCTAAGGTTCCCAAAAGTATTTAAATAAATGCTTTGTCCTTTATCATTCCCTCTCTAAATTAAATAAATCAATCAATTTATTTAATTTAGTCAATTATCCTTTTTAATTTTTAATTCTTTTCTTCTCTCTCATTGTCTCATCCTCCATAACCCTTTCACTGATCTGGGTTAATTTAATTAATCTTTCATTAAGATGTGCATATCCTTAATTAGGATTAATGTCACATCCTCCATATATATCCACTTGCCTCTAATCCTCATTAATTAGCATAATCACCTGTTTGCACAATCCTAATCCTAATCACTTACATTTTCTAGCATGTCCTTAAGTCAACCTTTCTTGGTACTTACCTCTTTTGGGTTGACCTCTTCCCCATGTGAATTAAAAATTCACACTTATTCCCCCATGCATTTGTCTTTCCTGTGACCTCTCAAAGGTCACATCGTACCCATGGGACAAAGACCCCTTTTAGGGGAATCTTGTCTTACCCATTGGTTTCTTCCAAAAAGTGAATTAAAAATTCACTTTTATTTCTCCAAGGCCATCTCCAATCCCCATGGTGACAAGAGTGGACTTTCTAAAAGTCCTCACTTGTCACTTTCAGCCCCACTTGGGGACAAGGAATACCTTTTTAGGGAAATCCTCTCCCATCCCAAGGTACTTACAAGTACCTTGGGACCACATGGCCTTTTTCATGTGACCTTGTACCCTTTCCATCTCACCATGTCCTTGGCCACTTCATCTGCCACATGGTGAGATGTGAGGGCTTGTGATTCCTCAACTCACCATAGCCCTCCATCTTGGCCATGGTGGCTCAATCTTGACTGTTGAATCCTCTAGAGAATTCAAATTCTTATATAAATGCCCCCCTCTTACATGCATTAAGGGACCTCATGCATTGTGATTATCCTTATGCTCTCAATTTTTTCAACCATATCCAAGCCATATTTTTTCATCCTAGTACTTATAATTCTAGCACTTGCATTTTAGCTCATCCATTCACAAATCCATTTTAACTTATCTTGACATTCATACATCATTTTCCATCCTTAAATCCATCTTTAGCAGCACTTTCCATCAAGGAGCATACAGCTCCAACTCCAATCAAGGGCCAACCAAGGGAGCCCAAATTAAAGGTATAACAGTCTTTTTTATCTTTTAACTATAATTTATTTATGTTAACTTAGGTTAATAATTGAAGTGTTGTTTGTGACTCTATTTCTTTGCTTTTTTTAGTTAATTCTACAATTTTTAGGAGTAGATTCATGTTCACCACATTTCTGGCATGCCCGGTGGGACCCGCAAACGGGTCTATTCTTTTTAAATTTTGTTGTTGTTTGCATTTTTAAAGGTTCAGGTGACTGAGATAGGTGGCATTTCCCTAGCAGGGGTGACCATGCCCTAGCAGGGGCAGCCACACCTGGGCACACATGCCCCTCTACAGAAACGTCATCATTTTTAGCCCTTTTTCTAACCAGAGGGGTGACCAGGTCCTGCAAGGACGCCTGTCTGCGGGAAACCAGCACTAGAGGTTCTATGTTTTCACCAGAGGGGTGGCCATGCCCTAGCAAGGGTGACCATACCCTAGCAGGGGTGGCCACACCTGGGCACACATGCCTCTCTACAGTAGAACCAGTGTTTCAGCTCTATGTTTTCACCAGAGAGGTGGCCAAGTCTAGACAGAAGGTAAAAATGGTGTTTTAGTGCATTTTTCAAACTCTATTTTCTATCAATTTGTTAATATTGACCCCCTAATGTGTGTTGTTGGTGATTTTGAAGGGTTTTATACTAACGTTTGTGCAAGAATTTTATGATTGACGAAGAATGGTGGAAAAACTACTAACTTATTTCCTGTAGGACGAGAGGACCAAGACCCTTAATCAGCTGTTTGATTTCAATTTTTTTACACTAATTAGGCACATAGAATAAGTAGGGGGTCAAAGAATTTTCTTGTCTCATTTGAAAAGTAAGCTATCGATGTATCCAATCCACTTATGCCATTAGGCGATCCTGGGTGAAGAGAAATTGTAGCTTACTTAGTTCTTTGTGTTACCCAAAGGGGTGGGAATCATTCAAGCTTTTCCCTTGCACTTCGTGTGAACCTAGCGAGTAGCTAAAAATGATTAACATCTTCTTTTAGTGGGACTTGCTTGGGGATCTCATCACCCCAAGGGACGATCCTAACCACATGTACTGATGGGGTATATAAAGGGGGGAGGCTAAAGTTGTACCTTAATCCAGTTGTGTCGTAATTGGCGGAGCATCGAAGCTAGGGTGATACCTAGATAGACATGAAGAGTTGGTATGAGCCTTTCGGAATCTCATTGGGGTTCTCGACTCACGCTTGTGATGGACTGGTGTTCATAGATTGTGCCTCATGTACCGAGCGTATATCGAGGACTCCCTAGATCACCTTGTTTAGCATAGTTAGAGGACCGTGTTGGCCATACCCATTTTATTAATCTTAGGATTATGCTACTTGAACTGTCTTTTATGTGTAAAACCAGTGCATATCTTACAAATCAAGTTAGTCTTGCCATTTTTCTTGTTGTTTGAAGTGTTTTCAAACCTTTTCCATAGCCATTTTTTACCTAAGTCAAGTTCAGGTTTGTCAACAAGGGCGGCCAGGCCCTAGCATGGGTGACCCTTCCCTAGCAAGGGTGGCCATGCCCGGGCACCCACGCCCCTCTACACCAGAATCAACCTTTTTTGATCCCTGTTTTCACCAGAGGGCTGACCAAGCCCTAGCAAGGGCAGCCACACACAAAATAGGTCATTTCTCAACATCCCCTCTGTCATTTCGTCAGTTTGTTCCCCTATTTTGAGCATCCATTTTGTCATTCTGTCAATCCATTCCTCCATTTAGAGGGTTTGTTCTCCTATTTCGTCGACCCATTCATCCACTTACAAAGTTCATTTTCTCGTTAAGGAACCCGTTCATCATTCAGGGAACTCGTTTTCTCATTTAGGGAACCCGTTCATCATTTAGGGAACCCGTTTTTTCATTCAAGGAACTTGTTTTTCCATTTAGAGAACCTATTCATCGTTCCAGGAAACCGTTTTTCCATTTAGGGAACCCGTTTCATCATTTAGCAAGTCCATTTCACCATTTTTCAGGCTTGTTTGGTCTCGTTCTTGATTTGGACAAGTTCAAAAACCAATCGGGCGGCCACACCCAGGCACACACGCCTCTCTATAGTGAAATCAACATCTTTGGCTCTTTGTTTAGTATAGTCAATCCTACCAAATCTTAAATAGTTGGTCACTTAAAACCTTGTTGTTTATTGTGATCTGAACACTTTCATCCTCATCCATTCACTCGTATTTCATCATTTAGTCCATTTACATTTTCCAAAGGTCATTCAATCATCTTCCGCATCATATAGACACTCTTAGAGCATCTCTAGGTGGCATCGTTCATCATCACTCTCTCAATCTGAATCCTCTAAACTTCATTTGAAGTTGTTATCCGAATTGACCTAGGTGCTTGAACTTGATCATCATCCTCTAGCATCCTCTTAGGATCGCTATCCGTCCTAAGTAGATCATCATCCTCAGCCCTATCAATCCCCTTATATCTCAAGGTGGATTTGGTGTCGTGATCATCAGTTCATCCTTCAATCCAATCAATCAACACCTTACGTCACCTAGGGTACTCTCTGAACCCGGTTTAGAAACCCTTTGAATCAACCAATCATTCGATCTTTAATCCGATTCCATCCAATCCTATCAATCATTTTATCAATCAAATCCAATCATCTAATTAATTGATACATCATCAATTGATCCATCGTATATCCTATCAATCGATTTAATATCCAATCCAATCCGATAATCTTTATTCAATCCAATCAATCAATCCAAATCATCATCTAGATCATCATTTAGAAGCTTAGTTACATCTTAGATCACTTAGTTATTTTGCACGTTCATGCCCGTTCAGACCCACTCACAAGCAAAAATTCAAATGGCAGACCGACAGACCTAAGGTTCACAACCAAACATCCCACAAGATCCTAATAATGTTCCAAGCAATCCAAAAGATCCCCATAACAGTGCCTCATCCCAATCTAATACTGACATCCAGAACACCACACCACCCGATGATTAGAACATGGCTAACCAACCCAAAGTCACCATTGATGAATACCTCAATGATCTTATTAATGTCTAAATGATGAATTGTCTCCTAAATGAATGTGGGGATAAAATTCTTGCCACCTTTCTCATGAGAGTATTCAAACCACCATCTGACTTTGATGCATAACAATATGTTGTTGCCCACATTCTTCCCACACATACTGATCTGCAAAGTTCTCAAAACATCCCTGGGAATTCATATATCCTCGAAGGTGCACCCACAAAAAACTGGTATCATCTTGAGTCTAGCAATGTTGTAATACACCAAGTCACTAGTTATCCTCGCCTCCCAACCGTAGCTACTATAGCACAACCCGAGCCTCACAATCCCTATGCTTACGACATGCCTTCATACATCCTATCCAATCCACCACTTTTATCTCAATAACCACCTATCAATACTGGGGGCACACCTATCCCTGCTTCAATGCCCCCTCCAGGGTCTACACCCGTTAAAAACTCATCGCAACTTGTATTCCAGTAGCCTCCTACCAATCTTCATCAACCCGCTTCATTGCAAACACCACATCAACACACTACTATTATTGTTGCTTCCTCTCTACCACCTCATCAGCAACCACCGCGGCATAACATTCCCATCCCACAACAAAATGTCTCAGCTCCCATGCAACCACCACATTAGGTAACACAAGCAACATCCTAGTAGTTGCAACTGCCACATGGCACTTCAGTAGCAATCCCCAAGCAACAACATATTCCATCTCACCCATCTTACCAACAATAACCACAACAGCAACCCCGTAGCAGCATATACATATCCCCACGCAAACGCAAAATAATCCACTTACAAAATACCTTTATCATCCATTCAACACATACACTGCTCCATCTCACCTCAATTCAAATCCTCATTGAACCCAACCACCACCTTACACCAATCTTCCACAATCACAGAATCATCCATACCAACAGCCATCAAATACACCCTCATACATCACGCAACAGCCCATTGTTGCACAATAATACCAATCTTATCCACCCTATCTTTAGCAAAAACAATATTACCAGCAGGGTGCACCTTCCATCCCCTACTATCAACAACCATAGTCATATCAACAAGGGGGTCCTACCTCTTTGTATTATCAAAATCCTACACAACAGCAGCCACCCTATCAGCAAGCGGCTTCCACATATCACAATTTGTCATACATCAATCATCAACCTGCTTATACCAATCAGAATCAACAAACACCTTCATATGCATCTCAACCCAGTTATGATCCAACAGCTATGACACCATCCTCATCATACCAATAATACTATCCATACAGTAAGCCTACTCTAACTCCTGCAGCACCCATCAAAAAATACTTGGAAGAAGTCAAAGTTGCATTAAAGGATTTATAGGCTGGGACGAGCAAACAATCGTTCAAGTTTGAGTACATTTGTCCCTATCCTTTTGATCCCTCCATTTCCTTGGTTCCCTTTCCTAAGCACTTTGAAATACCAAAATTCAATAAGTATAAGGGAAACAAAGACCCCAAGGCTCATCTCCAAGATTTTTACACCCACTATCAAGAAGTCATGCACAATGATAACTATCTAATCGACTATTCCCTAAGAGCCTACAAGGAGTCACCCTTAACTGGTTCATGGGCCTTGAAAAAGAACCATCAAATCTTTTGTGCAACTATCCGAACAATTTGTCTCCCACTTCTCTTTTAATCTGGAGAAGGACATCGAAATGCTTGATCTCCTTAAAGAAAAATAGTGTGATGGAGAGACCTTTGCAAGCTATCTGCAAAGATGGCACACCTTAGCCAGACGGATGAAATCCCCACTGCCAGAAAAAGACATGGTTACATTGTTTATCAAAAATTCCCATCCGGACATGGCCCATAACTTTCGACTTCACTGCATCACCACCTTTGCAACACTCGTGGAAAAAGTTCCTATCCTAGAGCGAGCCCTTGTTGCTAAAGGGCAAGTCAAAATTTTCAATTCTGATAAAGAGAGATCCTCTTGGGATAAACCTCAATATTGGAATAAAAATAAGAATGTTGTCAATTATGGTGTCATTGACACATAACATGTCTAGGTGGCTACCACCTCGAAAAAATATCCTCCTCAATAGCAGCAGTCAATCCCAAATGCCATATTCGTGCCCCAAGGATCACCTTGGCAACAATCAAATCAAAACAACCAAGGGGGGAATAAACGATAGTTCACTCAGTTGGGGGAACCCCTTAGCATCATCTTTAATAAGCTCCTCCAAGCCAACTACCCCATCACTTATCCTATAACCAAGCCCCTGGACGATTCCAAGCCTAAGTTGACTTGGTTAAAAGACAACAAGTATTGTGAATTTCACAAGATCAAAGGACACACATTGGATAAGTGCCAAGGTCTAAAAATTTACGTTCAAAGTCTCATAGATCAGTGTGAAATCCATGTGGATGCTAACATGGCATCTTCGTCCAATGCTCAGCTTCAAATATATCAAAATGCTTTTCCCAAGCATAATCAGGGCCCTAGTACATCCAACTCCAATCCTGGGCCTAGCAATAACAACAATGACAACACTAATAATGTTAGTTATAAAAATGTGCCATACAACTATCAAGGTCTTTTCACATACATAGAACAAGTGGAGCCATGTGTATCTATAATAAGCATTAAAGGAAAATACCCACAATGTGATGTTACCACTCGTCACACCCGCATCACGGTCCCTGCAGTCCCCACATCTACCTAGCTGCCATCTGTCAGTTTGCATTACAACATCCTTGAGCACTTAGGCAAGACCTCGGCTCATATTTCTATCCTAGATTTGCTTAAGTCTTCCCCCATGCATCAAGAAATCCTAAATAAAGCCTTACAGAGCACTCAAGTCCCCAACAACATAGATCCCACACAATTCCAAGTGTTGGTAGGGAATCTTTCAGCAACCTATCAATTGGCCTTCAGTTAGAAAGATATGCCATGCCTTCACTCAAGTCATAATCATCCCCTTCACCTTGAGGTTGGAGTAAATTGTCATAAAGTAAAAAGGGTGTTGGTAGATAATGGTCCTGCCCTAAATCTTTGTACATTAAATTTTATACAATAGGTGGGATACACCCAAGCTGACCTAAATAATCAGGTTATCACCATCAAAGCATATGATAACGCATAATAGGATTCTAAGGGCACTATTTCTCTTCCTATTCAGTTGGGGCCCATTGTGCAGTATACTATGTGTCATGTTCTATACCTGGAACTCCCATATAACATCCTCCTTGGTCGCTCATGGATTCACTCTATGCAAGTCTTTCCATCAACCTATCATCAATGTTTGAAGTTCCCATTTCAAGGAATGAAAGTCACCATACAAGCTAACCCGCAGCCATTTGAATATTGTTGTGCCCTAGAGGCTTCCTTTCCAATTCTCATTACTGCCCTAGGGTAGAAATGGGGGCATCTCAAACATCTAATTCTCATCCATCCATCAACACACTAAACACCACATCATCCACCCCTTCATCCACACCTGGTTCCACCATCACTAAGGTCCAGATCATTGACAAGGGATGTGGTGAGTATGAAATGTGTATAGCACTGAATGTGGCAACCATGCCACCCTTGCCATGTACATATGGGCAACCATCTCCATCAGTTCCAAAAAATGAATAAAAGACAATCACCCTCAAGGCTCCAACTATGGGGTCTAGCACTTTTTGTTCTCCTGGGTTGTGATGAGATACACCTGAAGATGACATCAGCTAGTGGGTGTACCATGAAGAGCCATAACCATCTCCCCCCTTAAAAGAGTACTTCCAAGAGGCCTATCCTTGGCCTTCTGAATTTGTTGAAAAACACAACTATCAGGGGGGAGGTCTTGGTGTGACAAAACAAAGAAGACTACAGCCAATAGAAGCTTCTATTCGTCCAAGGAAGACGGGCTTTGACTATGATACTAAATAGAAGGTTCCTATGGCATCCTCTAGCACTTCTAACAATGTTAGTATCGATGACAGTTCCCTCGAAGATATACTAGAGGAGGAGATCATCATACACACATACGATAAACTTGATCACATTGACCTCCCTGCCATGTTTGAATTCCTATCCATTTGCACCATCACCTTATCCATCAAACATCCAGAACTCATAGATTATGACCTACAAGGTACCGCACCTCCCAACACCTTTCCCTCGGTGGACCAATATGTGCATCTCATGGGATTGGGGGAAGATGAACGCCCCAGTCGCCAAGATAAAAAGAAACAAAATCAAAGTGGGTCACCTAGTGAAAACCTCCCTAAGGCACTTTGTGACTTATAAATAGTAAAAACAAGGGCGTATCTACTAGTGAAAACCTCGAAGAGGCACTAGAAGATGGGGACATTCATCTTCCCCTTGTAGGAACTCAATTATTCAGTCAATCATCCATCTTGATCGAAGAAACAAAAGCAGTAAACTTGGGAACCAAGGAGAATGCCAAGATCACTTATGTGGCTAAGGCACTATCAGAAGAAGAAAATTCTACCATCACCAAGCTCCTGAAAGAAGGAATCATCAATTTTTCCTGGACATACTACGATATGCCCGACCTTGATCCAGCTTTGGTGGTACATCACCTAGATGTTTGTCCTGATGTGAAACCTATTAAACAGGAGCTCAGAAAATGCACCCGCAGGTGGCTCTACTAATTAAGAAAGAATTATAAAAGTTGTTGGAATTAGGGTTCATCCGACCGATTGACTACTCCAACTGGATCTCCAATATAGTCCCAGTTGCTAAACCTAGCAGAGACATCAGAATTTGTACAGACTTCTGAGACCTTAAGAAAGGTTGTCCCAAGGACAACTTCCCTCTACCAAATATTGATATGTTGGTAGACCTCACTACAAGACATGAGATTTTGTCCCTCATGGATGGTTTCTCCAGCTACAACCAGATCAAAATTTCTCCCAAAGATCAACATAAAATCGCTTTCACTACACCTTGGGGAAAATTTTGCTATAATGTCATGCCTTTCAGTCTCAAGAACGTAGGGGCAACATACTAGCGGGCTATGACGGTTATCTTCCATGACCTCATTCACATAATAATGGAAGACTATGTTGATGATCTATTAGGAAAATCCAGAACAAGAGAAGGGCACCCTGCCATCCTCAAAAAGATCTTTGATTATCTGGAACAATACAAACTACGCCTCAATCCAAAGAAATGTGTGTTCGGTGTCATAGTCGGCAAACTCCTACGGTTCATTGTCTCCCACAGAGGAATTGAGGTTGATCCCACTAAGGTCAAGGCAATCATCAATGCCTCTACCTCGTAATATAAAATAGCTAAGAATTCTACAAGGTAAGCTCCAGTCCATCCGCAGATTCATTGCTCAACTTGCTGAAAAATGTCACTCATTCACACACCTCCTGAAGAAAGACACTACATTTAAGTGGAGCACACAATGTCAGTTTGGTTTTTATCAGATCAAGGAATACTTGGCTCACCCACCTATTCTCATGCCATCTATCCCAAGAAAGCCCCTCCTCCTTTATATTTCAGCTACTTCTGTAGCATTGGGGGCATTATTGGCACAAGATGATGAGTCCTCCAAAGAAAGAGTAATTTACTACATTAGCCAGACTTTGGTCGTTTATGAGCTCAATTATTCCCCGATGGAAAAGGTTTGCCTCGTCATAGTTTCCAGCTCCCAAAAACTCAGACACTACATGCTTAGTCATCCAATTAAGCTTATTTCCAAAGTTGATCTACTTAAATATTTGTTATCAAGAACAACATTGACAGGTCACATGGATAAATGGGTCATGCTACTAAGTGAATTTGACATAGAGTACATGGATCACAAAGAAATCAAAGGACGGGTCATTGTGGATCAATTAGTGGATGCTCCACTGGTCGATGCCTATCCTTTAGAGACAGATTTTATAATAAAGGGGTCTTTTCAGTTCTGGAACCCTCCACATGGACATTATACTTTGATGGGTCCCACACTAACAATGGATCAGGAGCAGGAGTGTTGCTCTTCACCCCCTAAGGTGACTATATACCAAAGACATTCAGATTGGCCTTTCCTTGCACCAAAAACATTGTTGAGGATGAAGCTCTTCTCACAGGCCTTAAGATTGTTGTCCAATGACGTATCTCTCACTTACACGTCTTTGGTGACTCCCAATTGGTTATCAAACAGGTTAATGATGAATTCCTAACAAAAGACGACAAGTTGTTACCCTACAAATGCATGGTGGATGAATTCAAGAAATATTTCTCCTCCATCTAGTTTGATCAAATCCCTAGAGTTCAAAATAAAGCAATTGATGTCATGGCCACCATCGGTTCTCTCTTGGACATGCCCAAAGATCATATTGAATGTGAGTTCCTTGTAGAACAACGTTAATCCATGCATATGACATCCCTGAGAGTGAAATGATATGTGACATTGTAGGTCCTGAATCCCCCTGGTACCAAGATATCTACACTTATCTTCATAACAACACCCTACCATCTGACCTCACACGAAACCAACAAAAATATTTTATCCAATGCACAACCCGCTACACCATCATCGGTGATACGCTTTATCGATGTGGGTATGATGGAACCCTCCTCCGGTGTTTAAACAAGACCGAAGCCCACACCGCATTGGTAGAGGTACATAATGGTATCTGTGTGGCCCATTCTAATGGTATGGCCTTAGCCAAAAGGATTCTAAGAGCAGGATATTACTAGCCCACTATGGAACATGATGCTTGCGAGTATGTCAAAAGGTTTCTTCCCTATCAACAACATGCAGATTTGATTCATGCCTCGGCACAAGAGTTATAGCCTATCATGACACCATGGTCATTTTCACAATGGGGCTTTGACTTGGTCGGCAAGATCTACCCTCCATCCTTTGACGGTCACACTTTCATCACCACAGCCACTGAATACTTTACCAAGTATGTGGAATCCATACCACTCACTCAAATCACCGGTATTCAAATACCTAAGTTCATCCTCTACCATATCCTTTGCAGGTATGGAATCCCCTCCACCACCATCACTGACAATGGAAAGCCATTCAAAAATAAGTGCATGAAATTCCTCTACGAGATCATATTCAACATCTTGCTCTACCCCCTATTACCCCTAGGGAAATGGTCAAGTAGAGGCAACTAATAAAACTTTGATCAAAATCATTAAAAAGATGGTAAATAGCATTGGTCAAGATTAGCAATTCCACCTCCATCCTACCCTTTGGGCCTATCGCACGTCCATCCGCACCCCCACCAATGCTACTCCATATTCACTAGTTTATGGTGTTGAAGCTATTTTGTCGATCGAAGTCGAAATCCCCTCACTTTGAATATCTCTAAAGAATCTAATCACTGACGAAGACACCCAGGTTGCACGACTTGCTCAGTTGGAATTACTGGATGAAAAATGGTTCAAATCCTACAACCATCTACAAGACTATCAACATCGTCTCAAGAGAAGCTAAAATAAGAAGGTATGCCCTCGTTAATTCAATATTGGCAACTTGGTCCTCAAAGAAAATCAACAGAATCAACAAGATTGAGATAAGAAGGGCAAGTTTGAAGCTAATTGGTTAGGCCCTTACGTCATCACCGCCAAATATGGTTCTAGAGCATACAGGTTGTCTACACCTTAAGGAGAGCCCTTGGAAGAACCCATCAACATCATGCATCTAAAGAAATTTTATACTTAGGTCAGTTGGGGTATCCTTCCTGGCAAAATCAAAAAAATCAAAAAAAAGTAAAAAATCAAAAAAAAATCCAAAAATAGTAAAAAGAAATAATTCGTCCTATGGTGAAAACCACCCCTGCATGGCACCTTGGATACGTATGATTGGTGAAAACTTGGCAATAGGTGCCTTTCATATATAGGGCTTAATCATTATCTACCTCGCGTCCTGGTTACTTTATGATTTATCCATCTAGATCTCAATATCCTTACCATCCTATCGATCATATCCTCTCATCCACTTGCATCATCTAGTTTCTTGGTATATTTCTGGTTGAGCATTGGATAAACATCATCCGCTATCCAACATCTTGAGCTTTTATCCTAATCTGATCTTGTGTGTCACCTTGACACTTTGGTCATCTCCATCTAGGATCATTCATCATGTTTGTCTCCATCTAGCTCCCATTTTGTCCTTGGCGAACTACGTTGCCCCTGCACTTTCACATAGGCAAGGTCGATCAGTTGATTTTCCCCCAGGGTTGTTTTTGTTGTCCTTTTTTCGTCTGTCAGTCTTTACCGAACTACATTGCCCCTGTGCTTTCACATATGCAAGGCCGATCACTTGATCCATCCCCGGGGCACTTTTTCCTTCATCATCCATCACCATTGTCCACTTTTTGATCTTATTCACTGTCGATCTTTCATCCTTTTCGAACTTGCCCTTGCTCTTGCACATAGGCAAGGCTGATCATTTGATCCATCCTCGAGGGATATCTTTGTTTTATTTTGTGGTTAGTTCGTCTGGTCATTATCCTCCATCATCTATCTTCATCATCCTCTTTCCTCTTTTATCATGATCTTTTCCTGAACTATGAGGGCTCTACTCTTTCACGTAGGCAAGGTTGATCTTTGATCAATCCTCGAGCCCCTAGGTCTTTAGGGTGAGTCAGTCTTGTGTCTTGTTGTCAAGGTATGTCCTTATCTTCTTAATACCTCACAAATAGAATCCATTTGTGTCATGAGATTTAATCAGTTTTTGAATATCCTACATCATTATCAATCTATAGTCTAGCATCTATCTTTGGTCTCAATAGGATGTATCCTTCCTAATAGGCCGCATCAACCCCATCCATCATCTTGATCCTATGGAAAATGATGTTTTAAAATTGATTGCAATCTTTTGATGCTTGTGGTTTATGTTTATCATTTGAGCTCCCTATCATCACTTGTCAAGGCCGCCATAATCTCTAATATTATGATGTGTTTTGACTGGTTTACATAGGGGCATATCTTGATTTTTATTTTGTTTGTTATTTTCCTGGTTGTCCCATGTAGTACCCACCAAGACCCTTGAGGTCTTGTGTTACACTGGGATATCCTTCTATGCTTGTGGTTATCCCAATACCTGGCCTGACCAAAGTCATTTTGACTTTGGGGTATTGGGATAGCCTTCTTGTTTGTTGTGTTTGTTTATGCATTAGACACTAATCCACCTTGTTCCATATACAATGGTAACTGGTGTCTTGTGATATAGAAAAAATCAGTGCTCCGAAGATGGTAACCTGCATTATGATTGCATTTCATTTTCTCCTCCATTGCATTCATGTATCCTTCATCCCTTCTTTTCCCCTAAATTAGGATTTTGGATGGTGCAAATGATGATTCCCTCCACCTTCCCCTTTCTTCTTAGGAGTACTATGGTTCTTGATAGGTGCAGTCACACACCCATCATCTTCACTTCCATCATTATGCAGGCCCTTATTTGTATTTAGGATCATTAAAATGCATATACCATCATTTTAAGTTGTGTAGTTTAATTTTCATTAATTATTCTATGCATCTTAAAACTCATCTATTAGCATATTCACTTTAGTTCATATCATTAGGTCCATTACCACATCCATAATAAACATTAAACATCATGCATATCATAATGAATCATCCACATAGAAATAACCACAAATCATCCATCACATCCTACATCATCAGTGTTAGACATCATGCATATCAATCCTCCATCACATCTTGCATCATAAACATTAGGCATCAACATAATCATTATGCAACATAATCATACATCTATATAAGCACAACCATAAATCCATATAGGCATATTCATACATCACATCATCCATCATAAAATCATAAAAATACAAACATGCATAAATAGGATCATCCACAATATACACGATGTCAATAAGAGTTGTCGCATATCATATAAATATCAAAATCAAAAGTCCATCACATAGTCCATAATAATGTTCATCAATATCATCAAAATGCATATCCATTATGTCCATCATAATCACAAAATAAAGTACAAGTACAAGGATCTACATCAAATATAATCACTGCTACTTTGTATTGTCCATCCATCCTACACCTATCAAAATATGATATCCTGTCATCTTTCAAATGAGTTTCCCACATCTAACCTCTGTGGAGACTCGGGCACCGGCCCTCTATGAGGGATGGTCGCCTGAGAGCCACTGTATCCTCGGGTCCATGTCCCCAGTGACTAGGATGGTGTGGGCATCTGAGGAGCTTGTCGATCAAAGTGAAACATGTGTTGCGTCAGATCTAGAACCACCTGGTGATAAGCGACCATCGAGAAGGATACCTCTCTCATATACTCATCTCTTTTTGTATCCTAACACCGGAATATGTTCTACTCTTGTTTGTATTTGTCTCGATCTCTAGTAATGACTCTCCTCTCCTCTGCCCTCACCCCTTGTGCCATCCTCAGCTAATCAATCTCCGCCTATAGTTGATCTCTCACCTCCTTTGTAGCCACTACTCGTGCCTTTGAGGCATCCCTCTCTCCCTGTAGTCTTTGCACCACTACCCCTAATCCATCACTACCACTCTACAGTGTCACTATATGTGCTCAGGTAACATCCCTCTCTACCTACATAGCCTGAGCCTCTGCCCATGCAATATCCCTCTCCCCCTTCATCGTTTGAACCTATGCTTGTAAGGCTTGTACCTCTGCATGCACCATGTCCCTCTCTCTGCACAATCTCTAACTGGGCCTTTATTGCCTCTGCCCTCAACCTCGCATCCCCAAGTGTTGTCCATGTCACAGACACCCTGTCCTAGACCTCAGTCCTCTCCCTCACCAACCCGGTCACCTATGCCCTCAAATCCTCCATCTCCCTCTTGGCCTGCTACCCATCCCATCCATACTCTTATTGTCCCCTACCCTATGATATAGTCATCACTTCCTGTAATCTGTCTCGATCCTAGGTCACCCTTTCTAGCTCACAGCGTAGGTCATCTCTCTCCCTCTCTGCATCCCGTACCTGTGAGTTCAAGAGGTCAACAATGAAGCCATAATCCCTCTGTCCTACGGCCTCTAATCTAACTACCTCTACTTGAAGCCTCCTCCCCTCAGCCCCGAGTCTGACAACCTCTGCCTCTACAATCCTCAACCTCTACTTTGTCATCTGAAACCTCGCCTAGGCCTCCCTCAATAATACGACAAGGTCCTCGGCTAGTACATATGGTATCATCGTCAGTGGCTCCACCACATGAACATCCACATCCATCACATCCTCTTGTGCATCTCCATCTCTGGTCTCTTGGGCTCCTACTGAACCCCAATCGCCACCCAAACTCTCCTTGGTTGTCCCCTTTGCACCACCCTCATTTTTCATCTCACCTCAGGCTCCTCTCTCTCCTCATGCATCTCCATCTCTAGCTCATCGAGTACCTGCTCGACTCTGCTCCCCACATGGGCTCTCCTCTGTTGTCTCCTCCTCCTCACAATTTGATCTGAGGTCCCTGCCCTATCTCCTATTGTTGTCCCTCCTCCCTCATCATCATCTCTGCCTCATCTTGTTGAGACCCCACCTTCTCATGTGTCCTCTTTTGTGGACTCCCCATTTGTTGTCCTCCAGCTCCCACCTCTACCTCAGGCTCATCTCTCATCTCCACATCTTGTTGCTCCTGCACCACTCACTCCCTCCTTTGTGGTCTACTCCTCCTCGCCAACCTCACCAGTTGTCTTGCGGCCCCTACCTCTGCTTGTCCTATGGCTCTTGTGCCATGTTGCTTTGTTGCCCTACCTACCTCCTAACCTCTCCTCTGCTGCACTCTCCCCCTCCCAGCTCTCCTCTCTACTGCCAATCTCTGCTCATCCTCAGATCCAAACCCAAGTACACCTATAATAGGCACCTCTAGTGTAATCCTCTCCACCGATGATTGCGGAACCATCTCGCATACCACAGTGTCACTCCTACCTCCTCATCCCCTATGGTCCTCCCTAGATAAGGTACTAGCTACAGTGTCATCCAATGCTCTCTGGAAAATCTCAAAGAAATCGGCTCCCTCCATGGCCGCTCTTGGTTGATCCGACGAACCCTATCTGGCCCCTGCGGAATATCCTATACGATCCCAAACTACCTGGTCACTCAGTCGGGCCTATGCACCTCCACTATGCATGGCTCCATCCCAACTATGAAACACCTAGTGCAGAAATAATCCTGTGTCTCACCTCCTCTGCCCTCCACCCCGTAAACTGTCAAAACATGTATGGCCGCCATACTATGTCCTCCTTCTCTAGCTCATCTATCATCTACCTCCATCTATCTAAAATCCCGAGGCCCTCATAATGCAAGACCCAACCATACTCGGAACCGTACCACCAAGCCATAGACCCTGCCTCATTCGTTGTCCCCACTCTGACTACTCTTGGCTTGGCAACACTAATATTCTCCCACGCCCACACCTACAATAGGGTCACATGTGTCACACTAAGTGCCCCTCGATAGTACACCATGTGCATGTCTCGGTATAACTGCACTAGCACGCATGTCCCCCATGCGAACTGCCCCTCCCTCCCCTCAACAATATGTCAAATAACCTCCATGTATCTCATGTTACAGAACCATCTGCTCTTGTCTAGTAACAGTAACCCACTGATCAAACCACACAAGTACAGTGGTAGTGTTGGTACCCCCACTGCCAAACATCGATCCAAGTCCAGCCCATGCCCCTCAATGGGAAGGTCCTCATGTCCAAACAACACAAATAGGGTCCGATCCAACTCCTCCTCTATAGACCTCGACTCTCTCACTACTCGCCCTGCTATAGGGAGCCTCATAATCCGCCATACATCCTCTAATGTCACCATCATCTCCCCTGTTGGCAGATGGAATGTGGATGCCTCTGAACTCCAACACTCTATCAGCGTTGTCAACAACGCTCGATGTGCTCTCCTCATGGGATATCCAAGCAGATATTGTAATCCTGCCAACTCCAGAGCATGGTGGTATGCTCCGGTCATGGTCGCCATTGTTGCCGTCAACACCTCGGTCCATCTCTCCCACATCTGCAACCAATCAAATTATTTCATCCATACAGCAACACTCTGTTAGTCATTTCCCGTGTTTCATCTCCTCTTATTTTTTGGCCCCGGGTTATTTTCTCACTATTTTCTCCCCTTTTTCCCGCCTTTACTCTATTTGACTTTCTTTTCTTCTCTTTTTTTGTCCCTATCCCCTTCTTCTCGGGCTCAGCCACCCCTTTCCGGGCGCGAACGCCCCTCCCTGTGCGCTGTCGCCCTTCCCGGGGCCACCCCCACCGGGGCAGAGCTGCCCCTACCTGGGCGTGGCTACCCCTATCTTGGGGCGCTGCCACCCCTCTATGGTCCCTTGACTCTTTTTGGGCGAACCCAACTCGGGTTGACCCTAAGGCAAGTCCACCTTGCAATTTTCTTCCCCTTGTCCCTTTTCGAGCATGTTTTTCTTATTTTTTCCCATTAATGGGGTCCCTCCTGTAGCCTCTAACAGCCTATTCTAACTACCCCATTGGTGAAATCTCAATTTCACCCCCCAACCCATTTTCCTAACCTCCCCCGCAACCAAAACCCATGTTTTGAAAAATGCATTAAACTTACAAAATATCTCAAAAATGCTTAAAATTACAAAGGGGGTTTTGACACCTAACCTAGCGTGGCACCACGTCTGCATGGAAGAACATCTGCACCTCATCCGCTTGGTGGACGATCTCATCATCGTAATTGGTCAGCATTCTTGTCTCCTTCGCTCCTCCTTTTCTTCTCCTCTCTCTCTCTCTTCTTCAATTGCCAAGTGTGCAAATGAGGAAAAGTAACTCTAAAATTAATTTCCCCCCCATTTTTAAATCACTTTTAAGTGAGGGGTATTTTTTACTTTTTATTTAACCTTTTTAGGCCCTCATTAATTCCAAAACTTCTGCGGACCGTCATTTGCACACCATGTGTCTGATCGACTCCATTTAAAAGGCAAACCTGCCTATGTTTTTGAGCTCTATCGACCTGTACCCTCCATTTCTTCATATTGAGAAGTCACTCGGGGACCTTTTTTCTTCCCCTATCGCCCTCCTGAGGAGGCATACCCTACCAAATCCATCCATATCTTCTCCCTGATAATTTCCCTCATGATTAGGGCATCTTCCCTCCATTTGAGCAGCTCACGTAACCTCTCTCACATTGGGGCATCCTTTCTTTTTCAACCATATGCATTTATTTTTCTTTGAAACTATGTTATTCTAACAATATTTTGAAGAGGGGCACAATGTAGACACCTAAATTTGACCACTTCCATATGGTCATAATCCCATCATTTCTTCGTCTAATCCATCTATATTAATTAAATAACATATTTAATTAATGTCATTTCCTTTCCCTAAGGTTCCCAAAAGTATTTAATTAAATACTTTATCCTTTACCTTTCCCTCTCTAAATTAAATCAATCAATCAATTTATTAATTTAGTCAATTATCCTTTTCAATTTTTAATTCTTTTCTTCTCTCTCATTGTCCCGTCCTCCATAACCCTTTCACTAATCTAAGTTAATTTAATTAATTTTTCATTAAGATGTGCATATCCTTAATTAGGATTAATGTCACATCCTCCATATCTATCCACTTGCCTCTAATCCTCATTAATTAGCCTAATCATATTTTTGCACAATCCTAATCTTAATCACTTACTTTTTCTAGCATGTCTTTAAATCAGCCTTTCTTACTACATACCTCTTTTGGGTTGACCTCTTCCCCATTTGAATTAAAAATTCAAACTTATTCCCCCCATGCATTTGTCTTCCCCATGACCTGTCAAAGGTCACATCGTACCCCATGGGACAAGCACCCCTTTTAGGGGAATCTTGTTTTATCCATTGGTTTCTTCCAAAAAGTGAATTATAAATTCACTTTTATTTCTCCAAGGCCATCTCCAATCCCCATGGTGACAAGAGTGGACTTTCTAAAAGTCCTCACTTGTCATTTTCAACCCCACTTGGGGACAAGGAATACCTTTTTAGGGAAATCCTCTCCCATCCCAAGGTACCTGCAAGTACCTTGAGACCACATGGCTTTTTCCATGTCACCTTGTACCCTTTCCATCTCACCATGTCCTTGGCCACTTCATCTACCACATGGCAAGATGTGAGGGCTTGTGAGTCCTCAACTCACCATAGCCCTCCATCTTGGCCATGGTGGCTCAATCTTGATCGTTCAATCCTCTAGAGAATTCAAATTCTTCTATAAATACCACCCTCTTACATGGATTAAGGGACCTTATGCATTGTGATTATCTTTATTGTCTCAAAATTTCTAGCCATATCAAAGCCATATTTTTGTATCCTAGTACTTGCAATTCTAGCACTTGCATTTTAGCTGATCCATTCACACATCTATTTTAACATATTTTGGCATTCATCCATCATTTTTCATCCTTGCATCCATCTTTAGCAGCACTTGCCATCAAGGAGCATACAAATCCATCTCCAATCAAGGGCCAACAAAGGGAGCCCAAATCAAAGGTATAACGGTCCTTTTTTATCTTTTAACTATCCTTTATTTGTGTTAACTTAGGCTATTCATTGAAGTGGTGTTTGTGACTCTGTTTCTTTGCATGTTTTAGTTAAATCTGCATTTTTTAGGAGTAGATTCACATTCACCACAAAACTATACATGCTATATTCTTTATTCAGGTGTTAATGACTCTTCTAGATGAATTATCTTTGGTTTTTCTTTTGTACCCAAATTAGCTAGTATTGTCTTCTCCACCAACATAGAGGATTTTTCATGATATAATACTAAGGGAAGTGTGTCAAGCCTTCCATCTTCGGGCACCTTAGATAGGTTTTCACCCTTGGATACGTCCTTTATTTTTACTTTTTTTGGGTCTAATAGCATCACAAAGCGGTTTTCACTAGAAGACCTATTTATATTTTCAATAATTTTGTGACTAAAAGGCTTGGCACCCTCCTCAAAGTAAGTTGCATTGTTGAGTTCTATGGTGAAACCTGCTTTATGATCCTCAAGAGGTGTATCTTCTCGTCGTCCCAAAAAAATTATGATTACCTCATCATTTTGAAATACATGCAGTTGTGGCAGTCCCTTCTGGTCCAAATCAATGAGTTCGAGGTGAACCATGGGGTATTGCCACAATAGTGGTTTACAATTTCTGAGAGATTTTGATTTTTGCTGAAATCACATATTTTTAGAAAATATAATGATTAGAGCCTTAAAAAGTTTCATTTTAAGGATTTCAATTGAAGAGGGTTTGATCAAACCACCTTAGATCAAACCCCCTTGGATAGAACCCCACTAGTTTTAAACCATACCTATAACGGAGTCTCCTTTACACCTATCAAAATGCTAATAAAAAATCACTTTTGATTTACTTTTTGGGGGATCAAATGAATTCATTTAAAATTTATTTCAAATGATTATGGTAGTCCTCAGAATGAGCTATCCAACAAATATAATTTTAATATGTTTTGATGTTATTATGTATTTATTTTTTTAGTTTTATTAAACATAGGTTTTTCACCAAAAATCAAGCTCTTTGTTCTACACATGTGGAAAAATAGCAGATTATCAAAAAAAAGAATTGAAAAATATGAGTGCACCAGATATTGAAGTCCTTGATCCAACCAAAAAAAAAAATTGATATATACAAAAAATGTTACGCGTTATACGATCGCGTTATGTTTGAATTGTAATTGGTTTGACTTTGAAACTTAATTAAAGAAAAAATATTCAATAAAATACTATCTAACCAAGTGGAAGCACTAGATATCAGAGTTACAAATCTAAATTCAAAAGAATTAGAATTTTATCCTTCATGGAAAAAATTTATTCGTTATACGGTGTGCGTCACTTTTTTAAAATGTTGTTTTTTGAAGAAGAAAAAACCAGTTTTCGTGGGAGATGGAAAAACAAGTGTAATTTGATTCCAAAAAATTTGAAAAAAAAAAATTAGAATCTACAGAAAAAATGTGACGAGACTCTAGTTTGCATCATCTTCAAATTCCTCATGGTTTAGCCACTATAGGTGCCCGAATATGAATATTTAGTTAAAAAAAATAGTTTCAGTGTCCAGTTTGGCCAAAAATTATAAACCACTATTGTGGGATCACCCCAGGGGTAAATGGTCATGATTTGAATCAAGATTTTGAATGGATTCAAGTGAGGGTATAAATGTTATGATCAGGTTTAGGGGTACAGGGATACTATCATAGTCATAAATTTCTATGAAATCATTGATGACACTTTCCTCATTTTTATGTGTAACATTAGAGGACTCTACTTCCTTACCTGAAGTACACACAGTACTCAAGGTCTTATCTTTCTACGCATTATATCCTAAATCAGGAACTTTTTTCATATGAGTAGGTTGTATTGGTTCCAAGATACCTTATTTCTATAAGTCAAGAGGACTTTTACCATCATATCCCATTTGTTTCATAAGATCAAATCCTTTACCATATTGTTCAACAGGTATCTTTATTTCAGTTTGTTCTTTTTTTGTATCCTCATCTTTGTATAGCCATTTCAAGAGATCAGCTTCTTCTGTTTCATTATAGAGGGCTCCCCATTTTTTGAGATTGGTTAATTTACAAGTCACTGTAGTATCTGCACCTGATGTGGTCTTAGTCATCTGTGGTTTTCCATAGGTATGGGGAGATAAAGGTAACTTTCCAATGCAAAGGGCATGATTCAAAGTATATTCTCCTACTCCTTGTTCTTTTACTTGTATTTTGGTCTTGACTTCCTTGGATTTTGAGGAGGATGCTTTTAAGGGCTCAAGATCAATATATGCTTGGGAAGGAAATGCCTCATGATTGTTTGGGATTGTGATTTTAGTTTTAGGACTTAGATTATGGCAATACATGAAAGTGTTGGGTTCTCCTTATATTGTGATTTCAACACCATTGTGTGGTAATAATTTAATGCATTGGTGCTATGTAGAAGGTACTACTTGCATTACATGAATCCAAGGTCTTCCAAGGAGGATATTATAGGTCAGTGGGAGATCAAGGACTTGGAAAACCACATCTTTTACCACAGGGCCAACTCTGATTGGTAGAGTAATTGATCCTTTAGACGAGCGTTACTCTTCATCATATGCCTTTATGGTAATCTTATTCCTTGGATCAACTGCATTTTTAGAAAACCCTAATTTTGTGATCAACTCTTGGATACAAATATTAAGACTTGCTCCTTCATCTATCAGAACCCGCTTGATCTTGACATTATGGATGAGGACATCAATGTGTAAAGTTGCATTATGTGATTGTCGAGGGGATGAATCATTTTTTTCCATGAAAGTGAGAGTGTGAGGAGAGGTGATGTGTCCCACCATAGCTTGGAATTGGTCCAGATGTAGGTCCATAGGCACTGTAGCAGTAGCAAGCGCTCTATCTAGGATAGATTTATGCTCAAGAGATAGATGTAGCAGCTCAAGTATGGAAATTTGTGTGGGTGTTTTCCCTAAATGTTCTATGAGGTTATATTATGAAGTTGGTGTAGCAGGGTTTGCATTAGGACCTCTAAGGGTGACTGTACCTTTGCAGGTAATAACCTTGCAATCAGGTTCTTTGCCTTTCATAATGAAAGTGTTTACATGATTATCAACCTCACTAATGTTATGTATGGTATAGTCATACTTAGCAGTAGTATAGTTTACACCATCACTAAATTCAAGGGCCTTTCCTTTACCCTATTCATGCTTAGGGAAATGGTCCTTAAACACCTTGTGATCAAAGTTACCCGAAGGAGTGTGTCCATCAACTACTATCTTACCATCATCAATAAGGTCTTGTATTAAATGTCAAAGTTAATTGCAACTATTAGTCTTATGTCCTTTATGTCTATGATAGTCGCAAAAGTGATCATTCCACCATGGGAGTTTGACTTGTGGATTATATTCCTTCATTTTGGGTAGTGTTATAATATTATTTTCAAGAAGTTATTTTAATGTGGATTCAATTGATTGTCCCAATGGTGTAAAATTTTGTTTAGGGAAGCTTCTTTGTTTTTCTTTTCCTTTATCTGAAGATGAACATTTAAGGTTGTAGATAGGTGATGATGTTTTAGTTTTTTTTGCGTCAACAACTCCATCATTGACTACATTCTTGTTCTTTACCCAAAAATGTGTCTTGTTGTTTGAATTTGATTTTTGATCTCTGTCATTATTAAGTTTTATAGTTCCATCATCAATGAGGGTTTGTTCAATTTGAAATCCCATCTCTATGGCTTCATCAAAGGAATCCAAGCATTTGAGGCGAAGTTCCCTTCCAATTTATTTGTTCAAATTTTGACAAAAGAGGTCAACCAATTCTTGGTCAAGAATGGCATAAGGTAATCATTTTGTTAAATTTCTCCATATTTGTAAAAATGACACAAAATATTCACCTTGTTTTTTTTAGTGTTGAAAAGGTTTGTCGTGGTCACTTTAAGGTCACAGTTGAAACTATAATTGGAGAAAAGTTTATCAACTAATTCTTGAAAGGATTTGATGGTCAGGGGTGATCATGAAAACCATTCCATAGCTTCTCCTCCTAGACTGTGAGGTAATAATCTCATAAGGTACATTTCATCGATTGCAAATTCCATGGTAGTGGCATAAAATTGTCTTAAGTGGTCTTTAGGATCTCCTTTTCCACTGTATTTATCAAGTTTTGGTATGTCCTAGAGGTTAGGAAAAGGTGGCATTGGTATGCTTGGATCAAAGGGATAAGGACATATGTCTTCAATGGAGAGCTTGTGAGATGATGTTTTACTGTTCTTGAGAGTATCCAATTCTTGTCTCAATTTTCTAAGCTCATCCAAAATAAGATCATTTGTAGGTGAAGGTTTTGATGTCTTTGAAGATCTCTTATAACCATGTTGTAGATAAAAGGGGCTATGATCTTTGATTCTACCATTTTTGTTTGTTTTGGGATGCTTAGATTCACTAGATTTAGGTTGGTCATTCATTGTGATTAATGATATGTCAAATTCAAGAGGAATTTTGATTCCTTCATCAGCAAGGGCCTTGAAGTATTGTTGTGGGTTACGTTTGACCACCTATGTAAGAAGTTTAGTGAATCTATTGTCATTAAGAGCTTCGTTTATAGTGGATTGGGTTATTTCTTCGTCCTCAATTTCACTTGTTTCACTAGTTTCAACACTAATGTGATCTTCCCCCTCGAAGTCTTTTCCCCAAGGGTTCCCTTCTTCTTGAAACATTTTTGCTCTTGTTCTAGGGGTCATAGGTGATTATTCTAATTTTTAACCCAAGATAATGTAATGTATGAGACCTAGGACTAAGATGCAATGAAAAGGATATGAATCTAAGATGGGATATGAAAATGGTATGGTATGATGCGAGAAGATAAGAATGCAGGAGCCTAAAGGCAACTCTAGGTCCAAAGTTGGTTATGATGTAAAGGATTTACTTGTGTTATGATGGATAGGCACAAGGACCAATAATCAAGAGATGGTATGGAGGAGATGATGGGCTCCAAAAGGATTTCCCTACTCAAAGATAATGGTATGTTCCCTAACTCAAGGATGATGAACCTCAAGTGATGTGGGTGATAGATAGCCAATGGTTTGATTTCAAGACCTAGGAAGAGTAGCCCAAATGCAAGCTAAAGGTTTGTCTGGGCAATAATGGATATGCAAGGGTGGAGGATATGCAAGGACTAAGTGGAATGCAAGGACTAGGTAGAATGCAAGGACTAGGTGGAATGCAAGGATTGAAAGATCATAACTGAAGGATGATGACCCCAAGAAATCTAAGTGATAGGCCCATTTTGGATGTTTTTGTTGTTTCACCTTTTGGGGTTTGCAAAGTTTGAGATGTTGCAAATTACTAGGTGTAATGTTTGTTTGAGTTGTACCTTTGAACACAAACACAAGACACAACAGACAATGTTTTTTCAATTTGTTCTTGTGAAAAATTTGGATTTCAAGATGAAAACAATCATTCACAATCCTAGGGTTGGCAAGGACAATATTTTTCAGATCCCACTTGGATTACTCCATCTAAGCTTACTCTTAGTGGATGACTTAGAAGCTTGGCCACATTGGCCCCCTTACACAACACTCACTTCTCGGGTCAACCAAGCTTCGAGTTCTCATGAATCTCCCATGACAAACTCTTCATCTCTACGAAGAGCCACAAGAACATGGGATGGCATGAGAGGTGGTCCCTCCTGTACTAACAAATAGAAGGATTTTGGCAACTACAAACAAGATATGTCTAGTAAGGGCATTCATTCGAGTAGTTATACATGCGACAAGATTAGCTCCGATAAGGAGGATTCCTAGCCTGTAGAGATTACACTCTATAGGGTTTATGGGGATTCACTTTTCAGCATAACACATCCGTACTCATGGTACTTAAACTTTCCTCAAGCACCCATTTTATATACCGGATAGAAGTAGCTTGACTTTAGCCTATTACCAGTTAGATCATTCCCTTGGGGTGAGTACTTTTTCCCACCAAGGTAGGCCCTCTAGAGGATTAAACACATACAAATGCGATGGGTCTGGTTTCTGATTACCAAGTTCGCACAAGGTGAGAGCATACTCACTACCATCTCAAGCATAATAAACAGTGTTCATTTTCACCCCCTAGTTAAATCTATATGACGGAAGACAGTTGTTTGTTTTAAAGCACCAATTAAAAAAATTCTAATCTAAAAGATAATCGGTTTCAAAATCAAGTCTTCAACGAATGTCCTGCATCAAAATATCATTAGTAATTTCATGCCTCCTTTCTTCGAGAGGCATATGTTTTGATTTTCAATTCTTTACCAAACGAACCTGCAAAAGAAACCAAATTAACAAAAATTAGTTCCAAAACAAAACTAAAAAAAAATCAATAATTACCCTAGAATCTAGTCTAAATTAAAATAAATTCTAAATGATTAAGTCTAAATTCTAAGTTAAATCTAAATTAAAAATCGAGACCTAGATTAAAAGACTAAATCTACATTAGAGATTAGATCTAAATTAAAATTAAAAGCTAAATCTAATTTAAACTAAAACATAAATTAAGAGAAAAGATAAATTAAAATTAAAAACTAAAAGCTAAAGTAAGGGTTAAAAATCTAAATTAAAATCAGGGGGAAAGGCAGTGTACTCCTGGTCAAAATGTTGTAGGCATTTCTGATAGAGCTCGGAAAGGTTTTCATTCTAGCCGACAGGCTGATGCGGAAGGCATCTTGAAGCTGGAAAGGTGGAATAGACCTCGATAGGTTGGGAAGAATGTGCAAAGTCGTGGCAGCAGCTTCCAAGGCTCCCAAAATCACACCAGAGGCCCTATGGAGATTAGGGATAATGCTGGAAGAAATGGTTGCAAAAACATGGCGTTTCGAAGGCCCTGGCCAAATGACTATAGGCATGACAATAGGGGAGACAATGGAGACTCATTTAGGGTAAGAGGGCCAAACCTTAATCGCAAGAATGTTGGCTCCAAGACTATCTGGTGACACAAGAGGTCAATTGAGGAATGGGAGGATGAGAGGGAAGATATCTCAATAGATTTGACTAGGCTGGAGCATTAGGCTCAAGGTGGAGGCTTGAAAAAAGGTAGGATCTCTTTGGTCGTAAGCCCTAATAAATTACATTCTGAGGTCTTAAGGCTAGAGAATCTTGGGTTATTTGGAAAATGGTTCGGGAATAAGTTAAACTGGGATTATCTAATAAAATGGTGGAGGGAGAAATGGGGATCCAATCTTCTTTTCAAAATTTTGCAGAATGGTTTTTTCATGGTTATTTTTCCAATGAGGAATATTAGGGATGAAATTGTAGATGAGAATTGCATGTTGGATGGGTGTGGTTTTTATTTAAGAAGATGGCAAGTAGGGTTTGACCCTTCAAAACATGAATTGGAAATCGTTCAGGATTGGTATAAACTCCCAAACTTGCCTTTTGAATATTGGGATATGAGCATTTTGGAAGAGATTGGTAATAGGTTGGGGACCTATGTTTGTGTTGGGGAAAGACAAGATCCTAAGGAGGTGGCTTCCTATGTAATGATGTGTGTATAAAATAAACCAGACCAATGTATTTGGGATGAAATTGAATTCGTATCTAATTATGGCAGTTGGGTACAAAAGTTGATTTCGGATTCCCAGTCGAGAGCTGGTTTAGTGAAACCATTAGGTTGTAGACTAGTAAGGAATAGAGATAAAAAGGTGTCCCAGGGGGATAGCCAAAGAAGGTGGAGTCTTCGAAGCATGCTGTTTTGGTGTAAAATCCCAAAAAAGAGTCGGATTTGGTTTTGACAGCTCCTGGAAAGCTAGTTTTCCAAGGAGCCACTGACATGGAGATCACTTCTCCTTTAGTGGAGAAGAAAAAGGAAGAGCAATTTTTCACCCAGGTGTTAAAGGATAAAGTATTGAAAGAGCCAAGTAAGGATTTAGTTATAGTGGGTAAAATCTCAGAGGCATTGGAGATCTTGGATGAAGATTGCAGGAATGTAGAGTTGAATGCCTTCATTTCAATAGGAAAGGAGTTGGTAGAGCTAGTAGAGGCAACTAAAGCGCACTCCTCAGAGCAAGGGTTGGAGGATTTGGTTGAAGATTTGGAAAACATGGAAGTTCAAGAGGATGATGATATTCAGGCTGATGTAGAGGAGCTATAATCAGGTAAAAAGAGGAAAATGGCTCCAGACTTGGAGGTTGCTAAGGAAAAGCTAGGGATTTTTTAGAAACTGTTGATCAAAGGTTCTCTAGATTGCAGTGAAGGAAAAAAAAGGGGAAGAATCTCTAACCAAGAAAACCTAAAATGGGTAGATGAGGCCTATAGTTAGAAGAATCTTGACTCAATGATGAAAGTAGGGAAGAGTGAAACTCTTCCTGAACAGCAATGAAACTCTTAACATGGAATTTTATGGGCTTAAACGCCCCTAAAAAATGGTGTCTAGTCAGGCACCTCTTGGAGAAAAGTTCAGTGGACATAAGTATGCTGAAGGAAACAAAGTTAGGAGGGTAGGAGATAGCTAAGTTCAGTAATAAAGTCAAGTGTTGGAAGGTCTTTAGGGTTAGTGTTGGGGGTGTTGAGGGTGGTCTCATTATTCTATGGAAACTCCAGTCAATGTTGGTGGAAGAAATTTCTCAGAATAAATCCTGAATTGTATGTAGGGTTAGAATTTTAATCTCCAATTTGCAATTCACCCTCATTAATGTTTATGGTTCAACTTCATGCATCTAGCAAAGGACTATTTGGAGAGATTTAGATCAGATTCTTTCTTCTTCATGATCAAAGTTCTTTGTAATTGGTGGAGACTTTAATGCAATTTTGCGGTCAGAAGATAAACAAGGTGGGGTGCATCGAGTACTCCAATCTCAAGCTGACTTTTGCAACTTTGTTGAAAGAAACATGTTAATATAATTTCAATCAGCTAATGGTCATGTCACTTGGACAAATCAAAGGAAAGGTTTATGTAATATTGTGGAGAAGCTTGACAAATTCTTCTTTAAAGGAGATTTGGGTCACTTTCCATTATGGAGAGTAAAATTATGGCTAGTCCGGGCTCTGATCATTTTCCTATTCAATTAGATATTATTGGGGAAAGGGGTCCTGAGTGGTGTCCTTTTAAATTTGAAATGATGTGGTTCAAGGATCAAAATATTATAGCATTAATCAGCAATTGGGGTTCGGATTGTTGTCCTGGTGGCTCGAAAATGTTTAATATAGTCACCAAACTAAAATTTGTTAAACAATAGTTAAAAATGTGGAATAAGGATTGCTTCAGAAATATTTTCTAGGAGAGATTGAAAGTGGAATCCACCTTGGAGGATCTTCATCAAGAGGTTTTAAGAATGGGAATGTTTGACTATCATTTTGAAAAGGAGAAAGAGTTATCAAAATAATTGAATTATCTACTTTCAAAGGAGGAATTATTTTGGCGTCGGAAATCCAAAGAAATTTGGCTTAAGGCCGAAGATAAAAATACGAAATTCTTCCATAATTCTACAAAGGTTAGAAGGATTTTTAATCGGATTTCCAATACCAAATTAGCAAATGGAATCTTATTGGAGGAACCAGAGGAGATTAACCATTCAGGTGTGGAATAATTTCAAAAAAAATTGAATGATTGGGAAGGTTCAAGATAGTCAGATCAAAATGAAATTTTTAGTTGTATCCCAAGATTGATCTCGGATGCTCAAAGGTAGGCCATAAATGCAAAATTCTCTAAACAAGAAATCAAAGTGGTAGTATTCCAACTTCACCCGAAGAAGTCGCCTGGGCCAGATGGTTTCCCGGTTGCCTTCTTTCAAAGATGTTGGGATTTTGTGGGAGAGTAATTATGTGAGGCGATAGAAGACTCAAGGAGTACAAGGAGGATCCTCAAGGAAGTGAACAATACATTTATAGCATTAATTCCCAAGAAAGAAAAACCAAAGCTATGAGATGAATTTTGTCCAATATCTTTGTGTAACTCATTATATAAGATTTTGGCAAAGGTAGTGGCGAATAGGATAAAAATCATATTGTCATCTATCATTTCAGAGGAGCAAACTGGTTTTGTGCTCGGGAGGTCTATATTGGATGGAGTAATTATTGCCTAGGAAGTCATTCACTCTGTTCAGAAAACTAAAAAACTAGCTATGCTTTTAAAACTAGATATCAAAAAAGCTTATAACAGGGTAAATTGGAGGTTTTTGTTCAAGGTCTTGGAAGCCTTTGCCTTTCAGAAGGAGTGGCTTGATTGGATTTTCGGGTGGATTGCTTGCTCCAGATATTCTGGTCTTAATTAATGGTACACCAGAAGGTTTCTTCACTATTTCAAGGGGCTTAAGACAAGGAGATCCTTTGTCTCCATTCCTTTTTATAATTATGGCAGAGGCTCTTGGTAGATCTTTGGAGAACACAAGAAATGTTGGTTGGATTGAAGGGTTACAGGTTACCAACAACCTTGCTCTAGTTTGTCATCAGCAATTTGTAGATGACACAATGTTGTTTGGCAAGGCCTCGGTTAGGGAAACTTAGAGATTTAAAAATATTTTGGATAACTACAAGAGGGTGTCGGGTCAACAAATAAATTTGCATAAGCCTGAGGTTTTCTTCTTCAATGTGAGCAACATTGTAGAGACTTAGATCCTAATAATTTTGGGATTCGAGAGGGGCCAATTGCCTTGCAAATATTTGGGTCTACCCCTAGCAAAAGGTGTGCAAAATCGAATGATTTGGAATGGTCTCTTAGAGAAGGTGAAAGATAGATTGTCATCTTGGAAAGGTAGATGGCTCTCTTGGGTAGGAAGATTATCAATGCTTAAGTATGTTATTTCCACTCTACCAACATTCATGTTATCTTGTCTACCCCTTTCGAAGGGCTCGAGAAAATATTTAAATAGGTTGATGAAGGACTTCTTTTGGAAAGGGAACTTAGATAATAAAAAAAAATTGTTAATAAAATGGCAAAAGGTTTGTGAAAAAAAGGAAGAGGATGGAGCGGGTCTTAAGAATCTGCTACCTCAAAATAAGGCGTTAGGCACCAAATTGGTTTGGGCAATCTTCTCCAAACCCGAGCTTAAGTGGGTTAAGATTTTAAAGGCAAAATATCTAGAAGGCGATAGTAGTAATATTTTGAAGGTTTCTTCTCTTCCCAGTGGCTCCAGAATTTGGAACTTCATCTATTGTTCAAGGGATTTGATTTCAGATTTTCTATCCTAGGAATTTTTTTATGAAAAGGAAGCTTTATTCTGAGAGGACTCTTGGGATGGTCGTTCCATACTAGTAGAGGTAGAGGCATTGGCACATGTAAAGGAAAGAAAAAAACAGGTATGGGGAGAGAAGGTTTGTGATTATTTCGAACCTTCTGGGATGGAGGTTTCAGGTTGCTATAGGTGGAAAAATATGCGTGGATTAGGTCTATACCAAGCGGAAGTTGAAATTTTCAAGCAGGCTTTGGGGGGTAGAAGAGTGTGGTGCAAGTAGGGCAAGGATCGATTGAGGTGGGCAGCTGCCTCAAATGGGTTATACTCAGTAAAGGTGGGGTATAATATTTTGGCATCTAATGACGAGGTGGAATTGAATTTTCTGATAAAGTTGTGTTGGAATAAAACTTGTTTACCAAAAGAAGGTATCTTTACTTAGGCAACAGTTTAGGGTAGAGTACTCATAGGGACAGATTTTTGAAATTGGGTTTTCAAGGTCCACTCAAATGTCCTTTATGTAAGAATGTTGAAGAATCTAGAGATTACTTATTTTTACATTGTCAGTTCACACAAGCTTGTTGGTTGTGGCTATGTGCAAAGCTAGAATGGAAATCGGCTTTTCCCAACTCCTTGCTTGCCTTGCTAAAATCTTGGCCTTCCCTTGCCAAGCATTCAATTTTTAGTGATTTGTGGTTAATGGCTCAGTCCATTGTCATTTGGGAGATCTAGAAAGAACAAAATAGATGTATCTTTTAGGAGCGGGAACTGTCTATTCATAGGTTGCAATACAAAATTAAGGCTAGTATTGTTGAGCTCTTCAATGCTCAGATAGAGTAACAATAGGTAAAGGGGTGTAATTTCTCGGTGTGGGATGCCAGAGTTAGATGCAATTGGTTTGGCCTTTTAGTGCCAACTTTGTTTGGAAAAGGAGGAGCAACAACAAAGGAGGACTACAATAGAGTGAGATGGTTCCCTCCAGATCCAGGATGGGTCAAGTTAAATTTTGATGGGGTTGTTTATGGGTAACCCAGGCACCTCAAGGGGGGTGTATTGTGCGAGATCATTTAGGAACAACTTTGGTGAGGCTAGCGGATCCCTTAGCACTAGGTACAAATAATTTTGCAGAGTTTCAAGCTTTGATCTTGGGTTTGACTCTTTGTAAAGATAGGAAATGGGCAAATGTGGTCATTTAAGGTGACTCAATGCTGGTGATAAATACCCTCGGATCTAATCAATTGCAGAATTGGAGGTTAGGTGTGTGTTTGGACATTGCTTTGAAGCTTATCAATTCCTTAGATCAGGTTATGTTTAATCATGTGCTTAGGGAAGGCAACTCTGAGGCCGATTCACTATCAAACTTGGGAGCAAACGGGCATGAGCTTAGAGAAGTCATCTAAACAGGATATTTTGTGGGTGGATGGGAAGGCTACTCTCCATGCATGGAGGAGGGCATGTGGAGGCTGATGAGGGCAGAATGTGGATGCAAGTGGCCTCGGTGGAAGGCCTTAACTGCTTTGGGGAGGCGGCCTTAGAAGCCACGTTGGTTAGATTTCAGTAGCAGAGTTCCCGTGGTGATTTGACAGGGTGGTGCCCATTTTGGGCACTCATTACAAGACACGACATGGTGTTTGGGTGGTGGTGGTGGGGTACGAGTTTTGTATTGATAAGATAGTTTATAGATTTTTATAGTGTTTCTCAAGGAAGAGGATGACCTCCTTTGTGCGAGGCGTCATCATATTTACTCCCTCCCAACAGTGGTCTTTTTAATGATAGTCTTCAAGTTTTTATGGTTTTAAAACATGGGTGGAGTCCGTTGAAGACACTATTAGCTCAACTCCTGGTGAGGGGTTGGAAATTCACTTGTGTTTCTGTAAATGTTTGTTTTGTTGGCTGTGGGGCTAGTTGCAGATATGGTTGGGCACTCGCGCTTCATAGTTGAAGTCTCGACCGAGGGTTTAATGTGTTTAGGTGCTGACACGTCGATCTCTTTGAAGGCCAAGAAGCACCAAACGACCTTTGGGGAAAGCACGGACCAGCGTCTTAAGAGAATTATGCTAAACACTGATTATTTGTTGGTTGTGGCAGTTAAGATGGTGCTGGGAGATGGGAATTTGGCCAAAAATGAATATGGGAGGGATAATACATATGTCACCTCCAGATTTTTGGCATCTCTTTTGAACAACTGAGTTTCGAAGGAGGAGGCCAGGGTGTTGTTGGAAAATATTTTCTTGAAGGAATTGCTATTGGGTGTCAAAGAGGTGTTGAAGGTGGCGATATTGGGGAAGGGCATTCCCCATCTAGGCAACAAGGAGCTATTGTGGACAACGGATGAAGCGGTAAAGTTCTTTGCTTTCCTATTAGATGTAAAAGGTTTGGCCCTCATGAGGCACAAAAAAATTGTTGAGGTGGCTATGGAATACATGAAGAAATTCTTCGGTCTCATGCTTGTGAAATATTTTACCTAGATTGTGGATTTTGAGGCCTTTGCAAGGGCTAATGGCTTCAAGTGAGAATGGGTTGGTGTAGGGTTTGTTTTTGTTTAGTCTATGATTGGGCGCGGCTTAGATGTGGATGTGCAGTTTAAACTATTTGTTGGTTAGTAATACTTTATGGCTAGTTTTTTTTGTATATTTTGCTATGACAAATAGATGGGTGTTAGTGGTGGTGGATGTTGTCGGGGTGTTGTGAAGGTCAGGAGCTAGTTGCTCATTCAAAATGGTAGTTTCATGGTATTTTGTCGTTGAATGTCTGGAACTGTATCTAGTTAATTACCTGCAATAATAGACGCATGTACTTTCCTTTTAATCTATAATAAAAAACTAATCTTATGTATCAAAAAAAGAAAAAAATATCTAAAATAAAACTAGATTAACGTTAATTCTAAATTGATTCTAAATTAAAATAAATTTAAATCTAATCTATTTTAAATCTAAAAAATAAATTTAGATCTAAATTAATTCTCAAAGTTTAAAATTAAATTCTAAACTAAATGAAATCTAAACTGCATTCAATTGTTAAAATTAATCTAAATTAAAAAAACCTAAAAGAAATAACTCTAAATTACATTATATCTAAACTAAATTAAATTCAAAATCAAAAAATTTGAAAAAAAAAGAAAAATCTAAAATAAGTAAAACTCAATTAATCTAATTAAATACTAAAGTTCATTCACCAGAGCAACGTCCTAAGGATTTTTTTATGGGGGGGAAATAATAGATATCCTGAAAAAATCAATCATTATTCAAAATAGCTATAGTAACCATGAGAATAAACTCAAAATAGTTGCCTGAACTATGGAGACACCAAGAAGGCGCATGAACCACTTGACAGAATACCTCAAAATAGACGCATGAATTGTGGAAACATAGACAAGGTGCAGTAACTGCTTGATAGAACGCTTCAAAATAGACACATGAACCATTTGACAGAATAGCGCAAAAAGGTTTGTTGAAAAAGACTTTACCAACTTTCAAGCAAATGCTACCAGCAAGTATAAAGCCAAAGGTGTAAGAATCTTGCAAGCAAATGCTATTTGGAAAAAACCAAATTTTGCACCTCTTTGTGGAATGCAATGTTTTGCAAAATATGCACAAAATGGATTTGTTGAAAAAGCTTAAGAAACTTTCAAAAAAAAATACTATCGGCAGGTGTAAATCTCACCTTAGCAACATCCTCCCTAACTGTACCAAAATGAAAGCTTTGGAACAGGTCAAAGTGATCAGAAAGCCAGATATCCTACCCACCTATGCCGAAATGGCTTCCTTTGCAATACTCATGCATACATGAATGAAAATGCAGAAGCTTCGACAAGGCACGTGAACTATTTGACCAAATGTATAAGCATGAAGATAAAGGCAGTGACTTATTCAATGCAAAACACTAATGAAAAGGATTTCAAAATTTTCAAATAACTGCCTGTAAAAATGTGAAAGCTGACACAAGGCACGTGGACTATTTGACAAAGGCATCTCAAATAGAAATGCAATGAATAAATCTAATCAAAGAAGCCATAAATGATCTTTCACAACATAATTGTATTAAAAATATTCATAGAAGTGAAACCAAATCCACAAGAAAATGGAGGATTCATCCCACCGAGCGTGCCAAATGTATGAGCCATAAAATACATGATTCTATGAACAAGAATCACCATTTCATGCCCACATCAATAGAGCCATTCTAATTAAAAGAAAAACTAGAAATGCAAACCTCTAAACTACGAAAACAACAAAAACGGTTTTAAAAGAAAATAGTCTCCATTAGCATCCTAACACCAAGGTCTTGTTCATGCACTTTTGCTCTCGAATTTGGCAAGCATAGGTGCATCAAGAGGCAATTGGCGAATGGATTAATGCAAAGATGTGAAGATATGTGTATATGCAAAATTTGTGAGTCCCAAATGAGAGGGAAAACCCATTTAAATAGACATCTTTGGGGATGGAGAGATGTTGAGAAGGAAATGTGGGATTAAAGATGTGAGTTGAAGAATGCCAATTTATCCCACATTAATTGATTAAGTAAAATGCATTTGAATGCAAATGATAAAGAGGGGAGATAAATGCATGGTGAAAGGTTTATAAATAATGATATTAAATAAAATAATTAAATGGATTTAAATGTGAATGAAGATGATTAATAATGATTTAATGGAATATGGATATGTAAATGATTGTTGTAACATGATTTTAATGATTAATGATGATTTATACAAATAATTTATGCAATGAAAATGATTAATGAGGATGATTTATGTCGTGAACGGCTGCCAACGAATGGCAAAATGATATATGAATGATCATGATTAATGCAAATACAAAATTATAATGATTGGATGAACATTTATTTAACATTTTAATGGTCTGATGATTTAATAAAATGCAGTATGAAGTGAACGATTCATGCAAATGAAGTGATTTAATGTAAATATTATGATAATTAATTTATTATGAAATGATAGGTGGTGACTATGATAACGGATTTATTATGAAAAGGATATGAATGATAATGAACGATTATGATTTATTATGAAAAAAGACGTGAACAATAATGCAAACGGACATGAACATTTATGAAATGAATCATGAACATAAATGAATAGGAATGATCATTTATGCAAATGATTTATGATCGTTTATGCAAACAAATATGAAAAAATATGAATGTTTAATATTTAATGATTTAATGATTTAATGATTTGATGAAATGCCTGAATAGAGGAAAATATTGAATGAATTGATTAAGTAAATAATAAAATCTATTTAATCAAAAGATGAATGTTGTGACGATTGTGAGGACAAATTCAAGTGTCTACATTTTGCCCCTCTTTGAGACAATGTAGCTTGTCATGTTGTTTCAAAGAAAAAAATTGATCAACTAATGCATGCCCCAAAGATATCCTAGTAAGGATTATGATAAGAATGATATATGTATGATCCATAAAATAAACGATTCTATGAACAAGAATCACCATTTCATGCCCACATCAATAGAGCCATTCTAATTAAAAGCAAAACTAGAAATTCAAACCTCTAAACTACATAAACAACAAAAACACTTATAAAAGAAATCAGTCTCCATTGGCATCCTAACACCAAGGTCTTATTCATGCGCTTTTTCTCTTAGATTTTGCAAGCATAGGTGCATCAAGAGGCAGCTAGTGAATGGATTAATGCAAAGATGTGAAGATATATGTATATGCAAAATTTGTAAGTCCCAAATGAGAGGGTAATCTCATTTAAATAGACATCTTTGGGGATGGAGAGGTGTTGAGAAGGAAATGTGGGATTAAAGATGTGAGCTGAAGAATTCCAATTTATCCCACATTAATTGATAAAGTAAAATGCATTTGAATTCAAATGATAAAGAGGGGAGATAATCTGAGAAACCAAGATCACCTGCATGCAAATGAATACTTGCCACATGCAAAAGACATTCAGAACAAACAAGAAGTTTTGTAAACCTCAAAGTGTAAAATGCATTATTAGAATCTCAAATTATTATAAAGAGATCAATCCTTATGAAGGAGATCAAGAAACCCTAAAAGGGAAACCCTAAATGAAACCCTAGTGTGCACACTTAATAATTAATAAATAATTATTAATGCGCCTAAGTTTAGCTTAAGCAACTAAAGGAATAAGTGACTTAATTAATTAACCAATATGATATAATTAATTAAGCATAATAACTTATTACTCTAAGACCCCCCCTTAAGATGAACTTAGGAAGAAGCTAAAACACTAGAAGAAGATGCATGCAAGCAAAGATGGGTCCCGGCAACTAGGCCTGATCAGGTACCCATTTACAAATGCAAGAAAGAGGTAGAGAAGGAAAACCCACTGGGAAAAACCCCCCTACAATGATATGACATGCTGTAAAGAAGCACTGGAAGAACACTGTAGAGTAACATTAAAACCGAAATCTGGCAAGCAAGGAAAGATACTTCTGTCTACTACTAAAACCAGATGAGAGTCACTGATTGACTCAAAGAATCATGATAAAAGCAACAGTAGACCCGATGCCTCGAAACACTTGAAAACTCCAAACGGGAACAACCCTGGAATCTATGAACCAGCAGTCAATTATTGAATGATGTATTACTGAAAACGAAGTGCAAAGATGCAAGGTGCACTCTCCCAACTGCCAAAACATCCAAGTAGTCTACAAACAACCCATCAGGCCAAATCTGGACTAAGCGATCAACCTAGGATAGATACAGAAAAAATGCATGGACAGCAAAATAGAGCTCCTCAATACCTTTTCAATGCCGCAAAGATAGCGAAAACCGAAGATCATGGCAAAAAGTTATGAGCTCGAAAGCATAAAAAGTACATCTGACTTCAAACATTAATAAATGTAGTAAAACTAGAAAATACTATAAAATAAACTACACCATAGGATAGTGCTCGGAACCAGCTTTCCGGCGATATCTCGTTTGCTTGTTTTTGATACCGTATGCCCAAGTTATGCCAAAAACAAAAAAAATTGCTCTTTTAGGCAAATTAGGGTTAGGAGGGGCAAGGAAAGGCCATACGGCTGATGACGTCATGTTGACGTCAGCACTTCACTGCAAAAAATTTGACAACCATCTGGTCGTCGCCGCAAAAATTCAACACCCTGCAAAAAAAAAATCGGTGGAGCCCCTGGTCGCTGATATGACCAGGGGCAAGGGTTGGGATCAGCCGACGGGGCCTGACGCATAGCGCCTGATCATCCATATGACCGCAGAATTCCATATAAGGCCCACAAGGGCTAAGGAATAGTCGGCGGTGGTGTGAATGGGCGGGGCCACCCAAGGCCGCCGCTCTTGGTGGCCGTCGGGTGGCGTGGTGGCGGCGCCCTCCATTTATGCTGGCTGTGCAGAATATTTTCCAAAAAATGGCAATTTTTGCAAAAAAAATCAATGTTCGTGCCTCAGAATGCGTGCTGGGAGGCCGTACGGCCTCCCTGGCAAAAAAAAATTACCTTCTGGATCAACTTCACCAAAATCAACCAAACGACAAGCGTTCCTAGGGTTTTGAGGCGCTGCGAACGCGATGGTGACGTCCATTTGAGCCCATAGTGTCCCAAAAAATTGGCTACCCCCAGATCTTGCAGAAAAGAAGCCTGTGGAAACCCTTGCACTTGAAACTCACTGAGAGGCCATATCTTCAGATCACGAATAGGCAATGGCAGGTCTAGAGCTCTTATGCCATGTTAGAAACCAAGATCACCTGCATGCAAATAAATACCTATCACATGCAAAAGACATTCAGAACAAACAAGAAGTTATGTAAACCTCAAAGTGTAAAATGCATTATTAGAATCTCAAATTATTGCAAAGAGATCAATCCTTATGAAGGAGATCAAAAAACCCTAAAAGGGAAACCCTAAATGAAACCCTAGTGTGCACACTTAATAATTAATAAATAATTATTAATGCACCTAAGTTTAGCTTAAGCAACTAAAGGAATAAGTAACTTAATTAATTAACCAATATGATATAATTAATTAAGCATAATAACTTATTACTCTAACAGATAAATGCATGGTGAAAGGTTTATGAATAATGAGATTAAATAAAATGATTAAATGGATTTAAATGTGAATGAAGATGATTAATAATGATTTAATGGAATATGGATATGTAAATGATTGTTGTAACATGATTATAATGATTAATGATTATTTATGCAAACGATTTATGCAATGAAAATGATTAACGAGAATTATTTATGTCGTGAACGGCTACGAACAAATGGTGAAACGATATATGAATGATCATGATTTATGCAAATGCAGAATGATAATGATTAGATGAACAATTATTTAACATTTTAATGGTCGAATGATTTAATAAAATGTAATATGAAGTGAATTATTCATGCAAATGAAGTGATTTAATGTAAATATTATGTTAATTAATTTATTATGAAACAATAGTTGGTGACTATGATAATAGATTTATTATGAAAAGGATATGGATGATAATGAATGATTAAGCTTTATTATGAAAATGGACGTGAATGATAATGCAAATAGGCATGAACATTTATGAAACGAATCATGAACAGAAACGGATGAGAATGATTGTTTATGCAAACGGTTTATGATTGTTTATGTAAACGGATATGAATGAATATGAATGCTTAATATTTAATGGTTTAATGATTTGATGAAATGCCTGAATAGAGGAAAATACTGATTGAATTGATTAAGTAAATAATAATATCTATTTAATCAATAGACAAATGTCATGACGATTGTGAGGACAAATTCAAGTGTCTACACCCCCAACCTATCCTTTTGTTTGTCCTTAAGAAAAATACTTAACTAAACCACCTATGGGTGAAGACTGTAGTACAATGTGATCTACCTAAGATCCATATAACTGTATTGACTCCTTGTCCCTGTTTGAGATAAAAACCATTATAACATGCAAGTCAATCCATCTTAATTGATTCTGCATTCCTATATTAATCATTATTTTCTCCTATCCAATGTGGTACTAGATGAAATAGAATGGGAGGATGATAAGTAAGTGGAAGCCATTCCACTCCTCTTATTCCTAAAACTTTCATGTACTTGCACAATCTCTCAAACATATTCATAAAATTATGGAAAGAGTGAGGCTCTTTCTTCTATAATTTTGGAGTCAAAAATTTTCACCTATTTTCTACATGTTTTAGGCAGTTCTGGAGGATGGTCACTGCTAGCAGTTGAATCCTTATGTAATCTCGAAGTCTCAAGTCTACAATTATTTTTCCTTGACCCTGGTGAGAAAGGAGTGTCGACCATTAATGACTCTATCTGTATTTGTTACCTTCTTGAGTTGCACTGCCACTGTTTTCTCTTGTTCTTCATATCTTTCCATTAGTTATCCTCGAAGCTGCTCATTCCTGAAATAGGATGACAAGACCCTTACTTGAAAATCCCCAACATAGATTAAGGGATTCCATTCGGTGTCCTCTATCATCACATAGTTGTGCAGATAATACTCACACAATTGATCTTGCTCCTCTAAATTGACTATATTAAATAAAATGAGAAAACTATGCCTCTTGTTTAAAGCAGAGGGTTGATCATTAATAAACTTGTTAAACTAAAAACTGCAAAACTTTTCTTTTAAAAACAATGCATACACTCTAGGTGGAGGTCTACACTCAGTAATTTGAATAGCTTTGTTTATTAATTCTTTCAATTTCCCCTCTAATTTACTCAGTTCCAAATTCTTGCTTTCCAATGATGCATTCAAAGTTTGTTTCTCCTTCTCCAAGTTACATTTTTCTTGTTTTAATTGGTTGGTGATTTTCAACAATTCAAAACCTAAAGACAAAGTAGTGTGATATGTTGGTGTTCTCACAACAAGAAGTTGTGGGTTTAATGTTACATTCTCCTTAATTCCTATTTTGCCCTCGGCCATTTGTGCTAGTAAGTCCAATTTAGCTCCATGATCATAAGTCTGTATTTTCTCTTCCAACTCCTGGATTCATATCTCCTTCTCTTTGTCTTTCTACTCATATCATTTCACTTGTTCTTCTAATTGTTCTATTATGTCAAGAGCTTCTTGGAGCTATTTCCTTATATTCTTGTCTTCTATTAATTCTTCCTCTTTATCAAAATTTAAATCATCACCATCATCCCATGTACGAGGTAATCCTGTGACTTGAGCAATTGCCATTTCAAAGGCATCCACTACCAACCCTCTCACTATTTCCTCATCATATTTCAATGTAGCTGCAAAATCTCTCGCCATTTAATTATCATACTTTGTCAACTTCAAGAAATATTATAACCATCTCACTCTAGTGAAGAGGGGTAAAACTATTGTATCTTCTCATATTTCATTATGCGTAGATGGTTCCCTCCATATAACATCACTCCCCATTGTCTTGATGCTCTGCAACCTTGAAAAGTTCAAATTTTGCTCAAAGTTCAACTCCACCACCTTTAAAACCCTCCAATTTCACTGCTCCTTCTAATGCCTTCTCTTATACCCAATACTATAACTTCACAATCCTCTTGCTTCTAGCTCAATTAAGTTCAAATATTTGTACCTTAGCTTAGTTTTAGGGCAAACATCACAATCACATTATCGAAAACAACAGAGAGGTCTTCTATTTTTAGGAGGACGACATAAAATGCTATCTAACAGACTTAGGTGGCGAAAATTAAAAAAAATCATGACTATTATACCCCTCCCCCCAATTTTATTTGAAGTGACCTCACTTCATGCATGACTTGGTAGGGGTGATAGGGTAATAATTGAAATTAAAGGTGAATTTTTTTTTCATGCATAACTTAAACTAAGAATAATAATGAATATAAAAATAGTTCCAATTTAATTATGAGAAGTTGCCTATCGTACGTGTGTGATGTGTGTGATGGTAATTATCACTCGACATGGTTTAAAATAGGAGAAACACGTATCTCAGCATGAAATTGATTTGATTGGCATTAAATGCATGTGAGTGGATGGAAAGTTGGAAATTGTGATTTGAGATGTACTTGCTATGGGTGTTTTATTAGGAAATAAATGATGTATATGATATTTGGTGGAATCTGTGGGAAAAAAAATTCAATTTCGCCAAGTTATTGTAGCTTACTCTCAACAGGTGTTGCTATGGGTACTCCAAACACAAGGCCCTTCTATATTTTATAGATTTACTTTTTAGGTCCCATATGAAATAGATCCTGATAAATGTTGAATGAACTGAAGAGCAAGTCCCTTTGGAGAAAAAATTGTACATCATGGATAATGTGTTGTGTGTGCATGTGGTTTTAAAGTATAAGAAATTATGTCTGGGTAATTTTAGGGGTTGAGTTATGTAACTCAACCTCTAGATCATCAGACGTGCTGGGTAAATCACTTTCTATTGGAACGTCATCTTGTGTCTCAGATCCTATATCAATTGCATTGGAAGCACCATATTATTGGATTAGTGAAAATATAAAGTCATCCTTCCACAATGGATTTTTATACAACTTCAGTTTGTGGCCATTAACAAGAAGCGGGAATTGGGTTGCATCAATGGTATGCAACTATACTGCTCCATTAGGGTAAACCATGCTAATCTTATAGGGGGCCAACCATCCAGATTGGAATTTTCCCTTGAAATCTTTATACCGTGAATCATATAATAAGGCCCAATCTCCCATAGTGAACTCTTTTGTTTTAATGTATTGATCATTCCATTTCGTTCATTATTATTGTACTACCTCTTTATGATGGACTACTTCCATTCTTATCTCATCCAACCCATTCAAATAATGCAGTCTTTCCTTATATGCTTCTGTTAGATCCATTCCCAATTCTACTACTGTCCTAAATGTTTTATATTCAAACTCAATGGGAAGGACTACGATCTTTCCATAGACTAACTCATAGGGTGTAAACCCAGTGGTTGTTTTCCATGTATTCCTATATGCCCAGACTACTTTACGTAACCTTGAAACCCAATCTTTCCTATACAATTGCAATGTCTTGGTGAGAATGATTTCAATCTCCCTATTTGTGACCTCCATTTGACCATTAGCCTATGGATGATAGGGTTTTGATTTTTTATGTCTGATTTGGTATTCCTGAACCAACTTGGTGATTAGATTAAAAGTAGATTGGGGCCCTTGGTAAGTGACTATTTCTCTAGGTACTCCATACCTAGTAAAAATATCTTCATATAAAAAATTAGCCACATTACCATCTCTGGAAAACTATAGGGCCTTAACTTCCACCCATTTTGTTAAGTAGTGTAAATAAGGATATATTCCTTGTTATTGGATGTAGGAGAGATTGGACCAATGAAATCTAAACCCCATTTGTCAAAAGGTGCCAATGTCAACTGAGGTTGTAAAGGAATCTTATCACTCATTATTGGCCTTCCCTTTCTTTGACACCTATCACAACTCCTGGTGTATTTAACAACATCTTGATGTAAAGTAGGCCAATAATAGCCAATTGTGAGGATCTTAAAAGTTGTTTGCTTTGTTGAAAAATGACCTCCACATGGCTCATCATGGTATTCTTTCATGATATCAAAAATATCCTCTTCTCTAATGCATCTTCTCATGATGTTATCAGGTCTTGTATAAAATAGATAACAAGTTATCCAGGAGTAGGGAAAACTTTTATGAACCAATTGTCTTTTATCTCTTGGGGAAAAATGTCATGGAATCTGGCTTGTGACCAAATAATTAGCAATATCTGCATACTAGGGTATTTGTACTTGTAAAGAAAATAAGTGTTCATCAGGAAATGAATCATCCACCACTCCTTAGTTGATTGTGTTGGCAGTCTTGATAAGAAATCCGCCACCACATTTTCTTTACCAGGTTTGTCTACAATAGTAATGTCAAATTCTTGTAAGAGAAGTAACTATCTTACCAATCTACCTCCAACTATTGGCTTGTTCATAAAATACCTGATTGTTGTGTGATCTGTATGGACAAATACTAGATAGCCAGTAATATAATCTCTGAATTTATTAATAGCATAAACTATGACAAGCATCTCTTTTTCTATTATAGTGTAGTTTAATTCTTCCCCTTGAAGATTCTTGCTGATATAATAAATTGCATACTCCTTGTTTCCATCCTTCTGACCCAAGACTTCTCCAATGGAAAAATCTAAAGCATCTACATGTATGTGAAATGGGAGAGTCCAATTAGGCCCTCTCAATACTGGTGCTTGAGTCAAAGATTTCTTTAGTTCTTCAAAGGAGTGTTGACATCAGAGATCCTTTCAAACTTAATGTCCTTACTCAACAAAACAAATAAAGATGCAACAATCTTATTAAAATATTTGATAAACTACCTATAGTAGCCTACATGACCGAGGAAGCTCCTAATATCTCTTTGTTTCTGAGAAATAGGTAAGGTAGATATTATCTCAATTTTGTGTGGGTCAATGTGGATTCCTGCACTGGATATAAAGTGTCCCAATACTATTCCCCGTGTCATCATCATGAAATATTTCTCATTGTTGAGTGATAGGTTAAGTTCCTTACACCTTTTTAACACTTTTTCCAAGTTACTGAGAGCTTCCTCATAACTTTCACCATAAGTGGTGAATTCATCCATGTATATCTCCATGCAATCACGTGCATAATCAAAAAATATGCTAAGTACTGCTCTTTGAAAGGTAGCTGGAGCATCGCATAAGCCAAAGGGCAGAACAAAGTAAGCATAGGTCCCCCAAGGACATGTATCTGTCTCTTGTCCTGGTCCTCTGGAGCAATTTTAATTTGGTTATAACCACTCAAACCATCAAGAAATGAGAAGTAATTCTTCCCAGCTAGTGAGTCAAGTACCTGATCGATGAAGGGCAAAGGAAAATGATCTTTCCTAGTGGCTATATTTAATTCCCTATAGTCTACATAGACTCTCTATTTCCCACCTTTTTTGGGAACAATTACCAAATGTGAGACCCATTCACTATCTGAGATTGGATAGATGAATCTTGCATCAAGGAGCTTTTGTAGCTCAACTTTCACTATCTCCTTGAGAGCAAGATTCAAACATCGCAGTGGTTGTCAAATGGGTCTATAACCATCACTAATGTAAATCTTGTGCATGTATAGATTAGGATCTATGCCCTTCATATTATGGAAATCCCATGCATATGCGGCTAAGTGTGCCTGCAACACTGATTGCAGAGAATTTTGTTGTTCCTCTATCAAGGCATTATTGATATTTAACTTCCTTCCTAGTATAATTTCCAACTCCTTTGATGACTCTTGAACTAATGATAGATCAAGGCTTGGTATGATGGGTAAACATTGTTGAGGAAGTAATGAATGAAATAGTTGTGATATCTCTTATGTAGAATCGATAGGTTTAATAATTTTCAAGGGGTATTATAGGCATATGAGGCAGTCTTGTTGTTGCAGGCTCTTGCCACAATCATTTTGGATTATGTGAGCAATGAGCTCATCTTCATCCTAGTCATCTAATAAGGGGTTGCACTTTATAGTCATCATTGTCTATAGAGACTCCTCCTCACCCAAATTGGACCAAATGGTGTGCTCATGGTCTGCATATGGTTGGGTTGGTGAATAAAGAACCAAGTTCTTTGTAATTTCCTCATTGGATATTATCATTTTACCAGACCTACAACCTATAAATGCATTAGTTGTTTCCAACCAAGGCCTACCTAGAATGAGTGGGTAACCTACAAGATTGATTTTGGGTTGTAGTACTATGAATTCTATAGGGTATTCCCAAGAATCCAATGCAATGACTAGGTCTTCAATAATTCCCTCAGGCTTAACCATGGACCTATTAGCTAATTGCAAAACAATTTGTGTGACGCTAAGGTTGACCAACTGAAGCAATTGTATTGTTTCTTTTGTCATGACCTGATGGCTACCCTCAAGTCTATCAAATTATTCTTAACAAGGGTCCCATTAATCTTAACGTCCATAATTGGACTACTAGGATTTGTATACTTAGGGACTATAATGTTCCCCAACATGATATTTGCAAGATTTCCCAAGACATGGATTGTCTGTGGATCTTTCCTTTTCCTGCCTGGTTTCTTAAGATAGAGATCCCTTACATTTTTGGTATATATAGGGATGTCTTTGATAGCTTGGATAAGTGGTGTTTTGATGTTCACATCTTTTAATTGTCCTAAAAGGTTTGTATTAGTTTGTGTGTGACGATTTTGCATAACTAGGCATTCAGGAAAAGGTGGCTTGGGATTTGAGGTAGTTTGGTGTACCTAATTTGGTTCAAGCTCCAAAGATGGTTTATCGAAAGCCTCAACTGTAGGTTCCTCATCCTCCATTTATTTAATTTGGGGAGATGAAGGTCTAGCAAGTTGTTTTCCTAATTTGAGATGGACATCACTCACCTCTACCCCATAAGTGGGGTATTACATCTAGCTTCATTAGTATAAGCATGTTGAACATGCTTAGTGTTAGGGTTAGGTACAAGTTGGGTAGGTATTTTTTGTTGCTTGGGTGGCTAGGATGCAAGATTTGATGGAGGCATTAGAGCTTCTTTTTGTTGTGTAGTAGGGAGCATGGGCTACTAGTAGTTCATGTTTTGTTGCCATTGTTGGCCTTTCTGCTATTGAGGTTGCCACTAATTTTGTTGTGTAGGCCATTGAGGGCTATAATTGGAGCCTTTAATCCTTGTTGTGACCAAGTATTTAATTGTTGTTGGTTCCAACTAGGATGAGGGTTTGACCATTGAGGATTTTTCCATTGGTTCTGATTTACTTTTCAGGGTTGAGAGTTCCAAGCAGAAAAGTTTTGGTTCCCAATAGGAAAGGATGAATTAAAGCTAAGGGGGTCTTGTGGAATACCTTATCTTTTCTGCTATGGTCTCCTTTGTGCTATATAAAAGAGCTATCCATCATCTCCTTCAATGGGTTGAAAATCAAGCTTCTCAACTTTATCTTTTTGGATACTGGTCACTCTTGCATTTATAATTTATTTTTCTTTGCCTGCAACTTGGAAAATATTTAGTGAGCATAGCCTCATCTTACTCCTGCTTTTTATTAATGTGGAGAGTATCAAATTGTGTTGCCAAATGACTGATTATATCCTCCTTCATGTTGGATAACAGATTGCTCAACTCTACTTTTGGAACTTCGGTAGATGATTTACCAAGAATTGTTGTTTTATCTCCTCTTGGCCTTTTTGTGAAGGTCCTGAAATAATTCCTACAAGCCTTACAAATGTCTGAAAAAGTTAGCTAAGAAATATATCCCTGACCAATGAGGTTCAAGGCATCCATACAATCTTCATTAACTCATCTCAAAAAGATTAAATTGAGAGGCTCTTCTGACGAGTTGTTCTGGAGATTTTTCTTTAGAGCAAACTAAAATCTTTCAACATAATAATCTAAAGGCTCATCATCATTTTGTGTCATTCAGAATATATCATCCTTGAACCTCCTGTCAGGCCCTCTACAGTAGTCCTGATACTTCTCCAAAAATAGCATCTTCATGGTGTCCCAATCAAGAACGACATCTTTACCTAATCCCATGAACCATCTCAAAGTTGCATCTTTGAGGGTGATAGGAAAAATATTTAACCTATGTGCATCAAAAGTATAGTCATAACTTCTACATAAGACATCAAATTCAAAGAGGAATGTATATGGGTCTTCAATCATCAACCCATAGAAAATTGGCAAGGTCAAAGGAGGAATGTTCTTCAGCATTGCAACCCTTTGCTAATCAGTAATAGGAAACTCAAATTTTGGTTAGGCATCATCATCATTTTCTACGTCACCCATGGTGTAGTATGTTCCTTCTATATGCGCGCTAGAGGTTGGTGAAAAGGAAACTTCTTCTTCAATGGTACCTTTTCTTTGAGTACTAGGGTCCCCAATTTCTGCAATAGCTTCCTGGCATGTGGAGGGAAGGAACCTACCCAAGGAATCTCTCTACCTTTGTATACATGAAATATGACTTTAAATTTAGTGGTCCTGCACAATGTTAGTATCTTGGTGTTGAAAAAGATGGTATCTAATAGTCCTGATGCTAGAAAGAAAAGTTAACTATGAAAACTATAAAAAACTAGTCTATGAATAGAGCACCATCCTTAGCAACGACGCCAAAAATGTAGAGTCTAAGCTAATGTATTGCGAACTTGGTAGAATCTACTCAATTCAGAGGGTTAATTGGCTGAACAATCCACTTCACATTGCTTAAGACTACATTAAATCATCAACCAAGGTGCATAAACTTATGATGGTATTGCACTATATGTGCCTTAATGGACTCTTGTTCACCTAGATTATCCTATGCAAACTCATTCAAATTATTCTACTTTATTGGAATCTTACATAATTGCAAAAATAATAAAATTAATTATAGAACCTAATGGTTATGAGTACTTGTAGCATAAGTTGTAGATGACTGCTAATAAAAAGTAAGTACAAAATTAATCCAAAATCTATTCAAAATAATGGGATAACAAATTCTAATCTTCAGAGTACTAGGATTCGTCAATTACACATTTGTTCATGAACAAAAACTATTGTAATCAATTCTAAGAGTTATTCTTCTTTACTTTGCAAGGCATTTATAAATCAATAGAAACATAATTAACAAGAATGCATAAATGAAAAAGTAAATAGATGAAGTGAGGGGAAGTATCATGAGTGACCAGTTCAAGGGACTTACTGACTTAACTTAGAACCAAATATAACTCATATTCTTACGCATTCATGTAACACACAACTCCATTCATTGCATATCACCATATATTCAAACAAAATCCTTCTTGTAGATTGTATTCAATAATTGCATTTCAACAACATGTTTTTAGATCACTTGGAATTGGAAAATGACTAACTACTAATAACTTATAACAACCAACTAACTTTACTACGAACTCATACCCTGAATTTATACAAAAATGGGGAGAGTCTTATTCAAACTACTAACTAGCTGTAATCATCAATCCCACTCCTAGATATGAGGATATGAAATTAAGACTGAATTGTTCATTATAACTAAAAAGGAAGAAGAAACCTATTCAAATAAGAACTTGAATGACATAGTTTGCATGTGAAACACATAAGAAAACGTTCATAATTCTAGAACAAGTATCCTTCTTCAGCAATTATTCCTTCCATGATGACTCATGTTCAACTCCACAGCGTCCTGCACTTTAGGCATCTTGAACTCCACTGATCCCCTATTCCATTGCTTTGGTTCTTGCTACAAATTATCTATTCTTATTACCATGTGCTAAGTTGCAGAGAGGTTAATATGCACAACATACATATGCAACTAACCATCATAACTAAATCAAAAAATTCCATTCATATGCATACATACTCATGTTTAAATCATGCAATACTATGAATATTATCACCATATTTCATATTCACAAACTAGGTTCAAAGTTGCAAAGTATGTATGAAAGGAGAGCATATCATGGAATTTTTGTCTAGAAGGTACTTAGAAAATATATGTAAAGTGTTTGAAAGCATATGAAAAGCAATAGAAAAAGTACTAATGGTTGAGCCCATCAAATTTGTTTATAGAATAATCAAACAAGGTTTGCAATACATGACTATTGCAGTGGAGAGGATTGCCCAAATATCCAAGATAAATCTAGAGTTGGATAAGACAATGAATACACTTTCTATTGAGCAAAAGGAAATGGAGCGAAATCTTGAGTCATGGTGGTAGTTGAAGGAGATGAAATTGAGTAAGTTAGTGGAAGTTAGGATCATTCCTGACAAGGAAAAGTATGTGGAAATTAAAATCTATTAAAAACAGCATACATGTCATTAAGAATCTGATCAAAGATGCTCAACATGTACAAGAGGATGTTTAAGGACATCATGTTGTTATGGTGAATAGAATTGAAGAGTTGCCAGGGAATTTTCTTGATGACAATCACACATTTCTCTCGGCAAGTGAGATTGTTCAAGTATTCAAGGAAACTATTCAGAAACAACTAGAAGATGAAGCATTCTCATTGGCTTCAATGGACACTTTGTGCAATGTGAATTTGACCTTGGACAATCTCAAAACACATTTGGATAGATGTAAAAAGGTTTTTTCCTCTGCAAATAAGTCTGTCACAAAGGTTCACACTATTATCAATTACACTTTTGGATTGGATGAGATAATAATGCAGGAGATTTTGAAGAAGTATGAAGATTTCTAAGCACAAAGCAAGGAACCATAGATATTTTTACATTTCCAAAGATAGTTAGATTCCATGCTTTTATCATTCTTTATGTAAATAGGCGTTGGCATTTTTACATGTCTCATGCAATTACATGTAAAAATGGAGATGCCCTCCTACAATCATAGACATCACGTTTGAATAAGTCAAAAGTTAGTTAGGGTTTTTCTTAGAATAGCTCATTGTTCTCACCTATAAATAAGAGAGAGTTTTATTGTATTATGGTCCTTTAATCTATTGCAATGAAGTGTTGCTTATTTATAAATCAATTTTTGAGACTTTGAGTTCACATTGTGATACTTTTTTCAATCAATAAAGAAGGTTAAATTGCACACCAAACTTTGTGTTGGATCAATTTCAACGAAAGTGAATGTTCTTATGTATTTCACATTAGTTTACATTATTATTCGATTGGATTAGTAGTGTTTTATTAACTGAGATTGGAGGGCTTTCAAGTTGATTTGCATAGACTTTGCGCTACTCCTTTTGCTTGGAATTGTGTAATTATTAATAATATTGGTGAATGGTCTTCAAGACTTTGTGCTTGGAATTTTTCATTCTATTCATGGATTTTTTTGTGAAGTGGATTGAATACTTTGTGCTCCATTTGCATCACTGGTTATTTTGTTGAAGAACTCATCTTTGAAAACAATGGAAATACTTTATGTTTTCATTGGTTTTCCAATTATGTATATTTGATTATACCGGTACTCCTAGACTATGCTTTGACAAGTTAGAAGTATTGGAATTACTGTTAGGTTTTATTTAAAGTTGTATCACATCAAGAAATAAAAACCATGGAACATTGTAAACATATTCTCTGAAAGAAGAGAGAATCATGAATGTAACACACCCCCATATGATTAGTGTAGTGTACATATTGTAAATTTTAGATTAGTTTACTTTTAGTTCTAGTAAGTAGTAAGAAGGGCACCTCTCCTTTCCGAGAGGAGAGATTTTATCTCATAATAACTGTGGGTGAAATTCAAGTTTTGTAATCTATAAAGGGATTACAAAATTTTCACCCAATAGGTTTGTAAGGGGAGTACCCTTCATCATGCATCAACATATCAATTCACTTCAATTTCAACATTGTTGAGTTATGCCCAAAATGTGCACATGTGCTATTGTGACACTCATCAACAAATTGCATCTCTATAATTTCAACATTGTCAAACTAGGCCCAAAATACGCTCGTGTGGTGGTTGTTGATCTGATACTCTTTTATACTAGCTATTGATCTACCGAACACGCACTATCATAGTGATTCACCACAATTTCCATATGATCTAGACAAGCTCAAAATGCGCTCTTGCACAATATCGACACTTGTCAACAGTTTGTCCCACCACAATTTCAACATGATCAGAATAGATTGAAAATGCACTCACACAATTGAAACACCTATCCCATTGTCATCATCCTTTTCTTCTTGAAAGTATTAACTTTAGACTTAGGGAAAAATATTTTGAATCAGATCATATAGTGAGTGGGGCCGGTGAACAACGATGCATAAGGGCTTAAGTAATAACTTAATAAGGAATCGAAAGTAGGTGATAGCTAGTCAATGACATATTAGAACATAAAGTGCATGATTGAGCAAATTATTTAAGGTTTAAATGAATTAGGGTTAAAACCCTACCAAGAGCACAAACCCTAACCAAACA
>CM021100.1:263092163-263516387 GCA_007115665.2 Sequoiadendron giganteum | reverse complement strand
TTGGTCTTAGTTCCTTAAGGCTCACTTGGAGAGAATTTGTGGAGATTTTCTAAAAGTGATGGTTGCCTCAACTCTTCTATGACCAAAATCTTATTGACTTCCAAAACCTAAGGCAAGGTGACTCCTCAGTGAACAAATATTGAGAGAAGTTCACTTGACTCCCGAGGTATGTACCTATGTATCAAAAGGATGGGCGGTTTCATATAAGGAAGTTTGTCATGGGTCTTAATTACCAAACAAGTGGTGAGGTAGACATGCACAGTCCAGGTACCGTGGAATTGGTGTACGAGAAAGAAATTAAGCAGGAACAAAGGCTCAAGTCTATCTCAAACTATCGAGAGAGAAATAGAAAGAAGTTCAATTGGTCACAACCCAATCAAGCTTTTAAGAAGCCTAGCGAGGGGAAAAATTTTCAAAAGCAAGGGGACAAGGGACCCCAAAATAATTGGAATGAACCAAGGAGAGATCGTAGGGGAAACAAAATCAATGTCAACAACAAATTGAATAACAATGCTGGTGGAAATGAAAGTAATTTTGTAAGACCCTCGAAAAAGAGGGGACTAGTGAAAGGATGTTTTACATGTGGTAGAGAACACTTTGCAAGCTAGTGTCCCAACAAACCATTAGGGTCACAACCACATGGGAACCCTCTTCCACCTCAAAGAGCTGCATTTTAGAAAAGGATTCATGCTACAATGGATAATTGACAAGAAAAGTACCAAATTACTCCAATAGAAGTTTCAGGTACTTTGTCTGGTACTCCCATTTCAATTTTAATAGATACTATTGTCCACAATTTTTTTTAATTCTCCTAGAATAGCTAGTCAAATGTCTAGAAAATTTGGCTACATGGGAAAGTCTTGGGTTTTTGAATATGCAAACAAGATAAAAGATGAAGTGAATCAATGTTTATTCAAAGCAAGGCTTGAACTTTTGAGTTTCTCTATGGAAGTGAATTTGTATGTAGCTCCCTCAGGTTCATATGATGTCATCTTAGGGATGAAGTGGCTATTGAAACATAGGGCCAAAGTAGATTGTCATGCAAAAAAAATAGAATTCTTAGATGATCTAGGTAACTGGGTGTCATTACAAGGAACACCTAGAGAGGTTAAGTTGTGGAAAATATTCGTTGTACAAATGCATAGAGCAAAGAAGAAAGGTTGTCAACTCTTCGCAGTAAAAATGAAGAAACTTGAGGAATGCAAAGAGTTCATTTGTCAAGATGATGTAGTGTATTATGGACCTCAAGCCTGCCAAGATGTTGAAGAAGGTGAGGTGTTAGAATTTGGAAAACAAAATGGAGAAATATCCTATCTTACAAAAATTTGTGGATGTATTTCTAGATGAATTACCGAGACTACCTCTCAAGAGAATATTTGATTTCTCTATCGACATAGTCCCAAGGTCAAAGCCTATATTGAAAGTGCCATATAGGATGACCACAATTGAATTAATAGAGTTAAAGGCACAATTAGAAGAAGTACTGTTGTCCAAGGGATTGATAAGACCAAGTGTCTCACCTTGGGGAGCACCAATGATCTTTGTGAAGAAGAAAGATGGTACATTGTGCTTATGTATTGACTATTGGTTGCTTAACAAAGCAATAATGAAGAATAAGTATTTTTTGCATTGTATCAATGATCTCTTTGATCAAATGTAAGGAGGGATAGTGTTTTCAAAGATTGATCTATGTTTAGGCTATTACCAACTAAGAATCAAGGATGAAGACATTTTCAAGACATCTTTCAGGACTAGATATAGTCTTTATGAGTTCACAGTCCTACCATTTGGGCTAACAAATGCACCAACAACATACATGAACCTAATGAATAATGTATTTAGGGAATGTTTGGATAGGTCTATGTTGGTCTTCTTGGATGATATTTAATCTACTCCAAGAATGAAGAGGCACATCTCAAGCATCTAGAGATTGTTCTCCAATGATTGAGGGAGCATAAGTTGTATGGTAAAATCTCAAAGTGTACCTTCTTTCAAAAGGAAGTACATTATTTGGGTCTTGTGATTTTGACTGATAGAATTGTAGTTGATCCAATGAAGATAAATGAAGTGCTCGAGTGGCCAGTGCCTAAGAATGTGTCAGAAGTTAGAAGTTTTATGGGTTTGGCTGGGTATTACCGAAAGTCATTTGCAAAATTTTCAAGAATAGTTTTTCCCATCACATCATTGGAAAGGAAGGGGAAGAATTTTGAGTGGTCTGAGAAATGTTAAGAAACATTTGACCAAATCAAGGAAAGGTTGATCACAACACCAATACTAAAGGTACTAGATCTAGATGGTAACTTTATAGTTATTAAAAATGCTTTAGGAGAAGGTCTAGGTGGAGTATTGATGCAAGAAGGGAAAGTCATAGCTTATGGGTTAAGGAAGCTAAAGACTTATGAATAAAATTATGCTTCGCATGATTTGCAGTTAGCAACAATTGTCCATGCATTACAAATGTGGAAATATTATCTGTTGGGGAAACTATTTGAACTAAAGACTAATCATCATGGTCTGAAGTATTTGTTTACTCAACCTAATTTGAATGCACGACAAAGGAGATGGTTGGAATTGATATCTGATTATGATTTCAACATTAGTTATATCAAGGGAAAGGAGAATCGAGTTGTCAATTCCCTAAGTCATAGGAGGCATATCTCCTCGATGATATAAATCCAAATTGACTTTAAAAGTCAAGTGTTGCAAGAATCTAAGAGTGACGAATTTTATGAATAAGTCAAGAAAACACTCTTAGACAAACCACAAGATCAAAGGTACAAAGGATATCACTTTGAACCTAATGGTTTATTGATGTTTAAGGGAAGGATTTATGTACCTTACATTGGGGAATTAAGGAACATGGCATGGAAAGAAGTTCACAATGCACCATATCTAGGATATCTAGGTGTAACTAAGATGTCGATTGATGTAAATCCATTATATTTCTAGAAGGGGATGCAACAAGATTTGTAGCAAGTTGCTTAGAATGTCAGAGAGTGAAGACAAAGCATCATCATCTTCAAGGTCTTTTGTATCCACATGAAGTTCTAGAAAGTAAGTGGCAAGTTATTAGCATGGATTTTGTGCAAGGTCTTCTAATGCCGAGGAATAAGCACAATGCCATACTGGTAGTGGTCGACAAGCTTACAAAGGTGGATCACTTTATACCAAGGAATTTGACTAGTGGAGCTCTTGTAATAGTAGGAAAGTTTATTCAAGAGATATTTAGATTGAATGGGATTCTTGAAAATATCATTTATGATAGGGATGCTCGCGTGACATCTAAATTTTGGCAAACCTTGTTTTCTTCACTTGGGACTTAACTAAACATAAGTTTTGAATATCATTCAAAAAAAGATGGACAAACTAAAAGGGTTAACCAAGTGTTATAAGATCTACTAAGGATGTATTGCATGGATCAAGAATACAAATGGGAGGATTACCTACCTTTGGTTGATTTTGCATATAACAACTCCTATCATTCTACAATCAAGATGGATCCGTTTGAAGCATTATATGGAAGAAAGTGTCAAACTCCTATAAGTTGGGATAAGTTAGAGGATAGGATAAACCTTGGGCTAGAGGTGCTATCAGAAATGGAGGAGCAAGTTGGAATTATCAAGCAGAGGCTAGCATAAGCTAATGATAGGCATATGAGTTATACAAATGCCAAGCGGGTACACAAAAAATTCTCAGTAGGGGATAACATTTTGTTGAGAGTTAAACCTCACAAGAGTTATATCAAGTTTGGAAAGTCAACCAAACTAGCTTCATGCTACATATGTCCTTTTGAGGTTCTTGAAGAAGTCAACCTTCTTGCATACAAAATTGCCTTATCGCCAACTCTTGTCAAGATGCATAATGTCTTTCATGTCTTGTATCTTAAGTATATACCAAGGGATAACCATGTTATTGATTGAAATGCTTTATAGGTACAAAACCCAGGGGTGGTAACAATCGAGCCTCTCAAGTTGCTCAGAACACATAAGCTTAACTTACATAACAAAGAGGTTCTGCAATGCAAGGTCCAGTGAGATCAATATTGAGAAGATTCTGCCACATGGGAAGACTATGTCGAGATGAAGGTAAAGTTTTCACAAGTCTTTCTAGATTTTGAAAACTCCTGAAAATAATGATGTTTTGTGATGTTGTGTTTTATGTTATGATCATATTTGATACTTAAAAATCATTAAGGACGATGATTCACAAGGGGGGAATATGTTACACCCCTGTGCTATTACCTATTTACTATTACCTTGTTTGGAAAAATTGCTTTAATATATATGAATGTGTTTTGTATATGAATCTTGATGGAAATATGATGAATGAATGTTTGAATTCAATTTAATATTTTATAATGATTTTGTATATGAAATATATGTGATGCATATGAATGTATGGTTATTGGCTAACTTATGTTATGATGTACTAAGGAGAATGCAAGAACAAGTTCAAACCTCTGGAAGAGAGGGGAAGTATCACTCAAGAGAAGAACTCAGTATAGTAGCCCTTAATGAGCTTAATTGAGCACACACACACCCTAGTTGGTCTAAGTTGAGTCAAGTCAATTCGGGTTAATGGTAAGTGATCTTTAGTTTTGGTTGTGAATGCTTATATTGGTTTACGATCTTGTTTTATGAATGTTTAGATTGAGGAATGTGATCAAGTCTTGATGTCGAGTGAAAGTCTTTCCTTGTGTGTTTATATTTATATCGATGAGATATATACATAAAATGTATATATGTACGTGTCTATGATAAACTCGTATATATGAATAAATACATACATGAGTATATGTAGTTAGATGTATCTACACATGCTCATGGACAAATTACCCATATGCATGAGAATATTGATTGGACAAAGGTGATATATATATGTATATATACACTTTGTGTATATATGTTGATTGATGGAAATAAGAGTACACATATTTATATAAAAATATTAAAATAATATTAAATGTATATAATATATATATACATTAATATATATGTATAAAATAATATATATACATATATTTATATATATATTTGTGTATATATATAGATGGTTGTTATTTCAATATATGTTTATATATATTTGATAATTAGTAGTTAATGCATTTGTTAATCTTGAGAAAATAAGTATATGTTAATATATATGTATATATATTAAGTTATATATATATATATATTAGATATACATACAATATATGTAATGATAAGTATTTGAAATTATATATTTAAAACACATTGTATAGTGTTGAAGTTGATATGAATAAAGCACTTTAAAGTGCTTATGCGCATATAGTGCTACCTCATATGCAATATAATCTACGCTTAAAATAGGTAAGACCAAGTCAAAAGCCTATGCATGGTAAAATTTATACGTTGGGAAAGAATGAATGTAGATTTTAAATGGGAAGAATAGTCATTAGCTGTGCTATTCTTAAGGGTGCTAAAATATGAAATGTGGCACTAAAACTTGTAGCTTATGGAAGCAAATATGAAGTCTTAAACCTTTGGATATGCATAAACCTAGTCAAATGTAAAGCTGGCAACAATATAGAAGAGTAGACACTTTGCAAACCAAGTAGGAAACTTACTAAAAGGATTTATTGTTCATTGACTCAATAAAAGAGTCTTGTTGTCTCTTGAAACAAGTCAACTCAACCATTTGAAATGTGAGGACTGTCATGTGTTGCAAATTTGAGAGTTATTTTAGTCGAGTTGTTGCATGGGAGTAGAAAGGTGGCATAAGTATTAGCTTGTTTGTAGCCTTTGACTGGTCATATTTTAGTATATACAGAGGTGCTCTCTCTACCATTTGTTACACTTTTCATTTGGATTACTCCATTGTTATTCTGTTGTATTTTTTTGTGCAAAGTGAGTTGAGAGCTAGTGAGTTGTTTTATTATTTTGCACTAGTACTTGTTAAGAGATTTGGTAGAGGTTAGAAGTGGGAATTGAGTTGTTCTTAGAGGAAGTTGCAAGTGGGCTTGAGGAATTAAGCTACGAAGGAAAAATTATCAACTGAAGCTTTTATACAAGCATGCTAATTTCTATTCCTTTGTTATTTATGTTGGAAAGGTTATTTCTTCACGTTTGCCATGTTTGGAAAGGAATGTTTTAAATGTGTGTCATGATGCTTGAATATGCTTACATGTTTCTTGTATTTGTGAAACCTTTCTATTTGGTTTATATATATATAATATTGTGGAATTTATATGAATTTATTCTATTGATACTTTATGTAGATTGTCAATACTATACGTAGTTTGTTAATACTACAAGTATGTAGCATAAGATAGAGTTGCTTTGAGATACTTAGTAGCAATGTCATTTAAATATGGGTTATTAGTTGATTATTCGTGGGGTTAGAATAATCCAAGGGAAAAAGGGGGTAACCTACGAATAAGGTATTAATGGTCAAACCAAATCAAGCTAGGAAGGTGGTGGACAAATGATTCTCACTCAAAGTACTAGGTGATGTATTCTTTGACCAAAGTAGTGTAAGTAGCCACTATTTATACTGTCAATTCACTGTGATATGAATTTACATGCTAGGCTGGGAATGTCATACATGTAGTTGTAGCCACAATACGGTAGCTCTAGATATGTAGGGCACAACACCATGCTTAGAGAAGGCTAGGATTATGAGGTTACCAAACTAATCTCTTTGTCGAAGGGAAGGGCCATCTTACCAAGTTTGGTAGATGTGCGAGGGACTGCAATAAGTCCGTGGTTGGTGGAAAAACGCTTGAGTGATGCTTCTCCTCATGTAGTTGGCGGCCAAGATTTTTAGAATTATATTCTGGACCATTTGTATTTCTATTTCAAGTAAGCTTGTAGAAGCTATGTATGTAATCATGTATCCATCTCTATGGAAATTGTAATGTGAAATCGTTACTTGTCTTAATGAAATGATTTTTCGATTATGCAATGGGAAGTTTTGAATGTTTTGTTTCAAATGTGCATTAGTTATTCAAATGAAAATAAATTTTATTGCTCATAATGTTAGTAGCATAAACTGTTCACTTGGGGGTAAAACATAGTAAAATTACTAGATAGAACAATGGGCATGTTACATTGTTCCACAATAACCCAAGTGTTAGAGGATCCAACTAAATGTCTTTATTTTATTATTTAAAATTCCAAACATTTATTCCAAATAATTTTAATTCCAAAACATTTACTTATTATTACTTTAATTGTTATTTACTCTAAAATTCTACAAATCAAAAGGGTTGTAGTTCAATTGTTGAGCACAATTGATGATGGTGATGGTATGTTCCTTCATTACATCATCTACCTCAGTCCTTGACTCTCAACCAAAAATGTACAAACAAAGACTTGTACTCCTATATCAAACAACAAAATGACCTTATGAATGATATAAATCCTCAATAAAAAATTAAAACAACTTATTTATTTTCCTCTCCACACTTACAATAAATTAATAATATTAAAAAAATAGTCAGCAAAAATTACATCATTCCCTCCTTACATATGTACGTGCAATTGCTAGTTTGTTAAACCTTTGGATGAACACTAAACCCTCGTTTTCAATATATAATCCAATCTAAGAACAGTGAGGTTCAATCTACTCAAGGTACGTGAGGAACATTTTAAGGACTAATAAAGAAGCGCTATGGGGTTCTTGTTTTTATCTGGCTAGGAAGGGCGTTGACTCTGATTGATGTTCATCTAATCTCACATGACCAGGTATACCTGGCCCTAATTTTGTTGACCTAATTTTCTTATAAAATTGTTTTTTCCTCCGAATCCTTCAAACGCGAAAATATCAGGTTTCTCCGTAAGAACGTTCAGAATTTGCCCTAAATAATTCTACAGATTTCGGGCCTCATAATTAATCGAAAGGTAAGCTTAGGGGTAATTTCGGTGTAAAATGGCTACACGGATTCATATTTAATTTTTAAAATAAACTAAATTCTAAGCCTTAAATTTTGTCTCCTAGGATTTGTCTGTTAGGGTTTCGATGAACATTCTTTCAATTGACGTAAACAATTCCGGTGCCATCAATTGGCTTTCAACAAATAACGTTGGGTTTGGTGTACATTTTTTATCCAATTGAATTGAGGAGACTGTTTATGTGTTGTATTGAAATTGCAGAGGCTTATTACAGTTCGAATGTGGGTTTTGTTTTCGTATGGGGGGCTATCGTTATTGTAAAACCAAGTAAGATGTCATGATCGAAAAATATTTTTTATAGTAATGTGCCCATGAAAGTGTTTTTCACTGTATGGTTTCTTTTATTACTTTTTGCAGATTTTCGTAGGTACACATGTTTTATAGTTTGATTTTCTGAAATTCTTCAGGTCATGTCATTTCTTTGTGTTTCCGGAAATTACACACATTCATTTCAATCTATTGTTATATAAAGAAACAACACAATCAAATCCAGAAAAATAAATTAATAAAAAGGTTTCTCATATTCTTTCTTGTAATTGATACTATCTGAGAATAATTGCTGAAATGAATAAATTTGCAGAGCAGAAGGTTCCTAACATCAAATTTATCTTAATTTGAGAGATGTTGGGAAGCGTGGAAGGGAAGGTGTGGGCCGTGGCTATTGTTGATTCGTAACTAGTAAGATTTCATGAATGAAAAGTATTTGTAGAGAAATATGTCCAGTTCATTGACTTTTTCATTTATATGATTTTTCAGATTCTCACAGGAAAACCCACTTAGCAGATTGTATTTCTAAATGACATTGTGTCATTTCTTTGTGTTATGAAAAATACACACTGTCAATTTTATCTATGGCAATATCATGAAGTGACACAGTGAAATGCAGAAAATTAAACTAATTAAATGGTTTCTTTTATTGTTCTGGTAATTGATGAATTTTTTGATAGGTTGATTGAGGATTCTATAGGGGCCTTTGCCCTTTGAAATTGAAGTCCTAGTACTATAAGAGCTGGAGAAACCTGAGAGCAAAAGTGATGAAGGCGAAAACGAGTTATGATAAACATAGCCTCCAAGCCAGCGAGAATGGCCTAAGGCAAAACCAGCCAACAAAACACAAAACTAGCAAAATTCCCAACAACAACAGTAACAAAAAGAAGATAACGGTATCATCAACTGGAAGGGCTACTCTTTGAAATAGCTGGCAGGGTAAGCAGACTTGATATCTCCAGAAATTGATCATGCAGATTGTCCGTACAGAGGGCCAAATCCTAGCAATAGGCAGTCAATTATGCATGCTTTATAGAAAGAGACTGAGTCTCAGAATGTGGAGTCCTGGCACCTAGCTTGTTGATGAAATCCTCCAAGATGGAGCCCCGGGTATGAAGAACTCCAGTATTGCTCAACCCATCCTCCCCCAAATTCTCTTTGACAAATTTTGAAGTATCCACATCTGGGATGCAGTGTTCTGTGCAGACGATGATTGGAAACAACACCATTGTAGGGTGAGCACCAAGAGGAATAGTCATGATACATCTTGCAGAGCACAGAAGATCAACACAGAAACCTGCCTGCTAGAAAGACAGATCCAATGAGGCAAGGAGTAGTGATGCCTCTTAAATGGCAGCTCCCACGCTTCAGAGGGTGCCAACCCTGCATGCAACAAGATTAGCATGTAGAAATATTTAGAGCATCATACAAATCAAACGAGCCAATATAAAATAACAATTTCCATCATTTAAAGGAGTGGGGGAGAACAAACATTAGGAATGATCACTTTGCCAGAAGAAAGAGAGACTGCCCAATGCAGAGACAAAACAATCTTCCCCAATCTTCAGGGAGATTGCTCATTTTAACAGAGAAAGGATATTGATCAATACCCACATTTGCCAAGCAGTACTTGTCACCCAAGCTCTGACCAACTAGTCATGCTTGCTCAACAATATTTTCAAGTTTCCAATCTTTCAAAGAATTATCAGCCATCCCCTTAATGGTAGTTAAGGAATCTCCTTCAACTTCCAGCTTCTTAGAGCCGATAGCTACAACCATCTTGAGACCTTCATCACCACTAAAACTTCTGCGTGATTGTTCAATTTGGAACCCAGGAAGAAGGTTCCACTGTGAAGAAAGAGGCCTGAAGAGGACTGCACCACCACTACAGCTCCAGCTGAGCATGGGTTGCTTCCTGGGTCACCTCTTGCAGTGCAATTGAAGTTCAATTGAAAAAGCCTTCATGAGATGGCTACCAAGAGGCAGCTTGATGCTTAAAAATTTAATTGATTATGCCATTAGTGGGAGGGAAAAAAAATTCTGGTAATTGATGTTATCTGAGTATAATTACTGAAATTAATAATGTGTAGAGCAGAGGTCTCCTAACATAAAATGTATCTCAATTTGAGAATTTATGGGAAGAGACTATAGTTACCTAGAGATGTGGGGTTATTGGTACAGGTATTGGGATGGGAATGCCATTGAAATTAAGGATATGTGAGTAAATGAATAAGTGTACAGCTATATCATGCATAATTGTAGTCACCAGAATTGTGGGTGTGGGAATGGGGATGTGGTCCTTGTTCATATACTGGAGTTTCCTGGTAACTATAGAAGATTCAAGAGACCATTAGTAAAATGAAGATAAATTTTTATAAGAAGTACTAGCAGTTTCTGTATAAACGTTTAATTCTAAGAAAGCTATTTTTTATTCGTAATAGATATATTGAAACTCAACAACCGCCAGTACAATATGCCTGAAAATGCCTTTAAACTTAGAGAATCTTTAGTCTCATTGTGATGTGGACTGCATTAATGTGGTCTCTTTAGCATGGGCAATGAATCTAGTGGGACTTGAATGCAAATTATTATCGTGCTATTCACCTCACCTTTTGCACTAGACCATGGCCTGTGGCAAAATTGCAAGTAAAGGTCTAATTTATTACCTGTTTACCAAATATTTGCATTTTTAAATCAGGTGCCATACAATGTAGAACACGGAAGCACTCGCATATTTCCTGTATATCAGAATATCAGAAGGACCACACTGTGGCAGGTACAACACATAAACCTTTACAGATCTTAAGGTACCTTACAGCAAAAAGGTAAAAAATACTAATTCCAGGCTTCTCTGCCAAAGTAAATATTGAACAAGCATGAGTTATAAGAGACAATATGGATAGTTTTGTATGGAGATCTCTGTTATCTTCATTGTTCTTCTGCAAACACCTTGTTCAAAGTGCTAGCCAAGCTGGCTTTAGACCAATGTTACTTGAAGTTTCTATGACTTGGGAATGCAGGGATGCACCTCTGGGATGTCTAGAAAGTTTTAGGAGGTTCTGGTGACATAAGCGTTTAGTTAGTTTGAACTTTGAATGGTAAAACATTAACGATGCTTTATAGGTTAACTGAACCCATTTTTGTATCCTCTAAAAAGTAATGTGTACTTGGGAAGTAGCTTACAATCTAATTTATTAAGCAAAAATCTCGATTAATATTCATATAGTAGAAGCAATAGATTTTCACAGTCCATAATTAAGAAATAAATAAATAAAGCTTTTGGTGTATATTACCCAGCAGATTTTACCATCAACTTTTAGGATCACACTGCATGATCCGTGATCCGTTATTAAGAGTCATAGGCAGCATTAGAATTTTCATATATGTTTGATACTATATTTAAATTCACTAATGAATAATTAGACAGAGAAAGAAGCCACATTAACTGGAAAATGTGTTTTCTTTAGCTAATACACTTTTTTACTTTCCAAAACCTATGTTATTGGTTCGTTCAGTAGAGGCCCCAGATCTGGGTCTGATTTGAACCCAGTTTGGGTTCTGGTTTGGTGTGGTAGGGGATTCCATCACGGGGCAGAAAACAGCCTGTGGGTTCCTAGAACTTGAACAACCCTAGGTGAACATCAATGAACTCACACAAATGCACAGAGATAAAACAGCATTTTAAAATTCTTTTTTGGCTGCAAATAATATTATTTTAGCCTGTGTTTTTTTTCATTGGGAAGAAAATATTATCCAGTGGAATTGATGCTTCATTGTCTGGCATAAAAAGAGGGGTTGGCACATGGATGGAGGTGGAGAGCAGAAGCATTTGGTGGTGTGTGAATGTCATCCCTTTTCTTCTCCGCTTGACGTGATGTTATTTTTTTACCAAATGGAAATGTTGGTCATCATATTGTGTTTATAGTATTTATGAATATTAACCAAATACATAATCTAATAAAAATTCCTTAATAATTATGATGAAGAATATTTAAAAATTGATATTATTTATAAATACCTTAATAATATCATTTCATATGATGAATATTTCGTATTTTTTATTTATGAATAATTTATGAAGGTATCTTTGTATAACTATATGGTATTTGTATTTGGAGACAATATTGGACGGGGTTCTATAAGGTCAACTTACGTGCAAAGCCACCCCATGGAAAAGAAATTAATGAATTTCCATCAAAATTCATTGTTTTGTTTCTCCTTCATTTTTCTATTTGGATCTACGCTAAATGAAGATGCTTATATTTCGTCTTCTACAGTGCTGATTTAGGCCATTTGATCTACTTGTGTTAAGAAACCATTCAAAGCACTTAAACTTGTTGCATTAAAAATATTTGTCCTCCATTTGTGAGGGAGACGCATTCCTTGATACTTGAGTCCCTTGTGAATTGGGGAGATGGCGAGTCTTTTCAGAGTCCCCTTTTAGGAGACAACTTTTGGAGGATTGGACACAAGATTCCCAAAAGCAAGTCATTTGGGTACATCAGGGTTAGAAAACTTCATGAGGACTTTTCTGGAGTCTTGGGGATGGAAGCCTCTTAGTAAACATGCTCTTAGGGCTATGATTTGAGTCCCCTTGTTATAGTGCTCTAGATGAAGCTGTTATAATGCATTTGGTGTTTGTAGGACACAACCAAATCCAATTGCCTCTCAAAGTGCTTATGGAGCATGGCTATTTTCATAAGGAAATAATTTATTTTGAAGTGCAACAAAGGGCTATGCAACAAGAAACACACAATTGGCTATGAAACCATGAACTATAGCAGTAATTGCTTTAGAGAAACTCTTTTCTGATTGCCGGTGAACTCATGATAACAGGTAATTTAAACTGTACCTATTGTTTATTTGTCTATCAACTAGAACAGAGACAATATGTTGGCAAAATTTGAATGTGGACGATGGAGGAATTAACCACTCCTTTATGCTTATCATTCTATAAGGCCAATTCTTGTCCATTGTGCATTCCAAGGCATGGGAATACTAAATACTGTATGTTAAGAGGGAGGTATGAGCCACTCTTTTGTAGTCATTATTTATTGAGGTGATTTGTTGCCCATAGTGCAATTCAAAGCATTAAAATATTAGATAAGGTAAATCAATCTGTTCATGCTGCATGCTAGATCTATTTGCTTTGTACAATCACTAGGAAACTTAGGTTAATTGAGGGGATCCTGTCCTACATACCTGTATCAACATCTCTAAGTGACTTTATTTAAAGGTAACATAGTCATACCATTTTTCATTGGATCCCTCATTCTTTTTCAAAGTGATGTCCCCATTCTTGTCCTTGTACCCATATCTTGTGTCTCTATTTGCTCTGTACATAGTCATTGGGAAACCTAGGTTAATCAAGGGATTCCTATCAATGTACTTGTATCAGCATCTCCAAGTGTCTATATTTAAATGGAAAGTAGACATGCACTTTTCATTGGCCCCCTCATCCTTTTTCAAAGTGATGTCCCCATTCTTGTCCTTGTACCCATAATGACCGTGTTGGAACAAATCCAAATTTAGTGGGTAAAAATCTTTCTAAACTTGAAATTTTATCAGATAATTGAGGATCATAAGCCTTTTTGGATGAGAGATATAAAATAATCATCACATTTTATAAAAGCATACATATGAATCTTTTTTTGCATGCCATACAATTAGTGAAATATATTGTAATATGTGGTTAGTTACAGGTCTGTTTTGGGATTTATTCCTGAAATGATAATTCATTATTTACAAGGGAGATGAAAGCTCCTTAAATAATACAATATAGGACAAAGAAACAGTCATTAAGAAAAGTAAATAACGGAAAGTTACTGGAAGCTACAAAAGTAGACTAGTTTAACTGAAAGTAAACTACTGACTAACTAAAGGCTAGGATGACCATTAAATAATACAATAATACTTTAATACCCTCCCTTAATGGTCATCCTACTAACTACACCAAGCTTATCTCAAAATTTTACAAATTTATCTGGATTGAGAGACTTGGTGAGAATGTCCGCAGTCTGATCCTCAATTGGAACATACTACAACATCATAGAGCCATCTTCAACAAGTTGTTTGATGGAGTGGTAGTGAAGCTCAATGTGCTTGGTTCGCTCGTGGAAGACTGAATTCTTAGCAAGTTTGAGAACCTCTTGATCATCACAAAACAGATGTGAAGGCCTTGCTTGAGATATTTGCATGTCAACAAGAATCCTTTGAGGCCATATTCCCTCACATGTTGCTTTAACTGTTCCCCAATACTCTACTTCGGTCGAGGTGAGAGCAACTGCCTATTGCTTCTTGCTTGTCCATGTGACTGCACCTATACCCAAACGGAAGACATACCCAAAAGTGGACTTCATGTAATCAACTGAACCTGCCCAATCTGATTTTGTAAAGCCAACCAGTCTAAGATCTTTGCATCTGCTATATAGAATGCCAAAGTCAGGTGTCCCTTTGACATATTGCAATACTTGCTTCGTGGCAACCAAGTGTTCCGCCTTAGGAGTAGTCATGAAATGAGAAATGTAACTCACAACAAAACTGAGATTAGGTCTAGTGGCAATAAGATAGATGAGGCTGCCCACAAGTTGCCTGAACGCAAACTCATTTACCACGGGTGAGTTTGATTTGGTTGAAAGTTTTAACCCCTTCTCCAAAGGAGTGGATGAGATTTTGCAATCTTCCATCTTGAAATTTTCAAGCAAATTCTTGGCATACTTTGAATGAGAGATGAAGATGCTGCCATCTATTTGCCAAACTTCTACGCCAAGACAATAGTGTAGGAGACCCAAGTCCATCATCTTAAATGCTTGACACAAATGTGACTTGATCTGTTCAATCAAATGTAACTTATTGCCAGTCATGATGATATCATCCACATAGATGACAAGAAGGATATCACTGCCAGTGTTCTTGACATACAAATTTGCATCTGAGGTACTCCTCTGAAACCCCTATGCAACCAAGTACTTGTCAAACTTCAAGTACCATGCCTTGGGTGCCTGCTTTAGGTCAGAAAGAGCCTTTTGTAATTTGCATACCTTGTGCTCTTTTCCTGCGACCTTAAAACTAGGAGGCTGTGTCATGTATACCTCTTCCTCCAAATCTCCACTGAGGAAGGCACTCTTCACGTCCATTTGATGGACCTTCTAGCCAAACTATGCTGCCATGGCCAAGACAAGTTGAATGGTGCTCATCTTTGTTGTGGGAGCAAAGGTTTCCTCATAATCAATACCTTCTCTCTGTGAGAACCCCTTAGCCACCATTCGAGCCTTGTATTTATCCAATGTTCCATCAGCTTTGTATTTGACCTTGTAGACCCATTTGCAGCCAATGGGTTTCTTCCCTAGTGGAAGATCTGATAGAACCCATGTGTTGTTCTTCAAAAGACTACGGTGCTCAAAATCCATAGCCTTTTCCCATTCAGGGTTACCCCGGGCCTCCGAATATTGTTGGGGCTCATAGACACTCTGAATGTTGGCCACAAGAGCAAAGTTTACTATGTTCTTTTTGCTCTTGCCTCTAGACGATCGTCCCTAAACAAGCTCATTGAAAGATACCCTCTCAATTTTTTCTTGATTTTCAATGACAATTACAATGTAATCAAGCACCCGTTAAGGTTAGCTTTAAACCAAAACGATGCAAAAAAGAACTCTAACCAAGAATGCGCCCTAAAACCACTTAAGGAGGAGGGGCGGGCATATGGTCAGAGGATCCCTAGGATCTACTTAATCAATAACTGAAATGATTACAATTGAAATGAGAGGAATTAAACTCAACACCAAGAATGTGCACACAAGATCCTTTAGAAGGCGAGGTGCTAACATATGGTAGAGTGCGAATTACAAAACTGAAAAAGCTTAGGTGGATAACCAACCATGAGAGAATTTCCACTCCTCCACTAAAACAGTGGGGGGAAAGAAATTACAATTAAACCTAAGTTACCGGGTTCGCACCCAGAGGCCTCGAACCCGGTGCGAGTACGAACCATTTGGTTGGGTTCGCCTATGGGTACGCCCTGGGCGCGCACCCTGTGCGTACCCAGGGCGAACCCAGCCAAATGGTTCGTGGACTTGGGAGTACCAGCCATGTACCCGGGCGCACCTGGAAGAACCCACGGCCCAACACTTAAAAAGTGGGCCCAAACTTAAATAAAATACATTTTTTTTATTATTATTTTGTCTCCTAACCCTAAAACGGCCCAATATGAGGCCTTCAAACACATACATTTCATTTTTACCTCTCATATTTTTTGCGGTTTGTGTGGTTTTGAAGGTCTTAAATTGGGCTTTGTTAGCATATTTTTTGCCACTCAAAAAATCATGAAAATGAGGTGCACCATGGAGTTTTGTATGGTTTCAGAAGCCTTAAATTGGCACTGCCCCCGGACCCCGCGAGGGGCACTACCCCTCGACCCCGCTAGGGGCGTTGCCCCCAAACCCCCACGAGGGGCGTTGCCCCTCGACCCCACTTGGGGCATTGCCCCTAGACCCCCACAAGGGGCGCTGCCCCTCAACCCCATTGGAGACATTGCCCTCAAACTCCCATTGAATTTAATTGATTTTCTAGGTACTCTCCAAGTCCAAGTTTCCATAGTTTTCCTACAAGTCTTCATCTATAATATCGCATTTAAGGTTTTCGAAACCATACAAAACTCCATGGCGCACCTCATTTTCATGGGAAAGAGGAAGATGTAATTTGTAAAATATATTAATGTAGTATTTACTTTCATTTTTACAAAAACAATTTTCTATTTTCATTTTGTTTAAGAATATCAACATTAGCGCATTCCACATGAGGATGCCATTTTGTACCCAATTTGCTTTCAAATCAATCAAATACAACTATCAATTGGCATTTATTACTTATCTTTGGCATTTGGCATTGATCAATGCTCAAGTATCATACTATGAAATGATTTAGTTCTACAATTCTATATATTTCTCTTATTTTTTTGTATATATAATACATATATATATATACACACACGTACCCAAACCCCTAAATTTTTTTTTCACGTACCCACGTAACGGGTTGTCGTACCCGCACCCGTCCCCGAACTCGAACCGGTAACTTAGAATTAAACACTTCATCTGCTGCGGCAGGCATCCACTCTTGAGTGGGGATTCTCCACTTATGAGTGGGTACAATGAGAGATATAAAACTTATTCTCCACATTGGCAGTAAACCATCCAAGGGTAATTAATGTTGGCTTAGAAATTACAAGTAAATGCAGCAATAACATATGGTTGGATTAGTACTACTAGTGCACAACCTTACAAACAATATAATCTGTAGTTTACAAGTATTACAAAGATAGAACAATGCCAATATGTGAAGAATGATTCTCTCAATTATAAAACTCTCAAATACTGAAACAAAAGCCAAAATCTGATCTTTTAAAAGTCTGATAATTAAAACCAGCAAACTGAAACTGTAAATCAGCAACCTGTGAATCAATGAAATGCTTATATCTTTATCAGTTTACCTCCGAATTGAGTGAAATCAAGTGCAATGAACCTTTGGAGGATAGGCGCCCATGTCACGATGAAGAAACAGCTTCAAAAAGCCAGCATTAATTTACTAGCACAATTCCCAATGCACACAGAATGGTACGACCCTTAGCAAGGGTGATTTTGCAAGAACAAATCACACACTTCAAACAAAAATCTGAAATTCACTAGGAAGGGTTGCCATGACCGTAGTAATGAATTTATTAAATGCCCACAATGAAAGAAAAATCATACAAGAAGCTGGAAATGAAATCGACCTTTAGCTGTGTCTAGAAACCAGCAACTTGAAATCTGGAAATCACACCAAAATTCACCACTTTGAAGCTCTATCTGCTAGTCTGATTTGAGAAGCAGCTTGGAAACCAACTAGGTGTTATCTCTCAAACACGAAATTGGATTGAAACTAGGAGGTCAACATTCCTCGAAGTGCAAAATGAGTAGTCATTTCAACAACATAATTTTAGCATAAACATGAGATACCAAATGCTGGAGCAAAGCCTCATTTTTAAAGAAGATGAGATGACTCTTCAAGTTCTCAAGATGGGACACCAAAAGCCTTTGACATATTTTTAAATTCAAAAAGAATAAACCTTCTCCAAATTGGCGTCCACTTCAAGGCATTTAAAACTTTATTAAAATTATTAAAACTCCTTTATGAAGGCATCCCCCTTCATGTCCCTCTTTTAAACACAACTTAAAGTTAACACCTTAGGCCAAGGGGTCAACTTGAAATTAGAACACTTTGCCTTGAAATGAAGTATTTCACCAAAATATTGCTTTTAAAAGCCCAAAGTTCAAACCCAAGCAATTGCTCCAACTGAAAATGAAGAGCTGAAGACTGACAATTGCCCACTGCCATAAATAGTATTTACTAAAAATAGTAAACACCAAGAAATACCACAAAACATACAAGCAAAGAAACCCTTAATTCACCTCAACGAGCCTATGGCCTTCAGAATAGGTTGATGAGCAACTGATATGATCACTGATGAGAAGGGGACATTACACTCATCATCATGAACATCACTAATGAGCTTTGCCCACCACTTAGGACGAGGAGGAGAAGTATAAACTTCCAAATCAGAATGAGCATCATCATGACTTGGGCTGCTTGGAATAATACCATCTGTTTGTTGATCCAGGTTATCTTGAGAAAAATCTGCTAATACCGCATCTTTCCTAGGAGATTCCACAATATTAGAATGATCAAAATCTCTCGCTGCTGGTAGAGGATCTTGTTTAGGAGATTCTACAATGTTTGAAGCATCATAATCTCTCCCTTTAGATGGTGCTACTAAAAGCTTAGCTCCCAAATCCTTGGTCTTCAGAGGCTGATTGTGAGGACCCTTAATGGAAGGGAGCAAAAAGGGCCCACCTTCCTCATCAAAGACAACATCCCTACTGAATGTCAAACGGTTAGTAGCCACGACCCACATCAATCAACCAATAGGCTTTGTGATTGTCACTATATCTAGTTAACATCATTTTTTGGCTCTTGGAATCCAACTTGGCTCTCTTGGCATTTGGAATCCAAACATACACAGTCAAACCAAAACCTTGAGGTGGGTGATTTTTGGTTTCCTCCCAGACCATGCTTCTTTTGGGGTCATCTTCGTAACGACCTGTGTGGGAGACTAGCTAAGGAGGTATACTGCAGTATACACTGCCTCAACCCAAAATTTCTTAGGAACATTCTTGTTCTCCAACATACAACGGGCCATTTCTGTGATGGTACAATTCCTCCGCTCAACAACACCATTCTGCTGAGGGGTATAAGGTGTGGTAAGCTAGCGTCTAATGCCGTGTTGTGCACAAAAGTCGGTGAAGTAGTTGGAACATAACTCACCCCCATTATCTGTCCTAAGAGTGATGATTTGACATCCAAACTGTTTTTCAACTAATGCTTTAAACTTTTGAAATTCATTAAATACTTTTGACTTTGCCTTGAGAAAATACACCCACATTTTTTTGCTAAAATCATCAACAAACAAGAGAAAATACTTGGCACCAGTGACCGATGCAATATTCATTGGTCCACAAACGTCTGCATGAACTAGCTGTAGAACCTTGGATGCTCTCCAAGACTTTCCATTTGAAATGGAGTATGATGCTACTTCCTTGCTTGGCAAGCTCTGCAAACACCATGTGTTTGCTGCTGAATCTCAGGTAAGCCTTCTACCTAATTTTCTCGAGCTAGCTGAGAGAGGTAGGCAATATTGAGATGCCCATACCGTTGATGCCAAAAAGTGCTGATGGATGAACTCCTTGCAACCAGCACATGCTCTAGAGGATCTCTAGTATCAAGCAATCGATACAAACCATGATCCTCAAGTCCAACTGCCACAGTTTTCTTGGACTCCTTATCAACAATTCGGCATTTGTGTGAGCTGAAAATGATGTCCAACTTCAGACTGTGTCGCATAATCTAACTCATTGAGAGTAGATTAAGCTCCATGCCCGACACATAGTATACATTAAGAGATATTAAATTTCCCCCACTAGATGTGATCTGGACGTTGCCCTTCACGACAACTCTATACTCTTCGTCACCACCAAAGATGATGGAATCGGAGCAAGCCATATACTCTGTGAACCAATCTCTCCTGTTTATAAAATAATGAGAGGCTCCAGAATTGATGTACCATGCAGAGGATTTGACACGATCTGTTGGTCGTTTGGCCATCAATGCATAAGAGGTAGACGTCTGGTCAGATTGCATAGATGTCATCCCTCCCGAAAAAGGAGGTAAATTCTTGGCACAATAGTCACGATTTTTTTCAAAAATCATCTAAAATGGAGCTTAGTAATAGCAAGATTTTTCAAAAAAACCTTCAAAAACTCTTAAAACCTTCAAGCACGTTTTGTGTAGAAACCCTAGAAAAAAACTGCAAATCCGTCAACAAAACTTCTATTCTGATCAGTAAGGATGTCTCAGACCCAAGGTTCACAAAACTTTAGAAATCTTCAGACGGTCGAAAAATGATGTCAATTTTGACCTGAAAGGGTGCACGATTTTGACCAAAAAGGGCGTACGATTTTTAAAGTACAAGCTGCCGTTTTTTTACAAAAGACAACCGTCGATTTTTACCAAAAAAAACACGAAAAACTCTTTTGAAATGAGGTCGCGATTTTACATTGAAGATAGATGTGAATTTTTGTGCCAAATAAATGACGTGAATCTATAGAAGAAACCCCTAAAAAATGATGCAATTTTCAACTTTAAAAAACCCGCGATTCTTCTTTATGAAACCCTAAAAAAAAAATTCTTGTAGAAAGGTCCACGATTTTCCCAAAAAAAAACTTTGATTTTTGAAAAAAAAATTGGTTCACAAAAATTCCTTGAGCTTTACGATTTTTTTTTTCCTTTTAAAAATAATCAAAAAAATAAAAATATGAGCCTAAGCTCTGATACACCATGAAATGATAATTCATTATTTACTAAGGAGATGAAAGCTCCTTAAATAATACAATATAGGACGATGTTTCTAAAAAGAAACAATTGTTAACAAAAGTAAATAACAAAAAATTACTAAAAGCTATAGAAGCAGACTATTTTAATTGAGAGTAAACTACTGATTGACTAAAGCCTAAGATGACCATTAAATAATACAATAATTACGTCGATTTATGTAACCTACAATGGCAGCACAATGCCTATAGGAGGTTAGCACAATCAGTCACAAAAAAAACATTTTAGAAAAAAACAAAAAAATGAAAAACATTTTAGAATAAACAAAAAAAAAAAGAATCATTTAGAAATAGTATATGTTTAATAATGTTAGTAAAACACAAAAAACAAACACATTTTAGAAACAAAACAAAAAACAAACATAATATAATAATAAGATATATATCGACGTATTTTATATTACTAGTACTTTAATAATTCCTATCTCAATTTCCCACTAAACAGTGAGCAATCTGCCAGTGACCTTTCATATCCAGTTTATGAGATTGTATTCCATGTTAGGTTGATGTTGACATTCTTATGATAAATTTCAATGTTTCTTGTATTGCTGATTTAATTCTATTTTTTTTTGCATGTTTTATTGTTGGACGGTACTCAGAAACTGTATAAAGTTTACTCTAGAAAAAAAGGGTATTACGGAAAGATTCCATAGTGGAGCACATCTTCTTTGCATAATGAACAGATCCTAAACCAATGCAAGTCTTTGAATTCTACCATCAAGATAATTCTAATCCCAGGAATTCTCATTTGCATATGCTAAAATATGCATGCAAGACATCATGTTAATGGGAATACATAAAATTTCTAGATGCCTTACTTGGTATGGCAGGCTCTGTTGTGAAGTTCTTACCAAATCCATGACTTTTGAAGCATTAATGTGTACCACATAAGGTGACAATTCCAGTAGGAAGTCTAAAATGTATTGACATCCTTGACCATAAGTAACATGATAACAATTGTCCAGCCTTGCGGATCTCTTGACAATTATATGTGAATATGTATACACTTTATCTCTCTTCTCAAATGTACTCTTGAGACATTTTAGACCAGAATTCCTGTGCTAAAGACTGGCGCACAACTTTCGTAAGTGGCAGACCTCAGAGAATCAGACACAATTTTCCCAATATAGAAATTTGCTCTATATTCATAATAGGTAGTGCAGATCTTTCACAAATGGATAATCACCATATGTATTGATGTTGCACATAATCTTATCCATTACTATCAAGTTTTTTGTATGATATAGCGCTCAGTCTTTTAGTCTATGTAGCAATATAAGGACATTTGAAGTAAGATTGGGAAATTGATCAGGCTTTTGAAGGATTCAAGATGTTGATTTTCTAGGGGAATACAGAAAAATATAGTTTTAAAAATCCAAGTTGACATGAGGTATTTAAAATCAATTTTAATATATTTCCTTTGATAGTGATCATGATCTTGAAAAGCTTTATAGGGAACCCTTCATAGTTTACAATTATACTGATATTTTGTCATAGAGTTGATTGACTTTGGACTGAATGAAGTGTTATCTAGTCATATGCTTTCTTTTTAGATAACTATGGGGAACATTTTAACTATATGGTTGGTATCTAATGTGTAGTGTGGTGATTAATGTGAAATCTGGTGGAAGTTTCTAATACATCCTTTGCACTCTTCTTTTACACATTTTTTGATATAGGAGGATTCTATATTTTATAGACCTTGTCAAATTCATAATGAATTATTGATAGGTGAAGTTTCCCATTAGTTTTTGTGTTGAGGATGGTGCAGGGTAAAGGTCTAAATTCAAAACTCCTGATGTTGATTTTAGTGGACTTTTTGATGGTCTCATAATTTTATTGTCCATCTTTATAACTTTAATTGAGAAAGCAAACCAAAGTTACAAAGGAATTTACAAACAATATTCCCAAAATTTCCAATTTGCCAATGACTTCCTTTTTCAATTTATTTTATCTTCTTTATCTTATAAGAGACTTTCTATCCGTTTCTTGAATTGTTAAAATAGTTTTTTGTGAAAAAACCATGAAGTTTAAATAAAAAGCAAATAATTATTTTTGGAACTCTTGAAACATGCGTGCAAATGCTGATTCTATATTATACCATTTTTAGTTTGTATAAATTAACTTGTAATGTTTTGTTAATATGGGTGTACTGAACTATGTATTAAACACTTGTTGGCTTGTGGGTAGTTGCTAGAAATTGGTTGTCAATGGTTGTCGATGGTTGTGTAATTGTCATGTACTTTAAATATGCTTCTTGTAGTTTGAGAAGGCAATCTAATTGTATACATGATCCTTTCAGGTCTACATTTGGATTGTACGAGCACTACCTGGAATAAAGCGATCAATGATCTTCATCTACAATTTCTTGGTATTTTCTATCAAGCTCTTTTTATATTGCAATTGGTAGTGTTATTGTGTGACAGTGAACATTTGGTGCTGTTGCTTATAGAAAATTAGGCTATATTCATAAAGAAACATTCTATTGATGACTATACTAGAGATAGACAAAATTAATGCCATTAAGCCTAAACAACAATACAATCAGGCTGCAAGAAGTACTAGACTCTAGAAACCCATTAGTACAATTACATTGTCAGAATTTAAGCAGAAGTTGGAGTCAAAGCATGAGTTGGAGCTGTATTAGAGAACAAAGATATGAGGGTATCCAATCGATTATGAACATCCTAGAGTGTATAGAGGAGGAGTTGGTCAAGGTTGCTAGGCAAATCCTTTACCTGAAGAAGGGTGTGTTTATCTTGCTGATCAAGTTTGGTTGTAGGAAGAAACAATTGAATCACCAGTCTACCAACCCCCTTTGTATGAGGGTAGTTTTCATGTAAAACGAAATCTAAGGGCTTTTTTGTCAGACGAAGAATGGGCTTTCTAAGGCATCAAAATTTGCTAATTGAAGAACTTGAGCCTAAGATACGAGGGCAAAAGGTTGGAGTAGAAAGAAGAGAACTTAAGGGTGGTACTATATGCGTTTGAATCATTTAACTCTCTAGAAGGGTTGAGGATTTGGATGTGTTTCAAAGTGTCTTAAGGAACAAAGGAATGTCTTAATTAGAATTTCTCGAGGAGAAAATACTAGACATTGTGGTCACATCAAATGATGATGACTCCTCTAGCTAGTCCAAATGATGAAAGGTAGAAGTTGTTGAAGTTTAGTGGAGATGGATTTGAAGACCTTGCAAGGCACTGTAGGATGTGTTTACCATATGGAACACAAATGGGCAAACAAACTATTGACATTGGTTGAGATGTTTCCCAACCATACTACGAGGAGTGGCGATTGATTGGTATATGTATATTCTAGATACTGAAAAAGATGTCTGGGATAGATTATGGAAGGCTTTGAACAAGAATTTAAACTATTGAGGGACAACAATGGGATTGCCACCAAAATACATAGTGCTTGATAAGGTAAGCATGAAAATCTACTAGCCTATAATAAGAGGTTCAAAGAATTATTGAGTAGATTGGACATAGAACCAATGGACGGGTTAAAGAAATGATGCTGTATTGAAGAGTTGACTCCCTCTTTATGGAAGAAGATGAATATAGTATCTCCCTCATCATACGAGGATGCCTACAATTGGGAGATGGATATAGAAAGCAGGGAAAATATGTCCATGTTCAAAAAGAAAAATTCATAAAGACGGCAACTTAGATGTTAGCAGTGATAGCAAAGTTGGGATTAGTGTAAGCATAATGAAGAGATATGCTTCATATGATGAATGAATTAAAAGCAAATAGAGAATCCAACAAAGATCCTAAAGATTTATGGTGCACAAATTGTAGAGCAGAGTGCCACACCAAAATAAATTGAACTAAAAGATGTTCTATAATATTTGTTAGATAATGGGTGATTCAACTAAGGAGTGCCCTTATAATTCGAAAAGCGAGAGCACACAAGTACTCTACACAAGGAGAGCAGTGTAATAATAGACCACAAAAGCTGCAAAACAACAAGCAATCATTTCTTGGTGGCTATTGGAATCAAAAGGGTAATAATCAATGTTCCACAGAGTTTCTGGGAAAAGGATGATAGGGGACGGTGGGACAACATTAAAAAAATATGGAAAAATAAAAAAAGGTAGGAAATTTCAATTATTCGTGTGTATAAATCATTCATCATATACACTATAGAACCATATTACATAACATTAGAGCTGAATTGAAAATTGACATGAAAGGTGACACAAATTAACAAAATTTCATTGCTTTCATTGTTTTTTTATCAAGAAAATGTGGGGTAGTGTTCACTGTGATTGTATAATAAAAACATAGCAGAAATCAGAGATTCAAAAAGCAGAGGTCTGTATGAGACCCATGTACATAATAGACTAAAATAAACAAGATCTACAGGTCGTCAAAGTCTCAGACTAGGCAAACTAAAATGAATTTCAGCTGTGTTTGTGACTGACTTGTTGCATAGCAACTGAAATTTGTTATGCAACAACTGAAGACTGTTGTAGTAAACTTGTTATGTAACAATTGTAGCCTATTGCACAACAACAGAAAGCTTGTTCCTTAACAATTGAGAATTGTTGCGTGGCATTTGAAGACTGGTTATGCAACAACTAAAATCTGTTGGATAGCAATTGTAAATTTGAAACGTAATAAAAAAATCCTTCTTGCACAATTACATGAAAGGTCAAGCTAATACTGCATTCATTTGGGCTTTGTTACCAATATTGTATTTGCATATCCTTCATTGAAATTCCTTCAAAATGCTAGGGGAGAAAATATTAGACCATTATCACTAAAACAAATGACAGTAAATAATAGCACATGTAATTCAGCTGCTCATTTATGTGGAATATTATGGATCTGGGAATTACACAATAGTTATATAATACGGTTTCTCAACTCAATTTGAATTACATAACATTTATACCCCTATGTCTCATTTTAGTGTTATTTCTAAATTGTACTTTTTGCAGGCTGGGCCTTAGAGGACAGTCTATTGTCTCCTGCTGCCCCCTGCTAGCCCTTGCCATTTTAGAGACATAGTGTGAACATTTCCTTTTTTTTTTGTAGGGGACAACTTTAGGGATGTTTCCTACCTATCCTTGTGTCCTCAAACATTCTCGATGTAGGGATAAGTTGAAATACCTAGGGGATGCATCCTTGTGAAACATAAGTAATTATAGATTCAATAACAATAGTGGGGAAGGTAGTAGTTGAATACAATATGACTCCGAAGGTCAGCCTACCATACAATATCAAGAGTGTAGTGAATGGGGTCATTTTGCAAGGGATTGCCTGAGAATTTAGGGTAGTATGGAACTACTTTGTGAAATATCCCCTTATAATTTTTTTCAAATTTTTCACAAACAACTTCACCCGTTAACGTTAGATAATCAAAATAGACCAGCTGAAAGTAACCCTTCACTTTCTGATCACCCAAATCCCAGTGAGGGCAAGGTGAGAGCATACGGTGGAAAGGGGATCGTTAGCTATAAAAACTGGAATGTTGGAAAGTACAATATGAAGGATGGCTTAGCCAATTAAAATGATATGCAAATGCAACTCGACCACTTATTCAGCAGGAGTGTAATACAAAGTACTGAAAAGTAAATGTCTAGGCGGCTAGCCGACCACTTCCGCTTTTCAGCGGGCAATACAAGAAAGTAAGTTGCTGAAGTAAAGACGGCGAGGCCTGTCTCTTCCACTAAAAGTGGGAATTCAAAAAGTAAATTGCAGAAATATAAATAGCTGATCAATACTATTGATTCAGCTTTACAAAATATAGTTTCAGCTGCAATAGAAAGGAGATATACATAGAAATAGATCATCAATATGTAAGGCAACCATCTCCAACATCAAAACGCATGATAATCAACTAGAAATGCAAGAATAGATAGAATATATCAGGTCTGATATAAAATAGCAGCGAATAGAAACCCTAACCAGCAAGCACCTAAGTTACCGGGTTCGGCCCTGGGGGGCCCGGGTTCGATCCGGGTTCGAAATTCGGGTCCGGTTCGCCCAGGGTCCGGAAAAATGCTCTGTGGGTTCGAACCGGGTTCGGAACCCTGACTGTGGGTCCGACCAGGGTTCGAATTTTTCGAACCCGGTTCGAACCCGGGTAGAATTTCGCGCCCAGGCGGACTTCAAAGCATGAATTTGACTTTTTTTTATAATTTTTTAAGTCTTTGTTGACTTTTAAATATTTTTTTATTCTTTCCAACCCTAATATGTGCCTCTAAAACATGAAATAGGTAAAGTGATAGTCATTTACCAATTTGTGAATGAAAAAAAAGGATTTTTTGCCTCCATTGCTGAACTTTCTCTTTTGCTTGCACAAGCTTGAATAGACTTGAAGGTTGATTGTAGATTGTTCGAAGTTGGTTGTGCTGCTATTCCTAAGCACTTGCAAGTGCCTATTTGTTGCCAAGAAGATCATTGAGCAAGATTTCTTCAAAAGAGGTAGGTTTTTTGAAGTTTTTTGATTATTTTTTTTACATTTTTTTTAAACAAATGGACTTCAACTCTTTTGTTTTGTTTTTTAGTTTTAGTTTTGTTTTACTTTTCATTCCTCTAAATGTCTATAACACATGTTCAATTTTTTCATTTTTTGAAATTAATTAAGTCTGTTAGTTTCAAATTCAATCAATCAATACCAAAATTTCAATATGTTGTGCCTTAGGTATTCCATATTACAATGGCAACCGGTACCTCCTCAGGCTCAAGCCAATCTCGTTTCAAAACAAACCCAAACTCTCCCCTTTGGAAATATGTAGAAATGGTTCAACAACTTCCAGGTGGTGGAGGATATGTTTGGATTTGTAGTCATTGCCATGTTCAGTATTCAAGCTCATACAGTCGAGTGAAAGGGCACTTGTGTGGGATCTCTGAAACAGGCATAAAAAATTGTCCAGGTGAAGATGAGAAAGGCATTCCAGATAATATAGTGTTGAAATATATTGCTGAGCAAGAAAAGGCAGACCAAAGAGCAGCCAGTGGTAAAACAAGCCATCCTTTGAAGAAAGGATCTCGTTTCATGAAACCCCCTACACCGCCTTCTTATTTTCCACCTACAGGAAGCCATCCATTTATGGACATCCCTCAAGAGCAAACCACGCCCTCTTCAAATAAAAGATCTAAGGGACCGTTGGAAGCTTCATTTCAGAATGAGGCAAGAGAGATTGCTGATCAAGACATAGCAAGATGTGTCTATGCCAATGGATTGGCATTCAATGTTGTTCGTTCACCATATTGGCAAAAAATGGTGAAATCTATTAATGAGGCTCCAAAGGGGTATAAGGGCCCAGGTTTTGAGAAGGTTCGTTGCACCTTATTGGAGAAAGAGGTGAAACATGTAGCAGACTCTTTGAAGCCCATAAGGGATTCGTGGATCGAAACAGGGGTGACCATCGTTTCTGATGGATGGAAAGATGCAAAAAATCGCCCATTGATCAATGTTATTGCTGTGTCCCCTAAAGGGGCAATGTTTTTGAGAGCAGTGGATTGTGAAGGACAGGTGAAGGATGGTCCATTTATTGCTAACATCATTTGCCAAGCTATTGAAGAAGTGGGCCATAAAAATGTTGTGCAAGTTGTAACTGATAATGCCAAAAATTGTAGGGCTGCTGGGTTATTGGTTGAGGAGAAGTATCCACACATTTTTTGGACACCTTGTGCTGTCCACTCCCTTAATCTAATGCTACAAAAAATTGGATCCAAAATTGAATGGATCAAACAGGTGTATGCTGAGGGCGAAGACATTCAAATGTTTGTCACCAACCACCATATGACACAAGGAATATTTAGACAATTCTCAAAATTGGAGTTGTTGAAGGTAAGTTAATTCTCAATATTTTTAATTTTTTAATTTTTTGTTAATTTTAAATTTTGATTTTGTAAATTTAAATTATATTTTAGTTTTAATTTTGATTTTCAAACAGGTTGCCGAGACTCGTTTTGCCTCCAACACAATTGTGTTGAGACGCCTTATAAAGGTTCGTGAGGCACTCTCTGCAATGGTAATCAGCCCTAATTGGGCCATATGGAGGCAATCTACCAGTGAAAGGGCAAATAGGATCAAGCAAAGGATCCTAGATGATAGTTGGTGGGACCTTGTTGAGTATCTCGTCAGTTTCACTGAGCCCATATTGAGCATGATCCGTTACACTGACATGGATAGACCTTGTTTGGGTGAAGTATATGATGGTATCGACTCAATGATTGAGAAGATGAAAATCATCATCAATGCAAAAGAGGAAGATCCCGAAGAAAAGTTCTTCAAAGAGCTACAAGAAATCATTGTTGATAGATGGAACAAAATGACCACTCCGTTGCATCTTCTTGCTTTTGCATTGAGTCCCAAATATTATAGTCCAGAGATACTTTCTACTTCAACAAGAGTTGCTCCATATAGGGATGTTGAAGTGGGTCAAGGGTACAAGGCAGCAATTCGTAGACTCTTCACTGATCGTGACCAACGTGATCGAGTGAGGGCTGAGTTCATGGCTTTTGCATGCTCTGGTACTGTTGATCATAATCTTGATGCTGTTCGAGACAAGGTTAGGGTGGATGCTCATAGTTGGTGGTACTTCCATGGGCAAGAATACAGGCACCTCCAACCTATTGCAATAAAATTTTTATCCCAAGTAAGTTTTATATTTTGTAATTTTAATTTTAATTTTAAATTTATATTTATATTAAATTATTAATTAATATTTTTGTTTAGTTAAATCAACTTAAATTTTGTAACTCCTAACTATTTAATTTGGTCTTAATAGGTTGCTAGTTCATCTTCTTCTGAGAGGAATTGGAGCACATACTCCTTCATCCACTCAATAAAACGCAATAGGCTACATTCGAAAAAGGCAGAGGACTTGGTGTATGTGCATTCAAACTTGCGCCTCCTTACACACAAGCAAGTTTCCTACAAAGAAGGAGACACAAGGAGGTGGGATATTGAGCCAGAGCAGCTTGACTTGGATGCTTCCACAAGTCACTTAGCTGCACTTGATATTGATGATGACTATGAGCCTGAAGCAACCGCTGAGCATGAGAGTGGTAGTGTTAGTGCTAGTGGCAGTGCTTGTGCGAGTGCAACTAATGCTATTTGTGGTTCTACACATAATGTAGCATCTAATGATGATGATGATGCTGCTTTTTTTGATGACCCATATGACTCAGATTGATCAATGATCAATAATTATTAATTATTAATGGCTGATTGTAAACACTTTACATTTTTATGTTTGAACTTTGATGATTTGAGTATAAAATGGTGGTGTATTTTTCATTTTTGCTATGTTATTTAACTATTAATATGGTGGTGTATTCTGAACTTAATTACTGCTGCAAATCTGTATATATTTCTGATTTTTATATGTTTTTGTATTACCGAACCCAAAACGAACCCAAATCGAACCCAAATCAAAAAAAAAAAAATCCCGAACCGGCGAACCGGGTTCTCGAACCCGAACCCGAACCCAAAACCGAACCGGTAACTTAGGCAAGCACCAAACTCACCAAAATCTCATATCTTACTCCAAACTTCTCTGTTTGATCTGAAATTGAAGGCAAATGAGAGTTACGAGCTGGACGACCAAAACCAAGCCAAGAAACTCCTCCAAACAGCAATGATTTATTTATGCACGTTTCCCAATGCAGCCTCAAAGAAGGCACAACATCCAGAAATGGTCGACCAACAAGATAAAATCTAGGAGCTCACCAAAAAATCTGAAACTTTGCAAGAAGGTGACCAATGCGCAAAACTAGCAAAAATTCATGCAAGGAGCTACGAACAAAAAGGTGTTCCCAGCCAAGCCAAAACTGCAACTCAAAAATTCAGAAAACTTCATAAATCTTCATCTCAATAGGCTGAATCTGCTCTTTAGTGTAAAGAACAGTCACAAACTTAGCTAGGTGCTATCTTGCAAGCACGAAACCAAGGGTGCTAGGAGGTATGCATTCCTTGAAGCAAAGGTTTGTAGAAATTTCGGCAACACTTCGTTGTAGTTTTCAATGGATAATCACAAAAGAAGCCCAACACTCTAATTTTTAACTTCTCCACAATTTCAAATCCATTTCCCTCCAATTAGGACGTCCAAATGAAACTCACATTCACCTTTATTCAAATTCGCATTTGAGTTGCATTTGACTCCATCTCCAAGTCGTCCAAGGCAAATGAGGAAATAATACTTTATCAAAAGGCAAATATAACATAAGATGGCGTCCAAGTCATTTAAGTGAAAAATAAATTATAAATTTGCAATTATCTTCATGCTAGGCGTCCACCCAACTTTAGCCAAAACTATTTTCACTTAACATTATGTTCACCAAATAAGTCGTCCAAAATGACTTACGTAATAAACTTTATAAAATTCACTTAAGCCATGACCTGCCAAAACAGGCTCCAAGAATGTTGGAGATCAAACTGCCAATATTGCCCTATCAGAAACAAACATTGCATTGAACGGTTGAACCCTTGCCAGAAATAACACTACTAAAAATAACACTTACTATAAATAGCATACTGCTAAGAATAGTAAGTGACTTCAAATGCATTTTAACCACAAAATGAGCAACCGTTGTAACTTACTAAAAATAGTAAGTTTGAAAAAGTTGCCTAATGCAAATTCATGTCATACCACTGCAAAGCTCTTTGAAAACCCAAAAAAGAATCTAGAAACCAAACTACAAAACTCCAACATGCAAACCCCTGAATCCACAAAAGAAACTTCCAAGCAACTGGAAACCCTAATTCTGCCTTTGACTAGCCTACAGGCATCTGAAATTAGGCTAACAGTCACTGGAAAGCGTAGTGCTAAAAATGGGGACATTACACTTTGTAGATGGTGTTGACTTGGAGACCATGATGATGCTGGATGTTTGAAGTAGAAGTTGAGCATTGATATGGTTTGTAATGTCCCCTTTTTGGGATACTCCTAGATTTTGCCCTAAAAGCATAATTTGAATCCGAAATAAGAAATGAAATACATTTAAGATTGTAAGTTTACTAATTGAAATGCCCTTTATAAGATATGAATCTCGGTTTAGGTCCTGCACCAATATGTAATGTCCCTTGTTGAGGGAGTACTTTATTTTTGCCCAAAATTAACAAATCCAATAATACTCTTTATTTACAAGAGTATTCTTTCACCAAATTACACAATAGCAATTTAGGAAAATAATCATCAAACAAAATGATAATGTAACATGAACACTATAGCCAACCATATTAGGAACTTGAGGGGAAAATCACTATGGGGCTCCGGGATACTGTCATCCACAACTAAGCCCAAGAGCGCCGAACAACCAACCAAGTCAATCTGACCCCTTGGCCCACAAGCAATCCAACTCAATGGGTGGTCTACTTAATCAAGGGAACCCTTACTCCTGCATCTCCCTATTACGTTTTCTTGCCAATTCCTAATATGATTGCTTTATAAAAATCAAATGAATAATTACTAATTCTAAGATTCTTGATGAATTAGCAAGTTAATTAATAAATATGTTCTTTACTAAATTCACAAAATAATAAGTATTGAATTCAAATATGTGGCGTACCAACTGCTGCAGAAATATAAAGTTTGCTGTATCTTACTGCCTTATAATTCAAATTATCGCTGCTTTATAATTCTAATGTCTTACTGCCTTCTTATCTAGATCAGATTTTCATTTATCCCAATTGATGCCCTTTTTTCCAATGATTTGACCTCCTTATATATCCGTATATCTTCCATTTCTTAGGAGTCACACCTCTTCATTATTACTGCCTTTTTAGAAGAGTCACAACTATTCCCTTAATCGCTGGTCTGAAACCTTAATTTAATTTAATTTAAATATCTATAATTCCAAGGGATCGCTGCCTTGAGAATCACTCCTTTTAAACTTCAGTGCTGCCTTAATCCTTTTTATTTGTTAATTATCTGCTCTTTTAAATCACTGCCCATATCATTCTTCTTGTCTAATATTGACTTTTCAAAGAGTTGTACCCCTTGATAATGAAGTGCTCCTTTTCTTTTTTAGATTCTTATTTTATATTATCATTTTGTCTTTTGTGGGATTAATGCTAATAATCTTCCCTTCTTAATCTTGATCGACCATGCTAGAAATTTTGTGAGTATTAATAAGATTGTGATTTATTTTGAAATAGTACTGCGATTCCCTTCTTTGGCGGGGGCATGACATGGTTTATATAGAGAGAAATAATGAAGTATTGGTTGTTACACGTGTGCAAACAAAGAAGGCTTTGTATGTTGATCCATGTATAGAAAAAAGAGATTGTGAAGCAAGAGCTGAGGTGAAGCATGCTATGGATAATGAATGTCGACACTTGAATGCACATGCAAGTATGGTAACAAATGTTTGGAATTAGATAAATTTATTCCTAGGCAAGTATTTCTATCGGTTGTACCAATTAAAGTAATGGATTTATTGCATAGTATTTTTGAACTCAAGAATGTTATATCTAATACTGTACTTAGGAGGGATGAGACGATGCATGCTACCACCAATTTAGAATCTAGAAGTGGGAATATTGAGGACCCAATAATCGAACTATCGTTGTTGGGAGATCAAGTGATTGATCCAATGTTCCTCATGGAAAATTTGGTACGAAAACCAATGTTGGTACGTATGGAGATTTTGGAAAAGAAACTAACCAATACAATTATTGATAGTGGATTTGGTGTCAATGTACTTCCAAAAGATACTTGATGAAACTTGGCCTGGTCGATAATTTGGCCGCCAACTTTCCAATCAATAGGAGTGCTTGGAGTCCTCATGGGACAAAAGGTAAGCATTGGAACTCAAGCATTTCAACTAAACTTCATTGTCATCTCATTATGCAAGAAGGTGTTCGATGCATTGTTGTCTTGGGGTTGGTTGGTCTTAGCCAAAGTTGACCATTATTGGAAAAAGATCCTTCTTTCCATAGAAAATAAAGGTTGGAAATATATAATTTACTTGAGGAATTAGATAGTGAGTGACAAAGTAGCTTCCTTGGGTTCATCTGATATTGACTTTAGCAAAGAGTGGATGGAGAAGATTGATCAAGGCCCCATGGAGTCAAATGTTGATGGAATCTTGGATTTGTATCCATGCTCTAAGGATGAGATAAGTTCCCTTGATAGTTTGTTGGAGAGCATTTTTGAAAGATTGGATCTTCATTTGTGAAGGTAGTTATTACTATGAAATTACATAGACCAATTAAAATTGTTAGAAATAAAATTGACGGGTGATGATATTAGCTAAAATGTTGAAGTTGTTAAATTTTTTGATCTCGAGCCAATTAATACTTTTGCTAACAAATGTTCTAAGGGACCTTACCATATTATGTACATCAACAAGTTTGACAAATCAAAGAAGTCAAAGTTATAGGCCACCTTGACAAATTCTCTATTGTATGACAAGCTAGCAATATTCATTCTAGTATATAGTCAGAAAAGGATATTGAATGCTCTAAGGTTGCCATATGACCCTTGCTCCTTGTTGCTTCACTTTTGTATGACCTACATTACCAATATTCAGAGCTACCACAAAATCTTTTGTTGTATGCCCTTTGGTGCTATCTACATCATCTGTGCTATCTACTAAAAGAGTTTCCATTGCATGACTTGTTGAGGAAATTCCTATCATACACCAAGTGAAATATTCCGTTGTATAGTTTAAATTGAAATGGCTTGTGGGTGCTTTGTTTTAACTCCTGTTGTACACCCTTCCTCCCATATTGCTCAACAAATCTTCACTATTGTACACAACTCCTCAAGACTATTTCCACCAACTAAATTGATTGGCATTCATATATTGTTGCTTCTTACACCATAAGCCTCCCTGTTACTCCCTATTTTGCTGTACAACCTTTACCACAAAGCCTCACATTATGATAGCTTACTTTGTTTGACTCCATTGTATGATCTGATTATTATGCTACTTGTTGTGACCTTTTCACACATCGCCCCATTGCAAATTGGGACCCTCTTGTTTTTTTTGCCTTGGCATCGCAACTGCCAATTACCATGTTTCTTTTTACAATGAGGAGTTTGAGTCTTTTGAAGGGTCACTTGAGCCAAGTAATGAATTTGAGCCCAAATCAGTGCATAAACGTCATCAAAGTGCTTAGAAGGCCTGGAGGACGAAGATCGATTGTCGTTTCAGTCAATTTTGACACCTCCTAAATTTTAGGGTTTTTCACTCCGGCCCCCTATTTTTTAGGGACTTTATTTTTGGCACTTTTGGCCTATTTTGGACTTCCTATTTCTTATGGGCTATTTTTGGAAAGTTGCTATTTTTGGAAAAGGTTCTATTTTTGGCAGGGTTTCCATCTTTGGAAAGTGTACAGGTCATGGTTTCATCAACATCAACTTCGAGAGATCCCAAAATGGAAATAAGTGAAAAACTTTGAAAAATCTGAAAATTGCTTAAGTGTTGAACATGGCATGGGCAATGAGCAAGTCCGCCATAGGAAGAATGGGCATGGCATGAGGTAATGGCAAGTCCGCCCAAGCAAGAAGAAAGAAGATGGCATGGACAATGAGCAAGTCCGCCAAGGAAGGTAAGAAAATGGCTTGGCACAAAGACAAGTCTGTCCCAAGTTTGATGGCTTAATCATAAGCCAAGTCCGGCCTAGCATATGGAAGGATGGCACAAAGCATAGGCAAGTCCGCCCAACACATGAAGGAATGGCATGAACACCTGGCAAGTCCGCCCAAGCATGTCCAAGACAAGGTGAAGTTCGCCTAGGGTAAAGTTGGCATGAAGTTGGTAAAGTTCGCCCTCCAAAGGAGAATGCCAAGACAAGATCCAAGTCCGCCATGAAGATGTCTAGCCACAAGGTCAAGTACGCCTAACTAAGGAAATTTGAAAATTTGGCTAAGTGTAAAAAAAAAAAAGGTTGGAAAAACTCAAGTGAAGTCCGACCTCCCTCATCAAAGCAATGTCCAAGAACCAAGAAAGTCCGACATGACTAGAAAGCATGTCCAAAGTAGCTTCAAAGTCCGCCTTGCCCAAGAGAAGATGAAGTCCGCCAAAGAAAACTTAGAAAATTGACTAAGTGTTGATACCTTGGGGAGGGAAATTCAGAAAATTGACCTAAGTGTTGGAAAGTAAACAAGATGAAAATAAAGAGGAAATGTATATAATCCTTGTCCAAGGATGGAGTCCGCCCTACTCAGCACAAGCCAAACTCAGAATTGAAGGCAAATCTACAGGCAAAGTTCATTCGAGCATAGAGATGGCCAAAATCTTGGCTAAGTGTTGAATGGTCCACGTGAAGGTGTTACAAAATGAAATTGAATAGCAAAAATTTGGCTAAGTATGGGAAATACTTCACAGAGAAAGTTCCAATTTCCTCCATTGTGGCGAAAGCACAGGGGAGTTTTTCTCCAAAGTCAAGGCGCTTGTAGGAATTTCAAAGCAATCAGGAAAGAAAACCTTAATGACTTAAAGTCTAAGCATGTGCTCCAAGGCGAGACTTCCAATACAGGTGAGAAGAAGAAATCAAAGTCTCAAAAGGAATCCAAGATCAAAGCAAGGAAGAAACAAGCACAAAGGACAAAGTCATCAACAGGGAAAATATTCTAAGGCAAGAGCATGGAAAAACGAACAAAGCGACCAAGGAGGACATCCAACACGCTGAGGTGGCGCCTCGTCATCTTCCAACCAATCAGATTGTTCCAAGTCAACACGTCTAGATTCAATGAACCTGACACTCCACCATGCAACAACTTTCTATTTTCTTGTTGGTTCATATTTAGCAGAAGGACAAGTGTCCCAAAATGTAATTTTCTCATTGGTCGAGAGGTAGTTAGTTATGACAAGCCCTAATTAGGGTTTTATTTTGTAATCTTGGTCGTTGATTCTAAATCAATCTTGGCCATTGAATTGTAATTAGGGAGCCTATAAATTGAGCTCATCCCTCATTTGTAAAGCATGGGAGTATGTTGAGATAGGTAAATTGTTGTATACGACTGCCAAAGTAATAAGTAATGCATTGTTCAAATTGATGGTGATTATTTCTCTTATTTTGGAGTTGGCATGGTTCTTATCCCTCATCATAGTTTAGATTTTATTTCATGTATGTTAGACGAATGCAAAATTTGATAAGTATTGATTTATGGTGTAAACTTGGCTCATACTTTCTTTGGATGGATGCTTTTCATTTAATGTGTAAAGTTAGACTAAGCTTTTGATGTGTATGCTTCAATGTTTACTTCGAATAATGTTGTTCTATTGATGGTGTTGTTCGTAGTAAAGAAATCTTAAGCACACTCCCTTGAAGATTGCACCCACTTTGTGTAGTTGTCGTTGAGCGTGGTGAAGCAAAGCGTGGTTATTGGTTTCACCAAGTTAGTACCGTCTCTTGGATCCTTAGGAAGTAGCTTAGAAATTCTAAACCCTTATCTCCTTTTTTAGTTTGTTTTCAAACAATAGAGCTTTATTGTCTAGACCTTCATTGTGAATTGAACAAGCCTAGCATAAGTCCCTTTGTGTTACCGGCAAATCACAACAAGCACATAGCTTATCCACACCTAACTTATGAAAAATTGGAATTGCCGTATGATCTTTCTTGCAATCTTAGCATACAAGGTGGTTTTTCAAGAGGGGATAGAGCGTCTCTGGATTCTTTATTCTAGAGTGTTTGGTGTGTCATAAAACACGCATCAACACTACCCTTGTACACTCTTTAGCCAAACGGTTTGGACATCTTGCTGTTGCCCTAGTACAGTTATAGTTTGTCATATACTTGTGCATAGTTGTAGGACCTCCTCTAGATGAAGCATGCTTCCAAATTGCTATTGTACAATTTTTGGCTGATGACCAGCTTGCTGAAGTTTTTTCGAAGTTAAATATACATTTAGATTTGGCAACTTATTTTTATGGTCTGACACAATTCTTAAAAACTGTATGGCCATTGGTGAGTACATTCCTCATATGGTGCATGATTTTGTTGATGTGATGAACGTCATATCATTAATAAGTTATTCTTTTTACTTTAGCTGAAGAAATCATTGTAGACTTAACTTTGGCTATGTCAGAAGCTCAACATTCCAAGGATTTCCTTTAGTTTTTTATTGTGGAAAGTTTAGGTTTTGATAATGCTGTTATAGCTGCAAAGTGAAAACTTGAATAGGAGGACCTTCCTCTTCTCTAGTGCCACCAGAAATATGGACAATTTTTCTTGATATTGCATAATTTGTTTTGTTTTATTCTTTGCTTGTTGGTGAGGAATCCTACTTTTTTTTTGGGGGGGAGATGATGGTGGTCATATAAATTAACTTGTTTTGTTTTGTTAATATGTATTCAGCCAACTATGTGTTAAACACTTGTCAGCTTGTGCATAGTTGCTAGGAATTGGTTGTTAGTGTTTGTTGATGGTTTTGTAATTGTAAGCTAATTTAAATTTGCTTCTTGTAGTCAAGGAAGGCAATCTGAGTGTATGCACAATCCTCTCTAGTCTACATTTGGATTACAAGCACTACCTGGAATAAAGTGATTAATGATCTTCATCTATAGTTAGTTGGTATGTTCTATTTATATTGCAATTGGTAGTGCTGTAGTTTGACAAGGACCATCATTTCTAGAAGTAATTAATTCTACATTTCGCTTATGGGGGTTTCCAAAGCAAAAGTTAAATCACAATATCAGTGATTTATAGAGAAATCATGCTAGTTGCCACCGCATATTAACAAATCAGGCTGGAGGGGCATCATCTAATTTAATCACAATAAATTTATGTTATTCAATTTTTGAGCGAGAAGCCAATTATGCGATTCCTAATATATTTATTAACTTTTTGGAGATCTAAAAAGAAGAGCTATGCAGTAGCCTCTACAATCTATATGCTTAGCTATTGAATTTTAATGAGTACTTGTAAAGATGTAATGTGATGGCTGATTTAGCAGTTTGCAACCTACAATTAATAACTTGAACAAGAATGGAAAGAGGTGGCCCTTGAGAATGACCTTTACAACTGACCTTTATAACATGATTTTTTTATATAATATCAACTTCTAACATAGTTGAAGCATCTATAGAGTGTTTAGAGGATGTAAGAGAAGTATTACATTCTAGAATAGCTGAGGTTTTTTGGAGTGTTCTTAGAATTTGATGCATTGTCTCATTGAATGGAAGCAAGGTATGTCAAAACCCTTCCTACACCTCTCTAATGAGGAGAGATTGTACAAATGTTTTAATTTTTCCAACTACAGAAAGTAGAAACACATAGGAACATAAAATAAGCAATATGCCATAACATAGATGTATGTGGGGAAAACCTTTTCGGGAGGAAAACCCCACACTCCAAAGCAGGTCAATGTATTATTCAATAAACCAAAGGAATACAATACACTTGAAGAGCAAGTTATTATAGGAGTATCACCAAAATGTAAAATTGGAGTAAATTCAGTAGCATAATGGTATTTGCAAATCAACCATACACACAACTCGAAGCACCAAATAAATAGAATAAGTACAAATTGGAAACCACGAATGGTTTGGCAAAACCATTTGCAAACCCATGAGAGGTATGGCACCCAAATGCATGGGTTCAAATACCAACGCCCCTCCTTGATCTTGGTCTTCTCAGCTATTTTTAGCATATTCCTTACACAACTTACAATGTCATAACTTGTCATATTTGACCACCCAAACTTAGGCACCCCAATTTGTTCTCATTCTAACATTCAAAAGATGCTCCATGAAAAGTGTACCGACCTGTCATAATGTTGGTCAACATTCCAATGTAACCTCCCATTTTTATGCTCTTATGCATCATATAATCTGTTATATGTAAACTCCCTTCATGATGACCTTACACACCTCAAGATGCTGACACATGGCCAAACTATGCCACCTAAAAATGGGACTCCTACCTTCACATGTGAGGCCAAAAACTCAACTAAAGACAAGTTCCACATCTTCCAAAGGATGCCAACTCTCTTACAAGAAGACAAAATCACTAGAAGACGAAATAACAAGTGAATACAACATGTATTAAAACAAACATTAGAAATGCAAGGTCGAGACACTTTTTCTCAACACTCATAACCTAGGTAGGTGTTGTTTAGGTGTGAGGCTCTTACTATCCTTGTAGCAGATTGTTATAGGCATTATTCAAGTTTATAGAATTTGTGATCTAAAATTTTATCTATAATTAGTCTCAAAATGCAATTGAGCTTTGGAAGTGATTAATGGGGATTTGCAATTTATGTTGCAATAGGTGTCCTACTAACTATAACTAGGATGATAGTGGAAAATGTATCCATTAGTCTACAAAAATGCATCTTGGACAAGTAGGTTTGGGAATTATCATCGGGGACTCTAGAACGAGCTGTTTTTATGATTTCCCAAGATATATGAGTCTAGACCAATAATTTTGTAGAACTCATTGATTTACATCTTGGCCTACGTCTTGCACTACATAGAATAACTAGGTTGAAATAGAGGGGTGACTCTTGCTTTATCATCAAGCTTATTGCCAAGGTCCATGTAGCACAGCTGAAGCCCAACTCAAGCAATGCTTAAGAGAGTCTTATCAAGTGGATAATGCTCCCTATCATTGCTCTAAATCTAGATCATATGGAAGCTACGAAGGATGCCCAATTGTTTTGTTATAAAAGAAACCACAATGAAGTTGTTGATATTCTTGCTAATTAGAGGTTTGTCTAGCATTCGAAACTTTATTGTACATTGATAACTTCTCTCTCGGATTCAATATGTACATTGGTGGCCTTAGAGAAGTACATTGCTGGCAAAGATAACTATGTTTAAACCATAGTAATGAGACTTGGAACTCAACATGGACTCGGCGAGGGTGACTCGACTTGAGACTTGGGATTCCACGCCCGAACTCGGCGCAAACTCAATAAAATGAAAAACCCAAGAAATTTAGAGATTTTTAAGGATTTAAAACTTGTTTCATGCACCCTTTATTAAATAAACCTTAAAGACATAATAACATAATCAAATAGAAGCTAATTTGATCACATACACAAGTATACATCGATCACATAAGTATAGGTGCAAATTGTATCTGAGCTGTTGAAGGAAATAACACACTTAGATATATAAATATAGTCAAATTTATACAAAAATCATGGAATATGAAATCTATGACATCAAATGTTTCAAACAAATATGAAATATCAAAAGATTCAAAACAATAACTAGGAGTCTATGGCTCAAAGGAGCCTGCATCCTTCCTACAAATGCATCTAAGATAGGTCTAGGATGATGCAACTGACATAATCTCAAGTTTGAGGGAAATTGCCCCAATGGGGTTGAGGGGCAGCGCCCTTTGCGAGGATCTAGGGGTAGTACCCATAGTGGGGTTGAGTGGCAACGCCCTTTGCAAGGGTCTGGGGGCAGCGCCCCCAGTGGGGTCAAGGGGCAACACCCGTCGCGGGGGTCTGGTAGCAGCGCCCCTAGCGGTGTCAAGGGTTAGTGCGGGCAGCACCCCTTTTGAGGTTTGGGGGTAGCGCCCCCAGTGGGGTCAAGGGGCAACGCCCCTTGCGAGGGTTTGCGGACAACGCCCCTCGTGGGGTCCCAGGGTAGCGCCCTGGGTGCGCGCATTGTCACGATACAGTGCGGGGTCTACAGGGCGGGGTCAAGGGGCGAAGCCCTCGCCACCAAGCCCAAATTAAGACCTCCAAAACCATAGAAACCTTTGTGGTGTACATCATTTTGCATTCACAATAAGTAAAAAAAACAAGTTATAACTTCAGATTTTATGTAATTTTCGCTCTTTTCAAACCTGCTTGTGTGAGTCTGCTTGATGGGATTCGCCCGGACTCGGCGACTTCGGTGAGTCTCGCAAGGACTTGTTCGGACTTGACCGAGTCTGAGTTCGAGCCCCCCAGACATGGTTGGGGTGACTCGACTCGGGACTCGCCGAGTCGAGGCAAGTCCTTGTGAGTCTCGTATCTGTGGTTTAAACCATAGCAACAATAATCATTTGGGGAAAAAGCTTCCGAAAGAAGTGACAATGAGTTTCCACATGCTTGGTTCTTTCATGGAAGACTGGATTTTTGGCAAGTTTGAGAACTCCCTGATTATCACAGAACAAGGGAGTCAAGACCTGCTTGAGATATTTGCATATCCGCAAGCATCCGGTGAAGCCAAATTGCCTCACAAGCTGCCTTAATTGCTCCCTGATACTCTGCTTTTATTGAGGAGAGAGCCACTACCTGCTGCTTCTTACTAGTCCATGTGACTGCACTAGATCCCAAACTGAACACATACCCAGATGTTGATTTCTTGCCATCAACCGAAACTGTCCAATATGAGTCTGTGAAACTAGAGAGTCTAGGATCGTGACTCCTAGTGTAAAGAAGTCCATAATCAGAAGTGCCCTTCACATAATGCAGCATGCTAGTGTTTTGTAGCGGCGTGAGGTATTTTTCTTCAGAATAATTTATTCAAGGCAAGTCAGCCTTTCTATTATAAAACAAATAATATATTTTCTAGGTCGGCTCAAGAGGAGAGCTCGCCTAGTTTGGTATATAATGGAGATAGGAATCTCCACATTTGGAAATCAATTCATTCCATTTCTAAATTCAATTTCCTTCAGTAGCAAATTCACATTCAAGAGGAGCAGATTCTCTTCAAGGAGAAGAGTTGATATTTTGTGTACCTAAGGAATTCACGCTATCTTTAAGTGCTGATCTATTGTATGAGATTCGGCCTTTCTAGGGCCTGATTTTGAGTGCTATTTCTGCACTTCTATTTCTGATTTATAAGAGAATAATTTGCTGCTGGGTTTTACCCTTGTGTAGAAGGGTTTTCCCAGGATAAATTGCTGTGTTGTCTTCTCTGTGTTGTGTTTTCTGCTTAATTGCATTTCTGATCTGAAAATTAACATGGTATCAGAGCTAAGGTTCAAGAAATCTGATCAGATTTAATGCAGAAATATATACGAAGGATTAGCAAGAAACACAATGAAAAATCAGTCAAATTAAGAGCAGACCTAGAACAGAATAATGAAGAGCAATTCACATAGAGGGTTTAGAGCATCATTCATATCAGCTAGGAGCATTCACCATGGGCGAATATCATAAGGCTAAGGCGAACCTCTCTTAAGGTAATTTTGAACATCATTGTTAGGCGAACTTGGTGAGATATCCTTGTAGCCCTAGAGTGACTCCCTTGGATGAGTGGTGAACTGCCTTAGGGCAGAGACATTTGCTTTTGCTGCTGCGCCTAGGGTTTCTAGGTCAGCATTGTGCTACAGAAGATCTACCTATTGAAGAGTCAAATATTTGTAGCAGACCTGATTTACTACAGCAGATTATATTCTTCATATTTGTGTCATGTTATCATTGGTTTTGTATGAAGGAGATGCTGAATATTGTCTTCATACTTGGGCGAACTTGTTGAGATAATTTGCATTGATTCAAAGGCATATTTGCAGTGAATTCATATTTTGTTCCAAGTCTGATTTGTGACAGAAGATCTAGGGTTAGGGCAGACTTGTCAAGCACAAAATTCTACAGCAGAAATCAGAAAATAACTTGGAATCCCTAAAAATCCAAAATTGTCATATTTTTGTCCATTTGGGACATTACAAATGTTATCAGATTGCCAGCTTGGAGGGTTTGAAATTTGAATCATACATCATGGGAGAAGATAGAGAAACATTGGCATCATTGCATGAATGGAAGAAGGAGATTGATAGATGGTTGTATGAACAAGAGGCCACTCAAATCATTGAAGAATACAATGCCCTATCACTTGGTTACATGTTAGCTACCCCTTTTGCATTTTTTAATTAAGGGTTCTTGAAGATGAAAATCTGGGAAAGAAGCGTCTATATGATTACATCAGAAAGTTGAGAAAAGAGAAAGAAAAATCAGAAGTTTCCATGAAAGCCATTGCAGCCTACAAATGATCATGAGGAGAATATAAACTAGTCCATGCATATTGAAGATCATACCCCAAGCCCTAAATAGGACAAAAGCCAACAATGTACATCAACCCTATGAGGATAAAGGACAATCACCTAATGAGGAATACATAAGTGTCCATGAAGACTACAAGGTTGAAGAAGAGACTGCCATGGAAGAAGGAGGACTACTTATTGATGACTTGCATCATAAGGATATGGGCGAGGAAGCGTCATACATGGCAAGCGGAAAACACTTAATACATCAAGATGACTAGACGATTGAAGAAGTTGCCTCCATGGAGATTGTCAAACCAACCATATGGGATCAGCTACAAGAAGGTATGAATTCATTTGATGTTCCTTTGGTTGAGCCTAACATTGTTTCATTACCTTTGCACCATATTGGCATGGAATCAAATGGTGGTCATAAGGGAAATTCAGAAAATTTAGTGGGAAGTGATTCTATAAGGTTGGATAAGGTTGATTCTACATTGCAAAATAAAGAGATCATAGCGGTGCACACATCTTCTAGATCAACCATTGAGGAAGATCATGAGGTAGATTCTACCTACTACTTTGATGGAGATCCTTTGATAGAGCATAATGAAGACTTAGTCTTCACACCTGGGCATAATGAAGAAGTTGATTCATGGAGGCATGAATGAGCTATGTGTGGGCCACATCACTTGGAGGAGAAAATGAAGATCGAAGGAAAGGATGAGCACTTGAAAGAAGACCTCTACCTCACACAATTTCAAGAGTTTCAAAGGACCATGCCTATGATGGAGGATGTCTACTTGCAGCCCCTTATGGATAATGACCATCTCTTTGCAGCCATGGGACGGAGTTGGTGGCACATAACACTCATGATTCTTCATTGGAGACATGCTTTGATTCTACCCTAGTTGATGGTCACCAAATTGAGAAAAAAAAAGAGGAGGTACGGATCTGTGAAGACATCTCTCGAGGGCACAAGGTGCGGTCTGATTTTCTGAGCTACAACAACAATCCTTTGTCTTCACTTCATCATGACATGATAGCCAAGAGGATCAACTTTCAGGCATGTACTATCCATGAAGAAAATTAGGTTGGGCCAGCTTTGGATGGAGAGTTTGCATCAGCAAAGAAGATTGAGAAGGATGAAGACACTAAACAACGGTACGACATACGTCATTGTTTATCCAGAGCAACCATAGCAGGCACGAGTTGAGAACATGTCTGGGAAGAGGATTAAGGTTCTGAGATCAGACAATGGAGGGGAGTTCACTTCCGGAGGATTTTCGTAATTTTTGTATTGAGGCAGGGATCAAGAGGGAGTTCTGTTTGTGAAGTCAAGGCAGGGATCTTGCAAGGGGTTGTGAAGTCTGGGACACACAACTAAGAGGGAGAGCTAGTGTCTGGAACATTGGGTGCATCAAGTATGACAGGGTCAGAAATGGTGCTAAGGAAAGCAATCCAGCTCTAGTATATTTGCATTGTTGCTTAGACAGCTGATATCCTCTCCAAGCCTCTTTCCAGGGTGAAGTTTGTGTGCTTCCGAAACAACCTTGGGGTGGTGAAATATGTTGCCCTCGCTGAGAGGGAGTCACAACATCATTAAGATATCCTCCCCATGTTAGGGGAATGGACAGAACCACAGACTGATTTGTCATAGCGTATATTTCTCTGAGATGGAGAAATATGAGGTGAAAGCCCTTGTAGTGTATATTTCTCTGAGACAGAGAAATATGAGGTGAAAGCCCTTGTAGTGTATATTTCTCTGAGACTGACAAATATGAGGTGAAAGCCCTTGTAGAAGATCACATCTCTGAGACTGAGCTGTGTTCCCACAATTGGGTGTAGCCATTGTGGACATCATGTTGAGAGACTCCATGATGAAGATACTTGAGAATAACTCCATAGCTAAGAGGGAGTGTTAGTGTTTTGTAGCAGCGGGAGGTACTTTTCTTAAGAATAATTTATTCTAGGCAAGTCGGCCTTTCTATTATAAAACAAATAATATATTTTCTAGGTCAGCTCAAGAGGAGAGCTCGCCTAGTTGGTATATAATGGAGATAGAGTCTCCACATTAGGAAATCAATTCATTCCATTTCTAAATTTGATTTCTTTCAGCAACAAATTCGCATTGAAGAGGAGCAGATTCGCTTCAAGGAGAAGAGATGATATTTTGTGTACCTAAGGAATTTGCACTATCTTTAAGTGCTGATCTATTGTATGAGATTCAACCTTTCTAGGGCCTGATTCTGAATGCTATTTCTACACTTCTATTTCTGATTTATAAGAGAATAATTTGTTGCTGGGTTTTTCCCTTGTGTAGAACGGTTTTCCTAGGATAAATTGCTGTGTTGTCTTCTCTATGTTGTGTTTTCTGCTTAATTGCATTTCTGATCTGAAAATTAACACAACACACGCTTTGTTGCTACCCAATGATTAGCCTTGGGGGCTGTCATGAAGCGTGAAATGTAGCTCACAGCAAAACTGAGGTCAGGTTTGGTGGCAATGAGATAGATGAGGCTGCCTACTAGTTGCCTGAACAAGGATTCATCCACTATAGATGAGTTTGACTTAGTAGACAACTTGAGCCCTTTCTCCATGGGTGTGTAGGTAGGTTTGCAATCTTGCATTCAGAACTTATCCAGTAGACTTCGAGCATATTTGGACTGGGAGATGAAGATACTGCTCTCGGTCTGCCAAACTTCAACACCTAAATAGTAATGCAAAAGTCCCAAATCTGTCATTTTAAATGTGCTACACAAATCCTATTTGATCTCATCGATCAAATGTGCCGATGTGCTAGTAATGATCAAGTCATCCACATAGACAACAAGAATAAGAATATCACTACCAGTGTGTTTGACATACAAATTAGAGTCAGATGGACTCCTCTGAAAGCCATGATTTGTGAGGTACTTGTCAATCTTAATGTACCGAGCCCGAGGAGCCTATTTCAGGCCATAGAGTGCTTTTACTAGTCTGCACACCTTGTGTTCTTTACCGATAACCTTGAACCCTGGAGGTTGTGTCATGTAGACTTCTTCCTTCAATTCACTGTTGAGGAAAACACTCTTAACATCCATCTGATGGACTTTCCAATCAAACTGGGCTGCTAAGGCAAGGATGAGCTGAATGGTACTCATCTTGGCTGTAGGAGCAAAAGTCTCCTCATAGCCAATGCCTTCCTTCTATGAGAACCCCCTAGCAACGAGACGTGTTTTGTGCTTGTCAAGGGTTTTGTCAGCTTTGTATTTAACCTTATACACCCATTTGCAGCTAATGGGCTTCTTCCTTGGAGGAAGATAAAAAAGGACCCAAGTGTGATTTTTCTGAAGACTCTAGTATTCAGCTTGCATAGCTTGTTCACACTCAGGAATTCCTTTAGCCTCTGAATATGTTTGAGGTGCATAGGCACTGTGAATGTTGGCCATGAGAGCAAAATTAATTGTATGCTGTTGTTTGCTCTTGTTTCTGGACGATCTCCCCTCAATGAACTCATTATCATGAAGATCACCAATAGTCTTAGCCCACCATTTAGGCCGAAGAGGAGAACTGCCAACATCAGATGTACCAGGAGGAGCTGGAATTGGTTGTGGATTTGGAACAAGTTCATCAGGTGGAAGATCAATATCATCTGGAGGAAAATCAGGTTGAGCATCATCAAAGATAGAATCTTCATCATCCCTCCCATCAGGTGGACCTAACGGAGGACAAACATCCAAATCAGAGGCCTTCAAAGGTTGATCCTCAGAATGCTGTACAAACGAGGAAAGGTGAAAAGGTCCTCATTCTTCATCAAAGACAACATCTCGACTGAAGATGAGACGATCAGTGTCTACATCAATCAACCGGTAAGCCTTATGGTTGTTACTGTACCTTGTGAACAAACTGCTCTACCTTAGAGGCTCGCCATGATTCACCATTCGTGAATGGTGTCCTGTGCTGCTTCCCAGCCCGACAAGCTCCACAAATGCCATGATGCTGAGTCTGGATCTCAGGTAAACCAGCTACAAGTCCCTCTTGAGCTAGTTGAGAGAGATAGTGCACATTTAAGTGCCCATATTGTTGATGCCAAAGACTCGTAATAGCAGAATTCTTGGCTGCCATGGCTAACTTTGGAGAATCACTTATATCCACAAGTCTGTATAGACCATGATCCTCAATACCAACAACCATCGTTGTGTGAGTCTCCCGATCAACAATTGAACATTTGTGTGCATTGAATACCACATCCAATGTTGACGACAATCCTTCTTCGTATGACCATATTTGTGGCAATAATTACATTGAATGTTCTTTTTCTTAGGGCTGTCCGGAGGTTGACTTGAGCTTTTTTTCTGCAAAGGTTGACCTTTCCCTTTATTCTTGGGTTGAGACTTAGCTGCAAAAGCTTGTTCTGTAGAGGACGATGAGGCACTACTACCAAACTGTTGTTTCCAACATTCCTGCTGCAAGTAGATGGTACAAAGCTTCGGAAACTTCAGATCAACATTAGTAGATGTAATGTTGAGGGTTTCAACAAAGTGCTCATAAGACTTCGGTAGACTTTTCAAGGTGATTACTACCATGTCTTCTTCCTCCATCTTCCGACCAATCGCCTCCAACCGATCACGGATGTCCTGAATCTTTGTTAGATGCTCCTGTAAGGACATTCTCTCATCCATCATGATGGAGAACAACTGTTTTTTCAGAAAGAATGCATGGCTCTTGTCGGAGGTCTCATGCAAGGTTTTCAAGTGCTCCCAAATCTCGGTAGCTGATTTGTCGGATGGAACTTGTGGAAATTGATCATCAGTAACTGAAAGCTTAATGAGCATCACCGCTTCACAATTTTTCTCATCAAATTTTTCCTGGGTTTTATCTGCCATTGTGGGACGAGTAACATTGCCTAGAACAATCTGATCAAGGCAGCAATATTCAAAGATAGTCATCATTTGTTGCTTCCAGGTACTATAATTTCTGCCATTGAATTGTTGATTGCCTTCCAACATAATGTTGGTCAAACTCGTTATCTTGCACACTTTTCGAGGCACGAAAAACAAGACAAATAGAAGATGCAATAAAATAGATTGCACTGATCTCGAAAGATTGAGGTAGTTTCATGCACAAAAATAAAGACAAATCCGTTAGCACAAATTCCAAGGCATGGATTTCGAGACACCCAAAAAAATTTGACAACTACCCATAAATCCTCTTGAAAAACCTAGAAAGAATCTGGAATCAGAAAAAAATTTCAACTTCAAATCAGAGGGTTTTTTCGAAACCCTAGCTGCCAAACATGTTTTATACTCATAATTTGCTCATATCGATTTCTTTCAGAAAATCGGGCTTAGTAAATGAACAAATCTGTGCCTAAATGAAGGCTGAAAATCGTTCTGAGGAAGAAGTAATAAATCGTAACCTTGAAGAGCACAAAACGCATCCAGGAAAGAGGAAAAAAATGCGACCAGAAGGCTTCAAGTTTTAGAAAATCGTGCCAAGAGACAAAGGTAGAAGACATGCGATCTGGTACTCAACAAACGCGACCAAAAAGAAGACACAAATTGCGTCGCAAGGCAATAAAAAATCGAGTCTTAAATGTAGTAAAAAAATGTGGCCCGAGGAGATGAAAAATCGTGGCTAGAAGAGAGCTTAAAAATCTGCACGGTTTTTGACAGGAAACTCCCAAGAAATACCCATGATTTTGCAAAAGAAGTCATGCGAGAAAAAAATGGAGGGTTCTAGAAATCGCGAGGAAAAAATATTCGCCCAAAAGGTCACGCGATTTTATTCAGAAACCCCACAAATTTCTTTTTTTCAAAAAACAAAGGTGCCCTAAAACGATTTCTGCTCTGATACCATATTACGAGAGTAATTGGTAAAAAATTATTTGATATATTTACAATGAGAGCAAACACTCAATAAATAATTTATAGAGATTTACAAAGATAGCAAGTTTCTAAAAAAATTGAAGAAAAGATCGTGGACGATCTTCTCAACACAATTACATTATAATACAACATTATTGAGCATTAAATAAATAATAAATATTATTTTAATAAAATTGGCCAACTAAAAGTACAAGATTTTTTGAAAAAATTGAGAAAAAAAAACAAAATCGGATTTAAAAAAACATAAAAAATTGTAGAAAAAGAGACAAAAAACTACTTTTTGAAATTTAAGGGCATTGCCATAGCATAGAGATATAGAGAACAAATAAAATAGAGTTTAACCCATGGATTGTAGAAAATAGGATTTTGTTGTTTATATTCATATCATTAATTACATTGCATTGCACAAAGCATACTTCATAGTGCATAAATAATAACTAAATGGTTATAGTTGATATAATTTCAATTAAAATATAGTTTGTACAAATTCAACCTATAAACTAAGTACAAAGTTCGAAAAAATCAAACATAGCAAATGTCTTTTGCTTCTACAAATAGAGCTATACTAGAGGGCTGCAGGTCCTGATGATGTAGCTCCTAGTTTAGAGCCTCTCCTAAGTCATTCAATCTCATGACTATCCAAGTTGGCCTCTAGGATCTCAAAATCCTTAGGCTCCAAAAAGTCATTAAAAAGATAGTTTTCCTTTGTTGAGTAGACATCATAAATTACAAAACAAGAATAAATTGGTTTGTATTTGTGATTCAACAGCACTTGCAATTTGTAGAACAATGTCAAAGAGAACTATATGAAGAGTGTGAAAGAGAAATTATATGACAAAGGAAGCAATTGCAAAGATCAACTTATTAGGTTTTGAATCAAATAGCTTAAGATAGAGTAAAAGAAAATGCTTTTGAAACAAAATCTTAAATCTTAAAAGACCATAAATGATATTGAAATGTTCTCATTGATAACTATTTTAGAAGATCTGTAAAAGAGTAAGGGAGTGTTAAATATTTTTCCATTAGATAATAAAGACCTGCAAGTACAAAAGAAGAGAACAACTATTTGAGCCACAATTTAGGCTATTACTATTCAAGTAAAATTTCCTTGATTTTGCATGTAAGTGGATGATGGAGTTAAAAACATTGATGGACTTTGAGTTGAGGACTAGAGAGATTATAGGTACAAGTTTCAATGGAAAATCAAACCACAAGGAACAATCCGTTTCAATGGGACAATTGCTACTGAAATCTATCTGGATCGTTAAAGAGAAAATATATGAGGCTTGCTTCAGGAGGGATTAAGATAAGCCCACAAGACTAGGGCATGACTTCTTTCGAGGCATGTATTAGTTTGCCTAATACCTATTTAACATGCATGGAATGCTACACTATATATGTCTAAAGCATTTATGTATTGCTATTGTACTCCTTGCAAGCCTTTTGAACCTCCATGTATATGATGATCCTAAATGGAATGCAGTTCCTGAACAAGTGTAGGCCATGCATTCAAGTAGCAAGTTTCACCAATTAACAAAGTATTAAGCTTGCAAAATATATAGGAAATTTAAATATAACCAAAACAATCCTTCATTTTGAAATAAAATACTGCTATAGTTCATTTATTTCATCACTACAAGCTGATTTTTATTTTTTTGATAGGAACCATTCTGCTCCCGGTTCCAAAATGTCTATATACTATTATGTATATATAGTACTTATGCTTCCCACTTGATTATACAATTTTCACAATCCTACTTGCTTGTCATTAAAACTTGATGGCTAGTGTCAAATTGAAGCTCCAAATTATCACACTTTGTTAGCATTTGAAAAGGAAATCTGTCCCAATCTAACCTTGATAATCTAAACAACCACCTTGGTATTATTGTTGACAATTGAAATGTTAAAATTCTTTTGAATAGTCTAGATCACAAGACTAGTATTACCACCTTGTAAAATTATGACTCTTGTGGCATACATACCAATATCTGTCTCAAGTTCAACCCTAGAGAGCAGCTGCAAATTAAGTAAGGCCAACACTAGAGCATTGCAAATCTTATCCTTAAATGTTGCAAAAGATTGATTATGTACATTACTCCAAGTAGAGTGCTTACATAATGCTGCAACTGATTGTAGAGGGCCAGCTATGGAAGAAGGCTGGAATGAACTTACATATATATTATGTAATGTCAGGAAAACTCCTTGTTTCTGAAGAACTCCTTGCCGCGAGCCAATTTTTGATATTTTCCACTTTTGTGAGATCTATATTAGAATAATATTATTTATTTGGTATTTAATGCTCAAATGTATTTTTAGTTATTTATTGCTGGATAAGATCTTCTGTGATCTTCTCTGAAGTTTCTTTTTAGAAACTTCCCGTTTTGTAAATCTTGTAAACATTATTTATAGAGCGTCTTGCTCTTGTTAAATAACATCCTATATTCTACCAATTACCTGTGTAATATGGTATTAGAGCCTAATTTCGTTTTTTCGAAAATATAATTTCGTTTTTTCGAAAATATAATTTCGTTTGAAATTATTCAGCATTTTTTCGAAATACGAATTTTTTTGTTTTGGCTCCTGTTTTTCGGTGTGCTCGAATTCTTTGAGCAAGGGTCGAATTTTCTGAGGCCGAATTTATTTTTCAAATTCACGTTCTTCTGTTTTTTTTGGACTGTGGACGTGATCTCCTCCAGTCCTCGCGCGGGTTCTACAGGGTCCGGTGACCCCTTGCTTGGGCCGTGACCTGCATAGGCCATGTTTTCTGCATTTTCGCAGGCCATTTCGTGGCCGCGACCCTGTTTTCTGGGCGGCCCCGTGCTTCGTTTTCGGCCGCGTTCCTGTTTTTGCGACCCCTCGATCTCTCACAGGCCGTGTACTAGGTTTTGCGCGGGCCTTTGTGCCTTGGCCGCGCCTTGCACTGTCGTGACAGACATTTTTCTTGTTCTTTTTGCAAAAATACCTCTCTGTATTTTGAATTTCTGAGTGCCTAGGGCACTTTTTTTTCGTCTTGGGTTTTGAACCCTCAGACTTTGACGAATTTTTTTTTTGACAACATATAACTGGTGGGTTTTTTGAGCAGATTTTTGGGTCTTTGTCAGAATTTTTTGGGTCAGTCGGAAAATTTTCTTGATTTCTGTGCCATCCGTACATTGTACTTTCTGCAGCATGTACTAGCATTTGCCTCTATTTTTTGCATTGGGATTCGTGCTCTAAATTCCGTGCTTGCGTCTCTTAGTTTTCTCATTTTTCGTGCATTGGGAACCGTGCAAGATGGCGTCATTGACCAACATTATGTTGGAAGGTAATCAGTGCTTCAATGGCAGAAATTACAACACTTGGAAGCAGCGAATGATGACTATCTTTGAATATCGCTGCCTGGATCAGTTGATACTGGGTAAGGTTACCCGTTCTGCTACAATTGACAAAACTCAGGAGAAGTTTGATGAGCAGAATCGTGAAGCTGTCATGCTCATTAAACTTTCAGTTACAGATGATTAATTGCCTCAGATTCCAATTGGAAAATTAGCCACGGAAATTTGGGATCATCTCAAAGGTTTGTATGAAACCTCCGACAAGAGCCGTGCATTTTTCCTGAAGAACATGCTGTTTTCCATCGTTATGGATGAGAAGACAACCTTGCAGGCGCACCTGAACAAGATCCAGGAAATCTGAGATCAGTTAGAGGCTAGTGGTCGGAAGATGGAGGAAGAAGACATGGTTGTTAGCAAAACAGTGTTGTAGAGCGGCGCAATCGTACAGTTGTTGAGATGGCCCGCTCCATGTTACAACACAGGAGTGTTCCAAACAAGTTCTGGGCAGAAGCAGTTTTTACTGCAGTTTATCTCCTTAATCGGTCTCCTACTCAGGCTGTTAAAGGGAAAACTCCAGAGGAGGTTTGGACTGGTCGTAAACCTAGGATAAGTCATCTGAAAGTCTTTGGCTCTCTTGCCTATGTATGGATTCCCGATGCCATGCGCACTAAGCTAGATTCCAAGAGTCAGAAGCTTCTGTTTACAGGGTACAGTGACAACCATAAAGCTTACCGACTAATAGACACAGACATTGATTGTCTCATCTTCAGTCGTGATGTTGTCTTTGATGAAGAAAGAGGACCTTTTCAGCTTTCCTCTTCTGAACAGCATTCTGAGGATCAGCCTCTCAAGGCTTCTGATTTGGGAGTTCTTCTTCCATTAGGTTCCCCTGATGGGAGGGATGATGCAGATTCTATTTTTGATGATGCCTTACCTGAGTTTCCTCCAGATGCTGATAATCTTCCACCTGTTGCTCCTGTTGATTTTCCTAGAGAAAATCCTGCTCCTCCTTCTCCAGCAGATGTTGGCACTTCTATCCTCAGGCCTAAATGGTTGGCTAAAACTATTGGTGCTCTCAGAGATGATGAGCTCATTGAGGGTTGAACTTCTCGCAATAAGAGCAAATCGCAGCCTATAGTAAATTTTGCTCTCATGGCCAACATTCACAGTGTTTATGAGCCTCAAACATATTCAGAGGCTAAAGGTACTCCAGAGTGGGAACAGGCTATGGCAGTTGAATACCAGAGTCTTCAGAAGAATCACACTTGGAACCTTTCTGATCTTCCGCCAGGGAAGAAACCCATTAGCTGCAAATGGGTGTACAAAGTAAAATACAAAGCTGATGGAACCCTTGACAAGTATAAGGCTCGTCTCGTTGCTAGGGGGTTCTCACAGAAAGAAGGCATTGACTATGAGGAGACTTTTGCTCCTACAGCCAAGATGAGTACCATTCGGCTGGTCCTTGCCTTAGCAGCTCAGTTTGGTTGGACAGTCCATCAGATGGACGTCAAGAGTGCATTTCTGAATGGTGACTTGTAGAAAGAAGTCTACATGACGCAACCTCCAGGCTTTAAGGTTGCTGGTCAAGAACACAAGGTCTGTAGACTAGTCAAAGCACTCTATGGCCTGAAGCAGGGTCCTCGAGCTTGGTACATAAAAATGGATAAGTACCTCACAGATCATGGCTTTCAGAGGAGTCCATCCGATGCTAATCTGTATATCAAACATACTGGTAATGATGTTCTGTTTGTTGTTGTCTATGTGGATGACTTGATTATTACTGGTAATTCAGCACATTTGATCATTGAGATCAAACAGGATTTGTGTTGCACTTTTGATATGACAGACTTAGGGCTATTGCATTATTGCCTAGGAGTTGAAGTCTGGCAGACTGAGAACAATATCTTCATCTCTTAGTCCAAGTATGCTAGAAGTCTTCTGGATAGATTCAGAATGTAGGATTGCAAACCTGCATCTACTCCTATGGAAACTGGGATAAAACTGACAGCTCAGTCAGCCTCTCCTGTTGTCGATGAATCCTTGTTCAGGCAACTAGTGGGTAGTCTCATCTATCTCACTGCCACTAGACCTGACATCAGTTTTGCAGTTAGTTACATCTCACGTTTCATGACAGCCCCCAAGGCTGATCATTGGATAGCAGCAAAGCGTGTACCGCGTTATGTGAAGGGCACCTCAGACTTTGGGCTCCTGTATACTAGGAGTCCCGATCCTACACTCAGCGGTTTCACAGATTCAGATTGGGCAGGTTCGGTTGATGACCGTAAATCTACAACTGGGTATGTGTTTAGTTTGGGATTTGGTGTAGTCACCTGGACTAGGAAGAAGCAACAGGCAGTGGCTCTCTCCTCGACAAAAGCAAAATATCGAGGAGCAGTTAAGGCAGCTTGTGAGGCAGTTTGGCTTCGTCGGATGCTTGCGGAGATGCACATTCCTCCAGCAGGTCCGACTCCCCTATTTTGTGATAATCAGGGAGTTCTCAAACTTGCCAAGAATCCAGTCTTCCATGAAAGAACCAAGCATGTGGAAACTCATTGTCATTTCATTCGGCAATTGGTTGAAGATGGATTAGTTCAATTGTTGTATGTTCCAACTACTGAACAGACAGCTGATATTCTCACCAAGTCTCTCAGTATAGATAAATTTGTAAAATTTAGAGGGTCTCTTGGTGTAGTTGATAGATTGAGCATTAAGGGAGGGTATTAGAATAATATTATTTATTTAGTATTTAATGCTCAAATGTACTTTTAGTTATTTATTGTTGGATAAGATCTTCTGAGATCTTCTCTGAAGTTTCTTTTTAGAAACTTCCCGTTTTGTAAATCTTGTAAACATTATTTATAGAGCGTCTTGCTCTTGTTAATAACATCCTATATTCTACCAATTACCTGTGTAATAATCTACTATCAGCTTATCTCCTCCTGCCAAATGGCCTAAATATGTTGAAGATTCTTTCGTAAACTCACATTTCTTTAAATTGCACAAGAGATGTTTCTCTTTTGATACTTCCAAAATCTGTCTCAAATGCAGCAAATGGTCCTTCCATGTTGCAGTAAAGATCAATATGTTATCTAGATTTACTATAACATATATCTTTATGAACTTTCTCAATACATCATTCATTAAATGCTTAAATGTAGCAAGTGAATTACATAAACTAAAAGGAAGAACATGCCATTCATATGTTTGGTCTTGAAAGTGGCTTTCCACGTATCCTCTTCCTTCATTCTTACTTGATGGTAACCTGATTTTAGATCCAATTTTGTAAAATATTTAGCATGTTGCAACCTGTTCGGAAGGTCATCTATCCTTGGGAGAAGATATTGTTTCTTAATGGCAATCTTCTTGAGAGCATGGTAATTTATGCACATTCTTGAAAAGCTGTCCTCCTCCATTACTATTACTATAGTTTTTACTTTATCTACATGGTAAAGTGCTGGGATGTATTACACCAGGTTCTAACAACTTATGAAGCAGCTACTTTACTTCATTGCTCTCCATCAATGATTGTCTATACAATCCTTTCTCTTAGGAGGTAACCCCTTAGGTTCACAGAATACTTCCTCAAATGATACCGACAGTTCTTCTAACCCCTTTGTTGTCTTGTTGCTATTTATCTATCAATGGCAATCTGAGTCTTACTTTGGTGTCCCTTAACAATGTATTTGATTCCATCTTTGACTCATTGGTGCTTGTATGCTCTTCCCATGAATATAGCATCTCACATATACAAATTCGGGCTCTCAAGCACAACATCAAATGCATCAAGTGAAATCACATCTGCATCTACTTGATCTACATATTGAGCATTAACGACAAACTGAAACTCACACGTTTTTTTACTTGAATTTCTTCACCCTTTGTAGCTGAGGATGATCATATGTTTTGAGACCAAGCTTTCTTACCATATCAGTTGAGATTAAATTGCACAGAGAACTAGGATTTATAAGTGCTCTTATTGTTGTTTTCTTTTCTTGGAGTTTGAGAATGAAAAGCTCATTCATTGCTTCTTGTTCTTGTTCACTCATAGTGGTCCTTATTGCTATGCATCCCAATTATTCATCAACATCCAGGCATAGACTTCTTGGAGTTCTCCTTGGGCTTATTCTCAGGGTGCAACTCGGGTGTAGCTTTCAACATATTTATTTTCAGTGTGAGCATCAATTTTACAATGCAAACAATGAATATTTGGGTCTTCACCATTGCGGACAGCAGTGTTAAGTCTTCTTACCTTTACAGTTCTTGAATGGTTTGTCCTTTTTCTCCTTGGGTTGTTCTTTATGATGTTGTTCTGTTTTCAAAGATACTTCTCCACCTCTCTTCTTCTTATCATCTGTGCAGTTAGCAAACACACAAAATTCATCCAAATCAGCTGACTTGGTGGTGATGGCCTTCTTAGGTTCATATGTAACCCTCCAAGATACTTGGTAAGGTAATCTTCTTCAAAGTTCATGCTTAACATCATGGATTGTCTACAAAACATGGTTTTGTAGTCATGTATACTTTGATCGCTTGCCTGACTAAAGTAGATTCATTTTGTTTTTTGATTTGTTTCATGATCAATTGGATAAAAAATCTTCTTCAAAAGATCTTTAATGCCATGTAATGTCCCCCCTCCTGATTTGCCCTAGAATTTGCCTACTGATGACAACTTGCAGCAAATTAGGGTTAGGGTTTGTCTTACCAAATAAATATCTCTTTAATAATGCAATCCTGGGTTTGAATCCTGCAATCACCACATAAATATCTCTTTAATATGCTTACTTAATAGAGTTAGGTAATTACATCACATCATAGATTATCATTAATGCAAGCATGCTAGGATTTGGGAGAAGGGACATGATGGGTCCGCTTGAAGCCATTTCTACACCAAGCCTAAGAGGGTGTCTACCACAACCCTCTCCCTTGGTGGCTTGTATCTACTTTCCCCATCAATGTCTCGACCCCCTAAAGACACTTGCCATCTTGTGGAATTGGGCGGGGGTCATAAGTGGGTTACTTGGCTCTCTGGGTAAGTGGCCTTTGGTCCTAGGAGCCATTACAGTCAACAAAGTTTGCGGCAAGTTTGTTTCTAATGAGGAGCTTATAGTGTTTTAGTCAAACATCTGTCATTCCCATAAGTAATGTACTATGTGTTTGATCAAGTGAAACAAAAGGATGTACAATAGTTTAGCATTCCTAGCAAGCAACAAAGTTTTTCGCCCTAATATCCAATTCTTGTCCTAGCTTCCAATTTAATTGGAGGTTATCATTCCTCTTTGACATATCCCCATTTTCATATCTTGGAACAGTATTGTTTATTTCACCTGATTCCTTTAAGCAATATCAATTTATTCCAATTCTTGAAAGGTGAGAATGATCCTCAGATTTGTGGGTTATGGGCCCATAATGTAACTTGATTTGTATTAAATTTATATTTTTATTTTTAATCCTAATCGTGGATGTAGAGCTCCTTAATCAAGAAGAATGACTTAGGAGAAGAAGAGCCTTGGATGAAGTAATCTTGACATATGTTCTATATCACTAGTTCCAAGTTTACTAGATTAATGTTGTAGATTACGAGGTCAATCCATGCATTGCTATTGTTTCTATGAGTGTGGGATAGATTATATGTGTTATGGATTTGATTGTGCATTATGGTTTGTCAAAAATGAGTGGAACGGATTTTATTAGAACAATTGTGTCCTCCTTCATAAAGCTTGACGAATAAACCCTATGATAGATTTCCCATATTTCTTAAGATTTCACTAGAGTCCAAAATTATCTTCTTACATTTCCTCAAAAAATATTGTTTGGCTTTTAAGAGATTGACTATCCTAGGTTGAGATGATACCTCAATGCACTTATATCTTGAAGTTTGGAAGTTAATCTTAAACCATCTTTGTATCTTTTGGTTGTGCCTATAAATAAATTTAAGCAAATACAAAAGAAGCTGGAAAAAATTAAAACAAAATAATACGTGCTTCTCTTTTTTTCATTCAATACAAATTACATATATATAGGAGTTTCATTTCCCATATTATAGGGAACCTCCTATAACTACTTCTATTTAGATGAGTTGTTTTAACAACTCATAAAACAACCAAACAAACCTCAACAAATTACTATTTTCACATTTGTAATAGTTGCGTGACACAACTCACAAATGTGAACACTATCAATAAATTTCCCAAAAGTACCTAAGTTTTTTTAACAACTAGTGATGGTAATAATATCATTAGATTCACTATGTTGGGTGGTTATAATTGATTGTTCCTTCCTTGGAAACTTTTGATATTTTGATTTCTTGACGAATAGACAGGTGACGTTTGCTTGATTTCTTGATGGATAGATGAACAATGATTGCTTGATTTCTTTCTCCTGCAAAATTACTTAAGGTTCTATTCTTAAGGATGTTTTCCTCAAATGAAATGCTCTCCCTTTTATAACAAGTTTAAGGGAGGTCACACCTTTTCACTTAAGTAGTTACAACTCTTCCCTATTGCACTGTGATACTAATAATGATTCAATGCTAGATAAGTTAAATTTCTTAGTGCTTCTTGTTGATGTTATAGCGGCTGGAGATTTATTTCTCCCATGAACTCAATATAAAATAATAAATATTATACAAATAAATAAAGCGGTGCTACTTATTTATTTGAGATCGATTTAAATGAAGAGATGCTTCATTTCAAAAGAAATAATAATTTATTTGTTAAAGCCAACTTTACAAAAAGTCGCTTCCTCTTGGATAAGAGGCCGACCCTTCATGAAGAGTCACCTCTTGCATATTTATACAAGGCGTCTCACTCTCATTTGTATCCCGATTTTTGAATACAAGTTCGCGCCATTAGAAGGAGTTTGTAATCTTGCTGCAGATCGATATTTAATCATCAACAGATTGTAATTAAGGAGATATCATATTCTTTGTATAATCGCACCTAGGAGAGGTGCTTCCATCATTGCATCAGATCAGCCTTGTGATTGGCCAAGTTGTAAAGCAGATTTCTGCTTCTTTGTTCAATATATAAGTGATATATTTGTGGCTGGGTTTTTCTCCCTCAAGGAGGGTTTTCCCAGGGTATTTGCTGTGTCTTATTGTTCATAATTCTGTATTTCTGTTTATTTCATTTCTGATCATAAAAATAACATGGTATCCGAGCGGTTTTAAGCAAGATCGGATCAGATTTGTTTTAAACAGCAAAGTCTTCTTCTCTTCTTCTCATCTAAGAGAGTCTATCCAAGCATTGAAAATGGTGAACAGAGTCAAGGTTGAAGATAGACTTGATTGTGCATCTAATTTCACCTCTTGGAAATTCAGAGTCCTTATTGCACTAGAAGAAAATGATCTTCTAGACTTCGTGAAAGATGATGTGCCTGAGCCATCCGATGATGCTGAGAAAGTTCAATGGAAGAAGAATGGCATGAAGGCTAGGAAGATCTTGATAGATTCCGTGAAGGATCATCTTGTGCCGATTATCTCCAAGATGACAACAACCAAAGATATGTTCAAGGCTCTACAAGGCTTGTATGAGATCAACAACACTAGCAGAGCTCTTGCCTTGAGACATCAGCTCCATCACATAAAAATGGCTAAGGGAGATTCAGTCATCTCCTTCTTTATGAAGATTACTGAGCTGAGAGATCAACTATGCGCCATTGGAGATAGAGTTGAAGATAGAGACCTAGTTATGTTGGCACTAAATGGTCTCCCTCAATCTTGGGAACATTTTATCCAAAGCATTAGTGGAAGATCTAAAGTTCCCAAGTTTGATCGTCTTCAAGCTGATTGCATTCAAGAGGAATCTAGATTGGCAACAAGAGGAAATGGGTGAAGCTCTCCTAATGAAGAAATTCATGTACTTGCTGCTCAAACTTCCAGAAGGAGAGGAAGAGAAGGGAGAAAAGGAAATTTCAAGAGGAATAGAGACCGAAAATCAGATTCTGCTCTTGAACCAAAGAAGAAGAAGGATCTCTGTCACATTCAATGTTTCAGATGTGACAAGTATGGTCACTATGCTCGAGATTGCTTAACAAGACCAAAGCAACATGCTTCTATTGCAGATGTTGATGAAGTGTCGCCTCAAAAGGAATCTAGAGACAACTCAAGGGGTTTTCTATTCATCTTCGCTCTTTCAAGCAATGTTCCAACTGATAGTGATACTTGGTTGATTGATAGTGGTGCTTCACGACGCATTACAGGTAATCGAGAGCATCTTTCAGACTTGGTAGAAAGAGAAACCAACTTACAAGTGATAATCGGAGATGATGCTTGTTACTCCGTAAAAGGAGTTGGGACCACCTCTCTTCATTTAGATTCTAGCATCCCTCTTCATTTGAGTAATATTTTGTTTGTACCAGGAATCAAAAGAAATCTTGTCTCCATTTCAGCATTGGAGGACAAAGGATATCAGGTTGCATTCTCTGAAGGGAAAGTTCTTGCTTGGCCTAAGAACTCTAGCATCAAAACAACTCGTGTGATTGGTGTTCGTCAAGAGAGCCTATACAAACTCTCTGTTCGTCCAGTTCAAGCATTATTGCATGACTCTACCAGTTCGTGTGAGCTATGGCATAGGAGACTTGCTCACCTACACTTCAGAGCTCTTCCATCTATGTAGAAGATGGTTACTGGTCTACCAAAGCTCAGTCTGGAGCACGATGGCATTTGTAGAGGATGTGCACTGGGTAAGAACATTAAGGGTCCTTTTCATAGTAGTGAAAGTAGATCAAAAGGAATTCTAGATCTTACTCATTCTGATTTATGTGGTCCAATGTCTGTGGCATCTTTGAGTGGATTTTGGTATTATGTGATTTTCATTGATGACTATTCTCTAAAGACTTGGATTTACTTTTTGAAGTCTAAGGAGTCTGAAGAAGTACTTGATAGATTCAAGGAATTCAAGGCTCAAGTTGAAAACATGTCCAGGAAAAGGATCAAGATTTTGAGATCTAATAATGGAGGAGAATACACTTCTGGAGGTTTTTAGTAATTTCAACATCGAGGCAGGGATCAAGAGGGAGTTCTGTGTTTCGTACAATCCTCAGCAAAATGGAGTTGCCGAAAGAAAGAATAGATCCATAGTTTGTTAGAATATTATATTCTCTATTATTAATGGTCAATAATATACTGTTGCTACAGTAGTTAGTAGTTGAGGTAGTTAGACATCTTAAATGTCTACAACCATCTATGTCCTCTTTAAATTGTAATCTACTCTTTCTGTTAATTCAAGCAATGTTTAGCCAACATTGTTTCATGGTATCAGAACTGTTTTGAGCTTGTCTCCCTCATGGGAGGGCTCTCTGTTTTGGTACGGATTGCAAGACGAGTTTTTGTGTTCAAACCCGTGAAGGGTTTTGACCTGTCTTTAGAGCAAGATCTTTGAAAAATTCAAGGGTTTCTGCTTTGATTTTTTTTGTGAAAATATTTCACTAAAAGAATTAAATCCTCTGGTTTCAAAATCACGGGTTTCCTTCTGAAGAAAATCGAAGCTGCAAATTTGTGAAGGCGATTTTTTTTTTTTTTTTGGCCGTCATGTTTTTCATGTGCTGGACCTGCGCGTGACCTCGCGTCTTCTGGTTGTGGCCCGTTTGTGTTTTTCAACCCGCGCGCTGTTTTTTTTCGGACTTTTCTGGTCTCTCCTAGGTGCGTCTTTTTTGTAACACGCATTCCTGAAAATCGTGATTTTTGTCTTCTGAAAAACGCGACTCTGCAAGCGCGCGACAGATTTCAGTTTGTCGAGGGTTTCCGCGTTTTCTTTTTGGCGTATTCGCAGCTACTGTTCGTGCGATCTCATCTGGGCGCCATTTTTTTGACGAGGTTTTCGCGTTATTCTGTGACGCGATTATGAGATTGCCCTTGTCTTCTGCCTGTGTGATCATCCTGCCACGCGACCTTCGACTATCTAGGCTTGCGTTCTTTGTTTTTCTGGGAACAAACAAAGACGTCTTCATTTTCAGCGACATGTTTTTGGGCTCCAATCTCTGGCTGCGATTTTGAAACTCGTTTCTTCCTTGTACCTAGCGCGGCTGCGGGTTTCAAAAATTTTTACCACCTGGGCGCTAAGATTTCAATAGATTCGAGCTCATTTCTGCAAATTTTTTTTGAGCTTTCACGGCACCTAGGGTTCTGCAAAATTCGACTAGGGTTTTGACCCTCTGTTTCAAGTCGATTTTTTTTTTCTGACTACAGATTCCTTCTGGGTTTTTCGAGAGCTCAACTGGGTTGGTCTTGGATTTTTCTGGGTGCTTTGTTTTTCGTGCCTTGGTTTTCGTGCAGATTTGTTTTGGCGGCTAGGGTTTCAAACTCTTTGTTTTTCCAACTGACAATTGCTGTATGGGTTTTTAAATATTTTTTGTCCCAAAAAAGAGAAAAAAATATCTGAATGGGTTTTAATATTTTTTCCTTAAAAAAAATCTGTTTGGGTTTTCAGAATTTTTTTGCTTAAAAAATTCCGCGAGGGTTTATAATTTTCTCCTAAAAAAATTAAGAGATTTTCTTGTATACCCTAGTCGGGGTTTCTGTTGTTCAGGAGGGCTCTCTGGTATTTGGTTTTTACCGTTTTTTTCCAAAAAAAACAATGATTTGTAATTTGGGTTTGGCAATTTTTTCCTCAAAAATCGTGGTTGGTTGCTGTCTGTATTGGTCGCACTTGGAGTTGCTAGGGCCAACATCTGCACCAGTGGCTTCTTGTAGTCTGTTTTTGGGCGTCGTGCTCGTCTGCAAAAGTTTCGACGGTTTGCCGATTTATCCTAAAAATCGTGGCAGCTGTTCTCGGTGTATCTCTGGTTTCAGGGAGGGACAACTTTGTTATCCAACATTAGGTTGGACGTTTTGTGATGACTTCTGGTCAGCAGTTTCTGGGAGGGTTGGTGGCAAACTCATCTCAGTGGCAGACTTTTGTCTCTTGTTGCAGAGCATTCTAAAGAAAGGGGCAGCCTTCTTTGCTTTTTCACGATGTTTCTTGGTTCTTTTGGTCATTCACATTCTGCAGATCCAGGGAGGGTCTCAACAACAACAGAGTGTTCTGAAGAATTTGTGACCAATCGACTTGCAGATTGTTTTCTGTAGGCTAGTTAGTAGATTGACCATTAAGGGAGGATGTTAGAATATTATATTCTCTATTATTAATGGTCAATAATATACTGTTGCTACAATAGTTAGTAGTTGAGGTAGTTAGTCATCTTAAATGTCTACAGTCATCTACCTCCTCTTTAAATTGTAATCTACTCTTTGTGTTAATTCAAGCAATGTTTAGACAACATTGTTTTATAGTTAAGGCAGCCAAAGCTATGATTCATGATCAAGACTTGCAGACCTTCCTTTGAGCAGAAGCTTCCAGAACTGCAGCGTATGTTCAGAACCGAAGCCCTCATCAAATATTGGAAAACATGACTCCTTAAGAGGCCTTCACAGGTGTGAAACCTAAGGTTAGTCATTTAAGAATTTTTGGTTGTCCTGTTTATATTCATGTGCCTAAGGATAAAAGAACTAAGCTAGAATCTTCAGGCAAGAAAGGAATATTTGTGGGTTACAGTGAGAATTCAAAGGCCTACAGGATTTACATTCCAGGGTAGAAGCAGATTGAGATCAGTAGGAATATCTCTTTCGAAGAGGAAGTAGCCTTCAAGAGATCTAAAGGGTCTTACATCGAGATAGACAATGAAGAACAAGAGACACCTCAGGATATGGACATTTATCCTGATCATACTCCTGAGATTCAGAGGGAGTCTATTAAACCAGAAGAGACTATTGATCTAGTTGATCCCATAGAACCAACTGATGGGCCAAGAGATATTGCTATAGGTCGAAAGAGACCTCTATGGGCTAGACAAACTATGCAAGAGGCAAAACAGTATGTAGCTCCTCGAGGTACCTTTAGAGAAAGCAGGAGACCGCAAAAGTTTCTAGGCTATGTGGCATTGATGAGTCACATCATTAATTATGAACCTTCCAGTGTTGAGGAAGCATCCAACCATCAAGAATGGAGAGATGCTATGACAGAAGAATATTAGTCTATTATCAAGAATGATGTTTGGGATGTTGTACCTAGACCTGAAGACAAATCAATTGTGTCTTCCAAGTGGATCTTCAAAATCAAGCATGCAACTGATGGGAGCATTGAGAAGTACAAAGCAAGATTTGTGGCAAGAGGATTCTATCAGAAGGAGGGAATAGATTATGAGGAGACATTTGCTCCTGTTGCTCGATATACATCTATTAGGACTATTATTGCTATTGCATCTGCTAAAGGCTGGAAGCTACATCAAATGGACGTAAAGACTGCATTTCTTAATGGTGTGATTGAAGAAGAAGTGTACATTGAGTAACCAGATGGTTTTGTGATTCATGGGAAGGAGTCTCATGTATGCAAATTGAAGAAGGCCTTGTATGGCCTTAAGCAAGCACCTTGTGCTTGGTATGAAAGGATTGATCGATATTTGATGAGCTTGGGTTTCTCCAAGAATGATGCAGATTCCAATCTTTATTCCAAGGTAATTAATGGTGAGGCCTTGATATTGGTCCTTTATGTTGATGATTTATTTCTCACTGGTGCAGAGTATCTCATTGTCAAATGAAAGAAAGAGTTATCCTTCGAGTTTGAGATGAAGGATCTTGGTCTTATGCATTACTTTCTGGGACTAGAAGTGTGGCAAAGACCCAATGAGATTATCTTGAGTCAAGGGAAATACACTATAGATATCTTGAAGAGATTTGGGATGATGGTTTGCAAGTCCATGTCTACACCTATGGAGACAAACTTGAAGAAGTTTAATGACTCTGCAGCTGGATCAGATTTGGTAGATCCCACCATGTACAAACAGTTGATTAGATCATTGATGTATCTAGTTAATACTAGACCTGGCATTTGTTATGCGGTGAGCGCTCTCAGTCCGTTCATGTGTGAACCAAGACAAATTCATCTAGTTGCAGCAAAGCATATCTTGAGATACTTGCGTGGCACAGTAGGATATGGTTTGAGATATGCTTCCTGTGAAGATCTGAAGTTACAATGCTATACTGATTTTGATTGGGCTGAGAGTGTAACTGATAGGAAGAGCACTTTTGGATGTTGCTTCAGTTTGGGGTCTGCCATGATTTCTTGGTGTAGCAGGAAGCAGACTTCTGTGGCACTAAGCACTATAGAGATTGAATATATTGCAGCATATGTAGCAACTCGAGAAGCAGTGTGGCTTCGAAAGCTCCTTACAGGATTGTTTGGTCAAACATTGGAGCCGACTGTGATTCATTGTGACAATCAAAGTTGTTTGAAGCTCTTTGTCAATCCAGTGTTTTATGACAAAACTAAGCATGTGGAGATCAAGTATCACTACATCAGAGATATGGTGCCGAGGAAAGCAATTCAACTCAAGTACATTTGCATTGATGAACAAATGACTGATATTCTCACAAAGCCTCTCTCTAGAGTGAAGTTTACACATTTTCGAGACAAGCTTGGAGTTGTGGAGAATGTTACCCTTGCTGAGAGGGAGACTCAGCATCAGTGATCTTTTCTATAATGCATATTTCTTTGAGATGGAGAAATATGAGGTGAAAGCCCTTGTCCATCTCTGAGACGGAGATGTGGTTCTTTCCACACATGGGAGTAGCCATGGTGGATGTCATGTTGAGAGACTCCATGACAACATCACGTTGAGAGACTCCGTGATGAATCCTTTGTACTTGTGTTTTTCCACACATGGGAGTAGCCATGGTGGACATCATGTTGAGAGACTCCATGATGACATCACGTTGAGTGTCTCCGTGATGGGCACTTGTGCACATGTTCCTACCCACACATGGGAGTAGCCATGGTGGACATCATGTTGAGTGACTCCATGATGATATCACGTTGAGAGACTCCATGATGAACTCCTTTCCACAAATGGGTGTAGCCATTGTGGGTGTCATGTTGAGAGACTCTATGACATAGGTATCTGGAAAGATATCTCCCTAGCTAAGAGGGAGTGTTGATGTTATAGCGGTTGGAGATTTCTTTCTCCCACAAACTCAATATAAAATAATAAATATTATACAAATAAATAAAGCGGTGCTACTTATTTATTTGAGATCGATTTAAATGAAGAGGCGCTTCATTTCAAAAGAAATAATAATTTATTTGTTAAAGCCGACTTTACAAAAAGTCGCTTCCTCTTGCAAAGATGTCTCTCTTGGATAAGAGGCCGACCCTTCATGAAGAGTCACCTCTTGCATATTTATACAAGGCGTCTCACTCTCATTTGTATTCCGATTTTATTTGAAGACAAGTTTGCACCATTACAAGGAGTTCGTAATCTTGTAGCAGATCGATATTTAATCATCAGCAGATTGTAATTAAGGAGATATCATATTCTTTGTATAATCGCACCTAGGAGAGGTGCTTCCATCATTGCATCAGATCGGCCTTGTGATTGGCCAAGTTGTAAAGCAGATTTCTGCTTCTTTGTTCAATATATAAGTGATATATTTGTGGCTGGGTTTTCTCCCTCAAGAAGGAGGGTTTTGCCAGGGTATTTGCTGTGTCTTATTGTTCATAATTCTGTATTTCTGTTTATTTCATTTTTGATCATAAAAATAACACTACTAAACTCACAAAGTATTTTGATAGACAAAGTTTTTAACATTTTCATAATTTTTAAGTATAAAGTAAGCATATACATACATAGAGTGATCTTGCTGAAGACACATCCCGCATGAAGCAAACACATAGATATACGTAATACATGAAGTATATGTAAGACATGAAATATGAAGCATGGAGCACATAATACACGTAGTACATGAAGTCTATACAGGAAGCATGAAACATACACGTGAATACATTTAATACATGAAGTATACAAAGGAAGCATGAAGCATACACGTGAATACATGTAATACATGAAGTATACACAGGATGCATGAAGCATGCACTTGAATACACACAATACAAGATGCATGCACATAAATACACGTAAGTCATGAAGTATACACTTGAATATTTGTAAGTCATAAAGTATACACTTGAATACATGTAAGTCACAAAGTATACACTTGAATACATGCAAGTCATAAGTCGCAAGTCATGAAGTATACATATGGATCAAAGTATTCACATGAATACACGTAAGTCATAGGTCACAAGTCATGAAGTATACATACGAATACACGTAAGTCACAAAGTATTCACATGAATACACGAAAGTCACAAAGTATGAATACACGTAATTCACCTATATACACATGAAAGGCACACTCATATAGACATGCATTATTGGTCTACTTATGAAGAAGGCCTAGTAGTTAATTCTAATTGAACGGTGGTTAAAGTAGGTATGTCCTGCAGGATGGCAGGAACATGCTCTAATACCAATTGTAATGTCCCCTCTCTTGATTTGCCTTGGAATTTGCCAACTGATCACAAATTCCAGCAAATTAGGGTTAGGGTTTGTCTTATCAAACAAATATCTCTTTAATAATGCAATCTTGGGTTTGAATCCTACAATCACCACATGAACAATATACATATATATATATGCTTACTTAATAGAGTTAGGTAATTACATCACATCATAGATTATCATTAATGCAAGCATGCTAGGATTTGGGAGAAGGGACATGATGGGTCCGGCCGAAGCCATTTCTACACCAAGCCTAACAGGGTGTCTACCACAAACCTCTCCCTTGGCGGCTTGTATCTGCTTTCCCCATCAATTGCCATCTTGTGGAATTGGGTGGGGGCCGTAAGTGGGTTACTTGGCTCTTTGGGTAAGTGCCCTTTGGTCCTAGGAGCCATTATGGTCAACTCTAGGATGGCTTACTTACTAGCCTTGTTTACCCCTTTTGCTTACACCCCAAGCCCTTCCTACAAGGTGGGTTTCAGTCAGTCAAGAATATTTCCTATTCTATCATAAGAAATTATACATTAAATATTCTTTATTATCTATGGCAAGATTTATACAGATATAAAATAATGATTGGCAGAATATACCCCTGAATATATATATTTGATAATAACAACCTACTATGATGGACTGGATGGGTTCCTTTGTGATCGTTGGTCTGATCTTCCTTTCTTTCAATGGATCTGTTCTTAACACTCAGAAGATATTGTTAGTGTAAATCAAACAAATAAGAATCTATTATCCTTACTTATATTCAAGCACCGTAATTACCTATAAGGTTCAATAATTGCTGCAAGCATCATTATTGCATAATCATCATTCACATATATAGATACGCTATATATATACATATATAGATGTGTGTATAAGTAATTCTATTTAGCTTACTTACCTTATTGAGTTATCCCTTTCCATATATCAGATTCTTTATTTATTTCTGTGTCTTCATTGCTGTTCCTATATCTTTGTTAGATCTCCTTGAACCAACTTTTTCTTCCCACATATTAAATCTGAGTATATCATATTAATATTTCTGCTGCTATGCTCAGGCCATACTCCTTCCTCCTTCTTCCTTGATGATATCTGCTGATGTAATCAGATTAAGATCTGCTCTAGTCTCCTGTTTTGTATATCTATTTCCTTGCTTATATATCCCATCAATTTTTATGAAGGGAGGCATCTCTCATAAAATGGGATGACTTTACCAAGTGACACATCCCTATTTAATTTAACTAACACTTCATAGAGTCGACCTTCATTAACAAGGAGTACTGTTATTAATATTCATCGCTGCTCATCATACTAAAATCTCTATCACTGCATTTACTTAGGAATAGTCGCTGCTGCCCAATAAATCGTTGCTTTTCCCTTTATTGATAATGAATCACTGCTATTAATATCCTTGAGTTGGCCTTGGCCTTAATGAGTCTTAGTCGGCCCTATTTTAAATCAATTTGCTTATATAATTTCCCTTTAATCTAGTTGGCCCCTTTAAATGCTTTTGTCATGTCCCCAATTTCTAATTGGGACCTATTCAAATTTGGCCTGACAATGGTGTTTATTAACACCAAGGATAATTAATAATAATATTAATAATTAAATAATAATATAAATTTAAATTATTAAATGGTAATATTTAAATTTATAATTTTGGGATTGTGGCTGACCTCCCTAGGAAGGCGTTTGATGTTATATTTATACTTGCTCAATGCTTGGTGGATATTATCACGGAATTTGGACGATTGAGTCATGGTTGGCTGTTAGGGCGTAGCCCCTACGATCGTGTTTAGGAGATGAACACCTCTTCCTGCCTTTCGTGTTTTTGCAATTTAGTTCACATCCATTTGATCATGATTTCATTCCACGGGTAAATCATTCAAGATTGAAGGTGTGTGGAGCATTTGCGATTTGTGGCCGAGCCAAGGCTTTGGCCACACTCTCGTGTCATTACCCATTGAGGTTAGTGCAGTGACATCTGATCGACGGTTGAATGTTGGTTATTTTGTGCCTTCCTGGGCGGTAGTTCTGTGGGAGTTGGTAGCGATCACCTCACCATTGTTTTCCACAAGCTTTCTTGGGAGTTCACAAGCTATTTTGGTCACACATTCAGCCAGTACATAAGGCGAAAGAAGAAAAAAGAGGAAGATTTAGTGAAATATGCCCTTATATTTTTTATTATTTTGAGCACAAGATTTCACCCGTTAACATTAGAGAAATCATAAACCAATTGAAAGCAACCCTTCACTTTCTGATCACCTAGATCTCGATGAGGGCAAGGTGAGAGCTCGATGAGGGCAAGGTGAGAGCATATGGTGGATAGGGGATCGTTAGGCGAAATCCAAACTGAAAGTACAATACTGGGAAATCAACCCTTCACTTTCTGATCACCAAGTTCCCAGTGTGGGCGAGGTGAGAGCATATGGTGGAAAGGGGATCATTAGTTGAAAGAACTGAAAATGTTGGAAAGTACAATAGGAAAGATGGCTCAGCCGATTAGCGAGATATGCAATGCAACTCGATCACTTATTCAATGGGAGTGTAAAACAAAGTATTGAAAGTAAATGTTTGGGCGGTTAGCTGACCCCTTCTGCTTTTCAGCGGGTAGTACAAGAAAGTAAAGTGCTGAAAGTAAATAGACGACAAGGCCAGTCTCTTCCACCAAATGGTGGGAATGGAAGTGAAGAACTGAAATATAAAAAACGGCGAGGCCAATCTCTTCCACTAATAGTGGGAATACAAAAGTAAAGTGCAGAAATAAAATGACTGAATCAGTACTACTGATAACAGCCTTACAAAGTGAAACAATCTGCAAGTTACAATGAGTTATAGATGTCCACTACACTCCAAAATGATAAGAGATTATCTCCAAACTTAAGCAAGCTAAACTACTATGAAAGTAAGCCAAAAACATGAATTTTTACCAATCTGATATGGAGTTGCAGCACTCAGAAATCTCAGACCAGCAAGCTCAAAAATCACCAAAATGCTCACAACTTCGTCTAGACACCTCTGAATGACGTGAGACCAAGTGCAATCAGCTCCTAGGAGGTAGGCGATCAACCTCAAGCCACCAAACAACAACAAAATGCCTCAAATGTTTTATGCACGCACCCTAAGGCAAGGGCAGGAAAAGTACAACCTCCAAGAAAGGGCGACCAATAAGATAAATTCCAAAACTCCAAAATAAAATCTGAAACTTTGCAAGAAGGGGTGCCCAAGGTAGTGGAGAAGGTATAGCCAATACCCAAAACCAATAAAAAATTGTGCAAAGAGCAACGAGTGAAGATGTGCTTCAGCCAAGCACCACACCAGCACACCCAAAACTTAGAAAACACACCAAAACTCAGAAACATCAAAGAACCTCATCTCCAATATGCGCAATTTGCTCTTCAGTGTAAAGAACAATCTCGAACTCAGCTAGGTGCTATCTTGCAAGTAGGAAACTAAGGAAGCTAGGAGGTATGCATTCCTCGAAGCAAGGGTCTGAAGAAATTTCAGCAGCACTTTGTTATATTTTCAATGGATGGTTTCAAATGAAACCCAACACACATATTTATAACTTCTCTTCAAGTTCAAATCCTTTTCCCTCTAATTAGGGCGCCCAAGCTGAGATTCACATTCACCTTTCTTGATTTGCATTTGAGTTTCATTTGCCTCCTGTACCAAGTCGTCCTAAACATGAGAGCAATAATATTTTATTGAAATGCAAATAAAACATAGAATGGGCGTCCAAAGTATTTAAGTGAAATACTTTATGATATAACTTAAATATTTCTCTAAATAAGTCGTCCAATTTGCCTTAGTTATATTTCACTTAAAACATCATTTTCACCGAGTGATGAACTTGCCAAAACAAGCTCCAAAAGTGTTGGAGACCAATTTGCTCAAATTGCCCTGCCTGATATAGCCACTATATTGAATTGTTGAACTACTGCCCTAAATAGCACTGCTAAAAATGACACTTACTATAAATAGCATACTGCTAAAAATAGTAAGTGACTTCAAATGCATTTTAACCACAAACTGAGCAGCCATCATAACTTACTAAAAATAGTAAGTTCGAAAAAGTTACTTGATGCAGATGCATGTCATACCACCCTGAAGTTCTCTGAAAACCCAAAAGGAATCCATAAACCAATCTGCAAAACTCCAACATGCAAACCCCTGAATCCACAAAAGAAGCCTCCTAGAAAATAGGAAACCCTAATTATGCCTCTAACTAGCCTACGGGCATCCAAGAATAGGCTAACAGTCACTGGAAAGCGTTTTGCTAAAATGGGGACATTACATTCAGAAATTGCCAAGGAAGAGATTAAAGGGCCGGAGCTAGAAGAATCATTCTTGAAACAAGAAAAGCCCAAGGTGATGGAACTTGAAATAGTAAGGGGTACATTAGAGCCAAATGCACAAGAGGAGCAAGTCATAGAATTGATTAAGTCCTTTGAAGGCGCTGAAGTGGAGAAGATTTCAGTTGTGCATGAAGGGGTCAAGGAAGATGTGATGAGAGTAATATAGCCGCAAGTTGAAGATGAAGGTGGCTTGTTGATTCCTAATGATTGTGTGCACCAACAAAAAATTGATGAAGTGAAGCCGGAAAAGACGTCATTTGTTGATGAGTTCGAGGCGAAGGAAGAGGTGTCTCTGATTTCAAGTGATGTCCAAAAAGCAACCAGCCAAGCTTCAGGAGAGTCGAGTGAGTTTGAGAAAGGCATTGCACTTGAGTATGAAGTTCATAATTCTCATGGAATTTTTTTTATTGGACCAGTACCCATTGAAGAGCACGAAGCAATGTGGAAAGAGAAGTTTGAGGTGGTGAAAGGCACTAAGGAAAGGTATGACAGCTGCTCCAATTTTCTGATTTGGAACAACAGTCTTTGTATTTTGCTCGGTCTTGAGTTGGCAGCCTTTACTCACAAGAATGATAGTAAGAAGCCTTCTTCCTTTGTTTTACGCACTCATGGGAGAACATTTGGAATCTGAAAGTTGATGGGAGTTGATGGCCTTTGGAGATACATGCATCCTCTAGCGTCTGCTGAGCATGATAGTGTGATGACATGGGATCCAGGTTTTGACATGTTTCCTGCACTATTTCTTTGAGATCATGACACAAGTATTGGCTTGCTAACGTTTACATCTGAGCTGAGTAGTGGAAGAGGGGGTACAACGACCATATCATTCATCACTTGCAATTGCTTGAGGGCAAGCAATTTTCGGGATTGGAGGACTCTCATGTCCCCAATTTCTAATTGGGACCTATTCAAATTTGGCCGGACAATGGTGTTTATTAACACGAAGGATAATTATTAATAATAATAGCAATAATAATTAAGTAATAATATAAATTTAAATTATTAAATAATAATATTTAAATTTATAATTTCGGGACTGTGGCCGACCTCCTTCAGGAAGGCGTTTGATGTCATATTTATACTTGTTCAATGCTTGGTGGATATTATCACAGAATTTGGACGATTGAGTCATGGTTGGCTGTTAGGACGTAGCCCCTACGGTCATCATCAAGAGGAGACGAACACCTCTTCCTGCCTTGCATGTTTCTGCAATTCAGTTCGCATCCATCTGATCACGATTTTATTCCATGAGTGAATCATTCAAGATTGAAGGTGTGTTGAGCATTTGCGATTTGTGGCCGAGCCAAGGCTCTGGTCACACTCTCGCATCATTACCCATTGAGATTAGTGCAGTGACATCTGATCGACGGCTGAATGATGGTTATTTCGTGCCTTCCTGGGCGGTAGTTCCGTGGGAGTTGGTAGCGATCAGCTCACCATTGTTTTCCACGAGCTTTCCTGGGACTTCACACACTCTTCTGGTTGCACATCCAGCCAATACAAAACAAGCAGCTCTGTATACCAGCATCTCCAGGCTGCAGCTTATCCTTGCATCTATCACATATAAAAGTGGTATAGTTGGAGGATCCTTCATTGAGTCATAAGATCATTGTATGCCCCACAATTGCAGCCTGGGCTCTCCACAGACTGTGTCAGCGAGTTTCCAATACAACATAAAAATTATCATTGCTGTATCGGAGGAACCAAATCTGATGATTATTTTTTATGTCTGTGTTTGAGCAATGTCAGTAAATTTGCTTTGTTTGGGTTCCAGTCATATAATCCTGTGTGGTAACTAAACCTGGATACAGAGGAAAGGCAGTTCCTGTTCTAAATCTAAGTTTGATTTTCCATACTGTTAAATTTGAGTGCAAAAAATTATATTACTGTTTCTGCCCTGGGTCTGGGCACCTTACAACGTTACTGCTAATCCACTCCTTAATATAGGTTGGCTATGAAGTCTGATCACCTGATTTGTTTATCAATTAAGGGCTGCTAACCCTAATTTGGCGGGGGAATGACATGCCATCCCAACTATATGTTGCTGGTTTCTTCTTCTTCTCGCATGGAGAAATATGGCTCACCTACCATACAAGAGCATGCCCAGTCATTTTAAAATGAGCAAAGGAAATTTTTGTGCTTCACCCACATTTCACTAAAATACTCTATTTGCTTAATCCAATTATCTAGAATTTCTGCATTAACTTGACCTTCAAGGTCTTAATATCTACCTTGGTTTCAACTATAAATTGGGTAGTTCGATTTCTTACCTCATGGTCTCATTCTTCCCAAATGTGATCATTGCCACCCTTTTCTTCTTCCTGATTTTCTCTAATGTCAAAAATCTTTACCAAAGCTTGAACTAGGACATTGGTAGATGATTGTTCCTGGGCTGAAACTGCTTTACATGATTCTCCAAGGCTGAAACTCTTTTGTATTCAAATTACCCATTTTGATTTCTTGGTTCCAACAGTGTGGTCCTATCTGTAACTTTTTTGGGATTAAATTTCTTTCACTAGACAATATTGCCACTGTCATATAAATCAACTTTCCACTAATTCCCCATGAATTTGAATTTGTTGTGCTACCAAAATGTTCCGTAATTGCTACAAATGGTGAGATTTATAACTACAAAATCACTTAAATATTGAAATACACACTGTCAGAATATTTCAATGAAATCCATGGCTAAAAAATCAATTGAATATTGAAACACACTCTGATAGAATATTTCTATGAAATCTCAAAATGAAATTTTGCTCAAACAACTGGACAACAAAAGGAAAGCATAGTGAAAAAAAGACACAGTTTCCCCTAGGAGATCTGCAGTTTGGGAGGAAAAACCCAGGTTGATAGGTGCCAACTAGCAATCCTATCTTTTATATTACTATTCAATCAGTACAAGAAGTTGGATTACTTTTCCTATCCTTCCTGTTTGGTCGCATATCAAACTGAGAGTTTGTTCTGTGTCTGTCCCTTCCGCTCTTCTACCATCCAATTTCTGACTTCCTCTTCACTTTTAATGAATGTTGGCCTTTATCCTTGCGGCTTGCGCACTAGAATAGGGCAACCATCTTGAGAACTTGAAGAGTCATGATGTTTCAATTCCCCTTCTTTTTTGAGTTTGTGTTGTGAACTTGCTGCTTGTTTACTGAATCACTTGTTGAATATGAAACTGCGCCGACACTTTTGTGACTTCACCATTGATTCCATGACCATTGCTATATCATAGAACTGCTCTGATAGTTATGCTTTTGTCCACCGTCATTTTCAAAACTGTCCCCTTTGAGAACCAATGGTTTTGTCTGTTTTAAATCAGTGAGTAGGTGCACTTGTCCAAATTTTGAAATAAATACCTTTATACATGCTACAGACCTTTGGATCTTTCTTGAATCACCAGGTTACTATCCTTGAGTTGGGGTATGTAAGCAAAGACTTTGGTGCATCTCCTCTGTTCATCACTCAGGCATGTTCCTTACATACCTGTCCATCCATCAAGTAGCTCTTTTGCCCTTATATTTGGTTCAGAATACTTAGTTAAACTTTTTACATTTAATTGTATTTATTTATTAAGATGCACTTATTTTATGTCATTTTTATTGAACAATTTTTTGGCAATAATGTTATTCTAAATATAAGTGGGGGTCAAAGATTAAAATCTTTCCTGTATCTTTCCATTCACAGCATCTTTTGGTGTATATAACTGAAAGGTACTAGAAAAAAGCCTAATCTTGTTTCCAATTGGAGCTTTATGGTTTTAGTGAACTTTCCTCTATATTTATGAGTTTTCTTATCTAACGTTTTTTTCTTCATATCCTCCTACTTATCTGTCGAACTTTTTAAGAAGGGCATTAAGGTTTTGGGATGGTGTTTGAGAGACCATATGGATTTATGAAATTGACTATATGCCTGAGTTATTCAAAACATACTTATAGTTGGTGCACTTTCAGACTGACATGATGGTACCTATGCATATGTAGCAGTTGAACTCGGGAGGCAGTTATTTGTTTCACAAGAAATGCCCTCCTCTTGCTTCAGATTGAAGGAATTCATAGTCCATTTTGTAAAGAGTGCAGTTCTTATTTTTTTTGCTATAAAACGAAAAGCAAAAGATCATTTTAATTTTTCTAAAATTTTTATTGGAGGGAGCTCATATATTCTCCCTTATGGCCTTATCTTTGATTTGACAACTGCTGCCATACACTTTATGCTGCCTTTGTAAATCTCCTCTGTGTAGGGCCCTTCGTGCCACTTTGAACATATCACCACCACTTTTCCTTCTGTGCTACTTCATCACCTGTAGCTTTGCTGCAGCTTTGCAAGTGCTTCACTGGTTCCTCATCTGACATGGTAGGCGCCACCTCAGGATAGCTGTATTGCCAACTGTCCTAGGCCTGTATCCTATAGTGCCAATAGTCAGTACGGATCGTATGACACTGTGGATCTGTACTACTATCTACTATACAAAGTCTGCATAACAGTCTCCTCTTAAGCCTGCTTCTGTACATGCATAATACAAGATCTGTTAGTTCCACTAAGCAATGTAGAGAATTTGCTAGGTTTACCAGTGGCCTCCCACCCAGAAGCATGAAATTAACACCTCAATTCCATACATGCATCATACAAGATCTGTTACTTACACTAAACAATTAGAGAATTTCCTAGGTTTACTGATGCCCCCCCACTGAGAAGCATGGAATTAGCACTTTGACATTTGTTGTTTTTATGTTTGAAATGAGGATTGTCTGACCTTCTTTGTTCATCATGCATCTTTTCAACCAAATCGTTTGCCCATTGCTGGTTCAAAAGATGTGGTTCATTAGTGTTTGTTTGATTTGCCAAAGGTTCATAAGGGTATGAACTGGCTCAACCATCATTGCTGAGCTATAGATAATTGTACACAACATGTTACCATTATTGTAATGTCCCGTTTTCAGCAGTAGTTTCATCAGATGACCGTTAGCCTATCCCAGAGGCCCGGAGGCTAGTCGGAAGTGAAAAAGTAGGGTTTCCTATTTTCTAGGAGGTTTCTTCTGAGATTTTAGGGGATTGCATGTAGGAGTTTGGCAGTGGGATTTTTGGGTCTTTTTGGGTTTTCAAAGGGCTTCAAAATGGTGTAACATGCATTTGCATCAGATGACTTTTCTGAACTTACTATTTTTAGCAAGTTATGACAGTTGCCCAATTTGTGCACTAATGGAGTTTGGAGTCACTTATTATTTTTAGCAGTATGCTATTTTTAGTAAGTGCTATTTTTGGCAGTGCTATTTTTAGCAGCAGTTCAACAGTCAACATTCAGTGTCTATTTCTAGCAGGGTAGAGTATGTAGTTGTGTCTCCAACATTCTTGGAGCCTGTTTTGGCAGGTTGATGACTTAAGTGATTTTATATTATGCCTTTTTGGACCCCAACACCTAGTGTGATGACTTAAAGTTGTGTTAATGCTGGATTTTCTAACTTGGACACCACATTGGGAAATATGTTTGATTTTTATTAAGTTGAAAATGCTTGTCTTTTTGGGCACCTGAAGTCATGTTAGTCAAATATGAGTTAAAATGAATATTATAATCTTCTTCTTGGGTATCCCTTTTGGAGGGAAAATATGATTCAAATTTCTGGGTTGAGAGTGCTATATATACAAGGCCTTGTCTTCTCACTCGGCTATTTGTTACTTATCATAACGAAGTGTTGCTGAAATTGTTTTAGAACTCTTGCTTTGAGGAATGCATACCTCTTAGCCTTCTTTAGTTTTGTGCTTGAGAGATAGTACTTAGTTGAATTGAGATTGCTTCTTCATTTAGAGGTTGCAGATAGAGCTTCATCGAAGATGGCTTCATTTGACGTATTTTGATTTTGGTTGTGATAGTTAGTGGCTTTCAATTATTTGCTTTTTGGATTGTGTTTCTTTTAGTTTCTTGTTGCTGGTTTGGTGCTTGGCTGAAGCATATTCTTGCTTGTACCTTTTGAAGGAGTTGGACTCACTCTGGGTATCGTCTCTATTGATTCCTCTAGCCTGGGTGCCCCTTTACTCAAGGTTTCAGGTTTTTCAAAGGAGAGCTTGATTTTCGCTAGAGGCTGCCCTTCTAAGGGAGGCCGTACCATTTGAGGAGATTGCATTGGGATGCGTGCAAAAAGATTGGGTGCTGATTGGATTGGTTTTTCTGTTGTGATTTGGACGCCTAGCATATTGGCAACCTTTGCTTCCAGTTTGAGGCCAATTGGAGGAGTTTTGATGGAGTTATGAGCATTTTGGTGATTTTAGGGCTTGCTGGTCTGAATTTCTGATCATTGCAACTTCTGTATCAGACCTGGTATTTCCTTTTTTTCATCATATTTTCATGTTGGATATCCTTGTATTTGCATTGGAGATCATTGTCTAACATTCTAGCTATCCATTGGTATGTATATCTCCTTTTTCAGTGCATCAAAACTTGTTATTGTAATGCTGATTCAGTAGTACTGATCAACTCTTCTTATTTTCTGCACTTTACTTTCATTCCCACTAAAAAGTGGAAGAGGCTGGCTTGCCGCCTATTTACTTTCTGTTGTACCCGTTGAAAAGTGGAAGAGGTTGGCTTTGTCGCCTAAGTACTTCCATTTCCATATTGGTCGGTTTGCCGCCAATAACATTGTATTTCTAGCTTCCCAGTTTAGTTAACGAGATCCCCTTTCCACCTTATGCTCTCACCTTGCCCACACTGGGATCTTGGTGATCAAAAAGTGAAGGGTTGCATTTCAGTTTGGTTATCTTTCATTAAGCTAACATTAACGGGTGAAATTCTTGTGTTGAAAAACAAAAACAAGGGGGATATTTCAATTATTAATTGTAACAAAATTTGAGATAAGGTGTTTTTGCTGATTTTGACTCTGTATAGCTAGTTTATACCTTGTAACATATATTGGTAAGGTTCTATGCACAACGCCTTTAGCTTCAATGGGTGGTCACATGGGCAACTAGGTGCTTAGCTAAGGTGGCTGGGGTTTTGACCTCAATGCTGGAGATTTCAATTTCAAGTCTCAACTTTGACAGGTATTTTCTCCCTCATTTTGGAGGCCTCTAGAATTTTTTCACCTTGAATATATTTTTGGGTACATAGTATTGTGGTCCTTTTTCTCAAATTCTATTATCTATTATTTCACAATTTCAAAGAAAATTCTTGTGCAATGACCATTTAAATTTCTTTTTATCTTCAAAGTTCAAACAATTATAACTTTGACATATACAAACATTTCTTAGCAAATGATATGTTGGAAAGATATTCTTTTTTCAAGATCTACACTATTGTGTAGTTATTTGTCCTTGATTCTTCTTGTGAATATGTTAGAATTACCATGCAAAATTTTTTCACGTGCATAACATAACCTAAGTTAGTTGACATTGGCAAGAAAGCCAAATATGACAACAAATGTGATGAAGCTAGAGAGTTCATAGGCGTGCTTGTTTTGTTTGATTTTAAGTTTCATTTGAAGAGGGTTATTGAGCCTTGAATGATTTAGACGAAAATGGAAGCTATATTTGGAAATAAGAATAAGCCCAAGCAATGTAAATTGGAAAATGAATTAGTTACATTCAATTGTTGTGATTTTTCTAAAATTGAGGACCTCATCTCTCAAGTTAAGCATGTACAATTGCAACTAAAATATTGTGGTGTTAATGATGGATCATGAACATACTCTCCAAGATAGGAAGTCAGTATTCAAATTTTGAGTCTACACTTTTAACACTCAACAACATATTTTGGATGACGCTTATGTGGCACCAACAATATTTACTAGTGTTCTCCATTGTTCCATATTTGCAAAATTATTATCCATTTATTGGCCCCCATTCAAATGGAGGCAAGAGGGTTGAGTTCATGCTTCATAGTGTTATCAAAAGTTGTGGTGACATGTCACTAGTTAAGGTATTGGTATCCATAGTAGGGTTGATCATGAAACTAAACTATACAAGTTTTATCAACTCGGACCTTCTCAATTGTTCATTGTTATGCTTGCATATGCAAATGATCTAACTTGATTGTAGCATTTGGGCAAGTCAACTATTGTACTTGCAACAACTCAAAATGTATGACATGGTATATTGGAATCCCGCTAGTGTTATAAAAAGACGGAGTTTGTCAAACTTGTGTTCTTTCTTGGTAAGCAACATGGGGACAAGTTTCCAAGTGGCTCAATTGGTGATTTATTATTGTTGTTAGATTTTGGATGTGTTTATGTTTGAGTTTTAATAAAGATGTGTGTATGTTTAATTCTGAAGAAATTGGGTTCACCAAAGTGTAGATTAAAAATAAAAACTTAAACTAAAGATTTTACTTTCAATTACTAAAGAGTGTTTGTTCACCTAATAATCTAATTTTCACATAATTAACAACAATATTGACTTTTAGATTTTGATTAGATTAGTGTGATGCTAGAGTCGTGATTGCATTAGAAACTAGAAACAAAAAGGAGAGAGTTATAGAGATCATGTATGGAAGTGGTTGCAAAAGACTAAAGATGATTGAAGGAGGCTAGAGGAATAGGTTGGATGAAGTGTTCAAATTATTGTGCTAGCGGCCTTTGGGGTGCATTAGTGACCTCTAGGGAGTACTCATTTTTGAAGGAGCATAGTTGTGTCCTCTAGGGAGCACTTGTGTTTGAAGAGGCGAGTTTGTGTCCTCTAGGGAGAATTCATGTCTTAAGGGCAAGCTTATGTCTTGTGTGTATCTGGTGATGTTAGATACATGACATCTATAACTTCTTGTACTAATCAAACCTCTTCTTGTAGTTAGTAGTAGTAGTTGCAAGAATGACAAATGTTGTAATGAAATCAATATTTGTTCCTAGGACATGCTTTTTGTCAAGCCCCTATTTGGCATGTTCCAACATTTAGTAGGTAGAACTAGGGAGTGTGTGATCATAGATTTGCAAGTGTTGCAACAATGGTGGTGTGTGTAGAAACTTCATTGGTGAATTTCTAGAAATAGCAAGTGTGTGAAGGTGCAAGATGATGGTTGAATAATGAGTAAGAGGATCCTTTCCAAAAATGGAAATTTTCCAATTCCATAAATAGACTTGCATGAGCACCAAATGACTATTGGAATCGTAGTATACTTAGGGTTTGGCAAGAGGGAAGATTATTAACGAGAAAAAACAAGATTTAATTTGTCAGGGAACACTAGCATAGGTGCATTGGTGTCCACGATGACATAGGGGTGTATGTAGAGTTGGAGTAGGGTGTCAATAGTAGAAGGGATCATGCTTTGGTGAAATGACATGTTTTTGGATGTTTTGGGCTCGAGAATGATCAAAATGGGTCTGAGTCATGTCAATTGGTGATGAATGCTAACATAGTATGCACTTTTTGACTCTACATTTTGCTTCCACTTTAGTGAGCATGTGAACTACAACGGATCAATTATGCAAAAGTAATTAAAAATTATGTTTTAAAATACTTGATAAAGGATATTGTAGGATTGTGCTTCATGGTATTTGCTTGTCTTTCTCTTGAGCTTTGTTGTTAAATCTGAAGTGTACACAAAAGGAAGGAGTTTATGTTAATTATGAAAGTTTAATGACTAGAAGAAAAAGTTTCACACATCCAAAAATTGTTTTCTACTTTTTGCTGAACTATTTGAAATGTAGTGAGGGATCCATAGAGGAGAGGCTGCGATTGAGCCAACATAAGAGGATAGTTATGGCTATGAAGGAGCCACCTTGATATGGATGTGATTGTGAAGGAGCCATTGTGGTATAGGATATGATTGTGATGGAGCCACTTGCATATGGATATGGTTAAAATATAGAGCTAATGTGATGAAATGGATATGAGTTATGATGTAGCTTTTGTTAATTTTCAGATCAGAAATGAGCAATAAGCAAAAGAAACAAGAGAGTAGACAACACAGCAATTTATCTTGGGAAAACCCTCCTACTCGAGGGAGAAAAACCTAGCAATTTATTCACTTATAAATCAGAAATAGAGTGCAGAAATAGCACTCAAAATCAGGCCCTAGAAAGGCCGAATCTCATACAATGGATCTACACTTGAATATAGTGTGATGTCCTTGAATACACAAATATTAACTCATCTCCTTAATGCGAATCTGTTGCTCTTGAAAGCGAACCTGCTGCTGAAGGAATTCAAATTGGAATAGAATGAATTGATGATAAATGTGGAGACTCTATCTCCCTTATATAGCAAGCTAGGCGAGCTCTCTTCTAGGGCCGACCTAGAAAATATAATATCTGTTGTACAATGCAAAGGCCGACTTGCCTTGAGCCAATTATCTTTAAGAGAAAATACCTCCCGCCGCTATAAAACACTAACAACTTTTGTGATCAAAAGGACATTGTTATATAGGAGAGTGTATGCCCCCACTTAAATTGATTGTATCCTTTTGATTGAAGGTGAAAGGATACAATCAATTTAAGTAAAAGTGAAATAGGGGATAGAGAAGTAGTTTGTAGATGAGGGACCAAGGTGTGAAGTGTGGTGCAAAGGTGAGAAGAAGAGGCATAAGGGGTTTTTTGCCTTTTGTAATATCTCCACAAATTTGGCTCCATGGTAAGGGCAAGTATGAAGGAAGCAAGAGATAGGACATGAATAAGAGTAGTAATGTAATAAATAGGAAAATATAAAGTGGCCAAGTGAGGAAGAAGAGTAGAAATGATGATGGGGTGATGCTCGCCAATGAGATTTGAGCATGATTGGCCCAATGAGGTTGCCCCTTGGGAAAGAGAAGATAGGGGAGAGAATGTTGTGAATAGGTAAATTATGAATGTTTAAAAAGGCATACAAGGAATATGAATGACGTGTGGAATAATATATGTAAGAAGATAGAGGACAAACATGGGGCACATCATGTGAGGTGAGACAACATAAGAGTGGAATAATAGTTGTGGAAAATCAAGGTGGAGTAGGAGATGCTCCCCAATGAGATTTGAGCATGATTGGCCCCATGAGGTTGCCCCTTGGGAAAGAGAAAATAGGGGAGAGAATGCTGTGAATAGGTAAATTATGAATGGTGAAAAAGGCATACAAGGAGTATGAATGATGTGTGGAATAATATGTAAGAAGATAGAGGACAAACATGGGGCACATCATGTGAGGTGAGGCAACATAAGAGTGGAATAATAGTTGTGGAAAATCAAGGTGGAGTAGGAGCAATTAGACATAAGAGGGTTGATATGAGAAGGCATGGAAATAGAAAAGGAATGTAGGTAGCCAAAAGAGACAAAAATAATAGGAATGGATGGTATTTTAGAGAACATATAAGTAGGACAAAAAGAGGACAAGTAAGTTGAGAAAGAAGAAATAAATTATAATAATGTCCACAAATGGTGTCAATTGGACTCAAGATAACAACAATATACAAGAGAAAGTTTTAGGTGAAGAAACCTAAAATAGCCTTATGAAGGGGAAGAATGAAAGTAAAAAATACAAAATTGCTCAGGATTACCAAACCAGGGGTCGAGAAAATGGTACAAATAGTAAAGAGGGGGGAAAACCTTGAAGAGCAAAGGGTAGTCAATGGGAAAATTACAAGAGATCATCAAACATCACTATCTAGACTAAAGACGGTGAAGTTGCTTGTGCCAATGCTAATCATTATGAAGGGATCAATACAAGATTTGGTAATGCTCATTGGGTAGTCTTGAGGGTTGAGAGGAGTACTCCCACAAGAACCACATTTAACATTCAAGGTTGAGGTAATCCTTGTAGTATTGAAGAAGCTTGTAATAGGCATTTGCCCTTGTGGCTAGGGAGGTGGCCAAAGAGTAGTGGATTTGTGTTGATAAGAAATTTGGCCTCATCGTTCGGAAGTAGGAATATAGGGGAACGTAGGGAAACATTAGAGAGAGGTAGTGCATTTGGGTTAACTAGATGTTGAAACACTGTAATGTTGTGTATCATTCCTAAACTATAAAGCTAGACATGCATATAGTAACATAAAAGAGGACACAAAGTAATAGGGATATTGCATGTATGAGAACGATAAGAAGGGATCTTTGAATTTGGATTATTATTAGAGGGTAATTGTTATTTTAAATGTGTCATCATCTCTATGCTCACGGTTATTGGTTTAGGGTTTTGTAAGAGGGAAGATTATTAATGGGAATATTAAGATTTAAATTATTGGTGGATGCTAATGTGGCTACACTAGTGTCCATGACAACATAGTGGGCAAGCAGGGATGGTGTAGGGTGTCAATAACAATAGGGGTCATGCTTTGTTGAAATGATGTTTGTTTGGGTGTCTCAATCTCAGGAATAGTCAAAATGGGTCCAAGTCATGTGTATTGGTAATGTGCTCGTTTCTATGATGACGATGGGAGTGGTGTAGGGTGTCAACAATAGAGTGGGTGATGTTTTGGTGAAATGATGTGTTTTTGGCTGTCTCAAGCTCAAGAGCAATCAAAATGGGTCTAAGTTGTGTGTTTTGAATGCTGAAATGGGTGCAAAACATGGACAAAAAAGTTCTTAGTATGCCCTTTTCTTCTCTACAGTCTTCTACTACAAGTCTTCTACCATCACTGAAAGAAACAACTGTGGAACTAGAATCAAGAATGAAGTCAACATATCAATTGCCAAGGCAAGGGAAATGTTGAGATGCACCAAATTGCGAAGCCAACTGAGGGAAAGCAATACTGAAACTACACGTCACCTTTTCACTCTCCAAAATTTGAAACTTCACACATAGAGGCTCAGATTGGCTCACACAGCTCACATGCACTCTACAGCCTATATAATAGCAATTACATTTAAAACATGTCTCCCACATAAACACAATGACTAAGCGAGAGTGCAAGTTCCTCCCATATAGAATATGACAAGAAATGAATACAAGCCATCGAAATCACTCTTCAACGACTTCTCCCAAATATAGAAAATACGGCTAAAAGTTTTAGCAATCAGGGACAGATTCTTTAACGCCTGAAGAATAAGGTCCACCATGTCAAAAATGCCAAGAAGGCAAGACATTCATATGCGACATTCATGTGCCCACACATAACAATTGTGCATTAAAATTTTCATATTCCCCCCAAACTTCCACTATCGTTGAAGATTTTTTTATAAAAAAAATCAATGAAGGGAATGAGTCGTCCATTTAAAATTTTTAAGCCGCCTCCACTATCTGTAACCTGTAGCATATCGCTGGAATAAAATGACTGAAGTTGCCAAAGCCATCCACTTCTTTTCTGTCAATAATATTTTTCTATGAATATCTGTAACCAACGCCAAAAAATAGAGTTGTTGCCGCCTTCAATAGAGGAAACATCAGAAACCGTCTCTCTTTATGCAAGGTATTGCAAATTTAATCATCAACTTAGACACAAAAAGAAATCTGAAAATAATAAAGTGGAATCTGGGAGCATGCCACTTGGGCACAATCTACTTAACCAATGAACAGCTATCTACAAACATACATAAATAATTTTGTGAAAGTTCAATGCTATTGTTAAGTGCAAATACAATGGGAAGAAGCAGCTTCAATACTTCAAGTGACTCCTTTAGCTGTAAGGTCAAAGAACCCGTTCAACAACCCTGGGATGATGAAGCAGCTCTTCCACAAGATGCCAGTGGAGAATCTGCACCATATAGCACCATTTAATATGCACAGTGGGCTCCTCAGCATCATCTGTTACTTGGGAAGGGTCACATGCTTGATGCAGACCAGAGGCCACAAGCAACTGCAGAGACTGATCTCTTCTAAACATTCCAGAAACAACAACATTTTAACAGGATTCATTTAAGAGGGAATCGAGATAATCTATGGAATCCTCTATCCAAAGTTCCATCTGTTTTCCAGTGACTTCTCATATGGTCGAACCTGCAGATTAAGATATGTGATTTTGATGAACCATGTTGCACGTAACAATGAGACCTTGTGCTTAATAAGTGCTTGAAAAAGAGTCTTCTTCCTATACCCATGAGGTACATGATCAGCTAAAGAACACAATCTCTTATGTGGTTGTGAAAGGCCCTCAATCCACTTCCTTTTGAAGTGTCCACCACAAGTTCACAGATCTGGAAACAAACCAGATTTTGTTAACACTGGTCCAGATAAGGGCACACCATAGACTTGTCCAGCCTTGCGCTTTTGCACCCGAGCATCATTGATGGCCCTAAGACACTTCCAAATTGACTCTTTATATTGATTAATAAGTGGTTTAGACCAAATTGTAGATCCAAGAAGTGACAAATTAATCTCTCAGCTGTCCTTTGACATCAATGACAAAATATTCAACAAAGACTACTTCTAGGTTGATGATTGATATTGGATTTGGAGGTCTGCATGTGGAGCTCGAACAACAGGTAAAACTTTTGATTTCTTCTTTAAAATCTGTAGTTGATACTTAAGCTCAGCCTGTTGGGTAGATTGATTCCTCTTTTGATCCAAGTTTTGTTAGTGGAAATGTTGTAATTGACGAAGTACAGAAACATAAGTGTTATGGACAAGCAATTGAGGATTGGGCCATAGAAATTTCAAAATAAGGTTGTGAAGTTTATTGAAGAAACTAATAAAATATTAAATGGCCTAGAAGATAGAAAGAAAGAAATTGATGATATAATGGTTTCAAAATCAGAAGAAACTAATTGGCTCAAAGTGGACAAAAACTTGAAAGAAATGATAGATCTGGAAGCAGATAAGATAGTCACTGAACAAAGTATAACTCACTCCAATGACAACAAATACATCATTTGGAAGAAGAGTATTGAATGGAAGATAATTTCTCTCAGGCAGAACATACAGGAACAAAATAAATTGTTAAAGGAATTTGAACAAGTTAAGACAACTATTCAGGGTGACCTCTTGTCAACTTGGGTGATCAATTAGTTCTCCAAATTACAAAAGCTCAGGCCAATGTAGACAAATTGAAAGCAAAGATCAAAGAATTTCTCAGTCCACAATCTTTTAGCGTTGACATCATGGAGAACTTGAGTGCTATTAACATGACACTTATTCAGGGTATAGGTCATCTTGTAGCTCATCAAACCAAGCTGGAACAAATCAGAGGTAACAAAGTGTTGTGGAGACTAAGAACTAACAATGTTACCATTCTGAAGCATAATGAGTAGGGACCTGTCATCAAGGTGTTTTGGGCATACAAATCCAAGAACGTTGCACAAATGTCGCAGTTGCTGCAAAAGACTAAAGATAGTACTGACGCTGATGACGTGCCATCTCAGCCTAATGTTTAGCTTTTTAGAAATCTGTTAGATGTTATGATGCAAGAAGAACTCAAGACTCCCAAAAATTAGTGTGGAAGATTGCAGCCCCATAAAACAAATGCATGCAACTCTGCAACTGCACTCAAAATTTGTGATAGACCCTCTTTTGAAGATCATCTTGAACCATCAAATTTAATCCTTTTCTTTTGAAAACTTGGGAAATGAAAGCCCCCACATTCATCTATAGGAAGACAAATAGATCTTAATTTTTCTCCCAACAATACCCCTCCAAATTCATAGGCAAAAACCCAAAAATCCCATAGTTTCACACATTCAACAAGCAAACCCAAATTCACCAAAACCACTGGCAACCATTGAGAGCTCAATCCTAAATATCAACCAACAACAAAGATGACTAAGTTTCATGAACAAATCTGATTTTATTATTTTAAATCCTCCAAGAGCTTACAACAGTTGTTTCAAAAGCCAAACTATGAAAAAGAAATCAGCTACAGGAATATTTTTGCTTTCAACATCTGGAAATTTGCTGCCAGAGTCCTCCAATCAACTAAAACAACAGCAACAACAGCTATCAAATCATTTTTCTTCATCTCTGGGTGTCCCTAGCTAGCTCACAGGCAATTCTTCTTCAAATCCATGAACTTTCCTTCACTTTCCTGCTGCTATTCTCCTTGCTTCAGCTGGGCATGGCTTCTCCTTTTTTTTTTCATTATTGTTGAGGATCGATCAGATTCAGATTGTCAACAGGTCAATTTCCAGATTTCTTCTTCTCAAGTGCGAATGTGCTGATTGCAGAACATTGTCAGATTTCTATCTTTGCATATTAATGAATGAATGAACTATATATAAGAGGAGAGACCCACCTCCAAGGGATGCGTCCCTTTGCTCGCAGGCAGACTACAGTCTAATGCTTAATATTTATGTATGTATTAACACATACGCATCCTTCTACATGCTGGCGGGTGACATTAAGAGGATTCCGATTTCAAACAAATGCAGAATATAAAATCACGGGAATGATCGAATTTATATGAATGCTCATAATTCCGATTTAAATGTTGCCTTTAGAAATATCATACAATCTGACCGAAGCTATTATCCATTAACACTCCCTCTTAGCTAGGGAAGATATTTCAAATCAAATAAGTCAGGATATCACCTTCACACGTGATATCGAAGATATGATATGCTTTTCTCAAAGTTGTCAAGTCACATGACTGTCTTCATAACACATCTTCATCATTCAACACTCCCTCTAGAACTTCCAAAGTGATATCACCTATCTCGTGATATCAGAAGATATGATATGCTTCTGAAAGTGTCAAGTCACATGACATTCTCCATAACACATCTTCACTATTCAATACACCCTCTAGGCTAAGGAAAATAATTTCCACTAAGTAAAACTGATATTACCTAACTCGTGATATCAGAAGATATGGTATGCATCTGAAAGTGTCAAATCACATGACATTCTTCATAACATATCTTTATAATTTCAATACTCCCTCTTTAACTAGGGAGGATAAACTCTATTAGCACTCCCTCTAAGCTAGGGAGGATAAACTCCAAACACGTATAAAGTGATATCACCTAACTCGTGATATCAGAAGATATGATATGCTTATGAAAGTGTCAAGTCACATGACATTCTTCATACATAGCTTCATTATGGTATGTGCACTGACATCAAGGCACATGATGTCTACCATAGATCATGGCATATCCACGGATATAATCATCCACCATGATCATCTCTTATGGGTCACAATGACCTTCAGATATCAAGTCTCATGATATCCATCAAGGTGACTAAGAGATACTATCATGACATGTCTATAGATATCAAGCCATATGATATCTATTATGATAGTTTTATCATTGTAGAGTCATCACTTTACAATGTCAAATACAAGTGTTCATTATCAGAAAGATCGTCACCTTTCGATAATGTACACAGGAGGGGTAGGCCCATAAAGTCATGGAGTCACACACATGACAAAAGAGTTTACACATTAAACATCTTTATATATTAGTACAACTTATAAACAAATTTGAATTTCAAACATAATATCAAATTACATACCAAGTTTTCTTCCTGAAGAGTTCAACCTTAACTCTGGAGAGAAGTTGTTGAGTATGTCCGCTGTTAAACATTTGAACTAATATACTCCAACTGGATCATATTCCTTTCTACCATGTCTCATAATGGTAGGGGATCTCAATGTGCTTAGATCAAGGAGTCCCTCAAGCAATTTACGAAGCCAAACTGCTTCTCTTGCCCTCATAAAGTCTGCAATGTATTCAGTTTCTGTCAAGCTTTGTGCCACTGAAGACTGTTTTCTGCAGATCCAAAAGATCATAACCGATCCTAAACTGAAGCAACATCCTGATGTGCTTTTCTGATCGGTTACATTCCCAGCCTAAACAAATCCAATGGTGCTTTGAAGATATCTCAATATGTGTTTTATAGCCATAAGGTGAATTACACCTGAACTGGCTTAGAGCATTCACTAGGACCTTCCATTTGTTGTTGGAGTGTTCTATCAACAGAGCTACTGGCCCCTTGTGGCTAGCCCATTATCAGTCCGGTTGTGGCTTATATCCAACACCCCCCCTTAAGCCATACTGTGGGTGCAGGGGGTTCTTTAGATCCTGGGACCTGTCGTCATGGAGTCTCTCAACATGACGCCTCATCTCAGTCTCAGAGATGAACAAGGCTTTCACCTCATATTTCTCTATCTCAAGGCTTTACAATAAGTGAAGATGAGACTCCCTCTGAAGCTCTAATTACTTCTTCTTAGAAGGGATGACTTCAACCATCCACACAGACTAATGGTTGTAGGCAGAGTCTTCATTTTCTTCTTCTTTTGTAAACAATCTCTTATGCTTTTGATCCGTCCTGAAAGCATCTAGAAGAGATTATAAATAGTTCATAACTATCCAAAGAAATATCAAGGTAAAAATCATACAAGTTATATCATGAATGAAATTTTCAAAGGATCTTATGCTAGTGAACACAACACAATTCAAGAGATTTCACAAGATCAAAACAAATGATATAACTCAGCAACCAAAGAATACTTATCTCTTTAAACTTAGAATCTTCTACGCAAGAATGAGGAATCGGCATCAACGATCACAATATCCGCTTTCTTCGCCCTTTGCGGTGGCGTCAATTGCTGCTGCTCTTAGTTTGATTGACAACTCCAATCGCCTGTCAAAGGTCTCACACCCAATCTTCAAGAGGTTTGGAAACCTTTCTCTATATGGTTAGGATAACCTAAATGCAAATTCCTTCCAAACTGATTTGATTCTTGTGCACAAAATGCTGACTCAAGTAAGTCGACACAGCCAGATAGGGAAGCTTACATATCGACTATCTTGTCTTATACGATGTAATTTCTCCCAACAGATGCAAATGAGACGGCTCCTTAATAACTCTTCTATTCGTAGTTGGAAGATTAGTTTACCTTAACTTTAGGTATTAAATTGTTATTATTTAATCTTCCTTTTACTATTACTTTTGGAGATAAAATGTTATCATTTTCTCCTTACTGCAAATTGTCTTATTTTACTGCTTTGTATTTTTCTAGAATGGTCACGATATGAAGCCAACATCCAAGCAGCTCCCGACAGGTCAAATTGATCTACTTTGTCTTTTCCCGTGTGAACTCTCCTATCGACATATGGTCAGGTATGGTTGCGCCATAGAGAAAACATGAATACACCAATGACCTCCAATCGCAACTCAGAGAAATCCCGGTAATATTAGTGAGGCTCGTCTAAACTTCAGGGCTGATATTCACATATAAAAAGCGACTGTTTAAACGGGAGCATTGGATATGAATTTCACAACCAGCCGGAATCCCGTCAATTCCCAATGCGAACAGTAAGAGCCAATGCGTCTGCAATGCTCTTCCTTTTTATTGACCAATAACAACCTGCTCAGGGGCTACGTCCTTGCTTTGATACCATGTTGAGGATCGATCAGATTCAGATTGTCAACAGGTCAATTTCCAGATTTCTTCTTCTCAAATGCGAATGTGCTGATTGCAGAACATTGTTAGATTTCTATCTTTGCATATCAATGAATGAACTCCTATATATAAGAGGAGAGACCCGCCTCCAAGGGATGCGTCCCTTGAGAGGACATGTCCCTTTGCTCGCGGGTAGACTACAGTCTAATGCTTAATGTTTATGTATGTATTAACACATACGCATCCTTATACATGCTGGCGGGTGACATTAAGAGGATTCCGATTTCAAACAAATGCAGAATATAAAATCATGAGAATGATTGAATTTATATGAATGCTCATAATTCCGATTTAAATGCTGCCTTTAGAAATATCATACAATCTGACCGAAGCTATTATCCATTAACAATTATTGCTGCATTTTCTAACTTTTTCCATCCTCTCTTTGGTGTCTCATATTCTCCTTTAACTCCTCATTCATTAGCTGGCAAATTTTTTAAATTATTTGCTAAAATAGACTCCCACCGTTCCACGCCACTTTCCCACCTCCATGCGTCTAGATTCCTCATGTCTGATTATTTAATGCAAAATTCAAATTTAAGAGGAGTTACAAGTGCCAAAAATGGCCTCTTCATGCCTGGCGTTGGAATTTTTCCTCCAATTTGGTGAGGCAAAAGTCATTTTATGAGCCATAAAACGCATAAAAATTTAATTTTTAATATACTGGAAATGTGTGAAAAGTGCCTCAAAATCATGCCTGCAAGACCAAAATAAAAATTCACAACAAAACCAAATAAAAGAAATTGCAATTTTTTTGTTTGGTGCAGGATTGCCCATGCACCCAGATGCTCCTGCATCATGTTATAAGTCCCCAAAATTTTGTGGGGTCACTTTGTATTCTCATGAACATGATTTTAAAGTTTCAGTTACATTTTCATGATATATATGTGTAATTAAGATTTGACATAAAAGGGGGGTTTTTTTTACAGTGGTAATTTTTGATTAGGGAATGATTGTAAGTTTGTGAACTCTACAATTTTGAACATCCTGGATAAAGAATCTTGGAAGTCTGTGTGCTGCTATGTTTCCGTGTTATCATTTTTTGTGTGAATGATAACTATTTTGGGTGTTCTGATAAACTTGCATTAGTAATTATCATTCATTTTACAATTGTGAGTTTTGTTTTAAGATAGTGAATTGGTCTGTGTGCTAATAGCTATTTTGAAATTGAACTTTTGTTAATTAAACAAGTGTGCTTAATATTCTGAAAGTAACTACATGTGAGTTGTTATTCCATCTCTTCTTTTTAAAGTAGTTTTATTTTGAATTTACCTTTCCTGCTTTCTGGTTAAAAAGAATGCCCTAAAAAAACAATATTTATCATAGGAGGGAGCTGAACCTCTTAAATTCAGAGGAAAGTTATGCTAAGAAATGAATAATAACTTATCCAATTGTTGGTACATTTGTTGCTTGAAGAGCACATTACAGAGTTACAACACAAAATTTGATAGTGACAAACATGTTAACCAACACCCTTTAAATAAAAAAGAAACCTTTATAAAATATCCTAAGATTGATGCTGAATTTATGTTATTGTTTCCCTCAATATACTACATCAACCCTTTTTTGATAAACTAGGGCACTATTTTTTAATAGCCATTTATTGCGATTGATAAGTGAGGAATTTAGTTTAGGACTCTATTTTGTTAGTGTTACTATGGGCTATAAAAGACATGCAGCTTAGCTGCAATACAAACACAATTGCTCAGTGCTTATGGTTTTCAAAGATATCAACACTAGTTATTTGACCAAGAAACATGAGAAACTTTCCAACAAACACAACAAAAAAATAATTACATAGTCAAAAAGCAGTGAGAGCTATTGATGAAGTAGGTCCTTAGACAACCCATGAATTTTCGTTTAGGGTGATTTGAGCATCCCAACCCAAGCTTGTGTTAGTTCCAACTACCATGTTTTCCCCCTAAAGTTCACCACTTGCTAATCCATACCCTTCTTCATCTCCTCAGAATTGCATTGAATTTTGTGCACTCTACCTTTCCTCCTTTCTTACATGTGCCTCAATCTCTATTGTTGCTACCTTAGTCATTCATTTTTTGGTTTTAGTAATGAGCAACCAAATGGGAATCAGTGACAGCTTCTTTCCCTTGATTTAAACAAAGAAGCTGTCTCTCCCTTTGTTCAATTTGGGAATGTCATTTCTAATAGTAAGGAAACAATGGACTTTCCATGCCAACTCATCATCCATTCACATGCATTTTATATCAAACAAAAAGTGGAAAGGTCCTTAGAGGATTTCATCCAAATCCAAATTTTCCATCAAAGGGGGTGCCATAGTTGCTTCAATGATTTGTACCTTTCTCTATGTAGCCCCTACCAACTTGGAGAATCACCAAAACACAAGCCTAGGAAGATACAAGCAAATGGTCACCATCTTGGTTAACAATTATGGGCCTCGATTTATACAAGTTATTTGAAGGAAGAACAATGCTCTTTCCATGCTTTGAAGTTTATTTCTAGGGTAGAGAGGCCTCTTAACTCCTGCCAACATCATCAACAATAGTTATGATACCTCAAATTACATAAGAATGGCGACAACAGGGCTTTGTTGCCATTAATGTCACAATGAAATCCTCTTAGTCAAACAAAAAACGTTTGCAAAGCATGACAAATGGTCCACACAAAGATATCACAATGTAGAATTTTGATTACTAAGTTAGCAATAGAGGAGTTTGTTCTCTTCAAGCTACAACTAGGAACTCCCTTTTCTTCTTCCAATATACTCTCCACCAGTTCCATGTTTGATTTGACAAGAATGGTGAATATTGATCATAGCCCTTTAGCGATGAACTAAGTTACCTGAATCGACCCTTTACCCTGTCGATAACAGGTACGGGTACGTCTGCAAACGGATACTTCCCACAATCACTGAGGAATCAGACAGGGTACAGTATTTTGGTGTTTGAAACACATCCGCATTTTCCTTGCCGTTTTTACATTATGTGGCGTTTTTGCAGAGTTTTCGAAGCATTTTTCACGGATTTTTGCAACATTTTCGTGTGAAATAGAAGCTAAAAAACCCTAAACGAGTTTATTTATGTTTTCATGGCCGCGTCTATTTCTCTCCGTCATTTTTGGCTTGGTTTCTTCTGCGTGAAAACCCTAAGGGGATATTATTCTGATTGCAATATTATTTCGATTGCAGGCCTTGTAACTTTGGTGGTCTTCCAGGTTGTAGGCGGTTGCAAACTTGAGGCGCGGTTGTGGGTATAATTAGCAACATCTTCTCCCGCCATTTCTCGACTGTTCTTTTCATTTTTTCTTTTAAATATTTTCTAAGTATGCTTTATATTAGTTTATAAAATTATTATTATATTACTTTTATAAATTTATTATTTTTATTATACATTTATAATTTATAAATTTTAATTATAATTTTTAATTTATAATAAGTCCTATTATATCACCTATGTATCCATTTTATAATAATATTATTAATTTATTAATAACATAAATTTTAATTATAATATATATATATATTATTATAATATAATTAGTATTATAAAGTTATAATATTATTATATAATAATTGTAAATTATAATTATACTAAATTTTTATGTACGGTCGTATCCAAACGTACCCACCCCCAAAAAGAAAAAATTGCCGTATCGGTGTACCGTACCCATACCCGTACCCATACCCGATTCGGCAACTTAGGTGATGAAAGGTTTGTTGAATGATGGCCCATCTTTCTGTCCTCCGAGTTTCCTCAGTGTTGCTATGCTTTGAAAACGCCTTCAAACCTTACTTATTTGTTAGCATCTCTACATTTGTTGACACTCAAATAAGACAAAACCTTTAAATTCCAATAGTTGCCTTTTGTCACTTTTGTGTTTTTAGGTTACTTTTTGGGTTTACATGGGTCTTTAGGCCTTTTTATTTTTTATTTTTCATTTTAAAAAAAGTGCTTTAAAAGAGAAATATTAATGTGAAAAGGGACACTTTCCTTGTTGGCATGCTCAAGGCTTTCCCAGGGCACTACTTGTGCACCCTAGGTATTGTTATAATATTTTATCATTGATGTCAAGGTGTTTGGTTGATTGAGCTACCAGTCTTCTTGAGCTACTTGCTTGTGTGTTGAGCTGCTTCATTTCTTGCTTGAGCTGCTTGTCTACTTGCTTGAGCTACTTAGCTGCTTGGTTGAGCTGGTTGCCTGTATGGTTGAGCTTCCTGCTTGTTTGCATCAGCTGTTTGCTTGGCTGCTTCAGCTATCAGCTAGTTTGCTTTGTCATCATCTATGTTCAATTTGGTTGATTCTTTTTTAGAGGCACGATTATTTTTGGAGGAGGCTAATGTTATGGCACAAATTCTTTATTGAGGGTGGCTTGAGTATTTAAAATCTGTAGAATACTTTCTTTATGCCGCATGTGATTTTAATTCTGAATTCTGTTTATTTTTGGAGGATATTTTTATGCTTTGGTGGAGACTAAAAATAAAAACGCAGGCATAGAAAAACTGTGAAATGGAAGTCGTGTGGTTTCAGGGTTCCTTTGTAATTTCTGACGATTTCATAAATGTTGGGGTGGCTTGTATCTGGGCAGTGTTTTTGTTATGAGCATCATTGGCTTAAAAAAGGCATTGTTTAATAAATATCGACTCAATGAAATTGAGACTTTAGAGAGCTACAGATAACGTGGTGTTCGCTGTAGTTGTTGGTCGATAAAAAAGACGTGTTCATTCATTGCAGACCATTCCTGGTGATTATGTGATGGCTTCTAGAAGTCTGGAAACATAAAAAATCTGGATGTGATTCTTTTCAGTCGGAAATTTTATGTCGCTCAGAAAGCTACAGGTGGATTGCTATTAATGGCCATCATTTTTATGAATCAGTTACTTTTTTTTTGGAGATATTTTTGTGTATGTGTTGAACTTGTGTGGAGAAAATTATCTAGCCGAGAAAAATCCTTTGATGTATATTTTTGGGAGTTGTTTCTTTTATTCCTGGCAGCTTCAATTTTTAGATGATTCTCCATTATAATGCGTTTTTGAACATAGCTGTCTCAGTGAAAAAGGATGAGTTTTGAGGCCTCATTATTGTTTTGCCTTCTATGGTCGATTCTTGATGTTGGTTGATTGTTGTGTTGGAGTGGGCTGGCTTTGGTGTAAAATGCGACTGCAAGAATCTTTGTGATCAGGTTTTCATTGTGCGATGCTTATGCTAGGAGTCGTTTTGAAAATGGCGATATAGCTTTAATAAATTTCTGACCATAACTCTGGCAAGTGTGGGTTCAATGGTTCTACACTCTTTCTCTGGAGTCTAAGCTATATACGATTTTAAAAAGGATATCTCTGAGTCCATTGTGTTTGGATAATAATTTCATGGAGTCAGTGATGTAAGTGATTTTCTGGAGGCACAATTTGATAAGAGGAGTTGGGTTGTGAAAAATGCCATTGAATTGATCCCTTTTAGAGCTCCATCGTTACCTTTTGCAAGTGGAGTTATTATCATTCTCTGAGCTTCAGTCAAGCTGGGTGTGAGCAGAGTTAACGTTTTGTTTTCTATGCTGAATGAAGATACATTCAATATTTGTGGCAAGTATTCTAAGCCTTTTATGTGAAGTCGACCCAAGGAATTAAAGTGTTGATTAGGCTGTGATTCTCCATGTTCTAGAGTGATTGCTAAGTAGTTGAGGTGAAGATCAGATTGAGTTTATGCTCTGTTTGAGGAAATTATGTGTTTGGAAGGGTGTATTTCAAGCTAAAATTTGAAGTCTCAGTGGTTGAAATCAATTTGCAGCAGTATGAAGATTGTGGTAATGTTCAGATTACAATAGTTTTCATCTAAAATGAATATGTGTGAGGAAGAATGCACTTTGTGTTGATCAGATTAAACATATGTGATTGAGAGTTTGATCAGAAGAATTTCAGAGTTTATGATTAAGTGAGCAGAGAGTTGTTACAAATTTCCAGGTGCAGTTAATTGTTCTACAATCAAATCAGAAGTTTGAAGTTGGTGCTTCAGCATTACTGGAGTTTGTGCTTCAGTTGCTCAGTGAGTTGGTGCTTCAGCAGTTTGGAGTTGGTGCTTCGAAGGAGAGTTGGTGCTCTCAGTGGGTTGCTGCTCACTTATGTAAACAGGGTTGGTGCCTTTTGAAGATAATAAAAGCAATATTTTGCCGCGGTTTTTTACTCGAAAGGGTTTTCCACGTAATCCTGGTGTTTATCTTGTTCATGGTGTTTTATGATGCTTTCAATGTTCTGATTTCTGATTTATATGGTTTATATGAGGTTTAAAGTTTTAAAAGTTTTGAAATACTGATTCACCCCTCCTCTCAGTATTTCTTGTGTGCTCTTCAGGTACAACTTTTGTATGCTATAAAGGGTACATAGGGTGACTAGGACATGCCCTTGGTGATCCCCCCCGATATTAGGCACTAAACATGTTAGGATATAATAAGATGACTCGTGGCAATTTGTAGGATTGCATGTGAAATTATAGGAACGTAACTTGTGTTTCTTTCAGTTTTTGGGTTGGAGTGATAGGTTTTAGAAACAACAATTATTTTTCTCGACTCTGGGGTGGTAGGGGATGATTGTTAAAATAATATAGATGATTAATATTTCAAAACTTAATTACAAAAAATAGTAAAAAATGTTGCAATTTATCATTTATGTAAACAATGAGTAAAAGAGGCTGAAATTTATTTGAAGTCGTATTACTACATGGAATTTCGCATTAGAGACAACATATCTTAATATGTCTTAACCCCCTATATTGAGTGAAAGTTATACCATTGACAAGACTTCATTGTTAGACTCTATAGGATCATTTTATGCACTATTCGATGTTTGAATGTTAGCCATGTTGTAAGCAATTTGAGCAAATTTTGGCACTATGTAGTTGATTTAAAAGGTGATAAAACTTGTTGTCATTCATCATGTAAAATAGAGTTCTTGAATCTAGAGTTATTCATCAAATGAATTGAAGTAGATACACCAATGCCGACCAAAATTTGAATGGGTCCTTTTATAATACTAATTAGGAGCTTTAGCATGTTTTCAAGTAAGGGATTCACTAGAGAATAAAAGTTGACAAAGAGGTCCACAACAAGTTGTAGTGCCAATGTATAAGTGTCAGAATCCAAGCATCTTCACTAAGATCATTATATTTACTTTCCAAATCATTTGATTATAACCATAGTAGCATTACTTGAAATTGAGATTGACTCTATAGACCAGAAGTATAAATGGAAATTCAATTACTTGAGATTTAATTTGGTGCAAACAAAAAGTTTTTAATTGCTTTTTAAATCTAAAATGGGAGTTTGGGGTAGCATCTTCAATGAGGTCAAGGGTTTTCATAGGGTCCAAGGATAGTGCTCGTAGCATATTCCATGTTGGGATGTGAGGCAATGCCAAGGGGTAGAGCACCAACCACCAAGCCCAAATTAAAGCCTTTGATGTCATAGGGACCTTCATGGAACATGCACATTTTATTGGTTTTTTAAAATTTTAAAATAGTTTGAAGCTTCCTCTTCTTCTCTTCCTCATTTGGTGATTGCAGTAGAGCATGGGCATTGAATTTTTAGGTTAGGGCCTTGGGAGGTCCCCCTTTTTAGATTTAGATTTAGTGTTTATTGTTTTACTAATGTTTTTGTTACAGGGTTTTTTTTTTGGACATCAATGGTTGACCTGCCATCCATTGGTAAACATTCACCTCAATATGTGTAAAACCAATGAACCAAATCAAAAGAAATCAATACAATAAGCACATTAGATATTACAATGTAAATGAATCCATATTGAAATTGCGAGTAACTTACAAGAAATTAACAATCTCCAAGGCAAGGTGTGAAACTTCAATACTATATTTTACATTCACATGTCTATCCCTTTTCAGCTATTTTTAGTAGGAAACAAACAATCTAAAATAGAAATTGAAGTGATTTCCCTTCAATTGTAGTAGGCATTCCCCAGTAAGGTGGGAGATCTTGTTTTGATATATAACTCAATCTAAGATTTCGATTTATGAAATTCTTATGATTTTCTAGTTTTTTCATTTTGTAATTTAAAAACTTTGGGCCTTTCAAAGTGGTTTTCAAGGGTCAAAAATTACCAATTAGAATTCCATACTTGTTCATCATATTGTATACATCCTAAGCTTTCTAATAATTCTTGAACAAGGTCATTTTGAGATATGGTCACAATGTTGTGTCTTTAAAAAGATGAACTAGTAGTTTTTAAATGTATTTTTTCTAAACATTGTCCTGAACTGCAACCTAAATCACTTACTGTCCTTGCGAAGCAATGTGCCTCTTTGCTTCTAGTTTTGGTAGCTACTGAATTTGGGAACTTAGTGTAGAAGTGATTCTCTTCCACTTGTGTGGGATAGTTCATCCAAAATTAATTTCACTGGTAATGAATATTTTTGATTAGGAGTATGAGCAAACCAATATGTTCCTATGATGTGTTTAGAAGAATCTCTAGTTTACCCAATGCCAAAATTCTTGGGCTTCTTTTTTGATTTTATGGTTTTCAAATTACTTGTGTTAATGAGATATAGCTTCGGTCAGATATAAATGATGATTGCTAAATATCATCATCATCATTTATATATGATCGAAATTAATCCTTATTATATTTCTGGAAAAATAAGTGAAATCGAATTTATAAGCATGCATAAATTCGATAAAATAAATGACGTTAAAATTCTGCATTTAAATATAAATCGGAACTCATATTATACTTGCCACATATAAGGTTATGTGTGTGTTAAAGATACTAACCGAATGTTAGTCGGTTGTGTGTGGAACCCGCACACTCAAAGGGACACGTCCCATGAGCGGACGTGTCTCCACTTGTGGAGACACGTCCTCTCATGAGACGTGTCTCTTAGAGGCGGGTCTCCAAACATACTTATGGTGGTTCCCTGTCTCTTAGAGGCGGGTCTCCAAACATACTTATGGTGGTTCCCTCATTGATATGCAAATATCGAAATTTATTAATGTTTTGCAATCAACGCATTTAGCATAAGAGAAGAAATTTGGAAATTAGTATTTGACTTAGAATTCTCACACAAAATTTCAGACCTTAGTAATTCCTTAGATTTCTTAGGATCCTATTTGATGAAGATTTGATTACATTTACATGGTATCAGAGCCAAGTTGTGTGAATCCAAATCAAATCTAGATATCAGATTGCTCTAGAAAATTCGTATTTTCTAAAATCGAATTCACATCACATTCTTCATAATGTCAAGTGTGATCAGATTTGAAGATCCTCTTGCAGGAGCAAACAACTTCACATCATGGAAATTTAGAATAATGATGATTCTTAAGGAGAAAAAATTAGACTCACTTGTGAGAGAAAACAAAAAGGAACCAGAGGCTGATCCTAAGAAAACTCAATGGATTGAAAACAATGAAAAGGCCATGAAAATCCTAGTAGATGCAGTTAGGGATCATATAGTGCCCATCCTAGCAAAACATGAAACTGCATATCACATGTTCAAATCTCTTGAGAGCACTTATGAAATCAACAATACAAGTAGGACTCTTGCATTAAAGAGGCAAATCAACAATATCCAAATAAACAAAGGAGAAACAATCAATGCATACTTCATGAGGATCATTGAACTAAGGGATCGATTATCCACAATTGGATATCAGGTTGATAGCAAAGAGTTAACTCTAATTGCACTAGGAGGTCTACCAAACTCATGGGAGGTCATTTGTTCAAGGAATAAGTGCGAGGTCTAAACTCCCCAAATTTGATAGGCTAAGAACAGACTGCCTTCAAGAGGAAACAAGACTCTCCACAAAAGAAAATAAACTAAAGAACATAGATGAAGACATTCATGTACTCAATACAACGTCTAACAAAAGGAATAAGAAAAACTCCTACAAGAAAGGATCTTTTAAAAGAAAGAGAAATTCCAATGGAAAGGGATCTTCTAAGAAGAAAGACATCTCTCAAGTTCAATGCTTTAGATGTGATCAATATGGCCACTATGCAATGAAGTGCCCTGACAGATCAAAGCAACAAGCATCTTTTGCCAAAGTAGGAAAGACAAATTCAGATCATGAATCTGAGAACTTTGTGTTCTATACAGCCCTATCTAGTCAAGTATCTAACAACACCCACAACTGGGTAATTGATAGTGGTTCCTCTCGACATATCACAAGATTCAGAGAACACTTAGACACTATGACTGAAAAGACTGATGAAGAAGTAACCATTGGGGATGATTCTGCACACCCTATAAAAGGGGTTGGAACTTGCTCCATCAAACTGAAATCTGGTCTGTCTCTTCAACTCACTGGAGTCTTATTTGTACTTGGAATAAAGAGGAATCTAATATCCATCTCTGCCCTTGAAGACAATGGATATAGAGTTACCTTTATGGATGGGAAAGTTCTAGTATGGCCTAAGAACTCAACTATCAAGAAAGCTCAAACCATAGGTTAAAGACAAGGGTACCTTTACAAACTATGCATTGAAGTTAAACAAGCCCTTACCCTTGACACCTTTGATTCAAATGAGATTTGGCATAGAAGATTAGGACACCTTCATTTTTGTGCCCTACCTTTTGTGAAAAAACTTGTAACAGGCTTACCTAAGTTGAAACCATCTCATGAAGGAACTTGTAAAGGTTGTGCCCTAGGAAAGAATACAAAGGGATCCTTTAACAACAGCTTGAGCAAAACCCTAAATGTGTGAGAACTGGTTCACTCTGACTTATGTGGACCCATGTCTGTACCCTCTAAAGCAGGATTTCTATACTATGTCATATTTATAGATGACTTCTCTAGGAAAAAACTTGGATCTATTTCCTTAAGTGTAAAGAGTCAATAGAAATCCTCAAAAGGTTCAAAGAGTTCAAAGCCGTTATTGAAAACTTCTCCGGGAAGAAAATAAAAACCTTAAGGACAGACAATGGGAAAGAATACACCTCTGAATTTTTTAAGGAATTCTGCATGAGTGCTGGAATTAAGAGGGAGTTCACAGTTGCCTACAACCCTCAACAAAATGGGGTTGCTGAAAGAAAAAATAGAACCATTGTAGAAGCTGCAAAAGCAATGTTGCTTGACCAAAACATTGAAACCTCTTTTTGGACAGAAGCCTCTAGGACTGCTGTCTACATCCAAAATAGATGCCCTCATTCTCATCTTGATAACAAAACTCCTGAAGAAGCCTTTACTGGCATACAACCTGCCATTAATCATTTTAGGATTTTTGGCCATCCTGTCTATATTCATGTGCCCAAAGAGAAGAGATTCAAACTAGAACCTTCCGGAAAGAAGGGGGTATTTGTGGGTTATAGTAAAACCTCCAAAGCCTACAGGATATTCGTACTCGGGCAAAAACAAATTGAATTGAGCAGAGATGTCATCTTTGAAGAAGACATTGCATTCAAGAGGGCAAGAAGTTCTAGTGAGATAGAAACCTATTCCCCTAGAGTACCTAAAATGAAACCTGCTCCTAAGATTCAGAGGGAGCATCCTGAGGAAATGCCACATGAACTTCCTTCTACTTTAAATGAGAATACAAATGACAACGGCAAAAAGAGGCCACTTTGGGCTAGAAAGATGATCAAAGAAGCCGAGGATCATGCAACACCCAAAGGAACGTTTATGGAAAGTAAAAGACCCAAACGGTTCTCTAGCTATGTTGCTCTAATGAACAACATCATAAACTCTGAACCTGTCAGTGTTACAGAAGCCTTCAGACATCAAGCATGGAAGGATGCAATGACGGAGGAATATCAATCCATTCTAAAGAATGATGTATGGGATATAGTGCCTAGACCGAAAGAGAAATCTGTTGTCTCTTCCAAATGGCTCTTCAAAATCAAGCATGCTGCTGATGGCAGTATAGAAAAACATAAAGCACGTTTTGTGGCAAGAGGTTTTTCTCAAAAGGAAGGCATTGATTATGAAGAAACATTTGCACCTGTTGCCCGTTACACATCGGTGAGAGCAGTGTTAGCCATTGCTGCAGCTAAAGGCTGGAAGATCCATCAAATGGATGTGAAAACTGCCTTCCTAAATGGAATCATTGAAGAGGAAGTCTATCTCGAACAGCTTGAAGGTTTTGTGATACATAAACCTAACTCACATGTGTGTAGACTGAAGAAAGCCCTCTATGGACTTAAACAGGCTCCCAGGGTCTGGTATGAAAGAATTGACAGCTATCTCTTGGGACTAGGATTTTCCAAGAATAATGTTGACTCCAATCTCTACTTCAAGGTAATCAAAGGTGATATGCTAATAATTATTTTATATGTTGATGACCTGCTGATAACAGGAGAAGATCACCTCATTGCTCAAGGAAAGAAGGATCTAATTTCTGAATTTGACATGAAAGACTTGGGCATTCTACACTACTTCCTAGGTTTGGAAGTATGGCAGAAATCAGAGGGCATTATACTAAACCAAGGGAAGTTTGATATTCTGAAGAGATTTGGAATGTTGGACTGTAGACCGATGTCTACACCTATGGAAACCAACCTTCACAAACTGAAAGAAGCAACAACAGAATCCAAGTGTGTAGATCCAACCCTTTATAGACAGATGATTGGATCCTTGATGTATCTGGTTAACACTAGACCTGATATTTGCTATGCAGTGAATGTTCTCAGCCAGTTTATGTGTGAGCCAAAGGAAATTCACCTAATGGCTGTGAAACATATTTTGAGATATCTTCAAGGCACTATTGGATATGGTCTTCTTTACAAGAATGACCAACTAGATCTACATGGGTACTCTGATTCAGATTGGGCTGGAAGTGTAACCGATCGGAAAAACACATCAGGATGTTGCTTCAATTTAGGATCGGCTATGATCTTCTGGATTTGCAGAAAACAGTCTTCAGTTGCACAGAGCTCAACAGAAGCTGAATACATTGCAGCCTCTATGGGAGCAAGAGAAGCAGTTTGGCTTCGTAAATTGCTTGTGGGACTCTTTGGTGAGCCCTTGAATCCTACAATTATTCATTGTGATAATCAGAGTTGCATCAAACTCTTTGTAAATCCTATCTTCCATGATAGATCTATGCACATTGAGATCCCCTATCATTATGTAAGAGATATGGTGGAAAGGAAAGTGATCCAGTTGGAGTATGTTAGTACAAATGATCAAACTGCAGACATTCTCACGAAGCCTCTCTCCCGAATCAAGGTAGAGCACTTCAGGAAGAAACTTGGTATGGTTGAAATGTAATTTGATATTTATGTTTGAAATACAAATTGTTTATAAATTGTACTAATATATAAAGATGTTTAATGTGTAAACTCTTTTGTCATGTGTGTGACTCCATGACCTTATGGGCCTACTCCCCCTATGTACATTATTGAAAGGTGACGATCTTTCTAATAATGAACACTTGTATTTGACATTGTAAAGTGATGACTCTACAATGATGAGTTAAACTATCATGATAGATATCGCAATTTCTGAGATGAGCTGTGATGCTGTAACACTGTTTTTTATATTTGTTGACAATTATCTTATAGTTATTTTCAAGAGGAAAGGAATAGAGTATAAAGCTTCTGGAAAAAGTTGTGTGCATTTAAGTTTTCATCACACATTTTTTTCCAGAAGTTTTCTACTCTATCTCATGGACTATGAAAACCTCATGTTCATCAGGAAAGGAATGAAATCATGTTGACAAAAACTCATAAAGATAAGATTTCATTTTCCTAATTTTTTCTTAAAATTTCTTAATTTTTGTAATTTGCAACTTTCAGACCTTTTGGAGTGGTTTTCAGGGTTGAATTATGACTATATACGTCCCAGGATTTCTGACTATTTTCAAGAGGACCTTTTTGAATGATAGTTGCAGAGTCTTGGCTTTGACAAAGTGAAGTACTAGTTCTTACATTTTAATATTCAGTGAAAACATTTTTTTGAACTGCCACATGGATCATTAAATCCCCCATTTAAATTTCCTGTTGTTGAATATTAATAATATACTAAAAGGAAATAATGTTTAAGTATTATTTATTTTAATCCTTTTAGTATGGAAAATATTTTTCCTTTTGAATCCAGGTTTCTGATTAAATCTTTGGGAGGGTATATTTTTTTATTGCACTAACCTCTCAAAAGAATTCATGATTAGTAAAATCTCCTTTCATTGAAGAGTTCAACAGCAGATTATTATAACTTTAAACGTCCATAAAAAACTTTTTTTTTAAGATCATCTCTTCTAAGCTTTGTTAAAATTTTGGTATCATTTAAAATTTTAAAGCAGTCAATTAATATTATCTATCAAGGGGTTTAATTATTAATTTACAAAAACTATTCATTTGTAATACTGGCTGGGATTTATCATAATATGTACTTTATAGGATGCAATAAAATGCTATATTGAAACTTGCGTTATATATTTAATAAAGTCAAATTTCTTTTTAATTTCGCCTCTTTTTATGATGGACATCATCTTAATGATTCTCAAACTATAATCAAGAGTGGCAGCGATGATAACGACAACTAATTTTATTATCCTTTAGGTCAACATGGTTTGTAGGACTTATCAAGTGCATTTAGCTGTTAAGAAGATTTTTACTATCAAAACATGTTTACTTGTTCAGAAGATTGTTAATATCAAATTGTGTTTTTGTTTAAAAAGATTGATTCCAAGGGAGTGCAGTTTGAGGATAAAGTCTGTGAACTTTATTTTAGAACAGTAAGATTGTGTCTTGCAAATATTTTTGTAGCTCTAATCTCATTATATAGGTGTAATAGCTCTAATCTCATTATATAGGTGTGTTTCATCATCTATTTCATTGAAGTTAGAAATATTACAGATTCTTCGTTTCCAAGGCCTCTTAAGGGCAGTCCATTTATTGATTTCACCAAATAATTAGTGCGTGTTCTTAGTTTTCTGACCATGTTTCTCTTTTTTAGGCCTTTTATCTTATGTAGGTAGGTAGGGTGCTCTAGCTTAGGGTTTGATGATATTAGTACAGTTTGACAATTTCAAATCTTTGTGTGTGTCCTAATGTTTCCATAATTCATCAAGTCTTTTTGCCGACCTTGTTTTAGTCATAAATGGTTAAACAAGATTCTTAGGAAATTATGAAGAGTGTATAAAGCCCTAGCGATGTCAACTTATATTTCTATAAAATTTAATGTTTAAGCTTTGGAGGCATCGCTCTGTATAGGTAGGATGTGTTCAATTTTAAAGTTAGTGATGATAAACTACTTTTTCTTTGCTCAAATATGTCCCAAGTTTCTTGAAATATGATACTTTCTCACACTGCACAACCATAGAGAATGATTGGTGTCACTAGGCTATAGACTAATGCTCTTGCTTTTTTAAATTCCCAATTCTAGAGTTCAACATCTTTGGAGTTGTTTTCTCAGCCGAAATAAAATTTCCAATTTTCAGTAGTAATATTGTAGCTTGTTTTTTAATTAAATAAAGGTCTAGCTATATATATAGATTCTTTATATAATTTTTTTAATAGCACTTTTGAATGTTTAATTAGAATATTTTTTCTTTCTTATAAAGTTCAATTAATGAAAATGCATATGGGAAGAAAAAAAGATTTTTATTTGGTTCTACCTGAGATTTGAGTTTGCCTTTTTTCATAAAATTGATGTGAAGGGAACTACCCAAGGTAAGGAAGAAAACAGTGGCACAACATATTTGTTTTACAATATAATTTTGGCTCTGCTTTTTAGGTAGAATAATGGCACCACTTTTCAAGGAAATGTAGTGGTGCCACTTTTCCATTATTTCAAGGTAAATTAATGGATTGACTAGTATAAAGAAAACAGTGGCTGAAATATATATTGTAATTTTTTCTTGACAACCCAAAAGTTATTCTTAATTTCTTCCCATGGGTCAGAAGGAAATAATTTTTCTTCTTATAAAAGTCAATTAATGAATTTTTTTATGAAAATAAAAACATTTTTATGTGATCCAACCTTAGATACTAGTTAGCTTTTCTTAATAAAATTTATTCCATTCCTGGATATGAAAAGGCAACTACGAAAGGTAAGGAAGAAAAAAGTGGTGCAACATTTTCTTTGTTTTACAATACAATTATGGCTCTGCTCTTTTGATCTGTAAACTGAGAAGATGTTCCCCATCAGTTAATCAACAAAGGGTATCTAACCTTGTAGCATTTACAACACACCTCAAAAGTGTTTCTCAGAATGTAAATTCAATCACCAACACAATTCAAACATCACTCGCAGTATGAAAATCATAATAAAAATGAACCAATACTGGAAACATAAGGAGAGCACATGACAATGGCTGAAACATAAGAGGTTACAATTGGCTATTGTTATGGGCTGTTTTCTAAAGAATTTAAAAAAAAATAGACTTTACAATTGGCAAAATTTGAATTTTTTTTTGTAACATTACATATGATTATCAAGATCTTCAAAAGGTACACGTATTATAAAAAATTGCTACAGCTTTTCTAAGAAATAGCTTATAAAATACATTATTGATGCTTAGATTTTTGTATGCCACTGTTCCATGCTATTTTTTTGGTCCAAATGAGGAGTATTCGTGATATGCATATTGAAATAATCAGTCATGAAGCATATGTTTTTCCGTATTTATTTTGGCCATTACAGAATGAAGTTAGAAAGACATTCAAGTAGTTAAGGATGAAATATTCTGGAAACTAAATCTTGTACATGTTTCCTTGGAGCAGGTCATTTGCTGATAATATGCTCAAATTATTTACTGAAGAAAAGGTGTTAGAAACCTTAATCTAAAGTTAAGCTTACAATTTCCTGAAGCACTTGCATTGGTTACCTTCTTTCTATGGCCATTAGAAATTGCCTGCACATGTTGATGAGTCAATGTACAGTGTTAACCAAAAAAGTGCCTACAATTTTCTAGATGCATTGCTGTCATTGGAAGCAAGTGGTGATCGATATCTAGTTTCAGAACTGTCATCGACATTATATGATTAAATCTGCTCAGAAATTGTAGGTATGTCTGGTTTGATTGAGGGGCTTCCAGATGCAGTGGCTCTTCAGTGTCTAGCTCGTGTGCCATTCATATTGCATCCTCAACTCCATCTGGTTTGCCGTGCTTGGCGTTCTGCATTAAGTAGCCCCGAGCTTTTCAAGGTGCGTGAAGAAATAGGAGCCACAGAAGAGTTTCTCTGCGTGAGTGCGTTTGAGCCAGAAAATATATGGCAAGTTTATGATCCTGTCCGTGAAATGTGGATGACTATTCCTCCACTGCCATCCGAAATCAAGCACTTGACAAACTTTGGGGCTGTGTCTGTTGCTGGGAAGCTGTTTGTTCTGGGTGGAGGTAGTGATGATGTTAATCCAGTGACAGGTGACCATGGAGGTATTTTTGCAACTGATGAGGTGTGGGCATATGAACCTGTGTGTAGAAAGTGGATCAGACGAGCTCCAATGTTAGTTGCTCGAGCAATGTTTGCTTGTTGTGTACTTGATAGGCGTATTATTGTTGCTGGTGGATTTACTAATTTAAGAAAATCTATTCCCAACGCTGAGATATATGATCCTGACAAAGACATTTGGGAACCCATAGCTGAACTACAATATACTCATAATTCCGCATGCTCTGGTTTTGTATTTGAAGGAAAACTACATGTATTGCATAAGGGCTTGTCAAAGGTACAGATATTTGAGGGCTCTGAGCAGGGATGGACAGTGAACGATTACGGTTGGCTGCCAGGGCCAATGGCAATTGTGAAAGGAGAGCTTTATGTAGTCAGTAATGGTTTGATTATTCGACAACATAAGAATCCAGAGTCGAGAAAATATATTGCTACTGCACCTTCTTGTACGGGTAGGATAGGGTTCGCAATGATAGGAATGGGACATGATCTTTATGTAATTGGTGGAGTCATTGGTCCTGGTCGATCAAATCATGAAATAGAGTCACTTTCTGATGTTGATGTTTTACGCATAAAAAATGAGCGACATGTGTGGCATCAAGCAACACGTATGAACCGATGTCATGGCACTGTAGTTGGATGTACTATACTGAGAATCTAGTTTGGGAAGGAGCTGAAAACTGTTGAGCGCCTTCAAGATCTTATGTCGACTGTAATATCGGATTTGTGAGTGTGACTTTCAAGATGTTTCAGCTAGTGATTCAGTTTATGAAGCACGAGATGTAATCTTGCCATTCATATAGTGCTTGCAAAATGTAGGTCAATGGGATTCGTATTTGAAATTTCAATGAAGTCTATACAAATACGAAAGATATGCGACTGTTGAAGTTTCAGCTTTGTTATCTTTGAATGTTTATACTTGGGTATTCAAGAGGGGAGAACATTTAGGTTTGCTTTCTTCTAAAGGTTAAAGACTCACCTTATGTCTTCTAGTGTGGTGTTTGTGTTGTCAGCACGTTAAATCACAATGAAAACTATTCAGATCTTGAAGACACTTATAACTTGAATTTCCTAATCACCTTATTCATGACTTAATCTTTTAGTTCTTTTGTCTAACACGAGATACTGTACAATCTTGAAATGCCATGATTACAAAATCCAACATTTGCCAAGAATGTTTGTTCTTCATCAACTCTCTCAACTTTGGGGAGTGCATGTGGAGTACTTAGGTTAACACTTATAATTTGGAGACCATGAAAGTTGAAGCTTTCGAGGAAACATACTGTAGTTTTGGGGTGCATGATTTGTATCAATCTGTACTGATGTGAAATTCGGAATGGCACTATGGAGTGTTCTTGTCATACACTTTTGAAGAAAGATGTTGCCTTTACTACAGCAAGTTCCCTGCCAATCTTAGCCAATGCTAAGTTTATTATAGGTTGTATGATTTTTTTATGCATATGTCAGCTGATCATCCTATATAAAGCTAGATTGGTTGATTGGTTAAACTTCCAAGGGTCTTTGTGGTGATTGCGTTTGCAGCATTCCTAGCACCAATTTATGTAGGGTTTTCTCTTAACACTGGATTTGGCTGCTAATTTTGGTGGCCTGAGTAAGACCTTAGAAGCATGATTCCTGATTCCCATTTTGGGTGTAGCCTATTGTAATTGCTTCCATGAATCAAGCAGAAAAGGAGTTCAATGTTTGAGGTTTTATGTAATAGTTGAAATGCGCCGAGGATTCAAGGATGATTTCATGATATATCAGGCATGAAAATTCACTGTTTCAGGCCATGTGTTGTAAGAATTCCCAAGCTTATGCAAAATTAGAATGGAAAAGATCAATTTTGTGGGGTACAGTGATGGGGAGACTATTTGCAAGTTGCTGCAATATTCTATTGTGTCTCCTATTATTTTGGGGATTTTGGGTCCTAAATAGTGTCTTTCTTCACATTCCTGGTAAAGTAAGAGGGAGAAAAAAGAGAAAACCATAAGATAGGAAGAAATGTGTAAAACTATTTTCTTAATATGTTTCTAGATACTCTATTTTGTATTGGGTCTCCAAATTCAATGGATCCTTGAGATTGGAACGGCTCCTTGGTTTTATTTATCTAAATATAACCAGTTGTGCAAACTTCATTTTTATATAAAGAAATATATGACAGTCAATGCTAATAAATTTATATAATACGTTTATTTGTTAAGCTCACATTTCAACTTTTCTTTTTATGCTGAATAAAATCTTGACCAACTTCTATATTAATCATTTACATTCAATCTCTCCAAAACATTTCACTTCACTAGCCATTAAAGTGTTTCGTTAAATTATGGTCTTGTCATTATGTCTATCGTCTATCTTGTGATCCAGTTTGTCCCCAAGGTGTCTGGAAATTATAAGAGAGGCATTGGTAAAGAAAAGTTCTCATTTAACAGTTGAATCCATGTGTTTAAGAAATAATCTAAAGAATCAAAATCACATCTGTCAAACAATGACCGGCAAGCTAAACTGCGTAAAAGGTGACTTAAGTGTCCTTTGAAATTGAAAGGCAAAAGCCTCACATGGCTGTGTTACGTGCACAGTACTGGCTTCTCCAAAGAAAAGTTTTCATATAACAGTTGAATCCATGTGTTTAAGAAATGATCTAAAGTGTGTTTAATATCTAAAGAATCAAAATCACATCTGTCAAACAATGACCAGCAAGCTAAACTGAGTAAAAGGTGACTTAAGTGGGCTTTGAAATTGAAAGGCAAAAGCCTCACATAACTGTGTTATGTGCACAGTACTGGCTTCTCCAGTGGGTGGATTTTTTGCATTGAAAGTTAACAGTGCTTTTATTTCTTAATTTTTAGAGGAAAATTTATAATAACATCATGACATGTTGGTGTATGCCATTCTCTAGGAGGTGTACTTTGATATGCACTTGCTAAAACATTTATAATTCTTCAAATAAAAACCTTATATCTTTAATCTTTTTTGTCTTCATTGGTTGTGGTAGATGCACTTGATCTATGTCAGAATAACACATCGAATCACATAGTGACTTAACCTGCAATGTAAGTCTTGGCTTTCATAGTTTAGTTTAACTTACAAGCCAACTACAATGCAAGTTATATCAAATTTTATAACCAAATTCAATCATTATAAGAAAGCTTTTCCATCATGGCTACATTGTTATTGATTGGATGTTGGAGGGGCATGAGCTATTCGAGTGCTAATGACCGTTACTTCTAACAATTCCAACTTCGTATTGTAGATTGTTGTTGCTAGGTACTAACAAGCGATTTCCAATGTCTACAAATGTTGTCAAATTAAGATTTGATAATTCCAACTTCATTGTTTGTGTTGCTAATGTTATGTTTTGATTTAGAGCGAATAACTAATTGTTTTATGTTTTGCACTTCGCTTCTAGGATATTGCTTACAGGATAAGGAATCATATCCATTTATTGGTTTTCCTATGCCTATTTGAATCTTTTTAGGATTTGATTTGGCTTTCACTTTTAGAGAAACCCTTAAAGTTCATTCAGATAGTGTTTTCCGATAAACTAGAAATTGAAACCTTTAACTAGATATAGTCAAGTAGTTGTGCTAGACATTCTATAAATCTCTCTTTTGTTGTTGGACCAACTTTCATTTAGTCAAACATTATGTTAACTTTGTAGTTTGCATACATTTTCTCTATTTGGATTAGAAAGGCAAATAGAATCTCCAAAGATTTTTTCAAGTCCGAGACAAAAACGAGTGTATTCTATTCTTGCTCTTAATGAATGTTTGTTTGGGCTTTCCTCCACATTCTTTTCAACATAATATGTACATTGTGTCAAGTTTGGTAGTGTATTTGAACTAGACATTTAGTTGCCAATGAATATAATTATACCTAACCCATGTTAAATTATTGCCTTTGAAGTTGAGTAATTGTGTTGGAATGTTACTATTAGGATGTGTGAAAATTGGAATATGCTTCTCTCTCTCACTAGATGGTCCACTTTCATTTAGTTAAAAATTACGTTAAAGAAGAATTGATGAAAGTATTGTATTTGTCTTACATTTTATCCATTTATATTAGAAAGAAATAGAGGATCTCCAATAAGAATTTCTCAAATATAGGCTTATTTTGGTATGTTATATTCTTGCTCTTAAGTAATGTTTGTTTGAGCTTTATTGTTAGAGTAATCATTCATTAACTAATAATTAATTAATCTTTAATTGATTATTAGTTTAATTTCACTTCATGCACTTAAGTTAAAACTTAGGAGTACCTTTTTTTTTTTTTTGGTTTGAGCTATTATTAGATCATTTTGTCTCATCACATGCGATGTTGACACTTGTCATGATCTTATCCCTTTTTCATTTAGGGTTTGCTCTTATAAGCATTCTCCTTAATCGTAACTCTAAGCAAATAATCTCTGGAGGTTTATTCTATAACTTCTTTCTTGTTGAGGAAATACCAAATCTTTGTTTACAACTCTTGTGTGTGGAAGGTGTTCTTGTTTGCTGTTTGATCTTGCGTCTTGTGTGTTTTTCAAAATCTAACATTTACACCATATTGATCCCAACATAACATGTACATTATCCAAGTTTCGTAGTTTATATGCAACAAATATTTGTACATCAATGAATATAGGTTGTTGCTTGCCTAGAATTATGTAATCACCACTTAAGTTCACCTCTAAGTTTATAGTGTAGGGTTTAAAAGTAAAGTCGATTTAGGTTTCAAATAGTGGATCACATATTTACATTTTGTAATATCAATTATGATAGTGATGACATAGAACTTCCTTTAGACCAAATTTACAAATGAAGGAAGAAATAAGTCTTTTGATAGTATTATAAATTTCACTTTCTAAAATCATCTCTCATTTTAGCCTCTTAAGGAAATTATTTAAATAGTGGATCACATATTTACATTTTGTAATATCAATTACAATAGTGATGACTTGGAACTTCCTTTGGACCAAATTTACAAATGGAGGAAGAAGTCTTTGAGATGGTTATTGGAATTTTTATTTAATGCATAGGTTCTCTAAGGAAATTAAAAATAATTTTCTTGTTAAGCAATGCTTTTCAATTTCACCTATTCTTTTTAAGGGATTTACATTGATTGACTCACAAACTTTAAGAAAAAATTCTATATATTTGATGTAGAGTAGGGAGGAGTTTGTCTATTTCAATCACAATTCAACCTACTTTGAACAATCCTTCAATCTTGAGAAACCCTAACTTGATCTCTATCTCACAATTCCCTCAAATTGCCTTGTAGCATTCCAAACCATGTAAATTGAGCATATCTTTCATAATAATTTTCAAACCCACAAAAGGATTGACATTTTAGATACCCTTTATGGCATTCTTTGACATATCCAATTTGTGCATACACTTGTTTTAGATCTTCACCTTCTAAATTAGTCTGCTACGTTGAAAAGAGGCTTAATTAGCCCTGTTTTTCAAAGCATCTATCAACCAAACACCCTCTCAACCACAAAACTCTATTCCTTGACCTCAACCAGGTCACAAATAGCTAGACACAATAACTTTTACCAACTGAAACACTTTCTAGTTCACCAAACCCCAAAACCCTTATTTAGGCCTCTTTAGGCTAGTTACAAGAGGGTTTATTGAAACTTTGTACTCCAGGCCTTAAACCACTTTGCAACCACCTCAAACACACCATTCTAGGTTTGCACATGCTTCCTAAATCAACTCCCACACTTTATCAATGCATTTTAATCAAACTCCAACTCTTAGCCATCATTCTTTGCTTGAAATATGAATGAAATCCACTAGGGCATCATCCCAACTTCAATAAATAGCCTTCCCTACCCCTGCAAACACATGAACATAAAATCCTACGCCTAAATATGCCATTCCACCAAGTTAGAACATGTTTCACCAGGTGGAATGGCCTAATATACCATTTTACTCAACCAAACCCTCAAATTTAGGGTTGCCTAACTGTTCTCAGAAAAATTCTTACAAAATCCTTCAAATTTGATGAAAACAACCCAAATCAAAACCAAAATGTAGTTAACTCACAACTCTACCAAATTCGATGCTCTTTAGACCAATATTCCTTAGTATGGAACCGTACATAAGTTTGTAGTAGCAGATTTACTAGTAATTTGCAGAGAAAATAGTGATTTGTTATTGCTTCAACTTCAAAAACAAAAATCCAACCCTCAACCAACATTCACAATGCCTTTTTAAACACATCTCAACTTCCCCCAACTGAAAACAACCGACTCTTAACATCCCTTACACTTTATGACCCTTCAACTTCCCATTTTGCATTTTTACAATTTTGCACTATGACAATTTTCCAAGATTTTACAATATTAGCAAGATTGACCCCAAATGACTCTAATTTCATATCAAATGGTCTATTATGACCTTATTACATGCCATTTTGACTCAACACACCAAAACTTAACTTAAGACCATATTTACATAAGTTGACATGGTGCCCCTGCACCATACACCTTACACTTGGACAGAAAAAGAACTCAAGTCCATCGAGGACTATATTGCAGTAAATCATGTTTGGTCACTTCATCTCTTTGATCTCCCAATGTCCTTCCATATGGTAACCCTTTCCATTGAACCAGGTATTGAAGATTAATATCATGCTTTGCACTATTGAACTTTTTGCCACCTAGACATTGCTCCAACTTGAACAACCCGCTTGATGGATGTTGTCTGATCTTCTCTTCCTTTGGAACTGATGTTAAACCTACTTGAACACTTGCAAACATATCTCTACCATCCTTGTCTTGAACTGTCCTCTTCTTTACTCTTGTTGCACACTTGAACTTACCCACATGTCCTTGCCATTCTCCTTGAATCACTTCACCTCTTCCTTTCATCTCTTCCCTTAGATTCTCTACGCCTAGAACCTCTGTTTTATCAAGTTTACAAACCTCTATATTGACAAAATTTGACTGCCCACTAGCCTCTTTTGAAATCAAAGAACAAAACACTTTCTATCACAACCTCAATATGCTTCTCAACCCACTCTTCAATCTCCATAATTAATTCATCCTTGACCTTCTCATTATCAAATTTTGTCCCTAACTCCATATCATTTCCTTCCAAGTTCATTTCACTCTTCAAGTCTACTATTTTGATACCTTCAAGTGTAGGAGTGGCTGCAAACTCCTTAAGCTCCTCTTCCTTTATTTTTACTAACTCTTTCTTACATAACATTATCACCTTGGCTGCCTTACCTTGTCCTTTATCATCCTCTACCAATGGAGTTAAAGTAAAAGAGATGTCATCCTTCTCAATCTCATAAGTATTGTTCCTACCATCATATGTTGCATGTCTATCAAATTGCCATGGTCTCCCTAGTAGCAAGTGGCACACATCCATAGACTACACATCACAAAGAATTTTGTCCTTATATCCACCTATACTAAATTCAACCCAAGCTTGCTTATTCACCAAAATAGATTGAATTTAATTCAACCAAGAAACTTTATAAGGTGTTTCATTAGGTATCTTTTCCAACTTAAGTTTATCAATCAACTTTACATACCTTTCCATTGCATTTGCAAGTTGTCCTGAATAGTGTTCTCCTTTGTTGTGGCTCCTTCTCCTTGGATGCTTTGAGGAGTGTTCTTCTAACCATCAGAGATTCTCCAACTTTTGGAGTAGCAAACTGATTAGGAGAGTTAACACTCTCACAATCTTCCACTTGCACCAACTGAACACTCTTATCACCACCAGTTGAAGTAGAAGCTTGTTTATCTAGACACTTCCATGCTTAAAGGCCAAATTGATTGCAATGATAACATCTTCTTGAAAATGTGCTTGAACCCCTACCTTGTCCACCAAATCTTCCTCTAAAGCCTCTAAATCCACCTCTTTGATCAACAACTTGGTCTTTGCTTTTACTTGCATCCTCTTTGTCCTCATAGGACTGCCTTGAACCTCTTCCTTTGCTAGTGCTGCCTTTGCCTCTTCCTTGTCTTTCTTGCCTTATTTTTAACTTCTCTTTTGCCCTAGCAGGCAACTGAAAACATTCTTCAACTATCCTAGGAGTAGCAAGACTCAATTCATCTTGAATTTGAAATCTCAATCCATTCATATACCTTGCTATCTTCTCATTTTCATCTTCAACATGAACAACTCTAATGCTCAGCTTGTGAAATTCTTCAGTGTAGGTCATGACATCCTTTTCCTTCTGCTTTAAGTTTTGTAACTTCTTAAATGTCTGAATTTCATGATCACTTGGCAAGAATTGGCTCTTGATCTTTGACACCATCCTATCCCATGAACTTATTTTTTCTTTTCCCTTTTTCACTCTCTCCTCCTATACACATAGTTCCACCATGTTAGAGCAGGGCCTTTCAACTTAGTCTTAGAAAACTTTACCTTTTGTTCTTCTACAACCTCCTTGTACTCAAAGTAAATTGTCTAGTGCATCTATCCAATCCAACACTTCTTCTGCATCCATCTTTCCATTATACATTGACAAATATAGTTTCACTTCAGAAGCATCTCCCTTAATAGCTTTCAACATCTTCACCATCCTTCTCTCTTTAGGGTCCAATTCCCCTTCATCATCTTGGACTCTTCCTCGAGGGTTTTCATTCTCACCCCCTTCCTCTTCCTCTCGGTCACTTTCCTCTTCAGTGGCCTTTCCTCTCCTTTGCTTTGTCTCTAGTGCTGCAAATCTAGCTAAAAGTGCTTCTTGTGACTCCTTTAACAACTTTATTTCTCTAGCAATAACTGCACTACCTTTAGGAGGCATCTTGATACTTCAAACTACAACTTTTCACTTCTTCAAACTGCAACCTTTCTCCTTCAGAAGATCAAAACCTATGCTCTGATACTACTTGATGTAGAGAAGGGAGGAGTTTGTCTATTTCAATCACAAATCAACCTACTTTAAACAATCCTTCAATCTTGAGTAACCCTAACTTGATCTCTATCTCACAATTCCCTCAAACTGCCTTGTAGCATTCTAAACAGTGTAAATTGAGCATATCTTTCAGAATACTTTTCGAACCCACAAAAGGATTGGCATTCTAGGTACCCTTTATGGCATTCTTTGACATATCCAATTTTTCATACACTTGTTTCAGACCTTCACCTTCTAAATTAGTTTGCTACGCTAAAAAGAGGTTCAATTAGCCCTATTTTATAAAGCATCTACCAACTAAACACCATCTCAGCCACAAAACTCTATTCCCTGACCTTTACCAGGGCACAAATAGCCATAAGCATTGACTTTTACCAACTAAAACACTTTCTAGTTCACCGAACCCCAAAACCCTTATTTAGGCCTCTTTAGGCTAGTTACAAGAGGGTTTATTGAAAATCTATACTCTCGGCCTCAATCCATTTTGAAAACACCTCAAACACACCATTCTAGGTCTGCACATGCTTCCTATACCAACTCACACTTTATCAATGCATTTTAATCAAAATCCAACTCTTAGCCATCATTCTTTGCTTGAAATATGAATGAAATCCACTAGGGCATCACCCCATATTCAATAAACTGCCTTCCTTGGCCCCACAAACACATGAACATAAAATAATATGCCTAAATATGCCATTCCACCAAGTTAGAAAATGTTTCATTGGGTGGAATGGCCTACAATGCCATTTTACTCAACCAAACCCTCAAATTCAGGGTTCCCTACCCATTCTCAAAAAAATGCTTACAAAATCCTTCAAATTTGATGAAAACAACCCAAATCAAAACTAAAATGTAGTCAACTCATAACTTTACCAAATTCAATGCTCTTTAGACCAATATTCCTCAGTAAGAAACCGTATAGAGGTTTGTAGCAGTAGATTTACCAGTAATTTGCAGAGAAAATAGTGATTTGTTATTGCTTCAACTTCAAAAACAAATATTCAACCCTCAACCAACGTTCACAATGTATTTTTTAACACATCTCAACTTCCCCCAACCAAAAACAACCGACTCTTAACATCCCTTACACTTTGTGACCCTTCAACTTCCCATTTTGTATTTTTGCAGTTTTGCACCATGACAACTTTTCCAAGATTTTACAATATTAGAAAGATTGACCCCAAATGACTCTAATTACATATCAAATGGTCTGTTATGACCTTATTACATGAAATTTTGACTCCACACCAAAACTTAACCTAAGACCATATTTACATAAGTTGACATGGTGCCCTTGCACCAATATTTCATGAAAGTTGTTTCTTTAGCAAGTTGTGCTCCAATTTATTTCTATTGACAATGCAATTATCTAGATCTACTCAAAATACATTATAAAACCATGTGATTCCTTTGGTCAATCATGTAGTCTTAAGGAGTTGCTTGGGAATCATTGAAAAACTAGGATCACAACCTTACAACATTGTTGATGTCTTCTTAATGCTTCATATATCCTTTAGGGATTAGGAGGAGATTATGAAAGTATATTCATAATAACTAGAATGATTTGGTCCTTTTAGCATAAGTCATGTTTGAAGGCTATCCATGAATGGTTGTAATTGAAGAGATGATGATTTTAACTCTACTTTCAAGATGGTCCATTCAAAATGAGATTCCTTTAAGGTTTTGATGGGAAATGAAGGCTTGGTCGAGTTTTTTCTTCTCATCTTTAGACACTCTCTTTTACTTTGGTGTTTTGCCCCCTTTACACCAACATTGATTCCTATATTTGATGTGTGCCTTTAGATTGAAGAACTTCCTATATTTTTATAGCATCAAATGATATATTCATTTTGAAGGTATTTTGTTAGACATATTGATGATTTTGTAATATTACAATAATATCTTTCTACTCATAAGATCTTTGATCATTATAGTGCCAATAATGAGGAAACACTCATTTGGATTATTCGTCCATCGATGTTTTGATAAGATAAACTGTAAACCTGAGCCCCAACCCTTTTACAAAGCAATCTTGTAGGTTGGGAAGAACTAAAACCAAAGCCCCAAACCTCTTACAAATCAATTTTGTAGGTTGAGAAGAACTAAAACCAAAACATGATACGACATAAAACATGAATAATGACAAAGCCAATACAAGCTAACACATAGATAACCAACAAACAATGAGGTTGCCAAGACCAAACATAACATGATGAAACAACACCAAACCCAAAACTACCAAATCTTACACCCTTGACCCTATTGTGGGATTGCGATATATGTTTCAGAAGACCTTTCTCATGTCTTTGGACAATAGTCCAAGAAAATTCATTATGCAAATTCTCAAATTAGGGAGACAGAGGAGGGGTTCTCTTTGAACCTCAATTAGGGACAACACATGAGAAGAGTGCTTGGTTGGAGAAGATGGTTGTCTAGTGGAAGTTGCAACACCAACTAGAGGAGACATGCCAACATCAACCCTTTAAAGAGGATCAACAAGCATTAGAACAAGATCAATAGGTAACATGAGACACCACCAATGTATTTCCTAATAAGATCCCTGCACAATCGCTACTAAGGTGTGTGGAACTAGATGCAACATGTAAAACACCACCAAGAACCATGACATTAGATGATACGAAGACAAGCCTCGACACCAATCTTGAAGCAAGGATGTTAAAAAAAGAACCAATAGTGTCCCTAGGTGGATCTAGTACCACTAGAGCATAGCGACGAGAAATCTCATAATCATTTAAAAATAGAACAATGAGTAGAATCCGATGGGAGATGATTGAGGTAATACACTTGAAACAAAGAAAATTCTAAGGTCCTAGGTCTAATGTGTAAGCCTAGGATTCAAATGTTTGTTTTGTGTTATATTTTTCTTATGATTCATTAAGATGGAGATCAACAAGGTGAGTAGATTGACTTTCAATCATGAAGTTGATTCAATCAGATTCAAATCTCAATCCTATTGAGTCTTATAATGAATTGGAATTGATTTACTATGATTAACCTAATTAGACTATATGACCTAATATGGAAATGCAATAATATGAAAATCAACTAACTGAAACAGTAACCTGCAGGCAGACTTGTGAAATGCAAAGGACTGTGTACCTGTCCTAAAAAGTTGGTTTTGATCACTGTAGGAGGAAAAAGTTGACCTAGGGTGTATGGGTCCTTGTATGCCTCTTTTTCTCCATTTTTGAGGTTCTCTGATGACAAATAGGAACTTCTGATTCCCAGTTGCAAAGTTGTTGGAACACAGTCGAATAATTTTATAGGCGAGTTTTCATGAATTGAAAAGATGTAGGGATTCAATTTCAATAATGAAAATTTCATCTTCAAGCTCCCTTCAATCCTCTTCAAACCTAAAATTCGTACATTCAAAAAGAGAGGAAATGTTGCTCCATTTAGGGGCTTGCCTTAGTCAAACCTCATTTTAGTTTTTCAACTTCCACAATGACAATGCCAATGATACAAATGGATAAAAGATAGGAAGGAATGATGAATCAACAAATTGCTACAACTCACCACCCTTCAATGGCTTCCTTGAAGGACTAAAGTCATACACATCACTTCAAGGTCTTGGATCTTTCTTTCTTGAATTTCTTGGAGACTTACAACAAGGCTTAGCCTTCACAAACAATGATAAACACACATGAAATCAAATAAGATTTGACATGGTGTTAGGATCTTGAATTGCTACAATAAAGCTCTGAAATGCCGCTCTTGACTTGCTTTTGATAATAATAATTTCTTATAAATTATCCTTCAATTTCAAATGATGTAATAACTAGGTATTTATAGGCATTTCTCTAATTTCCTGAGAATTAAATCCTAATACCTGAAATTTGTAATTTGTAATTTGAATTTTGAATGTTAAGATGCTGACATTGACATATCCAAAATTGGTCCCCAAAAAAATAGGGGGACCCATAAGCCCTAGGGAAAATGGGTCCTGAACCTATTTTCTAGGACATTAAATATCAAAGGTAAAATATCAATTGGATGCATTTGTTCAATGCTTACAATTTCTCAAAAAATGGTATAAATGGGCTATAAAATGCATAATGTAAGAAATTAGGGAACCAATTAGGCTCAATAATTTAGGGGGAGCAAAACCTAGTGTGAAATTTTCAATGGTGGCAATTTATGATGCTAGATTTAGCCCCCACTTTAGTGAGCGTATGAACTTATGCTCATACTCACACTAAAGTATAAAATCTATGTCAAGAGGGGTCTGATTGTCCAAATAATGAAGAGATAGTATGAAAATGAATCTAGGGGGTTGATCAAGCCCCTAAGATCCAAGATCCTATGGTAAGACAACATAAGCACAAAGGAGCACACACATGTATGAAATGCAACAAGACAACATTCACAAACATACACGACAAAAAACATGAAGTATACACGATAACAAAACATGGCATGATGGAACATAAAGATGATAATGAAATAGAATAAATATGATGTAATCATAAAGAAGACACAAAAAAGACATACAACAAACACAAGGTTCGTAATAAAAGATTCAAGTTGGTAAGGCAAAGAGACATTGATCCTAAATTGTCTTAAATACCAAACGTCATCCATCGAATAAATGAATTCTCCCCTGAGGATTAGCAAGTTGTGTTATGCCATATCACTCATGAGCTACATGGGTCTACTAACAAGAAAACTATATTATGCTAGGTGTCCATGTAATATGACGAGTTCCACAAGGCTAGCAAGGTGTGTTATGCTTATAGGTGGCCATGTTAAAAAGGGGTTCTCAAGTTCATGACCCAACAAGCTTTGTTATGCTAAATCCATGAACTATCTTGCAACATCTTGCTTTAGAGAGCACATAAAACTAACCTCAGGGGTGCATAAAGTTAAACATCATGGGGGGCGAATAAAACTCACCTCAAGGGGTGCATAAAGTTTAATGTCATGGGGACGAATAAAAATCACCTCAGGGGGTGCACAAAGTTTAATGTCATGGGGTACAAACAAAAATCACCTTAGGGGGTGCATAAATAATGAAAAGATAAGGCCAAAACTTCAAGGGGTGTTATAATAACACCACCACAAAAGGTGATTTATAAAAACAATAAAGGGGATTTTTCTCAATTCATGAAATGTCACACCTTAGGTCATATCACTCATGATATCACCACCAAGAGAGGACAAGTCATAGAATAAAAGGACTCACACCTTAGGGAACACTAGTCATAACATTACCACAAGGGGGAACATCATATGCCAAGAAAGGTCACACTCTTAAGGGATATCAAGCCTAATATCAACAATAAAGAGACCCTCACATAGATCAGAAGGCCACACTTTGATTGACAAGGTCACACTTCCTAGGAGATGTATGCTATCATTACTAATAAGGGACCATTTTTTATGCCAGTAATGAGCAGGGGACTATATTCCCCCCTTAAAATGTTAGTGTACTTGCTACACTAATGTTTTGAGGAGAAATAAAGGGATCCCTTGCTAAAAGGAATGCACCTATCACAAGACTAACTAAACCCTTGCCCCCAAGTGTAGGGACAAAGATGAGCCAAAATGGATTATGATATGCTACTCCTTGCAAAACAAAAGATGATTGCATAAAGCTAAGTTTATATTCTCATCGATGGTAGTGATTATTGTGTGATACTTCAACTACCACATGGAAAGGAGGAAATCAAATGAATTTTAATCTATCATACATTCAATTTGATCCCCATAAGGATCAAATTCTCTTAATTCCCTCTTTAAAGCATGACATTTGTTAGTAAGATGTCCAAGTATTCTATGATATGCACAATAAGATGTATTTGTACTCTTTCCTTTCTAATCTTCTCGATCACAAATGGGTGGTAATGCAATGTATCTTTAAAGGTAGGGGGATCAACCACATCAAGGCTACAAGTCATAGAGAGACAAGAGCAGAGGGCTGCGCTATCTTACCTCAAGCTAACGAGTGTTTAAGGAAAGGATAGGGAATGAATAGCACTCACAAGTGATTTTTTCACTCTACAAATCCAAAAGCCTGAATGGGGCTAGGCGAGCGGGTCTCTAGAATATGGATTGCACTTAAGACAACTCTTTTCCCAAGGACGATAACGCAGGTCTGGGACGACAACACGCCGCGCTAGCATCTCTCTGGCGCTCTAGCGTTTGTATGCCCAAAAGATGAAAAACACAATGTGGGAAACAAGAAAACCCACTAGCAACTTAGCTGACAAAGTTTAATGAAATAAATAGAACTATAAAGTATGAGAAATAACTATATAAATGATAAAGGAGGTAGATTCAAAAAGTAAGGGTGATGGAAATGAACTCATTGAGGCTCTATTTCACTAGTGAGCTCCACACACACATTCACCTACAGACAACCAAGAGAGGGAAAAATGTTGGGCTGTATAGGGGTTTGCCTCAGTCAAACCCCCACTTTGGTGTTTCCACCTCCATGGATAGCCAGGAAAGGTAGAAAATGCGATAAAGGAAAAAAGAATACTGAAAACTACAAAAGATACAATGCTACTCTATCAAACCACAATAAGAAAGGAAAGTGAAGCAATAGAACCTCCACCCAAAGGCTCTTAAGGAAAATTAAGGGAGAATGTAAGACAACAAGCTTGGAAAATTTGACATGGCTACAACAGTGACGAAGGGAGGTCTCACAAGACTCCAAACTCATAGCTTCTATGGTAGAACAACATGTACAAAACTGAAGTTGATGGAGTAACCAACTGATGCAATGCTGAATGAAATGGTATGAGAGTGCTCAAGAGATCAATTGAATAGCTAGAATTGCGAAGAATATTGAGAAAAATGCTAAGAAGATGGATTCAATGAGCAAAATGGGCATTTCAAGACCAAAATGGGAGGCAAAGAGCCATTTTTAGATCAGCTGGTTAACACAGGGGCGTTATGTTTCATGCCCAATGGAGAACGTAATGTCCCTATGAACACTAGAGGCAAGATTTTTTTAGGGATGGCAATGCATCGTGTAGACGTCTATACGCCATGCTCGATTCCCCGACACATATTCCCCCACCGACACATAGGACAAACACAAAGTGGATGGAAGGCAGGTGAGTGATGTGGAATTTCACATTTGGGTTTGATTTTCTAAGGTGGAGAGATGCAAAAGGGGAATTTACATAAGGGGTGCAAATTTTCTCCTATACATTTTGCCCCCCACTTTAGTGAGCACAAGTGTTGATGAGTGTTTGGTAAAGTAGATTGAAGAGTTTAGAGATGTATACCTAAACCGTTGAGGAAGCCAATCTTGATTTGGCAAGCTTGAAAGGGCAAGGTATGCAAATAACTCGACAGGTACTCTCTCTTGAGGAGGTTTGAGCAAAGGACTCCGTAGCTCCTCAGAACTATGAAGCTGAACAAAGTACATTGAAGGCCTGCAAACCAACGATGGACAAATCTTGCAGGATAGAAGTGCTTCATAGGCCCTTAGACCTATAAAGAAGGTACCTCCCAAGTAATCTCTCTTGAAGGAAGCCTAGTGTAACGGGACTCTGTAGAGTCAGACTGTAAAGAAGCTTCATAGGTGCACCTGCAAAGCAACATGTTAATCCATAGATAAAACATGTTAGAAATAAAAAAGCAGCCACACAGACAAACAAGCAGAAAGTCACATAGATAGTCAAAAAATTGAAGGAGGAGCTTTCAAAGGGGTCCCTTGGGAACCCTTCAAAGGAAGAGGGGTCCACTCAAGGGACGTGGTGTTTGAAAGTGCAAGATATAAATCAATTCATCATCAAGGAATCCTTTTTCACTTCATCAAGGAATTTGAAAGGAAGAAAATGCCTCCTCATGAGGGGAACGTCAAGACTTCTTCTATAGGAAAAGTTGCTCCCTCCTCGGAGGAAAGTTTTTCAAGTTATTTCTTTGTGAACCCATGATGAAGGAAGCACGTTTCACTAGGGGTCCTTGTTGAGAATGTGGTTTTTGAAAAATGAGTTAATTTTTTTTTTGAGAAAAGATTCATTGGCCACCGAATGCTTTTTTTGAAAATCAATGTTGATGTGATAGCCCCTCCTTAGGATGGTGCGTACTGAACATAGAAGCACGTGACGTCCTAAGGGGAGAAAATAAAGAATGAAAAAGTGATGTTGTGGCCCATGGAACATAGCGAGATATCACCGTGGTAATGTTGTCACACATGTGAGGGACAAAAAATAAGCACCACAACATCACAAAGAAAGCACGAAAGATAAGAGAGTCAAAAATGTAAAAAGAGACAATAAAAAACAAGGGATAGGGGCGGTCTGATGTTTTGGGGTCAGAACTTCTTATAAATATATATAAGTATAATGATAGCATATAGATGAACTATCATCAACCCCTTAGAAAATCATACCATATGAAGAATGCACGAGAAGACAAAATGAAAATAAAAATTGGGTCAACATGGAAGGGAAGCCTAAATTCCCCCAACACTTTGCATCACCCCCAATTGTTGAAAATCAATACACATAATAGAGGAAGAATGATGTCACAAATAGAGGAAGTTGCACAACATATAATCACTCTTGTATCCAAGCACCTACGAGGGTGACAAGGGTCATCTAGGAACACATACCACAAGCACAAGGGAACACAAACACACACACACACACTCTACACTATAGATAAAGAAGAGGCGCCCCCCTAGCACTCATCGAGCAAGAGGTCATCGACCTCCCACTCTAGATCACTATATGGGGAAGCTAGATGATCTTGCAGAGGAAAAATTTCAAGGGGGAAACCCTTTGATCCTTTTGCAACAAGGGCTAAGGAAGAAGGCCCCACAAGGTCTTCTCCTCTCAGTTCTTGTGGAGCAAAGGTCAGCAACTTTGTGAAGATCGCTGACAGGGTCGGGACCTCGTCCAAAGAGTTAAACATGCACTTCACATGAGTGCCATGTTTTACCTCAACGGGCGAGGGAGGCATCACCCGAGATTCACTGCAAGGCTCACCGAGTGACTCAGGAGTAGTGGCGAACTTAGGGGATATTAGAACTTCCTCCATCACTAGGACGGAACACGCTAGCATCAGACCACCCTCTAAAGAAGGTGGACTCCTCTTACACCCCGCATTGCTGGAGTGGCCAACCGCCATCTTTCGCTTCATCAGAGGATGCGAGTTCCCCATAGATAAGGCACAAGGCATGTAGGAGGAGGAGAAAACCTTGGTGGACACCACCGAGGTGTTTGGCATGTCCATGAGCTTAGGGAATGATGAGATGTCTGCAAGGGACATCAAGAGAGGGAGCTTGACTGAAGGAGCAATAAATACCTGCACCTTTTTAGGGTCAAGGTTGTTTACACTCACAGTAGGAGCCAAAAGCAATACCGAGGCTGATTGAAATGAAGCAGAGGGGACAAAGAGGAGGACACCATGGCATGCCCTGAAATAGGGATGATCAATTCCCCTTCCTTCCTTTGTAAGGCCGCCCGCTCAGCTGCTAGAGCCTTTCGATGATGCTTGCGCTCATGCGCAAGGCAGTTCTTGCGACTCCGAGAACTAGAGGCCGAGAGCTGAGATGGGACAAAAGGCTCCTGCTCGGCCATCGACAATGATAAATTTAAGAAACCCCCCTCAAAAAATATATAAAATCTTGGCGAAGCTCATTTTTTTAAAGAAAAAAATATTAATTTCTATTTGCCAATCTTTCCCTTTGTTTTTTAAAAAAAATATTTTATTGGCAATTTTTTTACATCACTAAAATTTTGTAGAAAATTTTGGCTAATCTTGAAAAAAATAGGAAAATACATTGATTATGATGGAAAATCCATCCAATCTAAAAATAATTCTCATGGAAAAGTAGGGGCCCGAGAGTGGAAATTATTGATGGGTTTAATGGGTAGACTATAATATTTACTTGCCACCATTATTTTAAAATATAATATAATGGCCCTCATTGTATTTTGCAAGGTAAAATGTACCCATGATTTTCAATTTGTATGGGGCTCAAAATTTCTTTTAGATTATTGATCTAATGACCCTCATTGTACTTTGTGAGGTAAAATGTACCCACAATCTATAATGCTCATGAGACCCGAAATTGTGGGCCCATGAGCATTACAAATTGTGGGTACATTTTACCTTGTGGAATACAAAAATGACCATTACATTATATTATAAATCAATGATGGAAACTAAGGATTAGAAATATGATCCTAAAGCAACTAATAAGTTATGATATACTATTGGTGAATTTATATAAATTTCTAGTATAATTTTTAAAATTTAGGCGAATCCAATCTAATCATGTATCAAATATTGTGGAAAATTTTTGAGTTAATTTTTTAAGAAAAAAATCTTTGGCGATTTAAATAAGACTATAATAAAATTTTCTAAAATTGTGGTGATCGAAGTCACATTATAGCTCAAACTATTAGCCAATTTTGGATTCCCAAATTTCAACTATTAGCCAATTCGCGAATATTAGCCACTAAAAAAATCACTAGCCATCAGAGTGTCCATCACGACCATTTTTGATAGAGGGAGTGACTCCTAGATGGGAGGAGGAGGGAGAGGCTAAGAAGAGGTTGAAATGACAATGAGGGGAGTCAACCCTAATGCTTCAGCGATGGGCGTCTTCCCATTCATCACCTTAGGAGCGGGAACGATAGGAGGTCATGGAGGCCGAGACATAGAGGACTCCCCATAGGGACCCTTCCTCTTGCCATATAGGTAGGGCCAAGGTCCAGGAGGTAACGTAGGAAGGTTCGATACCCAAATCTTGGCTTTACACTAAGAAGGCACCATCATAATTCTTATGTGAAAACTAAGAGTATTTACCCAAACCTCCTCTTTAGGAAGGAGAGTAGGCTTCTCCTTTCCCTTTGAAGAGGAGGCAACTTGCTACTGCACTATCAAAGGGGTCACTTTCGGCTATCCTTTTCCATCGATTTTGTACTTTACGTAATTTCGATAAAGTAGGTTCATTTTAGGGGTAAGCAGATCGACTAGGGTGGGCCAAAAATGATCTAATGAATAACCCCCATGAGATATCAATGACTGATATCTAGTTTCATGCACGAAGTGCACTTCACCTTCATGAGAGAAATTCAAAAATTTGTGAATAACGAAAGCGATCTCGTTCACGAAAGCTAGCCACGGGATGCCAAACTTCACCCTGAACAGATTAGATTCTGGAATAACATCAAAAGTTGTATCCATAACACTAGGTCCAACTAGGATAAAAAGAGCTATAGAGCCATACCGTTTAGAGAGAGACCATCATGTGTTCATATGGTAGACTTAGTTTCTTCATATTTCTCCCTTTGTAATGAATTTAACCATAATGTCTCCTTTGTAATAACATTTACTTGGCTCGTGGGGTCAACTAGGACCCTTGTGACAATGTTCCAATTGAGGCAAGTAGAAATGTATAGAGGAAAGGGCTTATTATTCAAAGGCAAGTTCTACAAGGTGAATATCACATCTGGCGAACCAGTTGTAGGCTGTGGGGGAGGGGTACTCAAAACCATGTTAACGTATGTTGGGGGTTGAGGAGAAGCGTTGGAGGGGTCAATTATCAAGTTCATAGAATGAGACAGAAATGGGTCTGTGTAAATCTGTAACTCACTATTGGCCTTCGCTATCAACTTATTCACATTTTGTTTCTTCCTGTCGAGACAGATGGTACTGTTATCAATGTGATCCTATTTCTCATGATGTAGGCACATACAATGCTTGGTATCATGCCCGTTGACACGATGGTACTGGAAAAATACATTCACATCATACCAATTAGGGTAAGGTTCCTTTAGAGGTTGAAGGTTCTCCAAAGTTATGATCTTATCCTTCAACAACTTTTGTAAAATGGAAGAATAAGATTGTGCTAGCTTTGTAAAATTCTTGTTGTGTTTGAGGCCATGGTCGTTAGTTGTAGTGACTACATTCACAACACCTTTCCTTTTCCTAAGATAGGCACAATAGACTTTCCTTTAGGATGGAAACACAAGGAGGAACCCCCAAACTGAACTACCATTTACTAATATTCTCGCAACACGATACACATATGCACAAAGGAAGGGTATCTCATTAGGGAAAATGTTTCCTGCTAGGATCATTGTAGGTTTCTTATGAACACCTTTTGCACATCAGAGTCGGGTAGCGGGTACAAGATTCATGAAAAGAGAACTTGGTATTGCGCTATGAAGCCAACTATCTTCTTTTTATCTCCCTGCTTACATCAGACAAGATCCAAGAAGGTCATCTTTGAATCGATGTTAGCTCGAAAGTGATGGAGAAACTAGTTAACAAGATGATCAAATAAAAATATAGAATTATCAGGCAAGGAACAATACCACTCGAGTGTTGTTTCCTTGAGATATTAGGGAGAGAGTTTCGACATCAAAGCATTGTGATGAAAGAAATCTGTACACATGGCATTGAAATTTGATACATGCGTTTACGGATCCACTTTACCACCATACTTTTCAAACTTAGGAATCTCAATTCCCTAAGGGAAAGGAGTACTCAAAATCGTCACTAACAATGGACTATGTCAGAAGAAAGGCTGAAAGATGAGTTGGGTGAAGGCTTGAGAGAGGCTCGCCAAGTGGTTTTGCATCCGACCCATATTCTGAAGAAGAGCATTCAGAATAGGGTAAGAGGATGACAAAGGCCCAATGAAACCTCCGGAACCACCTTCGAAGCCACTATTGTGACCACTGCCAGAGCCCCCACCAATAGTAGGGCCTCCACCAATGCCACCTTCGCTACCAAAGCCACCACCATGACCTCCACCAGAGCCACCTTTTCCAGTGCCACCTGTACTACCAAATCCATCACCACTCATCTCATTGGAGCCACCACCACCAGGAGTAGTAGGATAGGTGAAACTAAAACCAAGGGGTATTTTACTCGCCTTAAGAGTAGAGGGCTTTTGAGAAGTAGAGGCGATGCTAATCGAAGGGCCTATTTTGGCCATGGATACAAATGTGGTAGGCATCAAGACACCTATTTATCTCTCATAGGCATCAAGCACCTCTCCTCGGTTAGTACCTGATCTAGTCTTGTACGAGGGGATATAGGCTTCGGTTAGATCAGTAAGGCCACGTAAGAAATCAAATACCTCTCTGATCCTTTCCTAATAGATATATCACCTCACTAGCAAGTCTAGCAGCTCTTGCCATGTTCAGTGCTTTCTCCAAGTGTTTCACAAGGTCTAACAATCTATTATCCAATGCCAAAAGGTTTTTCATAGGGATATGCACAACATCATCCTCATGTACGAATGAAGTCATAGGGGATGCTGGAGGGGTAGGAGCATGAGTGGTATCATCTATGAAATCCATCTCATTGGTAAAGCCCATAGGAAAATTATGGTAAATTTATTAGCCAAACCAATAGAAAAATTGGAGGTGAAAGTAGAAGTGACCTTCGTCTTTTCCATTGGTAGGTTTCACACACTTCTCCTAACAATGTAATTGAAAGTCATAGACTGGGTTGTGATGCTTATAAATCTTTAGAACACTGAGGTTTACAATAGTCACCAAGCGCGAAGGAATAAGTTTCACCACAAGCGAATGGATAGATGTTGTTCACGTCAGGTTCACCAAAATGTAAAGGTAGGGGAACCAACCACACCAAGGCTCTAGGTCACAAAGAGCCAAGAGTAGAGGGCTTCCCTATCCTACCTCAAGCTAATAGGTGTTTAAGGAAAGGATATAGAATGAATAACACTCACAAGTGCTTTTTTCACTCTACATATCCAAAAGCCTGAATGGGGTTAGGCGAGTTGGTCTCTGGAATTCAGATTGTACCTCAGACAACTCCCTGCCCAAGGATGATAGCATGAGTCTGGGATGATAATGTGGCATGCTGGAATTCATACGACCATAAAGTGAAAAATGCAGTGTGGGAAACAAGAGAACCTACTAGCAACTTAGCTAAATTTTTTTAATGAAATAAACAAAACTATAAAGTATGAGAAATAACTATATAAACAATAAAGGAGGTAAATGAAAGTAAGGGTGATGAAAATCAACTCACCGAGGCTCTAGTTTTCCAATGATCTCCATGCAAAGTTTCACCTACACACAACCAAGAGAGTGGAAAATGTTGGGATTTATAGGGGTTTGCCTTAGTCAAACCCCCGCTTTGGTCTTTCCACCTCCATAGACAACCATGAAAGGTAGAAAATGCGATAAAGGAAAGAAGAATATTGAACACTAAAAAAGATATAGTGATACTCTATCAAACCACAATAAGAAAAGAAAGTGAAGCAATACCATCTCCACCCAAAGGCTCTCAAGGCCAATGAAGGGAGAGTGCAAGACAACGAGCTTGGAAAAGTCAACACGACTGCAACAGTAATGAAGGGAGGTCTCACAAGACTCTAAACTCATAGCTTCTATGGTAGCACAACACACAAAAATGAAGTTGATGGAGTAGCAAGCTTCTATAATGCTCAATGGAATGGTATGAGAGTTCTCAAGAGATCAAGTGAATAGCTATAATTATGAAGAAGATTGAGAAAAAATGCTAAGAAGATGGATTCAATGAGCAATATAGGCATTTCAAGACCAAAATGGGAGGGAAAGAGCCATTTTCGGGTTGGCTGGTTGACATAGGGGTGTTACCCTTGATGCCCAATGGAGAACATAATGTCCTTGCACACACTAGAGGTAGGAATATGTCAATGAAAATAATGTGCCGTGCAAAATTTCCATGTGTCGTGCTCATGTCCTTGACAAATATTTCACCATCGACACATAGGACAAATGCCAAGTGGATGGAAGGTAGGTGAGTGATGTGGAATTTTGCATTCATGTTTGATTTTCTAAAGTGGAGGGATGCAAAAGGGGAATTTATACAAGGGGTACAAATTCACTCCTATACAGTATCCTAGTTTGAGAAGTGTGTCTAAGGCCCATTCAGTCTTGGTTGTAGGATGTAGGAATTGTAACTTCTTAATAAGACCATGGACTTTGTATTTCTTGGTTGATGGGAAAATTTTTTGATGTCAAAGGTGGAGGATATTGTACCCTATTCCTTTAGTGTCTTCTGACGGTGTTTGTTCCAAGAGAGGATGAATTTCATGTTCATTTTCTACGTCACATCCTTGTTTTCTTAAGATTCTAAAGCCTTGGCCATAACTCTGTTCCAAGTTAATGGGCATGTTTGTAACTTTATGATCATATGATTGGAGGTTGGTTGATGTGCTTTCCTTTTGATTGTTATTGGTAGGTATCTCCAGGCACATTGGTTGAGGTATGCTTTGCGAGTTACTTTCTGGATGTAATAAAGCAAACACTTCAAGTGGTGGTATGATAGGAGGTGTTGACTGTTGATATGGGTGATTAGACCATTGTATTGGGGGATACAAGGTTGCATTATTCCTAAGGTTGTGCAAAAAATGTATGTATGAATTTATTCATGCTCTCCTCATCTTGTCCCAAGATTTCTACATCACAAGGACATGCATTAGGAGGTGAAGGATCATGAATGTTCTCATTGGCATTAGGGTCATTACCAAACACACAACTTGAAACATGCACCAAATATTTTAGAGAAGTCAACATCTAAGAAAAAAATTGAGCCATCATCATGATGCTTTTCACTAAGGCTTAGACTGTTATGCAACAAGTTTTTGGAAGACAAACAATAAATTTGGACAGAGTATCTTGAGAATATCCTATCATATAAATTTTGATAAAAAAGGAGCAGGAGGAAAAAGGTGGCCAAGGGCTTTTGCATCTTGGGTAGGTTTTCCAAAAATTCAAAGTTTGATTATGTGTGATTCTGATTAAGGATTTTGAATGTACTTGCAAATAGTTTGAACAAAAAATATTTTTCCATAATTTTCTCAATTTATGCCAAGTTGATTCAAAATGCAAGTACGCAGCAAGGTTGAAAATGTTTTAAATAGTTTAAATACAAATTTCAAATTTGAAATGATTGATTCTAAGATGCCAAGACCTAGAAATGGTGATTTTTGATACAAATTTGAAACTACACAATGTACTTTCTTTCACTTTTATGAACTGTATCAAAGATGCCTAAATAAATGCAATTACGAACTCCAATTTAGAGATCTGCAAACACAAATAGACTAAAGACACAGAGACAAAAATGTGTGAAAAAGTTTGTTGATGCAAGTGTACAAGGACAAAGGTTCCCAAGGGCCTTTGGGTCCTTGATAGGGGTTCTAGAAATTCAAAATTCAAATATTTATTATACTGTGTAAAGGTTCTACTTCTATGTGCAAACAGGTTTGCAACTAAGGTTTTTTTTTTCAAAATTTGTTGAAATTAAGAAAATGTGATGCAAATGCAAATATGAAACAATAAGTGATAATTGTGTGTATAGGAGTGAATTTTCACCCCCTTCAAATTCCCCTTTGACATCCTTCACATTAGAAAAATCAAATTCAACCATGTAATTCTACATCACCCATCTGAACTCCATCCACTTGGCACTTGTTTTATTATTGGTGGGGGAATTTCTATCATGGACATGCATGTGGTACACTGACGTCTGCATGGTGCACTTCCATCCTGACAGGATTCCTACCTCTAGAATCTGCAAAGGCATTATTTTCTCCATTGGGGATGAAACATAACACTCTTGCGCCCTCCTTCCAACCTTTGAATGACTCTTTCCCTCCCAAACCTTCTTCAAATGGCTATCTTTCATTCTCAATTGATCTTCTTCACTTTTCTACACATTCATTCAATCTTGCTTCACGTTCTTGGATTTCTTGCTCCATATTCTTGTAACTTCAAGCTACTTGCTACACTATTGGCTTCACTATTCCAACATCACAACATTCTTCACATCCACCACAAAAGTTACAACTTGGTGTCTTGAGAGACTGCTTTCAACATCGTTGTGACCACATCGACTTTACCATAGTTGTAGACTTGCATTCCTCTCTCATTAGCCTTGAGTGCCTTTGGTTGAGAGTGGTATTTATTTCTTACTATTACTTTGTTGTTGGATTTGAGTAGCAAAGTGTTTCTCATAGCGTTCGGTAATTTCCTTTCTAGCATTATTTTCTTTATCATATTTCTATCTCTCTATCTATTTGGCTATTCGTGGAGGTCGAAATATTGAAATGGGGGTTTGAATATGACAAGCCCTTAATTAATCCCAACATTTTCCCCTTCTTTATTATGTGTAGGTACTCTTTTGTGTGGAGCTTGCTAGCAAACTGAACTCTTCGTGAGTTGCATTCTCCCCTTTCTTATTCTTGTCATTGTCATAACACTTCTCTCATTACTTTAGTTATTATGTCATTCATCATTTCAGTTATCATTTTAAATTTCAACACCTAAGATGTCAATAGTTTCTTGCACATTTCATTGTCCTTTTACACCTTTTATTTGTATGGATGCTAGCACACCTATGAGATTCTAGTGTGCTGCACTGTCATCCCTGTTCTACACTATTATCCTCTAGCAGAGAGCTGTTTGAGGTATAGTACGAATTCCAAAAATCTACTCGCCTAGTCCAAACTTAGTTTTGGGGTTAGTAGAGTGACAAAAGCATTAAGTGCATTTTCATTTTACACCTTCTATCTGTACGGACACCAACACACATGTGAGATGCTAGTACACCACACTGTTGTCCCTATTCTGTGCAGCTATTCTCTGGTAGAGAGCTGTCCAAGGTATAGTCCAAATTCCATAAATTTTCTCGCTGAGTCCAAACTTAGTTCTTGGGTTATCACTAAGAATGATCTTCATTCTCTATCCTTGACGTTAAACATTTGTCCAACTTGAGGTAGATTAGGGAAACATTATGCTCTTGGCTCTTCGTGACCTGGAGCCTTGGTGTGGTTGGTCCCACTCCTCTACAGTTTGGTGAACCCGACATGAAATGTCTATTCATTTCTTTGTGTTTGAGAATTTTTCCCTTATACTTGGTGACTATTGTAGACTCAAGTCTTGTGAGGTTTTATGAGCATCACAATCCTATCTATGACCTTTGGTTACATGGTTAGAAGAATTGTGTGACACTTACAAATGGAAAAGACCTTCACTTCCTATTTTACTATTGGTTTTACCATAGGATTTATAGACGAGATGGGTTTCATTGAAGAGACCACTCGTGTACCCACTCCTCTAGCTTCATCTATGGATGAGGATGATGCTGTACACATTCCCACAAAAAAATATTTTGGTGTTAGACAAGAGGTTGTTAGAACTCATGAATCATTTGGAGTAAGCATCGATTATGGCAAGGGCCTCTAGGCTTATTAATGAGGTGAGATACATGTCAAGAAAGGATCATATGGGTGAAATGTTCTTAAGTGGCCTCACTGATCTAACTGAAACATACATCACTTTGTATAACACTAGATTAGGTACTACTCGAGGAACGATGCTCGATGCCTATGAGAGAAAAAGAAGTGTCTTGATGCCTACCATATTAGTATGCATGGCCGAAATAGGCCCTTCAATCATCATTTCCTCTATTCCTCAGACATCCCACACAATCAAGGTGAGTAGAATAACCCTTGTTTTCAGCTTCACCCCTCCTACTGCCCCTAGTGGTGGGGGATCTGGTGGAATGAGTGGCGGTGGCTTCGGTAGCAATGGTGGCACTGGTGGTGGTGGATCTAGTGGAGGCCATGTTGGTGGCTTTGGTGGAGGCTATGCTAGTGGTCCTTGTGGTGACTCCAATGGTGGCCACAGTGGTTGCTCCAGAGGAGGTTTTGGTGGTGGTAGTTCTAGGGAGGTTCCACTGGACCTTTGTCATCTTCAGACCCTATTTTTAATGCTCTCCTATAGAATATGGGTCAAATTCAAAACAAGTTGGAGAACCTATCTCATGCCTCCTTCCAACCAATATTTCAACCCTTCTCCCAACATAGTCTGTTGTTGGTAAAAATTTTGAGTACTGCCTTCCCTCAGGGAATGAAAATTCCTAAGTTCAAAAAGTATGGTGTTAAAGGGCATCCACAAACGCATGTATCTTCTTTCAATGCGATGTGTACAAATTCATTTCATCACGATGCCTTGGTGGCGAAACTTTTCCCTCGATCTCTCAAGGATACAATATTCGAGTGGTACTGTTCCTTTCCCAACAATTTTATATTCTCATTTGACTAGCTCGTCAATCAGTTTCTCCATCAATTCCAGGCTAACATCGGTCTGAAGATGATGTTCTTGGATCTTGTCCAATGTAAGTAGGGAGAGCATGAGAAGATAATTGACTTCAGTGCGTGATACCAAGCACTCTTTTCAAAAAAATCGTATCTGCTGCCCGATGTAGACGTGCAAAAGGTATTCATAGGAAACCTACAACAAGCCTGATAGGAGAAATTTGCCTTAATGAAATATCATTCTTTTGTACATTTTTGTGCTACATTGTAGGAGTACTAGCAAATGGTGGTTCAGTTCAGGGGATCCTCCTTGCGCTCTTGTTTGGAAGGAAAATCCATAATGTCCATTTCAGGAAAAGGAAATTCTATTGCAAATGTAGTTTCCACGACTAATGATCAAGGCCTCAAGTGCAACAAAATGTTTACAAAATTATCCAAATCTTATTGTTTTATTTTGTAAAAGTTATTGAAGGATAAGATTTTAAAATTAGAAAATCCTTGACCTTTGAAGGAGCCTTATCCTGATTGGTATGATGAAAATTCTTTCTGCTAGTACCATCATGTTCACAGGCATGATACTAAACATTGCATGCACCTACATCATGAGATACAAGACCGCATCGATGACATTACCATCCATCTTGATGGAAAGAAGCAAAAGACAAATAAGTCATTTGTAATGTCCCTTGTTCTGCTTTGCCCTATATTTCGTTTGTTGATTAGGTTTAGGGTTTCTCTTTTTCAAAGGAGTGTTTTCTCTAATGATGTAATCTTGAATTGCAATTTGCATTCACCATATTAACAACATTTCCAAATAAACATATGTCTATTATCATTAATATCTAGATATCCAAAATATAAACATAATCATAAAAACAATAAGGAAGGCAAAGGAGGAGTGGGATGGGTAGATCTACCCGAAGCTATCCATCTAAGCCCAAGAGCACAAGCGTCCGACCAGGACAACCCGCCCTTTGGCCTCGAACAATAGGAACATCCAAACCAAGACGATTCCACACTCGGAGTGGTGTGCTTAGTGGATACACTTGTACCTTCTTTCTGTGTCATCACCTCAGAAGACACTTGACCTACCGAGGGAAGCCAACATAGCTTATAAGTGGTCTAGGCCTACCACCCCTCCATGGCCTAGGTGGATTCTTGAGTGGGACCCCCACCCCCCATGGCCCACCTATACCTTCGGACTGGGCGAAACCTTAAGTGAAACTTCCACCCCTCCATGGCCCATCCTTGCTTTGGGTTCCGAGGGTAGAATCTTAAGTGGGGTTTTTAGGCACCACTTTTCTTAGGCGCTTCCTCCCTAGTAAGTTTGCAAACACTCATAAGACAATCTTTAGACAGTCAAGTACATTTACATTCATCTCTAATTCTTTTAAATTCATGTAAAAGTCATTGCCCAGAACAATTATAAATTAAAGAGAGTATCACCTCAATTAGATTAGCAACAACTAGTTTGTATGTTTAATTCTAAATAAATGGAGAAGAAAAATATCTATATATATATATATGTGTGTGTCCAAGATTAGTTCTCTCACATTCCATTCTATTGACGTGTAAGTATCATCAAGAATATATGTTCAATGAAAAGACAAAGCTTTGGTCAACACAGAATCAGAGCTGGCCCTTTCATAATTGCAACAATCTTAAGGGTTAAATTATATTTGACTGTAAATAACATTTGTCTACTCAGGTTCAGACTAATCTGTTTCGAAACATTCATATATCTGCATAGGGTTAGTTCTATCAACATTTCTTACTGATATATAAAGAGCACACATGGACATGCATTTGCTACAAAAACATTGAATCAACACCCTTGACTTATCAGGCTCTTTACCCTACAAGGTCTGTCGAGTTCAGTTTTAGCGGCCTGAGTATGTCAATGATCAGCCACAACATAAAAGTGATCTAGTCAGGTGTATTTACTACATCGGTTGCAAGGAGTAATTAATCATGTATAATATGATAATCTAATTTTGAATTTGAAGCTGCTAGATGCTAATCTCTAAGTGAGAATGACTCACTCGTTTAGCTGTCTCTCTTTCCACGTCCTCTAATCTTCTACTCACCCTCCTCTTCTACACGATCCCTCCTTCCTATATAGTTTTTGGTTTCTTATTTTCTATGTTTGTGAATGATCGTGACCTTCTTTCAGAGTCACAACTTGTAACTGGAGACATCACTTCACCATCAACGATAGATGTCTACTTCTCGAGTTTAAGTGATAATCACACTTATCTTTGTGTATTATGCGTTTTGGTATTCATTGTAATAGTTATAATATTAACTATTTTGATTTATATAGTATATTATGATTATTGATAAGAAAATATCTATGTATAATAATACTAGTTAATATTTATTTAGAATACTAAATTTTTTAATATGATAATATAATATTATTATTTTGATAATTATAATTACAATATAATCGATTGCTATTATAATCATAATAATTTAATTGTTTATATTTACATTTTAAATATTTATTCTATTGACTTACTGTCAATATTGATTGATTTCCATCTCATTGATTTGGGGACATGATAGTCCACTCCGACCATGATTGCTTGCCCTCAAGCAATGATTTATTTTTTGTGATGACCTTAGTTTCAGCTGTGATTTTTGACACGACTTGGAAATTCTAATTCAAGTGATGATTGCTGGGGTTTTTGGAGGGTGTAAAGGAGTCATAACTACTAGACTTGTTCTTCCGTGAAGCCCCATTTGTTTGCTGGCCCTTATTTCGATTGGATACTTTTGAGATCCCCTCCCTCATACCTAGTTTTCTTGCTTGGGTGTTCTTTGCCTTCTCCCTCATGGGTTGCTTCTATCTTGTGGGTCCGACTTTTACATTTATGATCATGTCCCCATGGATTTTACATGTGAAACATAACCCTTTTATTTTTAAATCCTCCATTGATTTGCACCAGTGATCTCGATCTCGCTTCTCACTGCACAATGAGCATGTCCTAAGTATTTCTTCCCTTCTAGGCCTTTCTTCTTTGCGAGGGGGTTTGGAGGGGGATGTAAAGTCCCTAGGTTTATCTCTTGGTAAGTTATCTTCAAATTTCATAGCCTTCTAAATGGCCTCATCTGAATGGGTGGGTTCTAATGCACTCACCATAATTTTGACTGACCCCCTTAATCCCTCTATAAACAAATAGGCGAGTCTCTCTTGATAAATTTCAGGGACCATGACTACTAGTTTTTGAAGCTTGATGGCATAATTCTTTATAGTATACCTTGTTGTCTTACTCGGGTGAGCTCCCTAAAGTACCATTCCAGATGCCTTTGGTCGAATCTTTTGATCAATCTTTGAGTGAAGTCATCATAGGTGGTAACTTGTTGATGAACCTAGGTTATGAGGATGTGGTGCCACCATTCATGGGACATCCCTGTTAGGTGCAATATGATGGATTTGATGGCATTTTATTCTATCATTGGGCTTAAAAATAGGTACATATCCATTTTTTGTACCCATGAGCGTGCAGTGCTCTTTCCTTCTCCTTAAAAATTGGGGAGGGTTAGTTTGCTTACCCTATTCTTGAGATCCTTGTCAAGTTGATTGTTCCTTCCCCTTTCCCTTCTAGGAGCAATTCTTATTTTGGCCTCACAATAATCTTTAAAGGGGATGGTGCTCCTAATTTCAGGTTCTAGTCTATAATATGCTACTGCAATCTCGTCTACATTATCGGTGGCAGGTTCATTGATTTCTCTTTCTTCCATGTTCTCTTCCCTAGGCAAGAAAGAAGGCCTTGTGGGTTTAGAGCTTGTTCTTTTGATGGTGTGGGATTATTGTTTTCAAAATGGTTAGAGATTTTTTCGCTTCCATTATTGCCACTCATGTTCTAGATGGCTTGGACGAGTTGTGAAGTTCTTTCACTCCTCTCATTTTAGTCCCTAAGTGCTTGGGTGGTTTGTTCCATGAATGCCCTCAACTCATTATTCATGAATGCATCCATGGTGTTATTTTGTGCTGGTGTTTTTGGGTATGTGCAGGATCATCATGAAAAAAATAGGCCCTTAAGTGGCAATAAAAAGACAGAAAATCAGAGTTAGACAACTTGACGTAAAAATTTGAATAAGTTATCTATATTATTTCAAAAAAATGTTAAAATAAAATCTGTAGCAAATTGAATGTAGTTTCTAAACTACTAGACCTTTATTAAAAATAAATAAATCTATTTAGTGAAAATTTGAAATTTCAATGCAGTAGTATTTAAATTTCAAGGTAAAAATAAGAAGTAGGTGTCTGTCTGACCACCCTAACCACAATAAAATGATAATATTTTTTTATAAGCTTTTAGATATAAGTAGAGGACTCATGTCCCGATGTGATGCATATTTTTTAATAATTTTTTTCCAAGTAGATAATTAATTATGAACTTTTTATTACAAATTTTAAAAAATATAAAATCTCGTCTGTCCAACCACCTTAACTTGGTCAAAAATTCATGAAATTCATTTTGTTTTTTTAATCCTATAGTATGCAAAGCATAGAATGTTGCACATGTTTCAGATTCAAAAAATGTGATACGGTTTGAAAGTTATAGATTTTTTTCAATCAATCTATCAATTAGGACTTTATTCGTAATTCTAATAGAAAATGAATAATAATTATTTATTAAATTCAAAGTAAAACATAATTTATATTGGTAGAAAGCTGAGAATATCCTTTAAAAACCTTTTTCGTTTCATCAATTTTGGGTAAAAATAAAGTCATTAGCCACATGAGTCATCATATGGCTTACATATCGCCACTTTTTGGCCCATCATGATCCTGCACATACCCTTTTCCTAAAGTTTCTTCTTTGGTATGTTTGCATTAACTATAGTTTTCATAGGATGGAAAGATTATGCTCTGATACCACTTTAATGTCCCTTGTCCTACTTTGCCCTAGATTTCGCTTGTTGATTAGGTTTAGAGTTTCTTCTTTTCAAAGGAGTGTTTCCTCTAATGAAGTAATCTTGGATTGCAATATGCATTCACCATATTAAAAACATTTCCACATAAACATATGTATGTTAGCATTAATATTTAGATATCCAAAACATAAACATAATCATAAAAGCACTAATGAAGACATAGGAGGAGTGGCATGGGTAGATCCACCTGAAGCTATCCATCTAAGCCTAAGAGCACAAGCATCTAACAGGACAACCCACCCCTTGGCTCTAAGTGGTAGGAACATCCAAACCAAGACGATTCCACCCTCGGTGTGGCATGCTTAGTGGATACACTTGTACATGCTTTCTCTACCCGTGTCATCACCTAGGAAGACACTTGACCTACTAGGGGAAGCCAACGAAGCTTATAAGTGGTCTAGGCCTACCACCCCTCCATGGCCTAGGCTTTCTTGAGTGGGACCCCCACCCCTCCATGGCAAACTTATACCTTCAGACTGGGCGGAGCCTTAAGTGGAACTTCCACCCCTCCATGGCCCATCCTTGCTTTGGGTTCCGGGGGTGGAATCTTAAGTGGGGTTTTTAGGCACCACTTTTCTCAGACCCTTCCTTCTTAGTAAGTTTGCAAACACTCATAAGCCAATCTTTAAGTAGTCAAGTGCATTTGCATTCATCTTTAATTCTTTTAAATTCATGCAAAAGCCATTGCCTAGAATAATTATAATATTAAAGAGAGTATTGCCTCAATCATATTAGCAACAACTAGTTTGTATGTTTAATTCTAAAGAAATGGAGAATCAATAAATATTCCCATGATCAGTCCTATCACATTCCATTCTATTGACGTGTAAGCATCATCAAGAATATATGTTCACTGAAAAGACAACTTTGGTCAACACAGAATCAAAGTTGGCCCTTTCATAATTACAACAATCTTAAGGGTTAGATTATATTTTACTGTAAATAACATTTTTCTACTCGGGTTCAGACTAATCTATTTAGAAACATTCATATATCTATATAGGGTTAGTTCTATAAACATTTATTACTGATATATAAAGAGAACACATGAACAAACATTTGCTACAAAGACATTGATTCAATTGATACAGAAATCAACACCCTCGACTTATCAAGTTATTTTTTCTACAAGGTCTATCGAGTTCAGTTTTAGCAGCCTGAGTATGTCAATGATCAACTATAGCATAAAAGTGATCTAGTCAGGTGTATTTACTACATCGGTTGCAAGGAGTAATCAATCATGTATAATATGATAATCTAATTTTGAACTCGGAGATGCTAGATGCTAATCGCTAAGTGAATGACTCACCCGTTTTGTTGTCTCTCTTTCCTTATCCTCTGATCTTGTACTCACCCTCCTCTTCTACATGATCCCACCTGCCTGTCTGGTTTTTGGTTTCTTATTTTCTATGTTTGTGAATGATTGCGACCTTCTTTCAGAGTCGCAACTTGTAACTAGAGAGATTGCTTCACCATCAAGAATAGGTGTCTACTTCTCGGGTTTAAGTGATAATTGGACTTATCTTTGTGTAATATACATTTTGGTACTCATTATAATAGTTATAATATTAACTATTTTGCTTTATATAGTATATTATGAATATTGATAAGAAAATATCTATGTATAATAATGTTAGTTAATATTTATTTAGAATACTAAATTTGTTAATATGATAATTATAATATTATCATTTTGATAATTATAATTACAATATAATCAACTGTTATTATAATCATAATAATTTAATTGTTTATATCTACATTTTAAATATTTATTCTATTTACTTATTGTCAATATTGATTGATTTCCATCTCATTGATTTGGGGACATGACATCAGTGGCAAAGGAAAATAGTGAGTTGTAGGTTTATACAAACCCGTTTTTGTCTCACTTTGCGAACTTGATTATTGATCCTTCTGATGCTTCTCCTAAGCAATGATAACTTTAAGAAACCCCCCTAAAAAAAAAGATATAAAATCTTGGCAAAAATCTTTCATTTTTTTAGGAAAAAATATTAATCTCTATTGATGAGTATTTCCCTTTTTTTTAAATATTAATTTTAATGGCAATTTTTTTTACATCGCTAAATTTTTATAAAAAATTTTGGCGAATGCTGAAAAAATAATAGGAAAATGTATTAATTATGATGGTGAATCCATCCAATCTAAAAACAATTCTAATGGAAAAGTTGGGGCCTGAGGGTGAAATTATCGATGGTTTTAAGAGGTAGACTATAATATTTACTTACCACCATTGTTTGAAAATATAATATAGTGGCCCTCATTGTATTTTGCAAGGTAAAATGTACCCACGATCTATAATTCTCATGGGGCTCAAGATTTATTTTAGATAATTGATCTAACAACCCTCGTTGTACTCTACAAGGTAAAATGTACCCACAATTTATAATGCTCATGAGACCAGAAATTGTGGGCCCCATGAGCATTATAGATCGTGCGTATATATTTTACCTCATGGAATACAACAAGGGCCATTATATTATATTATAAACCAATGGTGGAAACTAAAGATTAGAAATATAGTCTTAAAGAAACTAATAATTATGATATATACTGCTGGCGAATTAATATAGATTTCTACTATAATTTATAAAATTTAAGCAACTATGATCTAATGATGTATCGAATATTGTGACGAATTTTTGAGTTAAATTTTTTAATAAAATAAATTCTTTGGTGATTTAAATAAGATTATAATACAATTTTGTAAAAATATGGCGATTCAAGTCATGTTATAGCTTGAACTATTAGCCAATTTTGGATTCCCAAATTTCAACTATTAGAAAATTGGCGAATATTAGCCACTAAAAAAAATATTGCTCCTAAGTTCTTGACATACGTAAATATGCTCTCATTTACTCCTATTCTTCCACGTTAGTCTGTGATTAGCTTGCCAGATGTGATTTTCACCTCGTAGGACTTGTATTTGAATAATAAGCCCTCTCCCCTATACATTCCTGCTCGTGTAAATGGAAACATTGTAACAGGAGTCCTTGTGGACCTCGTGAGTTGGGTAAACCCACAAAATTGGTTTACAATTCCAGTGAGGAAGGGAAATTGCAAGAACACTCCTATGATTTTTTTTTTTCTTTTTAGGGGTTCGTACGAACTGGGGTGTTCAAATGGGCCCAAAAGGGATTTGAATGGACCCTGGTTCGAATGAACCATATTAAATGTTGCAACCCATTTTTTTGCATTTTTTTATGATGAAGACAATGGACAAGAGGGGGTTCGCTCAAACTTGGGTTCATTCAAACCCCCCTTTTCCCCCCTTCTTCCCCTCTAGCACCAAATTTCTGTAGAAATTTTCCCTTCGAAACTTGAGTTGAGGATGAAAATAGAGGAGACTTCATAGACCTGATTGAATGATGGTAGTCCTTAGAACAAGCTATCCATCAAATATAATTTTAATATGTTTGGTTTTATTATGTATTTGTTTTTTTAGTTTGATTAAACATAGGTTTTTCATCGAAAATCAAGCTCTTTATTCTACACATGTGGAAAAATAGCAAATTTATCAAAATAAAATCTTGAAAAAATATGTGTAGGCTAAGTATTGATGTCCTTGATCCAGTAAAAAAATTTAATTTGATTTTGATACATATAAAAAAGTTATGTTGTATACGGTCCGCCTATGTGTGAATTGTAATTGGTTTGACTTCAAAACTTGATTAAGAAAAAAATATTCAATACAACATTATGAAACCAAATGAAAGGGTTAGATATCGTAGTTACAAATCTCAATTCGAATAAATTATAATTTAATCCTTCATAGAATTTTTTTATGTTGTATATGGTGAGCATCACTCCTTAAAAATGGTGTTTACTGATAAAAACTAGTTTTCGAAGGAGATGGAAAAAGAAGTGCAATCTGATTCCAATTTTTTTGAAAAAAATATATTTAGACTCTAAAAACAAAATGTCACAAATCACTAGTTTGAATCATCTTCAAATTCTTCACAGTTTAGCTGCTATAGGTGCCCGGAAGTGAAGATTTAGTTAGAAAAAAATCAATTCAGTGTCTAGTTTAGCAAAAAATTGTAAACTAGTATTGTGGGATCACCCAACTGAGTGAATTTTATTACAGAGGATACTTTGTGGTTAAATTCATTACATAGGGAGAGATATAAGAAAAAAAATATACTATACCTACACATGATGACCTCTCTTGCTCCATATGGTTCTATAACTCTTTCCGTTTTTGTAGGACTTAGGGATGTGGATCTACTTTCAATCTCAATCTAGAATATGATATATTTAGGGTGGAGTTGGGAATCCCTTGGCTGGCTTCCATGAAAGATATTGCTTTCGTTATTCAATTCTTTTGAAGTTGTCTCATGAAGGTGCCGTACACATTGAGCATGACACTAGATATCAACCATTAGTATCTCATGGGGGTTACTCTTTGGATCATTTTTGGCCCATCTTGGTTGGTCCTCTCCCTCCTAGAATGAACCTACTTTACCAAAATTATGTTAAGTACAAAAATAGGGGCAAGGGACAACCAAAATTAACTCACCCTATAGTACAACAGAAAGATGCCTCTTCCTCTTAAAAGGGGAAGGGGAAGTCTACCCATGCTGAAAGCCTCAACTCTGCCTCCCTCACTGTAGAGGAGCTTTGGGTTAATAATCCCAACTTTCACTTAAGGAGTTTGATGGTTCCTGCTTGGCGAAAGGCCAAGTGTTGGTTATCCGACCTTCCTATCATACCCACGGGGCCTCAACCCATTTTGTATGGTAAGGGGAAGGGTCCCCATGGAGTGTCCTCTATGTCTCAACTTTGGTGGCCTCCTACTGCTTCTACCTCTAAGGAAGTGAATGGGAAGAGGTCCACCACTGAGGTGTTAGAGCCGTCTCCCCGCACTATTGTTCCATAATCCTCTCAACCTCTCCCTCCTGTCTCCATCCAGGAGTCCCTCCCTCTACTGAAAATGACTATGATGGATACTCTAATGGTTGAATAGGAGCCTTTCATCCCATCTCAAGTTGTAGCCTCTAGCTCCCAGAGTCATAGAAACTACCTTGCATGTGAGCACAAGTGTCCGAGGAAGGCTCTAGCCACTAAGCAAGCCACCTTGTAGAAGAAGGAAGAGGAGTCAGTAGCTCTTGCTTCAATGTCTTTTTCTGTACCCTCCTCTTCCATTCTCTTTATTTCAGTTCCCTTAGCCTCAGTCTTGCTTTCCGCTCCCACCACGAGCATGAACAATCCTCACTCGAAGAGGGTATAGGTGTTTATTGCTCCTTCGGTTGATTTACCACTTTTGATGTCCCTCTTAGACATCCTACCATTTTCAAAACCCATGGACATGCCAAATACAATGGTGGTGTTCATCACAATTTTATCCTCTTCCTCCACGCCCTCCATCTCATCTATGGGGATCTCAAGGCTATGATGAAGTGGAAGATGGAGGATGAACCTGCTAGCAATGAGGGTTGAAAGAAGGGTTCAACTTATTCAGAGAGTGGTTTTGTGTTGGCTTGTGCTGTACTGGTGACGGAAGAAGCTCCGACGTCCCTAGATTTTGTCACTACTCCCGAGTATTTTGGTGAGCCTAGCAGTGGCTCTTGGGCACCACCTCCCTTGCTTATTGAGTTGACACATGTCACTAGGCTATAAAGTACACGTTCAACTCTGTGGATGAGGTCCCGGCCCTATCGGTGATTTTTGCGAGATTGCTGACATTCAGCCCACAGGAACTTAGTGGAGAAGACCTTGAGGGGCCTTCTTCCTTGACTCTTGTTGCGGGAGGGTTGGAGGGTCCCCCCCTTGATATTTCTCCCTTCCAGGCTCGTTTTCCCTCCCTGTACAGTGATCTATATTGGGAGAAAAATGAGCTCTTGGTTGATGAGGACTAAAGGGGCACCTCTTCTTTATCTATAGATTAGATTGTGTGTGTGTATGTATTGTGTTCCCCCATGCTTGTTTTATGTGTTCCTAGATGACCCTTATCACCCTTGTAGGTACTTGGATATATGAGTCTTTATGTGTCATAAAAATTCTTCTATTTGTCACATCATTCTTCCTTTGTTGTGTATTGACTTTCAACAATTAGGGATGATGCAAAGTGTTGGGGGCATTTAGGCCTCCCTTTCATGCTGACCCATTTTTTAATTTTTATTTTATTTTCACGTGCCTTCTTCATATGGTCTGATATAGTTGGTGGTTGATGATAGTTCATTTATATACTATTATATCTATTTATCTATATTTATGAGCAGCTCTCACCTTGAAATATCAGACCCCCCCTGTCCCTTGTTCATAATGTTATTGTCTCTTCTCTCTTTCCACTTATCTTTCTTTCTTATTTCATGATGTTGTGGTACTCATGTGTTGTCCCTCATGTGTGTGACAACATTACCATAGTTACATCTCATTATGTTCCATGGGCCACAAACATCACTTTTTCATTCTTTCTTTTCTCTCCTTAGGATGTCACATGCCTTTGTGTTCGACACACACCATCCTAAGGGGGGGCTATGATGCCACTTCGATTTTCAGAAAATGTATTCAGTGGCCAATAAATTTTTTCTTGAAAATATTTTCAAAATACTTTTCAAAAATCATGTTCCTCAACAAGGACCCCTAGCGAAATATTTTTGCTTAATCATGGGTTCATAAAGAAATAATTTAAAAAAATTTCCTCCAAGGAGGGAGCACCTTCTCGTACGGGAAAATTTCTAACCTTCCCCTTACGAGGGGGCCTTCTTCCTTTCAAATTCCTTGATGAAGTGAAAATATTTCAAAAGGATTCCTTGATGATTAATTGATTTACGAAAAATACTCTTGTGCTTTCAAATAGAGTATCCCTTGAGTGGACCTCTTTTCTTTTGAAGGGTTCTTGAGGGACTCCTTTGAAAGATTTTTCTTCAATTTTTGACTATTTGTGTGACTTTTTGCTTGCTTGCCTACGTGGTTTTTTGTTTTCTAACATGTTTTCTTTGCATATTAACATGTTGCTTTGTAGGTGCGCCTATGAAGCTGCTTTCCAATCCAACTCTATAGAGTCCCCTTACACTGAGCTTCCTTTAGGAGAGAGTACCTGGGGGTGCCTTCTTTGTAGGTCTGAGGACCTGTGAAGCGCTTACATCCTTTGGAATCCGTTCATTGTTGGTTTGCTGGTGTCTAGTGCACTTCATTCAATCCTCCTTAGTAGAGAGTACCTATGAATCCATTTTCCTACCGTACACTTTCGAGCATGCCAGATTGTGGACTGCTTCCTCGATGGTTTAGGTATATTTTTCTTGGAACTTTTTTTACCTACTTTACCAAACAATCATTGACACTCATGCTCACTAAAGTGGGGAAAAATGTATAGGAGTGAATTTTCACCCCCTTGCAAATTCCCCTCTTACATCCTTCACATTAGAAAAATCAAATCTGACCATGTAATTCTACATCACCCGTTAGAACTCCATCCACTTGGTGCTTGATTTTAGTGTCGATGGGGGAGTTTCTATCGAGGACACACACATGACACACAAATGTATACATGGGGTGTTTCCATCCTTATATGATTCCCGCTTCTGGAATTTGCAGAGGCGTTACATTCTCCATTGGCGACAAAACGTAACACCCCTATGCCCTCCTGTTGGCCTTTGAATGACTCTTTGCCTCCCCAACCTTCTTCAAATGGCTATCTTTCATTCTCAATTGATCTTCTTCATGTTTCTACACATTCATTTGATCTTGCTTCATGTTCTTGGATTTCTTGCTCCATATTCTTGCAACTTCAAGCTACTTGCTGCACTATTGGCTTCACTATTCCAACATCACAACATTCTTCACATCTATCACAAAAGTTGTAACTTGGTGTCTTGCAAGATTGCTTTTGATGTCGTTGTGGCCATGTCAACTTTACCATAGTTGTAGATTTGCATTCCTATCTCATTGGCCTTGAGTGCCTTTCGTTGAGGGTGGTATTGCTTTCTTACTACTACTTTTTTGTTGGATTTGAGTAGCATAGTGTTTCTCATAGAATATGGTAATTTCCTTTCCAACATTGTTTTTTTTATCAAATTTCTATCTCTCTATCTATCTCATTATCCATGGAGGTGGAAACACCAAAATGGGGGTTTGACTATGGCAAGCCCCTAAACAACCCCAACATTTTCCCCTTCTTTATTATGTGTAGGTACTTGTTCATGTGGAGCTTGCTGGCGAACTGGAATCTTTGTGAGTTGCATTCTCTCCTTTCTTATTCTTGTCATTGTCATAGAATTTCTCTCGTTATTTTAGTTATTCTGTTATTCATCATTTTAGTTATCATTTTACATTTCAACACCTAAGTTTTCAATAGGTTTCTCACACTTCTCACTATCCTTTTACACCTTCTATTCGTACAGACACTAGTGCACCTTTGACACGCCAACACGCTGCACTATTATCCTTGTTCTACATTGCTGTCCTCTGGCAGAGAGCTGTCTGAGGTACAATTCAATTTCCAAAAATCTGCTCGCTTAGTCCAAAATTAGTTCTAGAGTTAGTAGAGTGACATAAGAATCGAGAGTGCTCTTCATTATCTATTCTTCACATTAAATGTTTGTCCAAATTGAGGTAGATTGAGGCAACCCTCTGCTCTCGGCTCTCTATGACTTGGAGCCTTGGTGTGGTTGGTCCCCCTCCTCTGTATTTTTGTGAACCCGACGTGAAATGATGTCTATCTATTTCTTTGTGTCTGAAACCTTTTCCCTTGTACTTGGTGATTGTTGTAGAGTCAGGTGTTTTGAGGTTTTATGAGCATCACAACCTAGTTTATGACCTCTAGGTATGTGCTTAGAAGAAGTGTACAACACTTACAAATGGAAAAGATGAAGGTCACTTCTGATTTTACTACTAATTTTACCACATGCTTTATAGATGAGATGGGTTTCATTGACGTGACCACTCATGCAACCACTCCTCCAACATCCCCTATAGCTTCACCTATGGATGAGGATGATTCTATACACATTCCCATCGAAAACCTTTTAGCATTAGGCAAGAGGCTGTTATACCTTGTGAATTATTTGGAGAAAGCATTGACTATGGAAAGGGCTGCTAAGCTTTTTAACAAGGTGAGATACATGTTAGGAAAGCATTAGATATGCATAGAGTTCTTACACAGCCTCACCGATCTAACCAAAAGATACATCCATTCATATAACACTAGATTAGGTACCACCCAAGGAACGATGCTTGATGCCTATGAGAGACAAATAGGTGTCTTGATGCCTACCACATCTGTATGCATGGCCAAAATAGGCCCTTTTATCAAAATTTCCTCTACTCCTTAGACATCCCACACAATCAAGGTGAGTAGAATATCCCTAGGTTTCAAATTTACCCCTCCTACTTCCCTTGGCAGTGGGGGCTTTGGTGGAAAGAGTGGTGTTGGCTTTGGTAGCAGTGGCAACACTGGTGGTGGTGGCTTTGGTGGATGCCATGGTGGTGGCTCCGACAGAGGCCACGTTGGTTGTCTTGGTGGTGGCTTTGGTGGTGGCCACAGTGGTGGCTCTGAAGGAGGTTCTGGTGGTGGTGGTTTTGGGGGAGGTTCCATTGGACCTTTATCATATTCATAATGTATTTTGAATGCTCTCCTACAAAATATGGGTCAAATGACAAAACAGTTGGTGAACCTATCTTAGGCCTCCTCGTAGCCTATCTTTCAGAACTTCTCCTGACATAGTCCATTTTCACTAACAATTTTGAGCACTCCCTTCCCTTAGGGAATGGAAATTCCTAAGTTTAAAAAGTATGGTGGTAAAGGAGATCCTTAGACGCATGTATCAAATTTAAATACGTGTATAGATTTCTTTCATCATGATGCCTTGATGGTAAAATGTTTCCCTCGATTTCTCAAGGATACTACACTCGAGTGGTATTGTTCCTTGCCTGAAACTTTTATATTCTCATTTTATTAGCTCATCAATCAGTTTCTTCATCAATTCTAGGCTAACATCTTTCTGAAGATGACCTTCTCGGATCTCCTCTGATCTAAGCAGGGAGAGCACGAGAAGATAACTGAATTCATTGCGCAATACCAAGCACTCTTTTCATAAATCTCGTACCCATTGCCTGACTCAGACGTGCAAAAGGTTTTCATAGGCAACCTGCAATGAGCCTGGCAAGAGAAATTTGTCTTAATCAAACATACTTCTTTCACACATCTGTGTGTTGTGTTGCAAGAGTACCCACAAACGATGGTTCAATTTGAGGGATCCTCCTTGTGCTCCTGTTCTAAAGGAAAATCCATAGTGTCCATTTTAGGAAAAGGAAAGTTTGTTGCAAATATAGTTGCCATGACTAATGATCAAGGCCTTAGGCACAACAAAAAGTTTACGAAATTACTCAAATCTTATTCTTCTATTTTGCAAAAGTTACTGAAGGATAAGATTATAGCATTATAAAATCCTCGCCGTTTGAAGGAACCTTATCCGACTGGTATGATGGAAATTCTTTCTTTTAGTACCATCATTTTCACAAGCATGATATTGAGCATTGCATGCACCTACATTATGAGTTACATAACCAAATCAATGATGGTACCATTCATCTTGATGGAAAGAAGTAAAACACAAATAAGTCAGTACCAAAGGCAAATAGCGAGTTATAGATTTATACGGACCCATTTCCATCTCACTCTGTAAAATTGATTATTGATCCTACTGATGCTTCTCCAAAGGCTTTGACATATGTAAATGTGGTCTTGTTTTCTCCTATTCCTCCACCTTAGCTTGCAAGTGGCTTTCCAAATGTGATTTTCACCTCGTAGGACTTACCTTTGAATAATAAGTCCTCTCCCCTATACATTCTTGCTCGCATAAATGGAAAGATCGTAACAAGAATCCTTGTGGACCCCATTAGCTAAGTGAATGTTATTACAAAGGATAATTTGTAGTTAAATTAATTACATAGGGAGAAATATGAGAAAATGAAATCTACTATATGTACACACAATGGCCTCTCTCTTTCTCCATATGGTTCTATAACTCTTTCTGTCCTAGTACGACCCAGGGCAAAGGGTACTACTTTCAGATTCCTAGTTGCAAAGCTATCAGAACATTGTCGGATAATTCTGTAGGTGAGTTTTCATGAATTGATAATATGTAGGGCTTCAATTGCAATAATGAATAATTTATCTTCAAGATTATTTTAATCCTCTTCAAACCTAAAATATGTACATTCACAAAGAGAGGAAATGTTGGGCCACTTAGGGGCTTTCCTTAGTCAAACCCCGTGTTAGTGTTTCCACTTCCACAATGGCAATGTGAATGATACAAATGGATAAAATATAGGAAGGAATGATGATTCAACAAAGTGTTGCAACTCATCAGCCTTTAATGGCTTCCTTGAAGGACTGAAGTCATACACATCATTTCAAGGTATTGGATCTTGCTTACTTGATTGCTTGAATATCTTGGAGACCTACAACAAGGGTTAGCCTTCACAAACAATGATAAATACACATGAACTCACCTAAGATTATAGATGGTGTTAGGATCTTGAATTGCTGCAATAAAGCTTTGAAATGCTACTCTTGACTTGCTCTTGATAGTGATCTTGATAATAATTGCTAATAAATCATTTGTAGATTTCAAATAATGCAATAACTAGGTATTTATAGGCATTTCTCTAATTCTCAAGAATTAAATCTCGATAGCCAACATTTGTAATTTGAATTTTGAATTTTGAATTTTAAGATGTAATTATTGACATATCCAAAATTGGTCCTCGACAAATATAGGGGAACCTATACACCCTAGGTGAATGTGTCTTGAACCTATTTTCCAATACATTAAGTTTCAGGGGAAAGTATCCATTGGATGCATTTATTCAATGCTTTCAAATTCTTGGAAAATTGTATAAATGAGCTACAAAATATATAATTTACAAAATTAGGGACCTAACTAGGGTCAATAATCTAGGGGGAGAAAAACCTAATGCAAAATTGTCAAGGGTGATAATTATATGACACTACAACACCATATTATTCTATCCATGTTGAACTTAGTGTCTTGCTTATGTTATTTTGATTTTTTCTTGATAGATCGATTCAATCAATTAGTACCTTTCTTTGTTATGAAATTGGCCCTTTGATCCACACCTTTACTAGAAAGATTTTTGTTTGAGATAAATTAAGTATTTTTTAATATATATATTATATATTGTCCACAATCGTGGAGCAACACAACTCCAAAGACCCAATCTTAGAGACCAAAAATTAGAACATCACTGGAATAGTATAAAAAAGAAGTAGCAATTATTTAATATAGGTTAGTTATTAAAAACATCATATGAATCCTAATAATATCATTGGTTTCTACCATAGTCATAACTATCAAATTCATAAGTACCAATAATAGGCTCAACCATGCCATTGGGGTCCAAGTATCTAACCACAAACTCATAATTTTATTTCATAGTTGCTTTTGCCTTCTTAGATCTATGAGGCATGGTAATATCATGAGCTTTCATATATTCCTTCAACATTTCCAGTTCTAGCTTGTTCAAATTGATCTCCTTGAGACAAAAATTAGGCTCTCTTGATCTCCTTATAAACCACAATAAGACCCTCCTCTAGGAGAATAAAAATATTAGGAATCTCAATCATAGAAACCTACAACAATATACCAAAAGGGTTAGCCCACAACATGAATTAGTAATGCATCTTATCTTGTCTTGAAGACCTCCTCATTCCTTCTTTTCTAAATTTATCACAAGATATCATTGGTTAAAACTTGACCCAAATATAATTAAGCTCAACATAGAAGACATTGACATACCCAAATAAAATTTTAAACCCATTCAAACCATCTTTAAAATCATAACCCAGACAATTACCAAACAAGGACGATCATAAATGCAAAGCATACCGACACTCAAAAAAATATGCACAATATTTTTGAGCTTGATAAACAAGCTACACATTTTAATAGGAATACCAATAGAGGATGGTTCATTTTTTTAAAAACTACAAGAACTGGGTAGCCCCCCCATAAAGTACAACGCATTTGGTAAATGTTTTTTAGATGACTACTGATGTTGGTGTGACACACCCTTCAATTACAAAGGGTCGAAGGAGGAGACTAGACCTCATGACCTCTTTCCTACAACATGATGCTTTACACAATTGAGCTAGGGTGCCCACCTCGAGGATAGCTCAATATTAACAATATGATTCTTAATAATTGAAAGCCATCTAAAATAGGATTTCTTAGGCTCCACAATAGAAAACCAAAGAGTACATAATACACGACTTACTATCATACTTGTTAAGATTCCAATTCCTATTAAGACAATCAATTATTTCCATCAATATTTTTACAAAAACTTGGTCATAGATACTACCATCAATCTATCTAAAATTAACCAAAATCTCAAAGTTCAACTTTAAAGATAGGGAAATTCACATCATAGAAAACCTTTTTCAACATAGAGTAAGATCTCTTCTAACTATTCAGGATTTGGAATTTAGTTCAAGAGTCTCCCAATATTTAATTTTACAATCAATGAAACTGGCCTTGAAATCCAAAATTCCTTTTTCATCCCATTGATTACCAGAGAATTCTTGGGTGAGAGAAAGGGGTTTATTCTTCCATTCTAGGTTCCACCAAATTGATCTGAAGGGCATAAATATTTTTTAATAAATTCTTGAAACTCTCCCAAGCCCTACAAATGTTGCAAATATTGGATCCCAAGGGCTTAATATAATATTTAACAAATAAAAAATTATGAGGGTGCAAAGTAACTTGGTTTCTACCTTTTCTAGGTTTGGAGAGAGAAAAATTATTTCCAACGATTTTTTTTCAAGGCTCAAAAATATCAAATGCTTTTAAAATCCATTTAATAACTAAGATAATCCCTTGTAGCTTCATATTCTTCATCCCCAAACCCCATTTGCATTTAGGAAGATAACACTAGGTCCACTTAACCACATGCCTTTTCTTATTCCCCATACTATTAGACCATGACTAATAATTTTTTGAATTCTATCAGAGTACACACTACCAATCAACCATGCTAATGAATAATAAATACTATATGAGGATAGAATCTTCCGAGTATCTTGAATTAACCCAACAATAGACAAGTGGGATTTCCATTTTTGATGCTTCTCAATTTTTGGAACATCCATTCCCACATGTATTTTAAGGAAGTTTCGATTGAGAATGGAATACCAAGGCACCTTACAATAGTATTAAGGCCTCCCTATTGCCAACTATCCCTTTTTAGAGAAGTAGGGGGGATTTATTCTATCTTAAAATGGTAGATTTTCTATCCAAGACCTTGGACTTGGAAGATTTATAAAATATTTAATCTTTAATAAAAATATTCACTTTTAATAAATTTTTTAAAGTTATCCTCCATTTCAATGAGTAGAAAAGTTTCATTCATCAATTGAGCATTCAACAACTTGTTGCTATCAGGAAGAAAAATACTATTTTTAGGGGGATTAATTAGATTGGTCCTCAACATAGTGTAAGGTGTTATTAGGTATATTAAAAAAATGAGGAGCAATAAGACATCCTTGTTTAATAGAAATTTGCAAGAGAAAAGGTCAAGTTACAACACCACTTACAAAAAGTCCAAGAAAACCAAAAGCCTTCAAAATTTAAAACAAAAAAGGTCATTCAATCCTATCATAGGCTTTCTCAAAATCCAACAACCTCATACTCACATCTCAATGATAGTATTTTTCACAATTCATACCTTCTGAACTAGTAACCATATTTTCCAACATGTATCTCCCTTTAATAAACCTAATTTGAGAAGTGTAAACAACCTTACTAAGAATACAAGTCAATTTGAGAGATATAATATTTGCCAAGATCTTATAAGAAACATTGAGGGTGATGCGTCTTGAGTTTTTGACAAGAGACTTGCCACCATCCCTAAGAAACAACTTAATGACCCCTTCGTTGATACTTTTCCCAATGTACCCTTATCAAATATCTCATTATAAGTATCCAATAGGTCCTTTTTTATCCATCCATTGGTTGTTTTTGAAATGAGGAAAATGGTGACCTCCCTCTTTGGCTTCTAGGGTTTTGGACCTAAAAGGAGAGAGGTCAATTTTTCTTTTTTGTTCATTTCACTGAAGAACAAACCCTTGAGATTTCAATGCAAAGGATATTGAAATTTTGCAAAGGGAATGTTCTATGGGATTGAATGATGTCAAATGAAGGGTTCACCACCAAGTGTAAACTTGGAAAAGAAGATGTTTGAAAACATAGTATAGTATGAAAAATGACCTAGAAAGATAAGTAAAATGTAGTAAAAAGTTATGAGACTGAAATGTGTGCACCTGGGAGACTGAAGAAAGCAGAATGAAGATCTGGATCATTGAAAAATCTATTGTTATGTTGATTGGGACTCATTCACCAAGTTGTGCGAATCAGTTCAGTTTCTGGGAAAATATGGAGAAACAAGTTCCAGCCAAAAGGGTATCCAAATCTGCAAAAATCTTGTTTAGGACTGTACAGTGGGACCCATTTGACAATAGTGGCGAATCAGTCCACTTTTGCTTTTCTAGAAATTTTGAAGTGGATTCTATACCTCTCGGTCTTCTCTGAACTCTTTTTGACTGTTTTCATATCCAAATCTGTAAAATAACACTTGTAGGTCTTCTCCAAGATTCTCCAAGGTTGAATGGAAACTTTGACAACTTTAAGGATTTGGAAATTTTTCTCCAACTTTGCTCCTTGACAAATATACAATCTAGACCTGCAAATCATACACAAGACGAGGGAAAAATGGTTGTGGGGTTAGAGAATAGGGGTTTGCCTTGGTCAAACCCCTTGCTGGTAATTAAACCTTGGAATGAAAGAAAATGTAGAGGGAGAATGATGAATGAACAAAAGAAAATGTTGCAACTCACCAAACCCTAGCAATAAAGTGCTGCAATTATGCTTGAAATGGCTGCAATGGATGTGGTTCTTGACTCTTTCTTGATGTTGATAGATCTTGAATGCAATGCTTGCTTGGTTCATGAACTCTACATCACAATTGTTAGCTCAATAAAAAATATGAAGAATGTGATCTTTGACATGATGATTGATGCTTGAAGAATGCTCTTGAGTGCTTGATAATCTGCCCTTGAAAGCCTTGAATTCTCTTGCTCAAATTATCTTGTGAACTTAATTTTCTATAAGGATCACTTGATTGCTTTCTAGGAGAAAATGAGAGAAAGAACCTTGTATTTATACTCAATTATGCAATAATTCTTGAATTTACAACACTACAAGCCGACATCAGATCTAGGAGAATAAAATCGCACTAGAAATTTGATTTAAATTTGAATTTTGGTCACATGGGAGTTATGAATATTATTTCACAAACCACAAGCTTTCATGGTTATCTTTCCTTCGTGGCTTTACCTTGTCCTTTATCACTCTTAACTATTCGATGCTTGCCACGTGGCCTCCGGACGGAGGTTCTTGCTTTTTCGTATCACTTTGCTTTTGCTGAGTTCCGTTTGGTCAACGCATGGCTTTCTCTGGTTGTTCTCCGAGTTGGGCCCACTAAGCGGTTACCTTTGCTCGGCGTCGTCCACGTGGCTCTCTCTCAGAGCTTTTCGCTGGGGTGCCCCTCACTCTTTTTCCCAGGCTCTGTTTGTTTGATGCGTTGCATATTCTTGTGCGCTATTTTTTGGGGGTTGCTGCCCACGCCGTTTTTTCTTTCTTGCCGCCACGTTTTCTTCTTCGGTGCCACGTGTTCGTTTCTGTTGCTACATGGTTTTCTGTTCCCTGCAACAACATTGCTGGTGCACTGCTGGGCGATCGTTCCATTCGATGGTGACTCGAGATGATCTGAGGCATTGATGTTTGCTCAAGGCATCTTTCTCTGTGGTTTTTAGGCAATGGATTGGCCTATATATGTGACCCTTTTTCTCTTTTATAGGTTGTTGTTAAGTTGATAAAAGCTCCTGAGCACTGGGAAAAGCCTTTGTAATATTTTTATTGAACTTGAAGTTCGTAGACTGTGCCAATCAATTCGGCCTTTCTTTTTTTCATGTATTTGATAAGACTATTAGTCTGTGTTGTTATTTTCCTATAATGTATGAATGCCTGTTCTTCAACTTTTGTGATCTTTCATAGCTAAATAAATACAAATCATGTTTTTTGACTCCTCTATGTTGGCTAAATATATGTCAGATTATGCTATGCAATTAGAGGGTGTTTTTTATGTTTTAAAGTGATTTTGAGAAAATTTACTTAATAAACAACATTGGGTGGTTTGGGCCTTTGCATCCAGCACTGTGCTCTGGTAAATTAGTTTATGATCTTGGTGCATCGCTTGTAATTTAGATTTCATGTTTTGTTGTCTTTCTATCCCTTTACCTACCCCACTAAATGAAGATCTGACTTCGATAAAACCCCGGAGGTCACTTAGCTAGTGCACTATGTCTCCCAATAGCTAAGTTTCCCATGAGACTACTACTACCTACAAAAATCTTGTGTCAACAATTCTTTTTTTGGCATGCCCGGTGGGATGTGAACTGGCAGGTTCACTGATTATATAAGAGTGTATGAGCCATTGGCCTGTAACTAGGTCGCAAACTGCAAGATTCCCTGGCCTGCTTGTACCACCCTTAGTTTCTGTTCACCCGAGAGGTCGTCAGGGTAGTCCTTCACCTCCTCCATCCCCTCATTTTCCTGCACCTATGGCCACTAGAAATTATGTAGCCTAGGACGCTGGCAGTCCTTTAGTAGCACCTATGCCTCCTGTAGTTTGGGCTCCAATCCCTGCTTCTGCTCTAAAAGATATACCCAAGTTTTCTGGAGATGAATCAAAGACTCCGACAGAGCACCTGCAAGATGTGGCAGACGTATGTCTGGTACATGGTGTGTCAAATGAAAATGTAGCTCTCAGATTGCTCACTGCCTCCTTCTGAGGAAAGGCACTGAAATGGTATAGAACTCTTGAGGCTAATACGATTGCAACTTGGGACCAGCTTAGAACCCCGTTTTATGAGAGTTTTTCAAATGCTGGCGATAGGTCTTCACTATATCATCAGCTGGACAACATAAAGCGAGCTCCTCATGAGGCTCTGCCCGATTTCAACGCATGATTTCATTCAACTTGGCAGAGAGTACCAGTTGGTAGTCGATCGCCTCCAGATTTGGCATTCATGTTCTATTTGAAGTCCATTAATCCTGATATTTCCATGATGCTATAGGATCAAGGTGGAAGTACTCTACCTAATGCGTATGCTCTTGCTATTACTACAGAAAATAACCTTTTTGCTACGATAAAGTTGGCACCGAGACCCATCATGCCATTGTTCCCTAAGTTCAACGTCACGAAAGCTGAAGCTCCTTCGACCAACGTGCCTACAACTCCTCCCCAATCTATGTACGTGTATCTAGGAATAGCTCCGAGCGCAGCTCCAACTGTAGCTCCTATGCCTAATCCCTTAGCGGACGAGATAAACAAAATGAGAGAGCAGATGCAGGCCATGACTAATGAATTGACTACCATGAAGTGGCAACAATATAGCTATCAGAAGATGACCTACAAAAACTATCAAGGTGGGAAAGCTCCGTACCAGACAAATTAGTGGCAAGATAGGTCGCGCGACAATACTCAGGCTCAGCTGAATAACCAAGTTGTTCCAATGACCCTGCCAATGTAGACCGTCCATCCTAGTTCGAATAAGGAGCTAGTGGTAGGATAGAATAACCTAGCCAAAGACACTAATTCATGGTGTTTTCCTTGTAATGATGCACACATGCTCGGAAATCATCCGTGGGGAAATTTGTAATAGAAAATTGCAGAACAACATAGCTAAGGTGGCACACCGGATTCCAGAAATGAATCCTATGCCTCTCAGCATATGGATAATGCAGTCCTCACTGCTCAAATACAAGGGATGTCCATTCAACAAGAGTCAAACATAGTTCTAGACTAAGTGCTCTTTTCATGGATGGAAGGAGAAGAGTCTGTATTTTTGAATGACTTTCCTGTGACTCAAGTGCAGTCTGACTATAACATGTGTTCTAAGCGGAGACTCACTGGAGAATTCACATATCCACCGACCAATGCTCCATATTAGTCAATGCCTAGTCCACCGGCAGGCCTATCGTCAGTCCCACAACAGATTAACGTGGCTCCTCCCAGCTCTTTGAATCCACCTCCTCCGAAGGCAAAGGCTCCTACGACTGCCCCGACTGTTGCCAAATAGCCGGACGTACCAATTGCGAGGATTACACCAACCACGAAACCTAAGGAGCAAGCAACCATGATTCATTAGTCATGAGCGTAGTTCAATGTGGTGGAAGAATTGAAGAAGTCCTCTGCCAACGCTTCTTTATGGGATGTCCTGGCTATTTTGGAGCAGAAGGTGCTATTACAAAAAGCGTTGTTGAGAGAGGAAGATGCGAAGGCGCCTAGTCAGCCCAATGAAGAAAAAATATCCAAGTCGGATTTGGATAAAGTGTTAACAAATAAATTGGAGGAAAAGCTCGAAGCCAGAAAAGAGATTAACCCTAAACCTAAGCCTTTCTTTCTAACACTTATCATTGGCGATAAGCTATTACATAATTGTATGATCGAATTTGGTGCTAGCACCACTGTCATGCCCAAGCAACTAGCTGATGCTTTGCGTTTAAAATATGAGCCTCTTAACAAGGGAGTCATCACATTGTTTGCCTACCCCAGTATTACTATAAATCAAGATACCGTACTTATTGATATTCCTCCTCTATTTGGGATTTGTTTGTCCCGAGAGTTCACAACAAATGTTGGAGGATATCTAGCACTAGACTGGTCACACCTGATCTTGAGGACCAAACATGGAGCCAAGATGAAACTACTATCGAAAACTTTGCATTCTGAACATGTTGCTGATGAGGCCTTGCTCAAATTTGAAGTGGCACATACTTCAATTACCTAGGAAGAAAGGTTCAATGTGGAGTTTCTGGAAGAAGAAGAGGCTACTAGCTCCCAGACTGAGAATGAAGAAGCTTTGTTGAATGAGTTTGTAGATACTAACCCTTTTGGAAATTATCACGCAACTGGTCTCAGAACTTATGTCATACATGAGGAAGGACAGTCTATGCCCAGAGTTACTAAAGAAGCTGGAGGCGAAACACCCTTAGAGTTATGGACTTTGCACTTTAATGGAGCAAGATGCGGAGTTGGAGTTGGAGCAGGAATATGTTTGAAATTTCCGTCTGAAGAAAATACCTCGAGGTCTTATAGTTTCCAGTTCGCATGCTTAAACAACGAAGCAGAGTATGAAGGTCTTGTCCATGGTTTGAGCCTTGCAGAATATATGGGTGCAAAGCAGATAAGTGTGTTCGGAGATTCGGAGTTGGTTGTCAACAAAATCTGAGGGATTTCTATTGAAAAGAATGCCCACATGCGATCATACCGGCATAGAGTCTGGGATCTTATTGACAACTTTGAGGCATTTAACATTCAGGCTATCCCAAGAGAGAATAACTCTGAAGCTGACCGAATGGCAACTGTTGAAGCTTAGCTTGAACTAGCCTCCTAGTTGTTTAAAAATAAGCATGATGTGAGAGTAATTGTATGACCTGTTGTTCCGAACAATGTTCAAGAATGGCAAGTGTTCGATAGTGATGCTCAGATTGCATCATTTCTCTAGTCATCTAAGGAATTTTCTGATCAATTACAACCAAATATGTTTGAGGCCTACAAAGATCAAGTAATCCAACTAAAATCCAACAAGCTTCCCAGAGCCCTAGTTACTCTAGAGAGTCTCTTTGATTCTGATGATGCATGGAGGGATAAAAGGAAAATGGTAGCTGACAAAGGTGATTTTACCGACTTGCATATCAGAGAGGACATAAAACTCAAAGTTGGTAAGGAAGTATCTCAGAAGAATAAAGACAGGCTTAAGCACTTATGCGAGGAATATCCGAGCATAGTAGCTTGGTCATATGATGATATTAAGGGATATAATCCTAAGATCATTCAACATACAATTGAACTACTAAAGGGAGTGAAGTCGGTTCAACAGAAACAAAGGCCTGTGAACTCGAAAATTGATACGCTTATGTCACAAGAACTAAATAAGCCGATTGCATACCGGATAGTGTTTTCAATCAAACATAGCACTTGGGTATCTAACTTGGTGCCAGTCCGGAAGAAGAATGGTGACATACGTTTGTGTGTAGACTTCTAAGACCTGAATAGGGCATCCTTGAAGGATCATTACCCCTTTTCTTCTATGGAGATAATCCCACAAACTATAGCTGGTTCTGAAATGTTTTCAATGTTGGATGGCTTTTCGGGCTACAATCAGATCCTTGTGAAAGAAGAAGACCAATACAAAATGACTTTCACCATGAAGTGGGGAACATATGCATATGCTAAGATGCCTTTTGGACTTTCAAATACTGGAGCCACTTTTCAGAGGGCTATGGATATTTCCTTTAAGGATTTAATTCATAAGATTATACTTATCTACCTGGATGATTTGATAGTGTTTTCCAAATCAGTTGTTGATCACTTTGATCATTTAGATCTTTTCTTCCAGAAGTGTCAGGAATTTGGGATTTCTCTAAACCTGAAGAAATGTGTGTTCGGATTTCTCCAAGGGAAACTATTGGGATATGTTGTCTCGAAGGAAGGCATCGCTATAGATCCAGAAAGAGTTGATGCTATCCAAGAGCTTTCGTTACCCGTAAAAAAGAAGGGAGTGCAATCATTTCTAGGTAAGGTCAACTTCATCAGTCGATTCATTACAGATTTTGTAGGAATCATTTGACTGATTACCTTGATGCTCGAAAAGGATCAGACTTTCAAGTGGACGACAAAATCTAGAAAAGCTTTCGAGCTTATAAAGGAGGTCATTTCTTTAGCTCCTGTGCTAATTAATTTGGACCTGTCTAAAGATTTTATCATGTATGTTTTCGGTGGTGGCAACAGTATTGCCACAGTGCTCATGGAGAAGGATGATGAAAATAAAAAGGAATCTCCTGTCGCTTTCTACTCACACACCTTCGAGGAGTATGAGGTGAAGTATAATTTTGTTGAAAATCAAGCCTTTGCTATCATGAAATGGATTAAGCTGTTCCAACATATGATATCATACAATAAGGTGATTGTTTGCGTACCACATCCTAGTGTGTGGGAATATATCATGGAAGGAGAGATCATAGAGAAAAGAGCTAGCTGGATTACTAAGATCCTAGAGTATGATATTGAGATTGGACATGTCAAAACTGTTAAAGGAAAAGGACTATGCGAATACCTCGCTGAAAATAACGGACCTGTGACAGAGCTTGAAGCCTCAGAACCCATGTTACTGAATGAAGAAAGCTCCCAGGGTGACTGGTTGGAGGATAGAATGAACTTCATGCAAACTGGAAGGTATCCGACCAATCTCCCTTCCTTTAAGAGGTGGTTCTATCATTTGCAAAATAGAAGTTATGTTCTCTTGGAAGGAATACTTTCCAAAAGAAATTTCATTGGAGTCCTGCTAAGGTGTGTGAATGATGTACATGCCAAGAGAATATTGGATCAGTACCACAATGGCCCGACTGGAGGAAATTTCTCTGCAAGGACTACTGTAATTAAAATTATATGTGTTGGTTATTTTTGGCCAAAACTATTTAATGATTCATTTTCATTAGTGAAGTCTTGCAATGAATGCCAATTCTATGTTGGAAAGAGAAAGAATGCTGCCATGCCATTAAGGCCTATAGTAGTAGAGGAACCTTTTGATCAATGGGGTCTAGACTTCATTGGAATGATTAACCCTTTCTCTTCAGCTGGACATAGGTGGATACTGATAGCAACAAATTACTTCACCAAATGGGCAGAAGCAATGGCATTGAAAAATGCCACCGAAAAAGAAATTGTTAATTTCCTTGAGGAGTTGGTAGCTAGATTTGGCCCGCCTAAAATGATTATCTCTGATAATGCTAAGGCTTCCATTGGCTCTGAGATGAGCCAATTTGCATTAAAGTATGGAGTTTTCCTGAAAACCTCTTCCAACTATTATCCTCAGGGGAATGGCCTCGCGGAATCCACAAATAAAAACCTAATTAGGTTAATCAAGAGGATAGGCTTGGAACACTAGAAGGAATGGCATAAGAACCTCCAGACAACGCTATGGGCAGACCAAATTAGGCTAAAGCAGATACTAAAGACATCTCCTTATGAGATGGTGTACAGGAAGGAGACATTGCTGCCTATCGCCATGGAATTCCCTGCCTTCTAGTTGCTTAAATCTCTAGAAATTGAACAAAATAGAGCGATGGACGTATGGTTTTCTGAGCTAATCGAAGTTTAGGAGAAGAGAGAGCACGCCCTTGAGGTGATGAAAAACCGCCAGTAGGTGGTAAAGAAGTGGTTCGATAAAAACGCGTTAGATCAAGAGCTACAATGCGGGGACTTGGTGCTCAAGTTCAACGAGCGCGGGGCAAATCCCGGCTAGCACAAAAAATTTGACAGTCTCTGGGAAGCGCCATTCAAAATTGTCTAGTGTAAATAGTTCAAATCTTTTGAGTTGGAAGATATGGAAGGTAATGCCTTAAGTATTCCAGTTAATGGAATACATCTTAAGAAATTTAATTAGTTCTGCCTATGTGATGGCTTTGTAAATTGTAAATATGTAATTATCTTTCTTGTTTAATTTTTGGGTCTTCTAAGTGCTTTTTATAAAATAATAACAACAGTAGTGCATGAAATTGAAAAACACTGTAAATGAGCCAATATTTGGATAAAACATAAGTATTATATTTTGCTGGAACATTTACATTACATACGATAGACGCCAGTGGCCTTGTATCAAAATATATACATATATCTGCTAAAGGGCGGAGGGCTAGCAAAAGAAAGGGAAAAAGAAGGTTGGGGTTATTTTTTCTTCTTAGTCATGTGGCAGATGAGGGTCGAGCAGCAGTAGCATCCAGTGGCACAGGATGAGGAAAGACCATCCTCTCAAATTCCTCGTACCATTGCATGTTCCAGAACGGTTCGATGTGATGAATCCGCATGAGAAAATAGTAGCTGACACGAACCCTGGAGCGATGTTCTTCATGTGTCTCGAGCTCAAAGCCAAATAAGAAGGGCCTGGTTGGCATGGGTCCTCCATGAAGCAGCAACCAATGCAGGTTGCGAATAGAAGGGACCCCACGATCAAATTCGACGGCCCGCACTATTTGCTCCAGCCCTCCAAGGTAATGCCGAGGGAACACTCGCTTTGTCAACTTCAAGATCTTGCGTTTGGAGACACTGATTGTTACATCCCTAAATTTAACCATGTTTTAATTTTTACTTTTGAAGTAATTACTAGATGATTACACATGATTCAATGATTTGATGTTTAGTAAAAATGTCTGGAAAACTCAATGTTTTCATGAGTTATGTTTTTATGACTACAATAAACATGTGTTTAAAATTTGTCAAGGTGTGATGATTTCATAAGGACTATGAAATGGTTAATGATACACTAATCTTGAGTTTGTGATTGCAAGTTGCATTTAGGGAACAGGGTTCCGCCCCTTCGAGAAAGGAAGGGAGAGAATCATCAGAGAGAAGGGTATAGATATAAGGAAAACGATAGTTTAACTCCATCTTAAGTCTTATGTGGGTGTAATTTAGCGAACCTAGTTGAGTTAGGTAAGTGGTACTCAACCATTTGGTGTAAGTTAAGATTCATATTCATCAATTGTCGACTTATGTTAAGGAAAGTTTGATTGTCGACAAGGATTAGTTGTTAGTCATTAGTTCTTGTGTGTCCAAAATGGATATACTCAAAAGAGAGTAAATGTATATATATGCTAGTGGTTTAACTATCATTTTGGTAATTTTCAGATGAAATACCAATATATTAACCTATTTATATATATTCAATATTTACACAAGATTGTGAAGGGGGACAATACCTCGACCACAATCTCACATTCTGTCGAACGAATTATGAAGACGTAGACAAACGTTGTATATTCAATCATAACAATAAAATATATGTTTAATTTATATTAAGTTGAAGTATGAGTTTAAATTATTCTAAATTGTTGTGAGCTCTCAAGAGAGCATTTTATGATTGAAACATATTGTAAAACTTTGGAAAGTTCGTACAAAAGTTGTTAGTAAGACTATTCATGACCGACCTCATTTACCAATGAATCATCCTTTCTTATTGATAAGCATAGTAATGCTTTAGGGAGAGAGATGGGAGGGTTGTTGTGAGGTGTGAAAATTCCCCTCAAACCATGCATGCTCATCTAAGAGCATTCACAGGCTAATTTTGTGGAGAGACCCACGGCTTAGTGGGCATTATTTGTTGCTTATTAACTAATTTTTAAAACTGATTCTCGACTCTACCCTTTCGGAGCTATTCTTGGGCGATATGGGAGAGGGTGGTAACCGTTTTGGTGTTTGGGTGTAAGAATCGATACTAATCGGAGGGATTCGTACCTTTATTTTGGGGGAGGAAGATAACTTCTTGGAGCAATGGAATAACGGTTGGTGGATGGACACAAAAAGAAAATCGTTATGGGAGGATGGCTCTCACTATGCTAGGAAGAAGATGTAGGGAAAGAAAGAACAAGGAACTGAATGGGGAAAGTATAGCATTCAATGACTTCATACAGGTAGAAGAAAATTTTGTAAGAACGTTGTCTTTCATTTATTTGAAATTTGGTTTTGTAAGTATCAATTGTGTTGACCCTTTCATAGCAAGTTTACTATATTAAGCTTCATAGAAACATTCTTTATTGTAGAGGCTTGAGGTTGATAAGGCCAAGTCGCATTGTGCTACATATTTATTGCCTTTAAACTTAAGGCCATATGAATGAGCTATATGTTAATGCATTCTTTTTTGTGTTTAAGGTCAAAGCCATACAACTGAGCTATACTGTATTACATTCTTTACTATGTTGAAGCTCGAGGCTTGAGGTTGGGCTTCAATACTTATACCATGCACTCATGCTAAAGACTCGTGGCCATGAATGTCATACTATATTGTAATGTTTACTATGCTATGTTTGTGGCTCTAGGCCATGAATGCTGAGCTTTACACATTGGAACCCATACGTTAATCGTAGCTTGAGACCAACATGACCGGGCCCATGTATAAACCCCAATGTATACATACGTCATTTAACAATGTGACATGGATAAAAATAGGGGTAAGACTCACATAATGAGTTGAGATTGAGGTACTCAAGGCATAAGAAGTGTCAAGCAATAATGTTTATTACTTATTAAATGGTTACGGTCTGCTTACACTAACATATCCATCATGACTGTGTGAATGGCCGATACGGCCTTAAATCAAAATTGTGCTTGCAAAACCCAAATCAAATGTTGATTCAATTTGCATGAAAACCAATTGTGGGTAAATAAGGGTTATAAAAAAAAACATTAACGGGGGTAGTGTTTATCACCCAAAGCTCATAAGGTTCATTAGAGCTATTCAACTTTATGAAACCATTCTTTTTGGTTAAGGGAAGGTATGCCTAGAGTAATTAGAATATGATTCTAGCTTGCATGATAGATTAAATTGAAGTTGTGGGCCATGAAAGACCTAGGATGGTGCATATGGTTCACTTTATGATATATATTGATAGTGGAACAAGGTGATTTGGAGTCACTAGTTCCTTGTTATGAAAGTAACCCATTGAGTCATAAACCAAATTTTGATGAGACTTAAGTGTCCAAGAATGGACAATGGATCAAATTGGTTCTGCTTTTATTAGTCCTAGAGAGAAAGGTGAATATGAATTTATTGTAGGACATGACAACTTATAAGTCGAGTTAGGGTGGTGGACATACAATGAAGTTCATTGTGCAACACATATGTATGTAAATCTTTGGCCAAAGTAATGCATCTATCCCTACATGTATTGTCGGATCTCAGTGCCCTAGATGGCCTAGTGTCTCCAGTAGAGTCATACATAGTTAGAGTGGGTCTATAGTTGTGTGACCACGAGACAATAGGAAGGACACAATACCAGATACTCAAATGGTAATCTAAGGGATCCTAATATCTAACCTTGAGCATTATGGAATGACAATATTCTTTTAGATATTATATTTGTGAGGAAATAACTCAAACATTATGCTTATTCATGTTACGTGAAATATGAGCTTGAGCAATGGCATGTCGTCTAGGAAATACTAGAAGCACTTTGATCTTATGATTTGTTACACTTGTGTTTACCTTTGGGAAACAAGAAAGTTTTTTATTTCCATGTATTGGGTTAAGAAAAGCTAAACCCTAGTTTTGGAATAAGGAGGATATAGGAAATCTATAACTCTTATGCTAGATATGGCATCATATGTATTATAGTGAGTGACAATGAGAGGCCATGAAAATCAAATTTGACTGACAATGAGAAGTCAAGAAAACCATAGAACAAGACATGAGAAGTCTTTGTAATACTTGATAAATTATTTGTTAGTGTCGGAACTCCTTTTAATACAATAAAGATGTTTGATATTTGAATTATAATAAAATGACAGAAAGTCTTAAACCCTAGATATTGCAAGTATGCAACAAGGGGCTCTTAAAAGGTTAGAAAAATCTATATCTTTATATTACATGTATATCCTGGATTAAGGATTAGTTTTAAGTCAGATTGGCTAGAATGGAATTTCAGTACAGACAAGTTTGTGTTTGGGTACCAAATAAAGTAAGTAAAACTATAGGATGAAATAAATTCTAACATACGTCAGAGGTGTGTTTCTAGATGGCATGACCAATTAGAATGATCATACTTAGCTAGAAGGGGTCTAGATTTGTATGGTCGATTGATTTTTGTAGGACACATCACTAGGACTCAAATGGAGAATCTTGTTAGTTCCTTATATCTATACCTTTCGTGAAGGGACGGGTTTCTTCAGTTGAAGAAACACGGGAGACCAATAGGTCTTTGGTTGGGAGGAAAACCACTCGGATGATGATCTCCCTCTGAAGTGGAAGACTCATCGAGGTTCGTGAAGATAGTTAACCATATTCCGGATGCAGTGAACTCCATGGTATGGCTCATGACAATAAAAATTATGAGGTAAAACTATTCTTTTGCTAATTGTATTTTATGCAATATAACATAAAAGTGTAAGAACTTCTCTTTGATTCTAGTTGTGATTATATATTTTTTCAAGTTTGAAATTAACTAGAAATGTTGTACTCAATTTCTTGTGCTTATGCAAATGTTATCTTTGAAAAAAAAAAAATTCTCTCTCATGTTTACTAAGTTCATTTACCCTCTAGTAAATTCGTGAGTTTACTCCAATATTAAAAGGTGGGTTGTTACACTGATATCCAATAGCGAGGTGACAAAGTGAGAGCAGATGCTAGTGTTGACCCGATACTGTTCCTCATATTCCACGTAGTCTTTGCCAAGGACACATTTGATCACTTTCACATATAACAGGTTTTTTATGCTTGTCATGCGCTTCAAGCGCCTACACCTAATTTTTCCTCGGAAAGCGACTTGAGTCTTTTTACAAACTAGTCTGATTGGTGTCTCCATGTTGCTTGCTACTCTAGCTAGAAAATGAAAATTACTAAGATAGCTCAAACAACGAAGCAGAGAATGCTAGGAATAATTGTGATTAGCAATGCTGCTAATAACCCTATTTATAGACTAGCCGAGGTTCACCTAATGAGGCAAGCCATGATAACATTAGAGGAAAAGGGTGTTGAAGCCTCAATTTTCAGTGCCACGACATGTGAAGTGATGGGAATGATTAGGTACAGTTGCAACTTGCTCTGTTCAGGTTGTCGAATTCAATAAAGATTAGCCAGGTGTCAGCATAAGGAGCTGTCATCCCATCTGAATCAAGGAAAATCTTTAAAGAAAGCTGTTGGGTGATGCACCTAGGTACAATCAAGAAAATCAGTAAATGGAAAAGAGCTTGTGAAAGATATGGCAAGGTTGTCTTGGTCCGCTGTCCAAGAAAAATTAGGTGCCACCTCACGTGAAGTCACGTCTCTTAAATATGGAGAGTAATTTGGCAGGCTGGTGATCTATTCACACGCATGAACAGATGGTGATGCATATAGCAAATAAATGTGAAAGGCTGGCACATACACTTGCTCAACCATTTTTCACAAAAATCAAAAAGTAGGTTAAGCATGCAAAGCACATTTATTGTGAAAGTTATCAAAAATAAAAAAGGCTAAGTCATTTGCAAAGAGAGAAAGAGTCTTTCAGAAGCTAAGTCATTTTTGAAAGTTTTTGCAAGGTTCTTGCGAATACAGAGAAATGGCTGAGATTGTAGAAAGTTCAACATAAGCTCTGGCTCTAGTGAATATAAATGAGCAAAGATTGAAGGCACCCTGTGTAGATATCTATGCCCGAGAGTTTTATGCTACTCCAGGCATCCCAATAAAGCCACGCTGGCCCTTCACCAGTCAGGTGGACCAGAATACACTGAGCATGGTTCCTCCTAGAAACTAGGCTTTAGTATCAGAGGATTGGGATAATGTTTCGAATCCTGAGTTATCTCAAAATCCCAAGAGATTTAGGGAAGCTGCATGTGAGAAAATGAAGAAATTATCGGACCCTTCTGCTAACATCTATGGGACTATGGGATTCCCCAGTATATGGTCCCCCTGGTACATCATTGCCCAAAAATTGTGGTAGCATGCGTGAAAAAATTTGACCCATAGACCAGAGTAATAGGTGGCCCTAATTTCAGGGTAGTCATCAGCTCCGTAGGTCTTTAGGATATGCTATCCATCCCACTTTATTTAACCCAGAATGTTGAAATTTTTGACATAAAAAGGATGCATGATAAGTGGGGAACACTCAAAATGGTGCAGTATTTTTACCACACTGAAACTGCTCAGCTGACAAATGTCTCTGTATCTCCCAGATTCCCAATTAATCTGGGTGCTTTAAAAACTAGTTCTTCTTCTATCTATTCTATGTTGGCACTGGTTTGCAGACTGGATATAGACAAGCAGGTCTTTGAGTTTCAGATGTGTCTCAACTTTATGTTGAGAAGGAACAATGTGCCTCCACTTCTGGACTTTGTGAAGGTTATTGTTGATGAGATGAAACAACACTTGCAGGACTTCCAGGCCAGTTCTAGATTCAGGTATTCCTCTTTCCTAGCCTACTTAATATTGCATCAAAATCTAGACTATTTCCTGAAATTTATGTCTCTAGCCATTTTCGACGAGACTGGCAAAAGGAAGCTAGTTTCGACATGGACTTCTATCCTATCAAAATTTTTTGATTACTATGCGTTTATAGATTCATTCTTAGCACCAACTCTGCAGGCTTTGGATGGATTTGGGGGCAACATGTCCGCGTGCCTATCACCAAGATATAAATCCTGGTTGGGAAATCTTGTACCACCCTACAATTAGTTCTTTGGCATAGACTTCACTATGCTCCGCATGCGAGGTTTCACCTGGGAACCCTTCTGGCTCCCATGCTATCTTTCTAACAGAGTGCTGGACCTGGAAGCGTTAAGGCAACTATGTAATATTGATAATGATTACTGGGGAGTAATGCATTTAACTTCCTATTTGATACTGCCGATCATGTTTGGTTCCATATCACTGGTTAAGAAAAGGACTTCAAAGATTAATACTTCAGAGATTCTGTACTCAAAGTTGGGACATCTCAGGCTGGTGGTTATCAAGGACACCTAGAAATATAACCTTGGAAATAATCTATCGGAGGTTGGCATAAAAATCCCACACCAACCTCGGCCATTCTGGGACCCTTGGAGAAATGTTGAAGAGGGGAATTTGAAATTATATATAAGCCTTGAATATTTGCCTTCTGATGACAGGCGGCCGCTGTGGCTGAACTTTTACTATGTTGTAGGAAAGACAAACCCAAATTAGAAGATCAACCAATCCCTGTGCAGTCAATTGAATAGGCTCAAATGGAAGCTCGAAAAAATTTGAGACTTTTGGATATACAAAAAGGAGACAAAGGAAACAAACAGGATTTTCCAAGATTTGGCCTTGGATGACAAATTTGATGAGATTTGGGAGAACGAGCATCCAAACGGCAAGAAGTCTCCAAACCCTTCAACGTCAGAGCAATGCTATAGGAGGGGAAAGGCTGCCACAGAGCCCGAAGAAGAGGTAACCTAGAACACCCCTATTGTAGAAGAGGATCCAACACATGAGGAAGAGGCCGTTAGACAACCCGCACACATAGAGGATTCACCAAATACACAAATGTCAGAGCCATCCAACTCCTCTAAATCAACCAAGAAGAGGCCAAGGACTACCACTCATAGAAGGCAGGTCATTATAGACCTTGAGGACTCCCCAAAAGAGAAGCGACACCGAACGAGAGATTCCAATGAAGAGGAAGAGCAATAGCTGATGAAGGAACCAACCATATCATCCGCAGCTTCTCACGAGCCTCAGGTATCATTTCTTCCCTCTTCTCTCTCTACTATGTCTCTAGTCTCCTCTTCATCTTCCCCAACTTTTTCATCTGCACCAGCTTTCTCTGTCATTGGATATCCTGGGTAGTCGAGTCCTTCCCCTCCTGGTTTCCCACTTTCATCTTCCGCTTTTCATCCCTTACCCAAAGCACAATTTGGCATCAGTCCTGGGTTTATGAGCCAACAATTTTCATCCCCAAGGCCCGACCTATCGGTCAGTGCTTCCCCTACCTTTTCCCTTGTCATGTTTTCATCGTCTCCGAGTGGCCAGAATATCCCACCTTTCTCCTTGGTCATCATTACACGCCCTAGAAAATCCATCGATGCCATGAGCATGCTATCTTTCCTGCTAGCAGTCCCTCAGGAGTTTCCTTTTCTTGGTGGATTGGGTATTTCTTCCCAGGAATAATTTTCGCAGGTGGATGCGAATAAAAGCGCTCACTACAGCCAAATTCAAAAGAGAAGACAAAAGGATGCAGGCAAGCAGGTAGAGCCTCTCTTGCAAATTGTGTTCAATGAGAGTCAAAATTCGTTGATGTTTGCAAAAATCACTCCCAACGTGATTAAACCGGTAGGAGAAATGTTGCCGAGTGATTACTCTGTCTACACCATTGGGCTGGACTTGTAGCAGGCTCATCCACGGGATAAGGTCAAGCTGATGAAGGAGACTCAGAAGATAGTAACCACCGATTACCTCAAGCTTAATCACTAGGCAAGGAAAAAGGAGGAGAAGATATCAGAGCTAAAAAGAAAGGTTGATAGCTAGGTGAACAAGTATAAAGCCCAGGAAAATGAGATAAGTCGCCTACAAAAGGAGAGGAGTTCTTTTGAAAGAAAAAATCAAGGAGATTTAGGTTATGAGCACATAAATTGTCTCAACCCTCCAAAATGAGGTTGAGCAGAGCCGGACGAACAGAGAAAGGCTCCATGCCAATATACTTCAGCTGAATGAAGGTTTGAAACAACTCCAAAAAAGTGCAAGTGATGAAATAAATGAAATGAATACCACTTTAGAGTCTGAAATTCAGAAGATGAAGCAGGCTGAATTGGCCTTGGAAGAAAAAGAAAAGGAAATTTCCACTCTAAGGGAACAAGTGTCCGCATTGGACAAGAGCTTATCAGAGCTAAAGGTGGACTTGAACAACAAAGTAGCGGAGTTGGATATTTTGAAGACCCAACCTCTTGTACCACAAATGAACTCTTTGGAGATCACTAAGGAGTTATATGTGTCATATTGGGATAAAGTAAAGGCATTATGCCTTACTCTATAACCCACCCTAAAATTTATGGTGCAAGCAACCAGCTAAGATGGAAGTCGGTGAAACAATCTAGCAGGTTCAGGAGGTGACTTCTGATAAGTTTCCAAAGGCTAAGAGTTTGTTGGGAAAATTGTATATGACTTTTGATGAGGCTCTGAGCGACGTATGTATAGAAGACCAAACAACGATGGCCATGGGCATAAGCATCCTCATTTCTATGCACGAGGCCATCTAGTAAGTGGCAGAATGTAGGGCCAGGTTGAACCAAGTTACCAGTGACATGTGGGAAAAATTTTCCCACTTAACTTAGAGAGGCCTCCCTTTGCCCTTCATCGCAGATCAGGCGGTAGCAAGTGTTGAACACATTGTTGCAAAGATCGAGGAGAAGAAGCAGGACCTTTCTATTTTCCAATCTTTTGATCAGTCTCTGACCGCCAAGAAGATTGAAGGTATCGTGCATCAGTTGATGCAACTCTTCTTCTAGCTATAATTAGAAACAAAAATATTTGGCAGATTTCCATTCAAGGCAATTATCGATCTCAAATTGGTGCAAGAAAATTTGCAAACTCTCTCCATGCCATGAAATGAAGTTTGAACCGGTCTACAAGGTGCCCTCTCTAAGTTGTGAGCGATAATGGGATGTTGAACCAAGGTTTCTAGGGTTCTTCATTCCACTAGCGAAATGTCCCTGTGAGTCACCAAACTGTGAATATTATTTCACAAACCGCAAGCTTTCGCTGTTATCTTTCCTCCACAACATTGCCTTGTCCTTTATCGCTCTTAACTTTTCGGTGCTTACCACGTGGCCTCTAGATGAAGGTTCTTGCTTTTCTGTATCGCTTTGCTTTTGCTGATTTTCATTTGATCGATGCATGGCTTTCTCTGTCTGTTCTCCGAGTTGTACCCACTAAGCAGTTATCTTCGCTCGGCGTCATCCACGTGGCTCCCTCTCAGAGCTTTTTGCTAGGGTGCCCCTCACTCTTTTTGCTAGGCTTCATTTGTTTGACACGTGGCGTATTCTCGTGCACTATTTTCTAGGGGTTGCTACCCATGCCATTTTTTCTCGCTTGCCGCCACATTTTCTTCTTCGGTGCTGTGTGTTCGTTTCTCCTGCTGCATGGTTTTCTGTTCCTTGAAATGACATTTCTAGTGCACTGCTAGGCGATCGTTCCATTCGATGGCGACTCGAGATGATCTGAGGCGTCGATGTTTTCTCAAGGCAGCTTTCTCTTTGGTTTTTAGGCGATGGACTAGCCTATATATGCGGCCTTTTTTTCTCTTTTATAGGTTGTTAAGTTGATAAAAGCTCCTGAGCACTGGGAAAAGCCTTTGCAATATTTTTATTGAACTTGAAGTTCGTAGACTGTGCCAATCAATTCGGCCTTTCTATTTTTCATGTATTTGATAAGACTGTTAGTCTGTGCTATTATTTTCCTATAATGTATGAATGCCTGTTCTTCAGCTTTTGTGATCTTTCATAGCTAAATAAATACAGATCATGTTTTTCGACTCCTCTATGTTGGTTAAATTTATGTCAGATTATGCTATGCAATTAGAGGGTGTTTGTTATGTTCTAAACTGCTTTTGAGAAAATTTACTTAATAAACAACATTGGGTGGTTCAAGCCTTTGCATCCAACACTGTGCTTTGGTAAATTCATTTATGATCTTGGCGCATTGCTTGTAGTTTAGATTTCATGTTCTTCTGTCTTTCTAACCCTTTACCTCCCCCACTAAACGAAGAGCCAGCTTCGATAAAACCTCGAAGGTCACTTAGCTAGCGCACTATGTCCCCCAATAGCTAAGTTTCCCATGAGATTGCTGCTACCTACAAAAATCTTGCATCAACAAGGCTCATTCACCGAAGGTAGCGAATGAGTCCCATCACACATAATGTATGGGACCAAAAATTAAAAGTGTCTAGAAATGTGTGAAACTTGCATTGGGGCCAAAAAGACCTAGGTGGGACTCATTTTCCCAAGGTGGCGAATGAGTCCCAGACACTAAATTTGGGCCACACAAGCCAAGAACACCTGAATTATGATTGGTTACTGATTGGTGTCAGGATTATCCTTGAAAAGATGCAATAAATGAGGCTTGTGGATGCAAAATAGGGCCAATTAAAGCATAAGAAATCCCAATTATTAATGACAAGCCTAAAGTAATGTGAAAGTGTGTTACAACACTTTACAATAAAAATAATGCTAGATTAAGGTTAATTATGATTGAAATTATGTTTAATATGCTTAGTTAATTGATAAAACCCTAGAAAAGTGTGAAAGTATGTTACAACACTTTACAACACCTTTGCAAGGTACCATTAAAATACATTAGTTCACAAGGGCCCAAGACCTAATGTGAATGTGTTATCCACATTACAACACTAAATCAAGGCAACATTAAACCAAAATCCACAAGCAGGACCCAAACGAGTGCAAAAAATCCTATGTACCCTTTTTTCGACACTACATTTAGCCCCCACTTTTGTGAGAGGATGAACCTATTTCAAACTCACACTAAAGTAGACAAACATGCACCAAGAGGGGTTCTAATATACGAATGTTAGCAAGATTATATGAAAAAAATCAAGAGGGATGATCAAGCCCCCAAGATCAAGATCCCATGGAAAACCAACATAAGCACAAAGGAACACACATGAAAATGATGCAAAAAAACAAAAAAAAGGCTAATCATACACTGCCAAAGATGAAAAAAAGAGACATGAAATAAAAGAGAATAAGATCAAGCTTCGATCATTTGTTTATCCCGATGTGGATTAGATCTAGGCCGTTTGTCTAAAAAATACATACTCACTCTAAGGTGGTTGAACTCATGGCTGTCCGCTGGGTGAGAAGTCCTAAAAGGTGAGAAACATACACTCATGGCTGGTATGTACTCACACACACACAAGTGGCTATGGGGAAAGTCATGCCTTGGATTGGGCTTCCCACCAACCATACCAAAGCTATACCTCCTGATAAATTTAATAAGGTGCCACACGAAATGATTTTCAAGCTTCGTGAGACAAGAAAAACTTTGTATACTTGGAGTTCATGAACAAACAGGACAACTCCATAGGCATGCAAGCTATGTTATGCAAGGTGGCCATATAAAAAAAAATGCAACATAGGATCTGTTTAAAGGAGTCTTTCTTAGTTCTTGCGAGGTCTTTAACTTAGGGAAAATTGTGTCTAATGTCTCCAAGAGAGGACCAATCAAAGAATAGAAAATTCACAACTTAGGGGATGCAGTGTGTCACATCAAGCCAATAAGAGGAATATAATATGCTAAGTGAGATCATTCTCATGAAGGACGTCACACCTAATCTCATCCACAAAGTGAAAAACACATCGTATGAAGCAAGAAGGTTGGACTAAGAACCATGAAAAAGAGAAAAATGCAGAAGAATAAAGCCAATGTATGCCCCCACTTTAAAGAAATTTCTAAACACCATACTATGAGAAATTACTTTAAAGTAGAAAAAGATAAATGCAAACAAGAAGAAAGACATGAGAGAAAACTTGGAAAGCCCTATGCCAAGTCATATGTTTTCGACTAAGGATGTGTCATGCGAGAGAAAAGAGAGAGAGGGGTTTCCACCAAAATGAAAACACCAAACACATAATGGATATATGGATTTGGGGTCAGTATGTTCTTTTCTGCAATGATTTTAAGGAGCTTGGAACTGTCATCATCCCCCAAATACACATAGAATTGTGCAAAATAATGACTTGAAGAGAACAAAAAAAAAGAAAAACCTTTTGGGTCAACATGGAATAGACATAGGGTGTCTTGACGACTTGCATTATCCTCAAAAGGAAAACACAAGAAAAAGATGAAGATGAAATGAAAAGGCAAGAAAAAAAGGAAGGCCTTTTGGGTCAACATGAAGGAGACATGAATGTATCGATGCCTTGCATCATCCCCAAAAGGAAAACACAAGAATAAGATGAAGATGAAATGAAAAGGAAAAAAAAAAGGAAGGCCTTTTGGGTCAACATGAAGGAGACATGAATTTCTCGATGCCTTGTGTCATCCCCAAAAGGAAAACACAAGAAAAATATGAAATGAAAAGAAAAAGTGATGCACGACATATAGAAGAATGAAGGTACAAATAGAGGAATGTCACAAAGAGATAGATAACATAATGTCATGAGAGATCAAATTACACACACGCAATCATACCAAAGAAAATGAAAAATAAATGATGCAAAAAGACTAGCAAGTCAAATGCGAGTCAACCTATGAGCAAGTCATCTACCTCCCAATCATGGTTTGTATAAGAAGACAATACGCAACTAGACAAAGGGACAATAGAAATTCCGAACTAGGAGAAACACCAGGTTCGATACTCTTTAAAGAAGATTTGTCGTTTAAGCTCATGGAAGAGGAAAATAATGTATTTAGTTCATTATGCACCTCTTCATCAAATTTGGCATCCTCTTCATCATCATCTAAGTGGATCACAATAAGAGGTCAAAGGATAATGTCCATTGATGAGTTCAACTCTTGTTGTGGAGGATGCATTGAAATTTCTTGCTTCGGCTAGAGAGGAGGGTCATCATGTATTGCTTCAATCAAGTTTGGATCTTGCTTTTCTTTGTTTAATTCTTTATGTAACTTGTGATCAAGGGTGCAATGTCTACGTGTATGCTCCCTAACATCTATGTTTCTTTTAGTTTTGTTTTCAATTTTCATTGGAGTGGGTTGATCAACCATAAGTTTCTTTTGTTCCCTAAAGGGAGGAACGGAAGGAACCACAAGAGGTTGTTCAACCACTTTCTCTTTGACTTTGTAAACTTGTTTTATTCTTGGAGGTGTGGTAGGGTTGGTTTCATTGTTTCTTGGTTTCTTGTAAGAGGTAGGTGAGGGGTCCGTTTTAGGTTGGTCTTGATTGTTTTGGTCTTGTTTAGGTTCAAGCATGTTTTCATCAAGGATGGTAGGCTTAGAGGTGGATGGGGAATTGTTGCGGAGAGATAATTCTGTTATCTTCTTTGCCTTGAACTTTTGATAGGATAAGAAAAAGAAGTCTTCTCTTGGCTTTATAGGTTCCACGGGTTTAGGCCAAAAGTCATCTAGGGAAAAGTTTCCTTTAGATGACAAGGGGTTAAAGCCACTATGGTGAACAGTGAATATCTCATTTTCAAAGAGAAAATTTAAGCATTTATGCACAACCGAAGGGATGAATTTCATGGAGCGAAGCCATGGGTGGCTTAGCTTCACACAAAATTGATTCGACTACAAGATGATGGAGAATGTAAGATCTAATTTTTTGGGTCCTATCTATAATGGTAAGGTGATTGATCCAATCATAGAGCATGCAAAACCATTGTGTGTCTTGATCCATGATTTTGGCTTATCATATTCATCTTGATAGAGCTCGAGTAAAAGTAAAAATTTGTTGGTGATCACATTCTCTCCACAGGTGGGATCTATTAATATCCCATTAGTGGGCTTGTCATAGATATGGCTGACTATGTAAAGAGGACCATCAGGCAAATGTTTAAGTATATCCTTAGAGGAGAAAGCAATATCAAGAGGACTCTTAGTTCAACCCTTATGAGGGATGACATTTATCACACCTATCATTTCATCTATAGGATTGACATTGATAGCATTAGTTAGAACATAATTAGTGTTTTCATCATCTATATCAACATTAATCACATCATTCTTTGGAGTTTTGCTAGCTTTGACAAATGATATATTATGTTTTGGCATGGGGTTGGTGAAAATTTGCAAGTTTTGGTTTGAAGGGGCCAAAAAATTATTTCCTTGATCACTAGTGCCCATAACGAATAGATGACTGGAATCAATGAGGTCTTGGACAAGATGTTTAAGATGCTTGCAATGTTCCATGTCATGTCCATTTTGTCGATGATAGTGGCAATAAGAATTTGATTTAAAGTTTAGAGGTAAAGGCTTATTAGGTTCAGGTGTTTTGATGGGAGGTAAGGTAATAATCTGTTGGTTTAGAATTTGGGACATGGTATTATGAAAGGTGTCAGGTAAGAGAGTGAATTCTCTCTTTGGATCTCCATAGCTAAAGGGTACTGTGGCTTTGACAATAGCTACTTGGTTATGGACATGTTGAGATGGTTGTTGAGGGGGGTTGAATTTAAGGAACCCTTTATTTGGTTTTCTAAAAGGTTGGGAATTTTTTTGGTGCACATGCTCAGATATCTCAATTCAGATAGGAGTGGATTTTGTATCTTGACTACAAACTAAATTTTGATAATTGTGGAGGGTAGTACACAAGTGCATGAAGGATGGGAATTTCATCATGGTCAACTTGTCTTGGATTTTGTTTTAAATTTTTTTTATGAACATATTTTGAAGGCGCGGGTCGGGGATCTCAACATCAACTTGGGAATAAAGGGATTGATATCATGAGATAAAGTCAGTTATCTTTTCATCCTCCTTTTGCTGACATCTCATCAAGTCGGCCAATGTCATCTTGGGAGTCATATGCACTTGGAAATGGTTTATAAATTTCTAAACACGTTCATCGAATGAATGAATCAAGTTATTTGGTAAAGAAGAGAATCACTCCAAGGTGGTTTCTTTTAAGGTCCTAGGAAAGAGCTTTGCCAAAAGTTTATCATCAAGGAAAAATTCACTACATAGGGTAGTGTAAGCATTAACATGGTTAGAAGGATCTCCCTTCCCTCCATATTTATCAAATCTAGGCACCTCTACTCCTTGTGGCATCGATGTTCATAATATCTCCAAGGATAATGGATTGATTTTGACATAATATGTCAGTGGGACATTTTGATTTTGGTTGATGGTAGAAACTTGCTTTTGAAGGGATGACATGGTTTGGAAAAGTTGGTTTATGAGAGGGTCATTGCTGGTGTTATGAGATGGAAGTGAAAGTGGTGATGGAGTGTATGTGTTTGTGGGATAAGTGAATGGAATGTTTATAGGTGGTAGTGTAGAGGGAGATATAACATGCAATGCCACAGAGGTACTAGGGATGCTAGCTGGAATACCTAGGGAAGGAATCACATTACTAACTTGTTGCCTTGTTGTGACTTGAGGAGGGGTGTAGGTAGGGATTGAGGCTATTATTGTGGGAGGAGGAATTTGAGTTCCTTGGTTTGGAATACTGTTTGTGGGTAAAGGAAAACTAGTAGTTGAGAGAAGATGCTTGGCAAAGATCTCAACTATGTTTTTCACAAGGTCAAGCCATCTTCACTTTCAAGCATGCAGTGAATGTTTTCTATGGTAGGAATTGCAGTAGTTGAAATATTTTCAAGGCTAATTTGATGTTTTAAGTTCACTAGGTCCTCATGAATGTGGATTAGGTTTTCTTGTGGGATGATATCATTCCTTGGTTCAGCTTGCATTCTACTTGAAGGAAAAGAATTACTAAGGGTTTTATCCATGCCTAGTGTACTAGTATCAATACTAGGAGTGAAAGCTCTAGATAACCCAAGATCCACAACGATTGTGCTATCATAGGATGACATGAGTCTTGACCTTCTTCTCACAATGGTATTAGCAACAGGACACCAAACACTCATGCAAAGGCTACTAAATGCGGGGTGAGTGCAAATGCAATGTAAACTAATAAGAATGAAATGCTTATAACTGAAATTATGGAAAGTAAAACTGAAATGCAAAAGAAACAAACAAAAACTCAGAAGATGAATTGTAAATGATAGAAAATGTAGTACAAAATATGCAAAGGGACTAATTCACCCAAGGTGGCGAATGAGTCCTGGTACTAATTTTTTTAAATTTTTTTTAGAATTTTAGAATTGAGTTTTATGATTTTTATGGTTTCTGATTCAAATTCAGAATTTAACTAATTGTCAATGAAATTAAGAGCAATAATGCAAGCTAAATGAGATTTTCACTAATGAAAAAATTGAAACCCTAGAATGCCAATTAACTAATGCAAGACCTAATGCAATGTTAATGTAATCTAAATATAGAATGTAAATGCACTCCAAATCAGAATTATGAATCTCTAAATGTAGGTTCACCAAAATGAAACAGAGAAAATGGTGACCTCCCTCTTTGACTTCTAGGGTTTTGGACCTAAAAGGAGAGAGGTCAATTTTATTTTTTGTTCGTTTCACTCAAGAACAAACCCTTGAGATTTCAATGGAAAGGAGATTGAAATCTAGCAAAGGGAATATTCTAGGGGATTGAATTATGTCATATGAAGGGTTCACCACCAAGTGTAAACTTGGAAACGAAGATGTTTGAAAACAAAGTGTAGTATGCAAAATGACCTAGAAAGATAAGTAAAATGCAATAAAAAGCTATGAGATTGAAATGTGTGCACTTGGGATACTGAAGAAGGAAAAATGGAGATTTGGATCATTGAAAAATCTATTACTTATGCTGACTAGAACTCATTCGCCAAGTTGGGTGAAGCAATCCAGTTTGCGAGAAAATGTGCAGAAACAAGTTTCAACCAAAAGGGTATCCAAATCTACAAAAATCCTATTTAGGCTTGTACAGTGGGACTCATTCACCAATAGTGGTGAATTGGTCCACTTCTACTTTTATAGAAATTTTGAAGTGGATTTTGTACCTCTCGGTCTGCTCTGATCTTTTTAACTAGTTTCTGGATCCAAATCTACAAAATAACACTTTTAGGTCTTGTTCAAGCTTCTCCAAGGTTGCATGACAAATTTGACAAATTTAAAAGAAAAACCTACAAATCATACACAAGAAGAGGGAAAAATGGTTGTGGGGTTAGAGAATAGGGGTTTACCTTGGTCAAACCCCTTGTTGGTAATTAAACCTTGGAATGATAGCAAATGTAAAGGGATAATGATGAATGAAAAAAGATAATTTTACAACTCACCAAACCCTAGCAATAAAGTGCTGTAATTATGCTTGAAATGGTTGCAAGGGATGTGGTTGTTAACTCTTGCTTGATCTTGATAGATCTTGAATGCAATGCTTGCTTGGATCCTGAACTCTACATCAAAATTGTTAGCTCAATAAAAAACATGAATAATATGATCTTTGACATGATGATTGATGCTCTTGAATGCTATATAATCTACCCTTGAAAGCCTTGAATTCTCTTGCTCAAATTCTCTTGTGAACTCAATTTTCTATAAGGATCACTTGATTGATTGCTAGGAGAAAATGAGAGAAAGAACCTTGTATTTATACTCAATTATGCAAGAATTCCTGAAATTACAACACTACAAGTTGACATCAAATCGAGGAGAATAAGATACCATTAGAAATTTGATTTAAATTTGAATTTTGGTCACACGAGACTCATTCGCCCAAGGTGGCGAATGAGTCCCATATCACATAATGTATGGGACCAAAAATGATAAGTGTCTAGAAATGTGTGAAACTTGCATTGAGGCCAGAAAGACCTAGGTGAGACTCATTCACCCAAGGTGGCGAATGAGTCCCAAACACTAAATCTGGGCCACACAAGCCAATAAATCTTGAATTATGATTGGTTACTGATTGGTGTTGGGATTATCCTCAAAAATATGTAATAAATGAGGCTTGTGGATGCAAAAGTAAAGCATAAGAAAGCCCAATTATTAAGGACAAGCCTAGAGGAATGTGAAAGTGTGTTACAACACTTTACAACACTCTGAATAAGGCAAGATTAAGATTAATTATGATTGAAATTCTATTTATTATGCTTAAATAATTGATAAAACCATAGAAAAATGTGAAAGTATGTTACAACACTTTACAACACCTTTTCAAGGTACCATTAAAATACATTAGTTCACAAGGGCCCAAGACCTAATGTGGATGTGTTATCCACATTATAACATTAAATCAAGGCAACATTAAGCCAAAATCTACAAGGAGGACCCAAATTAGTGTGAAAAAGCCGAAGGATCCTTTTTTCGACACTACAATTTTATAAAACTCAAAATGAAGCCTATACATTCTAGATGACTTACCATTACTAAAGGAATCAATAGTTATAATAGTTTCTTATTTAGTAATGTTTTTATTGAGCTCAATAAATTATTCATCCCCTATGTTTTTGGGATGAATTTTTTACAAAGAACCTTTGTATCCTTACTCCACTCATTATCATCTAAACAAATAAAATTATGGTAAAATGATTGAAAAACATGTTTCATGAAGTTAATTTCATTAAAGACCTTAGCATCACTAGTAATCAAGCCAATTTATTCTTTATTTTTTTTGGATTTTAACATATTAAAAAATTCTTAGTGCCTTTAACCCCTTCTTTGATCCAATTGGCTATAGCTTTAATAAAGTAGCACCTTGATTTTTATAATTTTACAATCTTCTCATTAGGTTCTTTGTTTTTACTATATTTCCAAATAATATTTGGTTATTGCTATTATTCTTTAACTAAATCTTAGCTTATAGGAGCTTCTCCTCTAGAATACCTTCAAGTCTTCTTTTATCAAAGAGTTTATTTTCATGTATTAATATATAAATATTAATCCAAATTAAAAGAATATATTCCTATATTTTAATAGTAGACTCTTCCTTATAATAAGATTTAAAAATATTTTTGACACTCACAATTCTATCTAGAAAATATTGGTCCTTAAGAATATAGACATTAATCTTGAACAAGTGGCTCCATTAATCTTGAACAAGTGGTTCCTCAAATATCCTTTAAATTGGTATAGATCATCTAGAGAGATAGAAGTTTCAATGAGAAAGTGGTCAGCCATGGTGGATGGAGCAACTTGTGTTGAATAAGACAAATGAGAGGGGTGAATCATTTGCCAAATATTTTAATGTTTAATTCAATCAATGAAACTAATACTTAATACTGCTTCAATGATTAATCATCAAATACCAATGCAAAAAATCAATTCCAACACATAAGCACAATAACACCAGATTTACATGGAAAACCTAATAAGGGAAAATCCACGGTGAGGATTAACTCACACTATAGAGAATGATCACTACTTGAAACAAGGCTCACTTCCTAAAATAGGGCTGCCTACCTAAAATAAGGCTCACTATCCAAAACAAGGACTCACTGTCCAATAGGGCTACAACCTAGAGGGCTCACTACCACAAAGATACAAAGAAGACAAAGAGGACTAGTTATACAAAGAATAAAATCCCAATGAAACAAAGGATTCCACCATAGTTACTTGATCGAATTGCATGAGTGATAGAGTTTTCCTTCTACCCATTGCATCCAAAAAATCAGCATTAAGCTTCGCACTGATCTGCCACACACAAATCAAACACACTTTTTGAATAACATCAATATCGTATCTGCTCTTTCACTTATCTTCCTTCTCTGCTCTTGTACATTTTTCATTACTAGCTCATCTTGTATTTATAATATCTCCAACCTTGAAAAAGATCCAAAGTTGGCCATCCAATTTCAAATTCAAATTAGGTCAGTGCCAAGCATCCTAGGGTAGAATTAGAATGAGGGCGAACAAAACACATGCTTCACTAGGACCCAAAATAGATCCAACACGCTTCATCAACTTCAAAGATAGTTCTTAACACAAGGTCAGCCAAACTAGTGTAAAACACATAGAACAATTAAGCTCAAAACTTCCAAAAACCAAAAATATCTTCAATGCAACCAAAACATCTTAACTTTAGAACTACAAGTCAAAAGAATTCATCAAAGAGAAATCTGGACCAAAAAAATTTCTCCCAGACCTCAACAAGAACACATAAAAACATAGTTCATAGCTAGTGAAGACAACCCAAACTTTACAATGAACCAATAGCCAAAAATATGGATATAGCAACCTTCAACAACCATGAACAACATATTTGAACTGCATGAGCATAGGGGCAAGTACCAGATCATCACGACTTGAAGCAACAACTGAATACCTATAAACTTTCTTTAATACAATTTTCTCAATATCCTCAACATATGCAGCCAATAACCTACAACCATGAAACTAATGACAACAACAATGAGTAGCTAACTAATTGACTATTTGACATCAATGAAAACAACTTCATTCCTTTCTCCTTTCTTGCAAAATCTCACCCTTTTTCATTGATGGCAACACATGATGTGATAAACCATCAAAGACACCGTACCAGTTCTGAATATACTTCTCAAGATTTTTCTTTTTTGCTTCTCCCCCTTAGAAGATCATCTTCCTCATTACCTTCTTTCTCTTATTAGCTTTTTTTCATTTTCACATGCTTTCTCTCCCCCTTTGACATCAATGGTAAAGGAAAAATATATGTTCATTGAATCTTCCTTTGACATGAAAACATAATACTCATAATGAAAACACTTGAAACTACCTGTTCCCCCTTAGAGGTAGCCACTAAAACATCAGTCCAAAAATATAGAACCATGAATCTACCAGACTGATGCATCTCCAAATGCATCTTAGTTTATGAAAGGAGGGGAAATAACCCCTAACTTCTCCCAGAGATACTCAAAAGTATCTTTAGGAAGAGCCTTCATGAAAATATCAGCAATCTAATCCTTGCTCGAAACATACTCAACTTTTAATTCATTCTCCATGACCTTCTCTCTCAAGAAATGATATCTAATAGATATATGCTTCATCCTCGAGTGTATTACATGATTTTTTGGAATGCTAATTGCACTTTTATTATCACATAAGATAGAAATAGGATCATCACATAGCACTGTGATATCATTTAATTTATGTTTCATCAATAGAACTTGTGTACAGTAAGATATAACAAAAAAATAATCAGCTTCAACAATAGACAAGGAGATTGAATCTTGCTTCTTACTCAACCATGCCACCAATCTGCATCTAAGAATGAATGCACCACTACTTGTACTCTTTCTATCATCTACACATCCAACCCAATCTGCATCTATATAATAACTAAGTGTAAAGTCAATATCTTTAAGATACCATAATCCATTATCCAAAGTGCCATTCAAATATCTAGATATTCTTTTAACAAAATCAAAATGTGTTTCCTTTGCATCTTCTTGAAATATAGCCATAAGATAGACCACATGCATAATATCCGATCTAGTAGCAGTCAAATACAGTAATCCACCAATCATAGATCTATACTTTCTTTTATCAGCCTTAGGTGAGTCATCATCCTTACCCAATTTGAAACCAATCACCATAGGAGTACATACTGGTTTGGAACCATCCATCCCAAACTTCTTCAACATATCTCTCACATACTTAGATTATGAAATTAAATTTACTTTCTCTGTTTGATTAATCTATAGCCCAAGAAATAAATTCATCTCCCCAAATATAGACATTTCAAATTCTTTCTGCATTTCTTCTGCAAACATCTTGCACATCTTTTCATTTCCTCCAATCAAGATTTTGTCTTTATCAATCTTAAAGTACAAATTATTGTCTGTCATAACTTTGTTAAATCCTTGTTGAATCAAATACCTATCTAAACTTGCATACCAATCTTTAGGATCTTTCTTTAGTCTATATAAATTTTTCTTCAATCTGCACATCATATCCGGTTGATTTATTAAGTGAAATCCTTCCAGTTGTTCCATGTAAACTTCTTCTTCTAGCTCACCATTTTGAAATGCTGACTTGACATCCATCTGATAGAATTTGAATTCTTTATGAGCGAACAATGCCAAGAACATCCTTATAGCTTCCATTCTTCCCACTGAGGACAATGTTTCCTAAAAATCTATACCTTCTACTTGTGAGTAGCCTTTACACACAAGCCTTGCTTTGTTTCTGAAAAATTCTCCATTCTCATTCAACTTAATTTTGAATACCCATTTTGATCCAATGATATTTTTGTCTACTGGCCTTGAGACCAATTCCCAAGTCTAATTCTTCTCAATCTGCAAAAGTTCTTATTTCATCACTTCCTTACAATGTTCATCTTTACATACTTCACTTAATGTCTTCGACTCAATGTCAGAGAATAGACACAAATTTACTTCAACAATAGCTTTGGTTCTAGTTAACACGCCTTTTGTCTTGTCTCTAATAATATGATTTTCTCAATGATTCCTCTGTACATACTTAGGTGTCCTAGGGGACATCACCGGAGCATCTTATTATTCTCTTTCATCCTATTTATCTTGCTTCTCTTTCTCATCTTTATCCTATTCTTCCATAATTTATTTTATTCTTGAATAATTATGTTTGTCAGACATATATCCATCAATATCAATAGAATTCTTTATTGTCTCATCAATCTTCACATTCGAGCTCTCTACAATATTTCTCAGTGTTTTATTGAAACATCTATATGACTTTCTTTTAGTAGAATATCCAAGAAATATGCCTTCATCACTTCTTGCATCAAACTTACCCAAAGTTTCCTCATCTCTTCTGATGTAACATTTGCTTCCGAATACCTTGAAATATTTAACTATAGGAATTCTTCTGTGCCATAGGTCATAGGGAGTCTTTGTACTATTTTCTCTTGCTTGAACTCAATTGAATACATAAATAGTAGTATGAATAGCTTATTTCTAGTAAACTTCTAGTAAACTAGCCTCAATAATCATTGATCTAGTAACCTCTTGAACTGTCCTATTTTTCCTCTCAACAACTCCATTCTGCTGAGGAGTTCTCGGGGCGGATAATTGTCTCTTTATTTCGTACACTTCAATTTTTTTTTTGAATTCATGGGAGGTGAATTCTCCACCTCTGTCAGATCTTAAGCATTCTATCTTTAAATTCACTTAATTCTTAACCATAGCCTTGAATTCCTTGAATCTATCTAACACATCTGATTTCTTTCTAAGGAATGTAACCCATTTATATCTAAAATAATCATCAATCAAAAGCATAAACTACCTTTCACCAAGTAGACTTCTCACTCTCATAGGACCACAAAGATCTATTTGAAGTAAATCTAGTAGTTTGGTAGTAGATTGTTCCTTTGATATGTAATGATTTCTTGTTTGTTTCCCACACTAACGATTCGTGCAAATAGCATTAACAGGATTTCTAATTCTTGGTAAATATCTCATGGCCTGAACATCACTAATCCTTGCCAAGCTATCAAAATTCATGTGACACATTCTCCTATGCCATAACCAACTATCATTTATTTGAGTCATAAAGCATTGTCCATCAGCACCCTTAAGTTGATAGATATTTCCTTCATATTTCTTTCCTATAACAATAAATATTCTGGATCCTTTCTGGATCTCATATTTCCGATCTTTAAACACAAGATCCAATCCTTTTCTGCACATCTGACCAATGCTCAAAAAATTATGCCATAAGCCCTTAACATAGTAAACATCGTCAGTATGATGCTTGCCATCAAAACTTACTGAACCTATCCCACAGATTTTAGCACCAGTATCTGTAGACATGCAAAATTGACATCATACATCTCGCTCTAACATCGTGCATCGAATTCTGCTATTAATCAATTAAAGCAGTTTATTGATTAATTTACTAAGGTTCATTAAATAAATCAAAATTATTTAATCAAATCCTTAAAGTTCTTCTCATTTGATTTAATAAATCAAATTGATTTAATCAAATGTCAAAATCCCTAAAATCTCCTAAGTTAATTAATCTAAATTAATTAACTTCTAATCATGATTATCATTCTCCAGCTTTTGACTCAACTAGAGTCAAAATCCAAACTCCTAACTAACCCACCCACTTGCACCAATAAATCATTTATTTGATTTATAATTCCTCTAATTACATTCAAAATGGCATCAAAATGGAATATTCTTCCATTTTGAATCTTCCCCCCAAAAGGGACTTGTCCCTTCCAACAAGGTTTTAAATGCTATTTGCACAAGTCAACATAGCATTTATTACACCTTTCATCCCCCCAAAACATGTCAAGTCTTTCAAATTCAAATTTGAAAGTGGCACATTGGCCAAGACTTGCACATTCCTCACCCTCTCATAGCTTGACAAGTGTCATCTTGTCATTTGCTTATGAATGATCCCACATTCATCAAACTCTCTAAATCTCTCAACCTTGAATCTATAAATGTAAATCATTTCAACACAAATCCACAACACACAACTCATGCTCATTGTAAGGTTACTCTCCACTTGTGAGAACTGATCTTGCTTATCATCACACCATTTGCTTAGCAATATTTTCTGATTGCAAGGTCACTCTCTTCATTTGAGAGGATATCTTGCTCATCATTTGGCATTTTGCTTATCAAGGATTGGGAAAGGGCAACTTCCTACAACACTAAGTTGCACCAATCCAATATGGGATAGATTTGCTTCATTTATTTGTGCTTTAATATCATTTCATTTGGCATTTCTAGTTGTTTAAATGTTTTAATTTAGCATATCTAGTATGGAGCAATATCTCATAGGGTTTGTTAGGTTTTGTCATGTTAGTTTGATTTGCATAATATACTAACATGTTGCAGAATTTAGCCACCACAGTATCATCTCCAAACATAACCAAGCCTCCATCATATTTCTCAAGTTTGAAAAACTTACTCTTATCACTAGTCATGTGATGTGAACATCCACTATCAACTACCCAAAAATTATTTTCTTGTTTACCATGTAGGGTAGAGATAACTATACCTTCATTTTTCTCCTTCTTCTCCAAAGGGCTTTCTTTTACCTATTTTTCTAAATTAGTAGAAGTAGGTTCATCCTTAATTGCCAAGAACAAGCATTCATTTTCATCTAGATCTTCATATTCTAAATCCTCATTAGAAATACTAGCATTCTCATTCACATAGTAAGCTCTATAACTAATCTTCTTTCCTTTCTTTTCTTTCTCATATCTTTGTTTATTCCTTTTAGCTCTTTCCAGACACTTTGCAAAATAATGACCTATTTCTCCACAACTAAAGCATTTAAAGGGAAACTTACCTTCATACTTACTAAAACCTTTTCTCATTCTTCTCACAAAGTTAGCTTATATTTCATCAAAGTTTTCTTCATTTGGATCTTTAGATTTTGTTGTGTTAAAAACAGTCTCTAATTTGCCTCCATTTCTTAGACTTGACTTCCTCATTTCATAAGATGTCAAAAATCCTAATAGTATATCCTTAGTATAATTATTATAATCTATAGTTTTCTCAAGAGCACTCACCTTCTCACTGTAAACATTAGGAAGAGTTCTGAGAATATTCTTTACAATCCTCGTTTCATCTATAGTATCACCAAGTGATCACATTCCAACCACTACCTCATCCAATATTTGTACATAAGCTTTAACATTTTCATCTTTAGACATATGTATAAGATCAAACTATGTTTCCAAATTTTTCAATTTCACCTGTTTAACTCTTTCATCACCATCATGTGCTCTTTCTAAAGCATCCCAGACTTCCTTAGCTGTCTTCAAATTATGAACCTTAATCAACTCAGAATGTACCAGACTATTCTTCAAGATGAACTTCGCCTTATTGTTTGCTTCATGTTCTCTAATCTCTTCAGGTGTACTCATAGCATTAGTAGGAGGATTGTAAGTATTCTTGTAAGCTTTCTCCACATCATATATGCAATACTCTAGATATTCTTTCATAAAAACTTTCCAGATACCATAATTAGTTCTATCAAACCTTGGATAATCAAAGATCATCTTTCTAGCCATCTCGAACCTTCCTTAATAGGTTAATCTCTTCACCAAGGAACCAAGCTCTGATACCAATTGTTGAATAGAACAATTGAGAGGGGGGGGGGAATCCGTTGTCACATATTTTAACCTTTAATTCAATCACTGGAACTAATACTTAAAACTGCTTAAATGATTAATCATCAAATCCCAATGCAAAAACTCAATTCCAACACATAAGAACAATAACACCAGATTTACGTGGAAAACCCAATGAGGGAAAAAACATGATGAGGATTAACTCACACTATAGATAATATCAAAACCGATTACAAAAAAGGCTCACTACCTAAAAAAAGGCTCACCACTTGAAATAAGGCTCAATGCCTGAAATAAGGACCCATTGTCTGGAACAAGGACTCACTATCCAATAGAGCTATAATCTAGAGGGTTCACTACCATAGAGATACAAATAAGACAAAGAGGACTAGTTACATAGAGAATACAATCCCAATTCAACAAAGGATTCCACCACATTTACTTGATCAACTTGCATGAATGATAGAGTTTGCCTTGTGCTCACTGCATTCGAAAACTAAGCATTAAGCTTCACATTGATCTACCACACAACTCACACACACTTTGTGAATAGCATCAATGTCACATCTACTCTTTCACTTATCTTCCTTCTTTTCTCTTGTACATTTTTTATTACTAGCTCATCCTATATTTATACTATCTCCAATTTTGGAAAAGATCCAAAGTCAACCATCCAATTTTAAATTCAAAGTAGGTTGGCACCAAACATCCTAGGGTAGAATTAGAATGAGGGTGACCCAAACACACGCTTCACCGAGACTCAAAATAGATCCAGCAAGCTTCATCAAATTCGAAGATAGTGCTTAACACAAAGTTAGACAAACCAATGTTAAACACATAGAACAATTAAGCGTGAAACTTCCAAAAACCAAAAATATCTTCAATGCAACCAAAAAATCTTAAATATAGAACCGCAAGTCAAAAGAATTCATCAAAGAGAAATCCAGACTAGTAAAATTTCTCCCAGACCTCAACCAGAACACAGAAAAACAAAGTTCATAGCTAGTGAACACAAATCAAACTTCACAATGAACCAATAGCGAAAAATCTGGATATAGCAACCTTCAACAACCATGACCAACATATCTAAACCACACGAACATAGGGGCAAGTACCAAATCATCACTTGAAGAAACAACTGAATACCTGTAAACTTTCTTTAATACAATTTTCTCAATATCCTCAACATATGCAACCAATAACCTATAACCATGACACTAATCACAATAGCAACCAATAGGTAACTAATTGACTAGCTGAAATCAATGACAACACCTTCATTCCTTTCTCCATTCTTGCAACAACTTGATCATCATCATGAACAAAGAGAAGACATCTTTGTTGATAAAAAAACCTCTTTTCCTCCAATTTTATCTTCCTTATACTCAATCATATTGAAATATCCTCCTAGTATCCAAAGTGTCTTAGGAAAAAATGTACCATCCAATTCCTTAAAGTACATAAATATTTGTAGTCATTTGGGGCATAGATGGGACATAAACCAAATTTACACCCATCATTTTCAATAGTCAACCAAGTTATAATATTATAGGTAGAGGGGTGGGTATTAATAACATAAGGGACCCAGCTTGAATCAACAAGAATTAAATTACCATTTTTTCCTTTTTCATGCATAGTAAAAAAGGATAGAGATTTTCCAAACAAACTTTAGAGTACTATCTAGCTAGAAACCCACAACTTTGACTTCCTAAAGATAAAGGAAATCCATAGGAGTCCTACTATTATAGAAAGACCTAATAATATAGTTTCTATGAAGAGATTCAATCCCCTTGACATTTTAGCTGAAACAATTTAGGATCATTTAGTAGTTCTAGAAAAAGTTGTAGGCTTCTAGTGCATGTATATCCCATCAAAATATTTATGTAATTTCTCTTCTTTCCCTTTTTAACATATTTTTTCCAATTAATTATTTTTCCTTTTTCTTTCTTTTTTTGATATCCTCTCTTGTGGGTTCTTCCCTACTTTTATCAACCTCCATTTCTCCTCTATAATATAGGGTATTAATACAATCTAACACAATCTTCTACCTCTTATATGTTTTGGAAAAAAATATATCATGTTGTTCTCTATTTGTCACAACATCCTTTGAAAGTATTTTGGGGGAGTTGGAAGGTTTTTTCTTCTCATATTTAGCCATGCAATTTATTCTTTCAAGAGTAAATTGTTGAGGATTTTTCCTCTGTGGTCCTTCAAATTATTTTTCAAACTTTATTACTTGAAAATATCCCTTTTGGTTTAGATTTTTCTTGAATTTTATTACAATAGAATATCCCTCAGATAGGGGGTCTTGCAGAGATGGTGCTTCAAAATTAGAATTTTATATAATTTCCATCTTTTAAGGCCCACCATTTGTAAGATAAGGGTCATGTCTATCACATTCACTATTAATACTATCTTTGTTTCCAAGACTTATCTCAAATATTGAATCCTTTTTGTCTTCAATAGAAATTGTGTGCATGTAATCATGATATAAAATGAGTAGGCTAAACTACCAAATTTCTCAACACAATAAGAAAACACTTAGATTAGGCATTAGAAAATCTAAATAAATAATAAAACAACATAAGTCAAATCATACAATGTTTCCTAGTTACACAAAGAGTGGTTTTTCCCAAGTGTTGATTATATGTGTGCTCATAGTTTGAAAAAATAATCTTACATTCCATATTGTTAAAATGACTTTGAGTTGGGGTTGGATTTATAGTGTAACATACCCAAAGTTTACCTTATTTATTTTACCTAATTTTTAACTCAGAATGTGAAAAGGTCAAGTTCTCAAAAAAGATGGAAATCAAATTTTTTATTTTCAATAACACATTTGCACATTGAAATAAACCATTTCTTGTTACATTGCATAAATGAAATACCAAATTCCATATTCCCAAGTAATGAACTCATCTTTCAAATACAATGTACAAGTAGATTCAGGATCATATTTAAAAATTCATAGCTTACAAGAGCTTAATGGTACACGAGTATAATGGTCAAGATGTCCACATATGGAACACACATCTTCATCTTCTTCTACTTTACAAGCCTTAGCTACCAACTGCAAGAGGGATGTTAGTGTAATTAATTAATTAATTATTACACTTGCATAAGTTAACTTAGGGTTAATTAATCATATTAGTCCTAGGTTACTTTTTATCATTTAATAATGGTGTTGAGATAAGATTCCCTTCTAGAAGATGAGTTGTCTTTTCTAGAATTTATCTCCATATTGTTATCATTCCCTAGGTTAGGGTTTCATGTTGTCACATGTAGTGTGATTTGAACACTTGGCAACATCTTATGCTTTTTAGGTTTTTCTCTTGCCTATATAATCAGGCATATGTACACTTTGTAAATTAATCCAGATCATCATAATAGAATCTCTATTTTGAATGTCATTATCATACTTTCTGTGTGGGTGAATATTTCTTCTTAGCAAAGGTCCTCCATTGAAGTCTGCAGCTTCATCAAGGCAACCTGTGTATCCAGCATTCCAACATGGTATCAGAGCTATTCTAGTGAAGGTTCATCCCAGGATCAAGAAAGTTTGGCTTCGATTTGGACATATTCAGCCATTTGAGGTATATTTAGGGTTTTTGCATTTTGTACTATCCGTACACGTTTGCAGAAAAAAATATCCTCCCTTTCAGTCCTCCATCATGGCAAAATTTTTTTAGGTCATTGGGCATTTTTTATTTCTAAAAACGGACTATTTTTTCTATAGTTCTGGCAAAAATTGTGTTCTGCGGGCGACCTGCTATTTTAATACACAGTCGACATAATTATATTTTTTGTGGGCTATAGTTTTCTATCGGGCGGCTTTAATATTTTTTGTAGATTAATAATCAATTTTCTAAATTTTGAATTGTTGTTTAAACAATATTCAAAATTTAATTAAGTCGGCCCCGCCGACTAGTCTGTAGCCACTGACAAGGTTGTCGGCCTCCGTCGCATCCGCTGGCGTCATTGATCGGACCGGTCACATCTTCCGGAATCTCCGCCGGTCACATCACCGGCCACTGTTGCTGGTACATCACATCCACGTTGCCGCCGACCGTTGGAGTCCTTCCCGGCAGCCGACCACCAGTGTATTTCCCCGGAGTCCTTCCCGCCCGCTGACTGGTGACTCCCGCCAGCCATCCAGCACTCCGACTGCTGCCCTCCGCTCTATCCGAGCGGTGCTGCCGCTCCGCCCGAGATCTCCGCCCCGCCGCCACCGGTGGTGGTGCCTTTTTTTTTGCCAGCCCAGCGCCTGTGGTCACATCAACGACTAGGTGCTAGTGCCCAGGGGTGCTCATGTTTTGCACCTGTTTAGCTTGTAGGCCCTAATAGGGCATATTTTTTCAAATCGCCATATCTTCCGCATACGGTGTCAAAAATGCACAAACGATATACCATTGGAAAGGTATCGACGTGTACTTTTCAGTGATCCACTCCGTTTTTCCAGATTCTGCTTCTATCAAACATACCATCCAGTTGAAGTGAAAACCCTAAATTGGGGTTTTTGGAGGTGATACTTTTTCAGTTTGTCGAAATTCTGCCATCAACAGGGTATTACTGTGTTTTTCCAGCATTTCAACACTATCATCAAATTTTCAGCATTCTTTTTTAGAGATTTTTTGTCTTGTTCTCTTTTTCTCTCTAATGGCTGAATCAGGTTTTGTGCTTTTAACTCCCCAAAATTACCACACATGGAAAATTGGTATGCAACGTCTCCTCTAGTCTAGAGGTCTTTGGTCTACATTGGATGTGAATCAATTGAATTTGACTAGGGAATATGAGAGGTTTTAGCATCGGATCAAGTGTGAGGAGGCTATGGGACTTATTGCTCTTCATATCTCCAATTCACTATTTTTCCACATCGAGGGGTGTAATACTCCTAAGGAAGTTTGGGATAAGCTCAAGACATTGTTTGGTTCAATAAGTGATATTCAGGCACTTCAATTAGAGTCAGAGATTGCTTCACTCTTAGTTGATACTTTTCCCTCTATTGATGATTACTTGGAGAAATTCAAGTCCTTGAGGACTCAACTTGCAGGGTGTGGTAAGGACAAAACTGACAAAGAAAGCATCTTCATGATCTTGTCTAAATTAAAAGGATCTTTTTCCTACTTTGCTACTTCTTTTTATTCTACAATGGATGGACTTGGAGACAGTTTTGTGATGCCTTCATTTGAGACTTTTTGTGAGCGATTGACTAGGGAGCAATCTAAACTCCTCCAAGTTGATTCATCTTCAACGTCTCATGCTCTCATTGTAGCACCATCCAAAGGGAAAGGCAAGCATAAGGGAAAATTCAAGACAGGATCTTTTGAATCATCACAGCACAAGGTAGACAGGCCTACAAAGGAGAGGCCCAAATGCAACTTTTGTAATGGGCTTGGACATCGTGAGGAGACTTGTTTTAAGAAGGAGATTCATGAATTGAGAGAACTTCTCAAGGATCATAACATCACTCTTCCTTCTTCTTCTGTCCTCTCATCCCACTCTTCTTCACATGAAGAGTCATCTTCAGGTACTGCTGCAATTGTCTCAACTAAGAATCTTGGCAAAGGACATGCTTTGATCACTACTCTTGTTAATAGACAGGAAGGTTGGGTCATCGACTCAGGAGCTTCGAGGCACATCACCTATTCCACAAATCATATTCTTTGGGAGACTATGCGTCCTCCAGAATTTGACAGAATGTTCACTGCCAATGCAGACATGGTTCATGTTGCTGCAATTTGTGATGTTACTTTGGATGGGAAGCCTATTTCTGATGCTGTTTATATTCCACAAATGGCTCATAATCTACTTTCTGTTTATCAACTTGCTCAAGAGGGTCTTAAGATCGAGTTCACATCTGATCTAGCTATCATCAGGGATCAGTTTGATACTCTCATTGCCTATGGTGAGGTTGATCATCAATCCCGAGTGTATAAGTTCACCAAGTTTTGGGATTGCACTCCATCTTCTACGGCTTCTCCAGATTCTAGGGTAGGAAGCAATTCTCCTCCCCCTTGCCAGGGTTGTGGTGGTTGGATTGATTTGGCTCTTCTTCTGGCACCATCTTCTTCCTCCTCTCCATTGAGATTTGTTTCAGCAGAGCAGTGCTCATCCATCTCTTCCGACTTGTGGCATCCAGATGGGTTCACAACAGGTCTTGGTGACTTGGCTTCTCATTTCTCCACAGGTTTTGAAGACATCCTTGAGGGGACCACTCTCCTTTATGGAGGGGATATCTAGTCTCCTAATCTTCTTTTTTGTATTCGTGTGATGATTGTTGTCCTTGGGGGGATGATGTTGAGTCCTCCGATCATCACCTTTTGCTTTTTATCTCCTTTTTTGGAGAGGGGTTTTCTTCCCACTGGGTTTTCCCCTTTTCTCCATTTGTGGGAGATTAGTTGCATTTTCATCCTATGTACATGGGTACCTAAAATGGCCATCAGCCGGGACCCATCACCATCATCATCATGCATAATCATTGCATTTTCATTTCCTCCCTAAGTTGCACTTATGGGGGGGTGTTAGTGTAATTAATTAATTAATTATTACACTTGCATAAGTTAACTTAGGGTTAATTAATCATATTAGTTCTAAGTTACTTTTTATCATTTAATAATGGTGTTGAGATAAGATTCCCTTCTAGAAGATGAGTTGTCTTTTCTAGAAGTTATCTCCATCTTGTTATCATTCCCTAGGTTAGGGTTTCATGTTGTCACATGTAGTGTGATTTGAACACTTGGCAACATCTTATGCTTTTTAGGTTTTGCTCTTGCCTATATAATCAGGCATATGTACACTTTGTAAATTAATCTAGATCATCATAATAGAATCTTTATTTTGAATGTCATTATCATACTTTCTGTGTGGGTGAATATTTCTTCTTGGCAAAGGTCCTCCATTGAAGTCTGCAGCTTCATCAAGGCAACCTGTGTATCCAGCATTCCAACAAGGGAGACCATCACCCAAGTGTATTTCCTCCTTCACAGACTTAAGCAATCCCCCACACATCTCCTAACCAGTAGATAGCATGACCCTTCAACAAAGAGTTTGGTATGGAAACCCTGTAGAAATTCCTACCTAAGTATGGTGTTGTGTCCTACATAACTAGTACGATCATACAAAATATGGATACCCACCAACTATGCATGACACTCTTGACTAGCTATGCAATCTTGGATCACAATCAACCGACAAAGTGTATGCATTGAATTCTACACTTTCTCTAGCCAAAGTTTTGATACATATATCAAATACACTTTCTAAGAAGTGATATCGTATGTTCACCCACCCCCTTACTCGAATTGGAAACTCTATTGACCTATGAAAAATATTATCTTGGTTTTGACCTCAAGATTTAAATAATATAAGCAAGATTCATTTCCAAAAGTGATCACACTTAAAATGATCTAACTGACCAAATAGGTTTAACCCAACCTTTGGTTTATCCTAACCCAAGGAAATATACTTTCCTCCTACTTTTAAGGAATATGAGCAACTAAGAACGTAAGTTCTCCACTCATAGATAAACTACCTATATAGGTATTCATAGCATCATACCCTAGATAAAGATAACATAATAATACTATCATGATATCAATCCTTTCCATTTCAAACAATGTAACTTATTCAAAAATACATACAATATTTTAGATATTATCATAATACCTTATATTTAACTTCACTTTACTGTGTAAATCAAGCATTACAATCAAGATGGCTACATATCATGCTATTAAGATTACTCAAACCAACTTGTATATATCTAGCTATATGCATAAGCATTTCATGAACTATGCAATATGCAAATAATGATAGTACAAACATTTTCAAATAGTAACAAAACATAATTTCAAAATTAGAAAGAGAAAGAGTTAAGAATATCTAAAGAATGCTCGGTATAAATAGCTCCAAATGAATCTCTTGTAATTCCTCACTCAATGAAAAAATATCAACTTGCTGCCTCCTCCAAACTCAACCTATCCCCACTCTAAAACAAGTATTCTATGCTATCAAACTCACAAAATTATCTTATCTTAACTCACAAAACAAACTACTCTCAAACTCTTCAAAAAAAGAAGAAATGAACAACACGAATGCACTCAAGAATGAACACATAAAATGAACAACCAAACACCAAGCTAATTCCTTCTATCTATATAAAATTGGAAAGTAGTTATTTCTAGCTATAAGAAAGCTAAGTTTCATGCCACCTCTCTTCCCTTTTCCAACCGTGGGATTTTCTGGTCAAAATAGTTGCAATTTTATCTCTTAATCTCTGACTTGCCTCCTTCAAATTCCATGACCCCAACTAACTATTTCTACCTGTGATTTTTTATTCAATAACTTAGTAAAAATCTCCAATAACATAGCATGCATGGAGTCCAAAACATAATAAATTTATTTTTCTACCTAAGTCATGGCTTTTGCAAGCATATCACATGTTATTTTACCAAGTCAGAGCTCTCTTTTAAAAGACGTGTGTGGGATTTATAACTCCTATTTGAATACTTATTCTATTGTGGCTTTTTCGGCCTTTTAAATCTTGCAACTTATGCGCAATATGTAGGCGGCTTAAGGTTTTATAACTATTACTTTTAAATGCTTCCAAATAGCTATTAGTTTCCATCACCATTTTGTCTTTTGGCATGAGACTTTGCCTTCCACTCTATGCATGGTTACTCAGCCTTATGTGGCTGCCTTGTGCATACTTTAAAACAAAAGTTACATGCTTATATTATTTTATATCATATCTATTTCCATCACATTATAATATGCATAAAATTTCATACATATATTATAATAACTTTGTATTATAATATGTATATATATCAATATATATATATATATGTTGATACAATTATATTTTTATATCTAACAACTACGTATATATATTAATATATACATATATATTTTTCATTTAATTAAATATATATACATATATATTAATGTATATATTATCATTATTTTAACATCATATTATATATCGATATGTATATAAAGTGTACATATATATTCATACAAATACACATATGTATGATGTATCTATGTATGGATGTATGTAGACATTTCTATATATGTATGCTCATACACACATACACTCATATATATGAGTCACCATATATACACTTAATATATATACGTATCCATTTATATATATATTTAAATACACAAAACATATCTCATGCTTATTAAAAGGAATTTAACACTATGACTCAAATCTACTAAACAATCAAAGAGAATCAAAGACAATCATCCAAACATTGGTATCAACCCGAAAAAATACCAACATGGTTTAATACTTACCAGCACATAGCTCAGACTGAATTGAATAGGATTGTCTAACGTAGGCGATGAGTGTGTGTGTCTACTCAATTAGGTACACTAGTGGTTTCCATACCAACTTCCTCTCCTAGGTAGTACTCTCCCTCTCCTCATTGGAGGGTTTGAATTCTTCTTGCATCCAACTTAGTGCAACATGAAATAAGTTATCTAATAACATGAAAATCATATTCATCATATATCATTTACATCATTAGAGAATTTAAAAGATAATCACATCATAATGCATTTTCATACATCTCATTCATTCATTGAAATTCATTAAAACATAATCAAGTATTAAAACATATTTACTCAAAAAAGATAATAGTAATTGATGAATACACAATGGTGTGTAACATATCCTCCCCCTTATGAATCATCATCCCCAATAATTTAAAGTATCGAACATAAAAATAAAACATAATGAAGATTGGTTTCATGAACTTTCAAAAGATTTCAAAACATGAGGAAACTTCTACTTAAGCTCTAAATAGTCTTCCCAAGTGCAAAATATTCTACATGCTGGTCCTACTGGACCTTGCATTGAAGAACCTCTCTATTACATGGTGAAGGCTACACACTTTGAGTACTATGAGAGGCTCGATCATTACAACTCCTGGGTCTTGTACCTATAAATCATTCCAATAAATAACATGATTACCTCCTATTATGCACTTTTTAAGGTATGACACATGAAATACATTATGCATCCTAGCAAAAGTTGGTGGTAAAGCAATTCGGTAAGCGAAAAGGTTAAATTATTCGAGAACCTCAAAGGGACCTACATAATGTGGAGCTAGTTGGGATGACTTTCCAAACTTAATACAAATCTTGTGAGGCTTAACTTTGATCAAAAACTTTTCCCCCATTGAGAAACATTTGGGCACACACTTAGAATCAACATTACTCTTTTTCCTATCATTTTCCTCCACTAACCTTTTCTTTATCAAACTAACTTTCTCCTCCATTTCTGATAGCATTTATAGCCCAAGGCTAATCCTATCTTCTAGCTTATCCCAACTTATAGGAGTTTGGCACTTCGTTTCATATAATGCTTCAAACAGAGCCATTTTGATAGTGGAATGATAAGAATTATTGTATGAAAATTCTACTAATGGTAAATAATCTTCCCATTTGTATTGCTGATCCATACAATACATTCTCAATAGATCTTATAACACTTGGTTTAACTTTTCTGTTTGGCCATCTTTCTCAGGGCGATATACTAAACTTATGTTCAATTGTGTGCCAAGTAAAGAAAATAAGGTTTTCCAAAACCTTGACTTTACACGAGCATCCCTATATGAGATAATTTTCTCAAGAACTCCATGCAACCTAAACACCCCTTGAACAAACTTGCGAGCTATGGAAAGAGCTCCATCTGCTAGGTTCCTTGGAATAAAATGGGTTTCTTTGGTGAGCTTATCCACCACTATCTGAATAAGATTATACTTATTCCTAGACATCAAAATTCCTTGTACAAAATTCATGCTAATGATTTGTCATTTCCTCTTTGGAATTTCATGAGGATATAATAGTCCTATGGAGTGATGATTCTCTGCCTTCACCCTCTGACACTCCAGAAAACTTGCTACAAACCTTGCAATATCCCTCTTCATTCATTTCTAGAAATATAATGGCTTAAAATCAACCAATAGCTTTGTTACTCCGAGATGTCCATAATAGGCTGCAACATGAACTTCTTTCTACATTGTATTCCTTAACTCCTCAGTGTTTGGTACATATATCCTTCCTCTAAACCATAGTAAACCATCATGTTCAAAGTGAAACCCATCAAACCTCAAATCTTGCAAATCATCCAAGAGTTCTTGTTTAACTTTCTCATAGTACTCATCACCCTTATACTTCAACAACACTTGATTCTTGAAATAAATTTGAATTGATATTATCGAGGAGATATGTCTCCTTCAACTTAGGACATGAAAAACTTGGTTTTCTTTTCCCTTAATATAGTTGATCTCAAAATCATAATCTAATATCGACTCAAGCCATCTCCTTTTTCGTGCATTTAGATTCAGTTAGGTAAACAAATACTTCATACCATGGTGGTCAGTCTTTAGTTTGAATAGTTTCCCAAATAAATATTTCCTCCACATCTGTAATGCATGGAAAACTACCACTAACTCTAGATCATGTAGAGCATAATTATGCTCATATGGTTTCAATTTTATAGATTCATAGGTAATAACTCACCTGTCCTACGTCAATATTCCACCTAGACCTCTTGAAGAATCCATGATGACAAAAAAATAACCTTTTGGATCTAGTACTTTAAGTGCTAGAGCCGTAGTTAACTTCTCCTTAAGTTGATCGAATGCCACTTGACATTTTTTCAACCACTCAATTTTTTTCCCATTTCTTTGCAGTGATGTGATGGGAAAATATATCTTGGAATAGTTAGCTAATTTTTTTTTCTAATATCTTGCAAAAACCATAAAGCTTCAAACTTCATGGATATTCTTTGATACTGGCCATTTTAGTACCACTTTGATTTTAGATGGATCTACTACAATTCTTTCTTCTAAAATTACATGACCCAAATATTGTACTTTCTTTTGAAAGAAGGTACACTTTGAAAGTTTACCAAAAATTTTATGCTCCCTCAGACATTGGAGAAAAATCCTCAAGTGCTAGAGATGTTCTTCCTCATTCTTAGAATAATTAATAATGTCATTTAAGAAGACTAACACAAACTTATCCAAAAAATCCCCAAACACATTGTTCGTTAGATTCATGAATGTTGCAGGTGCATTCATCAGTAAAAAAAGGTAGGACTGTGAACTCATAATGCCCATTCCTTGTCCTAATTTTTATGAATTTCTTCATCCTTGAGCTTAAAATGATGGTATCCTGATCATAGATCAATCTTTGAGAATACCGTTTCTCCATGCATTTGATAAAAAAGATCATCGATACGTGGTAAGGGGTGCTTGTTATTTATAATTTATTTATTTAGAAAATGATAATCTATACATAAACATAGTGTACCATCCTTCTTCTTAAAGAAGATCATGGTGATCGCTAGGGTGAAACATTGGGTTTGATTAATCCCTTTGACAAAAAATTCTAAAGTTAAGCTTTTAACTCCATTAGCTCAGTTGTGGTCATCTTATACAGAGCCTTGGATATAGGTTCAAACTTTGAAACTAAATTAATGGAGGTCAAATACTCTTTTTGGAGGTAACCCATGTAGTTCATTTGGGAAAATATCCTCAAAGTCCCTTAAAATGGGATATTTCTCCATATCTGATTTCTCTGGTTCCATTAGCTCTCCTTCGGCTTGCTGAAGATCCAAGGGTTTATAGTGTAGACACATAAAAATGACCTAGGCCCGCAAGCTCTATTTTTAATCTCTTTCTTCCTAGCATCCTTGGTCCACATTCGACTATTAATTAAATAATTCATAATTATTTAATTAATTCATGTCTATTCATTATTCATGATTATTAAATAAATAAATTTTAATTATTTATTTAATGCGTCACTAATTGTCTAAAGTCTTCCTATAATTAAATAAATTTCTTAATTTATTTAATTATCTTTGTCCATTATGTCTTCCTGATTATTAAATAAATACATTTCATTTATTTACTAATTTATCTCTAATTCTCAAAAAGTCCTCTTATAATTAAATAAATTCTTTAATTTATTTAATTATGGCCATCTTCACACTCTCCTCATTTTAAATAAAATCATTTATTTAAAATAGTCCCACCACTTGAATTAAATAATTTTATTATTTAATTTCTCCTCTTTTATTGTGCTCATTTTAAATAAATCTTATTTATTTAAAATAAGTCCCTCTTTAAATTCCCTCTTTTAGTAAATAATTTAATTTAAATTATTTACTGTCACATGACCCCCCCTTTTTGAATTAAAATAGTTTTTAATTTGAAAAGTCAACATCTCCTCTTGAATCAAATAATTTTAAATTATTATTTGATTCCCCAACAATTTCGGTTTGTGTGCCTTGTCACATGCATTGTCAACCCTTGATTTGATTTTCTAATAATCAATCTTGTCCATTCATTTTGAATTTGACCTAATGCTGCCCTAACCCTAATTGTGGGTTGTCATCTTGAATCTTGTCCACAGATTCTAGGTCACTTGTCAATCTTTAATCTCATCCGTCCATACAAAATTACATTTTTTATAAAATGTCAATTTTGTCTTCATTTTGGGATCCTTGCCTATTATTATTCTCTCTTGAATATGATCCTATCTTAGAGTTTCATTTTTATCATCTTGCATTTTTAGAATCTTGCATTGTCATAGCATATCATCTAACATTGTCTTTTGCAGGTTTTCTCATTGCATGTAGATTTATATTCTCTTGCATTTTAGATTAAATCCTTCAACACTTGCTAAGTCATGTCATAAATTTATTTTGCTCACACAAAGGCTGAGGGAATTCATCATATTGCAGCAAGTAGAGGAGGTTCAATATAAGTGAGCCATGGAGGAGAGAAATGGGTAAGATTGTTCTAGTCTCATTCCTTTTCTCTTTATTCCTCCTTTGCATTTTATTGATTGATTTGATATTATTTATTGCATGCATGATTCTAACACCTAGATCTATGATTGCCTAATATTATTTTAGATCATTACATATAGTACATTACGTCATCTTGAAAGATGATCTCCTTGTACTCACCCAACTTTTCCATTTTAACCGCAAAAAGTTGACAACCCTTTTTCTTAGCTCTATGTATTTGTATAATTGAGATTTACCATAAATTTACTTCCTGAGGTGTACCTTGAAAGTACACCCTATTCTCGAGCTCATCTAGACACTCTACTATCTTGGTATGACAATCAACCTTGGATCTATGTGTCCATAACCGATTCATCCCTAGTATGACATCGTATGATCCTAAGGGGGCTACATAAAAAATTACTTCAATCAAGAAACTCAAAAGATCAACACTTGCCTCAAATATACATTGCTCTACCTTTTCTCTTGTCTAGTTTTCATATTCTACAGACCAATAATTTTCTATAAAGCCAACTTTCCTAGATAACTTACTAGCTAGTTTAGAAGAAACAAAACATTCTATAGTGCCAGTTTCTTAGAATTGAAATTGGTATGCCAAGAAAAGTACATGGAACATGTACTACAATAATTTGGTACTCCACCTATTGATTGTCCAACGTTGCATGAATTCTTTGCTGGAATACTACTTGCTAGGAAAGTAAGGGATTTACATGAGGTTGCGTCCATTGTGTCTTGTTGGGACATTGGTTAGCATAGTGGTCACCGCCACATAAGAAACATACCCTTACTAGTCCTTGCCTTTCCATTGGCTTTCCAGAATTGTATTCATTCCTTTTGGGGTTGTTGTTGTTTCTACTCCTATGGTCACCCTAGACTTGTTCCAGTTGTTTTAGAATCCCCTATATGGACCTTTCCTCTTAAAGTTTTTCTATTCAACTTTATTCTTAAAGGTTTGATTGGTTTGTGACTAGTTAAACCTTTTCCGAATCTTCTCCCAATACGTAGAAATAGACTTCAGCTTCTGCTCTTGCCTGATGGATTTTTCATACACTTGGTCCGTGGTGGTAGGATCATGTACATCTACTTCACCTCCGATTTGGGTGTTGAAACCCATTATGAATTTATTGATTTGAAACCACTCATCATTCTGGTACTAGGGTAATTAATTAAGAAGGTGAGTTCATTTATCTTAGTATTCATGTATCCTGGACTCATCTCAAGTTATTTTTAATGAGTTAAGACCTATATAGGAGTGAATTTTCACCACTTAAAAAAATTCCCCTTTCACATACCCTCACCTTAGAAAATCAATTCCAAAGGAAAAATTCCACATCACCTACTTGCCTTCCATCCCAAAACACCCTTTAGAGTGAGGTAAGTTAGGGCAACCCTCTTCTCTCGGCTCTCCATGACCTGGAGCCTTGACGTGGTTGGTCCTCCTCTCTTACATTTTTGGTGAACCCGACATGAGCAACATCTTACCGTTTGTTTGTGTTGATACTTTTTCCTCCATGATTAGCAATTGTCATGAACCTGGCTCTTGTGAAGGTTTATGAGAATCATGACCTAGTCTATGACTTCTGGCTACGTGGTTAGAAGAAGTGTGCAACACCTGCCAATGGAGAAGATGAAGGTCCCTACTGGTTTCTCTGTAGGCCTTTATGCTAGATCTTCTGTTGGTATGTCTACCTAGTAGCAATCGTTGAGGGATGAGGTAGGATTATTTGACGAATCCAACCATGTCACCACTCCTCTTGCCTCTCCTACACCATTTTCAATAGAAAAACATGAAGCCATTCATATTCCTTCAGAATATATTTCTACCCTAAGCAAAGGGTTGGGTGAATTGGAGAATCACTTGGAAAAGGACCCAAAGTTAGTTAGAGCCGCTTGGGTTATTAATGAAATAAAATATATGGTCAAAAAAGATCAAAGGAGAATAGAAATCCTGACTAGTCTCACTAGTCTGACTAAAGTGTGTTCCAACCAAGTAACACTAATGTTATACAAGGGGACACTCCTGAAGATCATGAGAGACAAATAGGAGTGCTGATTCCTATCACATTTGTGTATATGGCTAGAATAGTCCCATCAATCAACATATCCTCTACATCTGAGAGTACAAAACTATCAAAGAAAAAAAATACCTTTAGGTTTCAACTTCATCGCTCTTGTCACCTCTAGTGGTGGAGGTTTCAATGGGATGAGTGGTGGGGACTTTGGTAGTGGTGGTGGATTTAGCAGTGGGGGTGGCACTGGTGGCGGCCATGGTGGTGGCTTTAGTAGTGGAGGTGGCTCTAGTGGAGGCCCTTCTAGTGGCAATGGATTTGGTGGTGGTTCTGGAGGAGGTTCTAATGGACCTTTGTCATCCCAGGACCCTATTCTGAATGCTCTTCTTCAGAATATGGGTAAGATGCAAATCCAACTGGCAAGTCTCTCCCAAACCTTTGCCTAGCCCATATTTCAACCCTTCTTCTCACATATCCCATTGTTGGTAATAATCCTAAGTACTCCCTTCCTTCAAGGAATGGAGATTCCCAAATTTGAGAAGTATGACAGAAAGGGGGACCCATAAATGCATGTGCTCTCCTTTAATTCCATGTGTACAAATTTCTTCCATCACGATGCACTAATGGAAAAATTATTTCCTCGATCCCTAAAGGATACAACACTCAAGTGGTATTATTCCTTTCCCGACAATTCTATATTTTCATTCAATCAACTTGTAAATTAGGTCCTTTGATAGTTTCAAGCTAACATCAAACTGAAGATGACCTTCTCGGATCTCATCCGGTGTGAGCAGGGGGATAACAAGAAGATAACTGATTTCATAGCACAATACCAAGTGCTCTACTCACATATATCATATCTATTGCCTGATTCTGAAGTGCAGAAGGTGTTCATAGGGACCCTGTAGAGACCATGGTAGGAAAATGTTTCTCTTATGAAATACCCTTCTTTCACGCATTTGTGTGTTGCGTTACGAGAATATCAACAAATGGTAGTTCAGTTTGGGGGATCCTCCTCGCACTCACTTAGAAGGAAAATCTATTATGTCAATCTTAGGGAAAGGTAAGGCTGTTACAAATTTAGTAGTCGCAATGAATGATAATGGCCTTAGACACAACAAAAAGTTCAAAAATTTATCAGATCTTATTCTTCCATCTTGAAAAAGTTGCTGAAGGATAAGATCATAACCTTGCAAAATCCTAGACCTCTCAAGGAACCCTATCTTGATTGGTAGGATGTAAATTCCTTCTATCAGCACAATCGAGTTAATGGACATGATACCAAACATTGTATGCACCTACATCATGAGATATAGGACCACATCAAGGACGATACTATGCATCACAATGGGAGTAAAAGAAATGCAAATAAATCAGTCGAAAAAGAAAATAGTGAGTTGCAAATATACATAGACCTGTTTTCGTCTCATTTTGCTAACTTAATCATTGATCCCTCCAATTCTACCACTCAGCCCTTGGCATATGCTAACATGGTCATGATTACTTCTTCCCTGCAGCCTATGACTGGCTCACCAGATGTGACATTCACTTCACAAGACATTTCCTTGAATAAAAAGCCCTCTCCGCTCTACATTCCCGCTCACCTCAATCTAGACATTGTGATAGGGGTCTTAATTGACCTCACAGCTCGAGTGAATGTTATTAAAGAGGAGACATTATGGTTAAATTCATTACAAAGGTGAGAGTATGAAGAAACAAGGTCTACTATCCATACACATAATGGCATTTATCTCAAGCCATATGGCTCAATAACTCTGTCTATCGTAGTTGGACCTAGGGCTGTGAATACAACCTTTGACATTATTTTGGAATCCGATCTATTCAAGGTGAAGTTAGTTATTCCATGGATAGATTCCATGAATGAAATCGCTTCCGTTATCCATAAATGTTTAAAATTATCCCACAAAGGTGATGTGCATGTCATGCACACCATTAGATACTAGCTGTTGGTATCCAGTGGGGGCTATTCATTAGATCATTTTTGGTTCACCCCGATAAGTTTGCTTCCCCTGAGAATGGACATACTTTACCAAAACTATGTGAAGTATAAGATCGGGGGTAATGGACAGCTAAAAGTGACCCCTTTGGTAGTGCAGTAGCAAGCTACCTCCTCTTCTCGAAAAGGAAAGGAGAGACCTGCCCTTCCTCGGGGTGCCTCTTTTGCTCCCCTTTTTGAAGAAGAGTTTTGGATGTCTACTCCTAGATTCCACATAAGAAGTCCGATGGTGCCTACTTGGGATAAATCCAAGAGTAGGATATTAGATCTTCCTACTGTGCATCCTGGACCTTGGCCCTACTTGTATGGTAGAAAGAAGGGTCCTCGTAGGGAATCCTCTATGTCTCAGCCTTCGTGGCCTCCCACCGATCTTGCTCCTAAAACAATGAATGAGAATAGGACCACCACTAAGGTGCTAGAGCTGACTCCCCCTATTGTCTCTCAACCTCTTCCTCCTGTTCCCATTCAGGAGTTTGTCCCTCTACCAAAAACAACTATGATTGACACCCCTATGTTTGAGAAGGAGTTTTCTATCCCTTTGTAGCACCCAACCTCTAGCTTAAAGAGTCACAAAAACTACCTTGTGCATGAGCGTAAGTGCCGAAGAAAAGCTTTGGTGGCTAAGGAGGATGCTTTGTAGAGGAAGGAGGGAGAGTCAAATGCCCTTGTTTTAGGACCTCTTGCCGCATCCTCCTCTCTCCTCCCCTCTGCTTCCGTTCAACATAACTCAATTCTTCTTTTGGCTCCTACTGCGAGTGTGAGCACCTTTGACCCTAAAATGGTGTAGGTGTTCATCGCTCCCTTGATCGAGCCACCTCTTTTGATGTCTCTTTCGGACATCCCACCATTCCCTAAACTCATGGACATGCCGAACACTTCGATGGTGTCTACCGTAGTTTTCTCCTCCTCTCCCACACCTCTCACCTCATTTGTGGGGAGCTCACCTCCTTTGATGAAGTAGAAAGTGGAGGTTGTCCCTTCTAGCAATGCGGGTTGAAAGAGGAGTCCACCCTCTTCATAGGGTGGTCTTGCATTAACATGCACTATCCTAGTAACAAAGCCAACTCCAGTGTCCCTTGAATTTTTTACCGCTCCCGAGTCACTCAGTGAGCTTAGTAGTGAATCTCAAATGCCTTCCTTGACCATAGAGGTAACACATGGCACTCCTATAAAGTGCATGTTCAACTCTTTGGATGAGGTCTTGACCTTGTCGACGATCTTGACAAAATCATTGACCATAGCTTCACAAGAGCCTAGTAAAGAAGATCTTGTAGGGCCTTCTTCCTTGGCCCTTGTTGTAGGAGGGTTGTGAGCTCCTCCCCTTTATATTCCACCATTGTAGGATCATCGACCTTCCCCTTATAATGACCTATATTGGGAAGCAGATGACCTCTTGGTCGATGAGTGTTAGGGAGAGGCATCTTATTTACCTTTAGATTAGGTGTGTGTTTGTTGTGCTATGTTCCCCCATGCTTGTAATATGTGTTCCTGGATGACCCTAGTCACCCTTGTAGGTGATTGGATACAAGATTGATTGTGTCATAGACTTCCTTTATTTATATTATCATTCTTCCATGTTTGTGCCCTGATTTTCAACAAATTGGGGATGATGCAAAGTGTTGGGGGAATTTAGGGTCCCCTTCCATGTTGAACCATTTTTTTTTTCACTTTGTTTTCCTTGCATTCCTCTTGATTTGGTGGGGATTGATGATCTTTTTCCTTGCACCATGGTTAGCTATTATTTATATAAGCATGAGCAGATTTGAACCCATGAAACTAGATCCCCCTGTCTCTTGTGTTCTATTTCTCTCTTCTTTTCTTGAGTTTTCCCTTGTATGTGTGACAACGTCATTTCCATGGTACTTCAATTTTTAGAGAATGCATTTGTTGCCAATGAATATTTTCTTGAAAATCCTTGCAAGCTTTTTCAGAAAATCACATTCTCAACTTGGACCCCTAACAAAACATTTTTCCTTCATCATGGGTTCACAAAGAAATAACTTGAGAACTTTCCTCCGAGGAGGGATCAACTTTTCTCCTGTGAGAGAAAGCCTCAACCTTCCCCTTGTGAGGGGGTATTTTATTCCTTTAAAATTCCTTGATGAAGTGAACATATTTTGAAAGGATTCCTCGATGTTGAATAGATTTGCGAAAAGAATTCTTACACTTTCAAATAGGGCATCCCTTTAGTGGACCCATTTTCTTTTAAAGGGTTCCTGAGGGACCCCTTTGAAAGTCTTTCAACTTGTTGGATATTTGCATGATTGTATGTCTCCTTTCTTGCGTGGCTTCTTTGTGTTCCTAGGCATGTTTTATTTGTAGATGAACATGTTGCTTTGTAGGTGCGCTTATGAAGCCGCTTTCCAATCTGACTCTATAGAGTCTCCTTTCACTGGGCTTCCTTCATGAGAGAGTACTTGGGGGATGCCTTCTTGCACGTTTGTGGGCCTATAAGGAACTTACTACACTGGGCTTCCTTCATGAGAGATTACTTGGGGGGAATGCCTTCTTGCAGGTCTGCGAGCCTATAAGGTGCTTACATCCTATAGGATTTTTTCATTGATGGTCTAAGGGCCTTCAGTGTACTTTATGAAACTTCATAGTTCTGTGGAGATATGGAGTCCTTTTGTTTGAAACTCCTCAAGAGAGAGTACCTTTGGAGTCCTTTTCCCACCCTACGATTTTGAGCTTGCTAGATTGTGGTCTGCTTCCTTGATGGTTCAGGTATACATTTCTATTTGTTTGATCTAATTTACTGAACACTCATCAATAATCATGCTTGCTAAAGTGGGGGCGAAATGTATAGGAGAAAATTTGTACCCCTTAAGAAAACTCCCCTTTCACATACCCTCACCTTAGAAAATAAAATATGAAGGAAAAATTTCACATCACATACCTGCCTTCCATCCCAAAACACCCTTTAGAGTGAGGTAAGTTAGGGCAGTCCTTTGCTCTCAGATCTCTGTGACCTGGAACCTTGATGTGGCTGGTCCCCCTTGTTTACAAGACCAAGCTCTATCTTCTTGTTCATCCACCAAGTGGATGCTTCAATAGACAGTTGAAAAGCTCCCCAAATAGCCTTGGTCACTTCAAAATAGTTTCTTATTTTGAAGTATTTTTCCATCTCAATGAGCCATGCTTTAGTATCATTCCCACTTGTGGTTCCTTCAAACTTAGGAGTGAATTTTCTCATGTCTCATGAAAATGATTGAGCAAGCCAATTTCTTTTACTCCTATTAGATCTTGATTGAGATTCATCACTTCCATGATCACTTAGAGTAGTGTTATCATTGGAGTTTTCTCCTTCTCCTTCATTTGGATCTTCCTACTCTAGTCTAACCATTCCCCTAACCTCCTACTCAAGGTGGCCAATCCTATCTTGTGTTTCATTCAACATAGTTATTATCTAGTCTAGTTTGACTTCGGAGTTCCCTACGGGTCGACCCACTTCATGACTACCCTCGGGGTTAGTTCTTGTTTGAACCATTCTTACAAATAGTATCTCACCTAGAGGTTTCATTTACAATTATCTACTAAAAAGGTTTATTTAAAAACTTTTAAAATTTTCAACATTCAACCATTCACATTAAGTACAACAAACAAGAGGAATTTTGCATAATTTTTTGCCAATTTATTTTTCTTTTATTATAATCATAAGGATTTCAATCATCCTTTATTACATAGATTACATAAGATGACTGTTGACACAATATTTTGCATGTAGCAATAGCCTTATGGGAAACTTAGCTATTGGGGGACATAATGCGCTAGCTAAGTAACCTCTGAGATTTTATCGAATCCGGCTCTTCATTTTAATGGTTGAAGTAAAAGGTAAAGGAGATTGCAAGAATGTAAAATTTACACTACAGGCGATGCGCCAAATTCTTTAGACAACTTTATCAGAGCACAGTACATAATGCAAAGGCCCAAACCACTAAATTGCTGTTAATTAAGAGAATTTTCTCGAAAGCACTTATTATGCAAAAATACCCTCTAATTTGTATAATGTAACCAAGCATAACTTTATCTTAACAAAGAAGAGTCAGAGAAACATGATCTGCATTTTATTTCAACTATAAAAGATTATAGAAACTGAAGAATAGGCATTCATTCAAAATAAAGAGAAAAGCACAGGTCAATAGTTCTAACAAATGCGTTGAGATAGAAAGGGAAAATTTATTTGGTATAGTTTGAAACTTTTAATTGAAAGCAACTATTACAAAAGGCCCACTTCTCAGTGCCTGAGAGTTTTTCTTCAACTTAATCAACAACCTATAAAGAAAACAAGGCCCCATTTATAGGCCATTCCACCGCCTGAATACGCATCATGAAAGAGCAGACCACGCACGGTGATCTTTGGCCCAGATCATCTTGAGCCGCCACAGCAAACATCGACCGACTAACAATACGCCAGCAAGGCCATGACATGTAGTGGAAAGCCATGCAATAGCAGGAGAGAACGCGTGGTGACAGGAAAGTACAGAAGATCCAACATCATCTCCAAGGTAACCGACATAGGAAAAAAGTCGCCACGTGTCGCTCGGACGAAGCCCGATAGAAAGCAAAAAAGGCACCTAGCAGAAAGCTGCGAGGGAGATCCACATGGAGAGCTCCAAGCAAAAGTAAAAATGAGGTGGGCCCGACTCGACATGTAGACAGAGATTGTCAGAAAGCAAAACAAAGCAGAAATGAAAAGCTTCGTGAGGAAGCCACGTGGCGAGCACCGAGGATAGTAAGCATATAAAATTAAGGCACAACTGTAGAGGAAAAGAAAACTGCTAAGGCCTCGACAGTTTTTGTTGAACAATGACTATTCATAATAGTCAAGGAGAGTATATCCCTCAAATTCACTTTCAGAAACATAGCTGCGGGGAACATATCCCTCTAACTCACTATCAAATACAGTCACTATAAGTTTAGGAGGAAATGGTACATGAGGGTCCCTTCTAATCAAAGGTGGACTAACAATCCACTCTATGGGCATATCCCTTGAGAGTGGTAAAGAATCAAACTTAGTTGGTGAAACAAGAGGGATGAACTTGGTTGCTTCCCACATTTTCTTTCTCTCTATTTGGATACATGAAAAAACACTACTGAGAGTCTTGGTATCTCTAATCCATAACTCCCTAGTGAAATTGGTTCCTTCTATAGTTTTAACTATGGCTTCTCTTTCTTTCTTAGCTTTTAGGTAGCACTCATTTCAAATTATTGACTTCCTAGTAGTCATCTTGAGCCACACCATCCTAGCACATGAAGTCCAAACATTAGATACTGGTAATGTTGGATAGAAGACTAGTATAATGAGTACATAGGTCCAAGTGTTGAACCTGGTAGCTCTGATACCACATGTAACATACCCAAATTTTACCGTATTGATTTTACCCAAGTTTTAACTTAGAATGTGAAAAGTTCAAGTTCTCCAAAAATGTGGAAATATAATTTTTCCTTTTCAATAACATATTTTCACATTAAATAAAAAATTTCATATTACATTACATAAATGGAATAACATTAAATATTCCCAAGTAATGAACTCATCTTTCAAATACAATTTACAAGTAGTTTCAGGATCATATTTACAAATTCATAGCTTACAAGAGCTTAATGGTACAAGAGTATAATGGTCAAGATATCCACATATAGAAAACACATCTTTATATTCTTCTACTTCACAAGCCTCGACTACCAACTACAAGAGGGAGAGCATCACCCAAGTGATTTTCCTCCAACCATGGACTTAAGTGGTCCCCTGCACATCTCCTAACCTATCGATGGACCTACCTTTCAACGATGAGTTTTGTATGGAAACCCTTTAGAAATACCTACTTAATTCTGGTGTTGTTTCCTACATAGCTAGTAATGTCATAAAATATATGGATACCCACCAACTATGCATGAAACTCCTAAATAGCTATGCAATCCTAGCTCACAGTGAATTGACAAAGTGAATGCAATGAATTCTACACTTACTTTGGCCAAAGTTTTGATACATATTTCAATTCAACTTTCTAAGAAGTGATGTTATATGTTCACCCACATCTTTACTCAACTTGGAAATTCTATTGACCTATAAAAACTCTTGTCTTGGTTTTGACCCCAAGATTTAAATAATATAAGCAAGATTCCTTTCTAAAAGTGATAACACACTTAAATTCATCTAACTGACCAAATAGGTTTAACCCAACCTTTGGTTCACCCTAACCCAAGGAAATAAACTATTCTCCTACTTTTATGGAATATGAGTAACTGAAAATGTAAGTTCTCCACTCATAGATAAACTAAAAAAAATATATTCATAGAATCATACCTTAGATAAAGATGAAATAATGCTTCTATCATGATATCAATCCTTTCCATTTCAAACAGTGTAACTTATTCAAGAAATACATATAATATTTAGATATTACCATAATACCTTATATATTTAACTTCACTTTACTTTGTAAATCAAGCATTACAATCAAGATGGCTAAATATCATGCTATTAATATTCCTTAAACCAAATTGTATATATCTAGCTATATGCATAAGATTTTCATGAGCTATTCAATATGCAAACAATGATTGTACAAACACTTTCAAATAGTAATAAAATATTATTTCGGAATTAGAAAGAGAAAGAGTTAAAAATATATAAAGAATTCTTGGTATAAAGAGCTCCAAATGAATCTCTTGCAACTCCTCACTCAATGCAGAAGGCTCAGCTTGCTGCCTCCTCCAAACTCAAGCTATCCCCACTCTAAAACAAGTATTATATGCTCTCAAATTCATGAAATAATCTTCTCTCAACTCACAAAACAAACTACTCTCAAACTCTCCAAAAAGAATACAAATGAACAAAATGAATGCACTCAATAATGAACATAGAAAATGAACAATCAAAACCCAAGCTACTACCTTGTATTTATACAAAATTGGAAAGTAGTTTCCTGGATAAAGAAAGATAAGTTTCATGCCATCTCTCTTCCTTTTCCAACCGTGGGCTTTGTTGGTCAAAACAATTGCAATTGTGTCTCTTAAAATATCTCAAACACCTCCTTCAAATGCCATGACCCCAGATGAATATTTCTACTTATGAATTTATGTTCGATAACTTGGTAAAAATCTCCATTAACATAGAACATATGGATTCCAAAACATAATTAGTTTATTCTCCTACCTAAGTCATGGATTTTTCAAGCACATCACATGTTATTTTACCAAGTCAAAGCTCTCTTTAAAAAGTTGTGTGTGGTTTTTATAACTCTTGTTTGAATACTTTATAGTGGCTTTTCCAACCTTTTAATTCTTGCAACTTAGGCACACTATGTATGTGACTTAAGGTTTTATAACCATTACTTTTAAATTCTTTCACATAACTATTAGTTTTCATCACCATCTTGCCTTTTGGTGTGGCACTTTTCCTTACACTCTATGCGTAGTTACTCAATCTTACGTGGATGCCTTGTGCATACTTTGAAACAATAGTTACATGCTTATATTATGTTCTATCATATCTATTTCCATCACATTATAATATTTGTATAATATTTTTGTATAACATTTCATACATATATATTTATATATATATTATAATAACTTTATTTTATAGTATGTATATATCAATGTATATACATTCATATAATTATATTTTTATATCCGAAAATTGTATATATTACTATATATGTATATATATTTGTCATTTAATTAAATATATTTATACATATATCATATCATTATTTTATCATCATATTATATATATATCCATGCGAATACATATATGTATGGCATATCTACGTATGGGTATACATAGAAATTTCTATCTATGCATGGTCATACACACATACACTCATATATATGAGTTACCATATATATATTATATCCATTTAATATATATATGTATCCATTTATATATATATTTAAATATACAAAATATATCTCATGCTCATTAAAAGGATTTTAACACTATGACTCTATAGTGTAGAAAAGTGTATCCCTTTACATTTTCACGCCTGTTTGGGCCCTCCTAGTTATAATGGACTTAATAATGCTTTAATTTAGTGTTGAAAAATATATCTCTTTACACTTTCAAACTTGTTTGGGCCCTCTTAATTTAATTGAGCTTAATTAGACCTTAATAAGCCCCTTTATTCATTTACAAGCCTAATAAATTACATTTTTTGAAGGGGAAACTCAACAATAATTAATGCCTAAACATAACACTTTACATTGAGAAATGTGTGTTCCAGGTATAGGGATTTGGGACCCATTCACCCATGGGCAAATGGGTCATCCCTAGAACTTCGAATCTAAATTTTAAATTTGTTTTTGGTTGTATTTTAATGTCCCCAAATTCATATTTCAATGTTGACTTGTGATATTTGAATTTCAACAAGTTAAGAATACATACCTATAAATACAAGGTTATTTTCTAAGTTTCACCTAGATTTACAAGAAAACTTTCAAGAAATCTCAAGAGTATTTTGAAGAGAAATTTACAAGAGAAAAGTTGATGATCAAGAGTATTCAAGAGTAGATATATTAGAGATTTATTGTAGCAATCAAGATCCATTAATCATGTCAAAGTCTTCTTGCATCATGCATGTTTTTGGAGCTAACATTGTGATGTAGGTTTCAAGTTCAAACATTCAAAGCATTCAAAGCATTATTCAAGTATCAAGATCCACATCCATTGAAGCCATTTCATGCAAGCTGTAGACCTTCTAAGATCTACATTATCAAGGTATATTCAAGGGTTTGTTGAGTGGTAACATAAATTTGTTCATTCTTCATTCCATCTTTCATGTTTCATTTCAATTCAAGGTTTGATTATCAAAATGATATTTGACCAAGGAAAACCCCCATTCACCAAAAAATAACATTTTTATCTCTTGTGTGTGGTTACAAATTTAGGTTCAAGTTGTTGTCAAATCACAAAATCTAACCTATAGATATGATTTCCAAATTTTCAACACTAAAACCTAGAAACATTAGAAGTTACAAATCAACATCAGAGGCTCTCAAAAGTTGTAGAAAAAACCTGACAAAAGACCCATTCACCCATGGGTGAATGAGTCCCAGTTTGGCTTCAGAAGATGACTTTTGGTGACTAGTAAACACATTTATGCCCTTCTCAGATCTATAATCTATTTTCTGCTTCTACTAATATTGAGTTTAATATTGCTATTTCAAGTGTTAGATTGTATTTTGGAGTTGATTTTCTATTTTTAGATTTTCTCTCCAAAGTGATATTTGACCTTGACCCCTTTCCTCAAAGCATAAGGAAATAAGAAGATTCTCACATTGAGTTGATTCACCTAAGGGTTGTTAATCAATTATTTGTGATGATCTCATTTCCTAATAAAATTAGGAAGATAGGTCTATCATAACCCTATGTTTATATGTTCCATATTGGTGAACCTATTATAATCTTCATTTCATTTTGGTGAACTCGATGTTTAAGCATAATAAATTTCTGATTTTGGAGTCCATTTTCAACCCTAGATCTAGGATTTGAATTAATTTTCATTTCATTGCATTGATTGGAATCTCATTTAGGGTTGTTCACTTGCATTAATTTGCATCTCATTTAGGGTTTTAGGTTTGCATTTTTCATTCTTTAAAACTTGGAAAATTAAAAAATCTTAGTCATTTTGAATAGTGTTTACATAACATTGCATCAATAGTCATTTACATAAGAAAATTGAATCAAAATTAAATCTCAAATTACATATTTTTTCTTCTCATTTGACATCATTTTTCACTTACATTTAAATAAGATTTTCTAGCAATCTAAAACTGCAACCACCTATCTAAAACTAGAAGCTGAAAACCATAGAAATTAACTCGAAAAATTGTAAATCAATTTTTAAAATCCCTAAAGTGAGACCCGTTCGCCCATGGGTGAATGAGTCCTTGATTAGGGCTTTTTCTAAATTTTTGACCATTAAAACCACCATTTCTTTCTTTTGTGTTCTTGCATTTAGTTTGTTGTTTCAGTCTCCAAAATTTATGTTATATGAAATTGTTCATATTAAGGTTAATTCGTCAAATTTAGTGTTGTGTTTGAGTTCAAAATTGCATCTAAAAGAAATCATTTTTTAGGATTTTGCATAGCATAATCAGAAAATTATCTTGCTTCAAATGTAAAAAATTGTAATCTATTTGCAATTTGTTCTTGCATAATGAACATGTGTATTGGTAATATATGGAGGTCCTTAACATTTTTAGTTGATGTCTCAAGTTTGTGTGATCCTAATGCATTAGAACCCAATCATTCTCAAACAAACCCTAATGAATGTCCTTGTGAAGTTGACATCTTAGGTGAAGATGATGAAAGCATGCATAATTTCATACATAATTGCCTTGAAAACATTGAGCACAATGCATCATTTTACCCTTCCATGCAACAACCAACACCTCCTATTATTCCACCACTAGATATGTTTTATCTTTTACATCTTGAGATTGAATCATAAATCAAGCCTAAATCTCCGATCATGAGTGAACCTAGTCTCTCTAAGCAAGTGCATACTCATCCATCCTACATTAATAAATTCACCAACACAATCATCAACCTCAAAGAGACTTATGGCCAAGTCTTTAAGATCTTAGCTAAGCAAGGATGTGACACAAAAAATGAGCATGAGATTCATAAGTTGTTAGAAAAAATCCCAATTGAAGATACTAAAGGACTAGGATATCAAGATCCTCCTCCATCCACATCTTCTAAGGAAATTAGTATCCTTCACCATAATGAACAAATCCATCACAAGGATGATAGGATTACATTATGTCCTCCTCCTCCCAATCCACCTCAATAAATTGGTCAAACAAGCAAGCAATCTAAACCTTATAAAGTCAAATAATTACCATTCCTACACACTAAAACAAAAATTGAACAAAAAATAGAACTTCTTCATCTAGGGTGGATTAAACTGCCACCTTCTAGTAGAAGCAATAAGAGTAAAAATATGAATTATTGCACATATCATAGAACTCTTGGGAATCTTACTGATGAGTGTCGTGCATTAAAGTTGATACTAAGTGATTTTACTCCTCCTAACTTTACTTATGAAAACATAATTGGATAGAAATTGCATGAAATTTTCTCCTTGCCATGTGATAGTTGTAGGATCATGGAATACTCACCATTACACACTTTTCATTCATTGCAAATAATTTTCTATATTGCAAGAAGCTCATTCTCACAACTTATCTCAGCTCATCCTTGTACTGCACTTAGTGGGGGCAAGGACTTAGCTAGCCTTGTCCTATTTTGGCACTTGATGTTATCCCTTTGGCTAGTTGTCCACCTTCCACATATGATGAACAAGATTGGGATGTAGACAACCTACTATATGTTGACTCACATGTGCCTTACTAGTCTTTTTCTTTATTTTTCTTTTCATGTTCTCTGTGTGATCACATGTGCATAATGTGATCCCCTGTATAATTCTATTTGATGTGTCTTCATGTGAATTCCTATATTTTAATCTACATTATTCTATATGTAAACCTTTATCTTTTATTTTGTCTTATGTTTTCTTTTTGGGGATGACACAAGGCGTCAAGAGATTTAGGTCTCTTCCATGATGACCCAAAATATTTTCTTTATTTTCATTCTCTATGTGTCATTCTTCCAGTTCTATGAGTATTTGGGGAATGATGAAATTTTCAAGCTCTATAATATCATTGTAGCGAAGACATACACTAACCTCAAATCTATGGATCCCTTATGTGGGATTTTAGGATTTCATTTTGGGGGCAACCCCTTTTCATGATGTAGCTTCATTTGGAAACATATGACTTGGCATAGGGATTTCCAAATAAGCTCTCATGACTTCTTTATTTTTAGAATTTAACATTTTCTAATTTAAAGTAATTGCCCACAACATTGTTTTTAGTAATTTCTTTAAAGTGGGGGCATACATTGGGATTATCATTTTTTAAAATTTTGACTATATCTTATGTTTCATAGTGCAGTCTTCTTACTTCACATGATGTGTCTTCTTCTTGGTGGTGTCATTGGGTTTGATGTCCTCCAAGAGTGTGACCTTTCTTGGAATATGGAATTCCTCTTAGTAGTGATGCTACGCATTGCATTCCCTAAGTTACGAATATTTTATCCTAGACTTGTCTTCTCTTTGAGAAATTAGGAATGTTGTTGCCTAAGAGGAGACATTAAATGACCTAAGTGAAACCCATTTGAACATGTGTTATACTATTTTGTATTTTGTTCATAAGTGTTTAGAATAACACAACTTGCTAACCCTGTGAAGCTCAAAGTTACAACCCTTTTTCATGGCCACAAAGAATAACACACCTTACTTGCCTATGGGGACATGTTTTTTCATAAGTGTTTAGTATAGCGCAACTTGCTAATCCTTATGAAGATTGAAGTTTGTATTGTGTGGTGCCTTATTAAACTTATTGGAGGTATAAATTTGGTATGGTATTGGAGCCTAATAAGATGATCTCATTTGCCACTCTTGGGGGCTCACCTAGTGGACATAATATTTCACTAGCCTATTTGAGCATGCATTATTGTTTGCATAGTGGATAAAAGGTTCCACTTGTAAAAATTTTGGCTGAGGCTTGATCACATCACGTTGGACAAACAACTGAGGCTTGATACACCCTTTTTCTTTCTCTTATTTTTCTTTCTTTGAGTCTTTGATATTGTATGTGTAGACATTGAAAATATACCGACACACTTGATCCTGATTACTAACATCGCTTCATCCTAAATCATACTCTCAACTTATCATCACTTTTTCATCTCTTAATTAGATAAATCATTATTTATTTAATTAGGTCTTTCTCCCTTATTGATTAAATTAATCAGTTTAATTTAATTAATCCTCAATCCATCTTTAATTAAATAATTCATCTTATTTGATTAAATCCCTAAAATCCTCTAAATTAAATTGAATAAATTAAACATTATTTTATTTAATCTAACATTATCCCCTTTGGTTAAATAAATCAAAACATTTATTTAATTAAACCTTTCCTCTCAATTATGATTTAAATCAAATTTAAGTCTAAATTGTCACATCTCCTAAATTCCTCATTAAATTAATTAAACTTTGATTAATTTAATCTTAATTCATGTCACATTCTCTAGAGAATGCAACTTGCACAATAAATCAATTACTTTGATTTATTAAATTGCCTATTTTCTTTCAACATGGAATAAAGGAGGAATATTCTTTCAAATTTGAATTCAAAATCCAAGTGGATTTGTCCTTCCAACAAAGCATTCACTCCTCTTACATGTCCTTGTGCATTGAGCCAAGTGGCATTTATTTCATTCCTTTTTCCCTCTCACATGTCATTTCCTCAATTTGAAATTCCAACTAATAGAATTTATCATGCACATTGACCAAAATGTGCACAACCTTCAACCATTCACATCCTGACAAGTGACACTTGGCCATTGGATGTTGAATGATCCCACATTGCTCAATTTCACTCTTTCTTCCAATTTGGAAATCTATAAATGAGAGAATCTTCCTCTCATTCTATCATCAACAATTTGAGTAAACTTACTATAATCAACTTCATCCTCAAGCATATTTAGTTTCATCCATTCCATCAAATTCTTAACTAGGTTATGCAGATTTTTCATCATGGAGCTTGATTGAATCTTCATCAAGGTGGATCACTCATCAAATCATCAAAATTGCAACAAAGGAGTTGGGAAAGGGCTAATTTTGACACACCAATAGGCACCAGTTCCACCATGGGATAAAGAGTTTGCATGCTTAAATATGATTGCTCTAGCTTTTCATGTTTTGTTCTTGTTTTTCCTATTTTGAGCATTGTAAATGGATTTCATGGGGAATCCTTGTTTTATCTTGCATATGAGATCACTAATGTGTTTGCTTCTTGAATTTGTGTAAGAAGAGGATTGGGGTTTCAATTTTGGCATTAGAAGGAGGGCTGAGTTGGAGAAATTCATCACGTTTTTCCAAAATTTTGTGGTTTTTGACATTTTTTGTGCTTGCAGGAAATTGCACCGCTTACAGACTGGTGGCACCATATTGCATCGCTATCAGTCCGATGGCGTTATATTGCACCTCTCCAACCTCAAACTCCATCTCATTTTGTTTACCACCCAGAAATTTCAAACCTACAAACCATGCCGTGCTCCAAATTGTGCCACATTCCAAAATAGTGCCACATTTGGGCTCTCTATTTGTTGCAGAGCGCCGCACTCAGTCAACATGCAATGCTATATTGCATCGCTGGATTTCTAAACTATGCCACATTTCTTGATTACGCTATTGGGTGACAGAGAAAAGTTTCAAAGTTGATTTTTTTAACTTGTGCCATTTGTTTATCAACTTTTTGAGTCAATAACTTATTTGCTGTCTTTGTATTTTTTGGTTTTAATCATTTTGCAGGTTAGGGCAAGGAGGAAAGAAAAATGGAGGGCTACATTATGACACCATTTTTATCCTATTCCAAGTGTTTTAAACACTCTAGTGTTGTTTAATACTCTTAGAGAGTTCTCAATCTCTCCTAAGAAATTTGTCATCTTTTATGCTTTAGGGAACAATAAATTTTCTTTTGGGCTCTAAAAAGAACAAGACAAATTTTCTTTCAAAAATTCCAAACAAAAGGCTTAAAAAGAACCTTAGAATCAATTTACTAGATTTGGTTTAAGGTTTAAAAATTGAACAAGGCAAACTCCACATTTGATTTGGTGCTATAAAAAAAACTCACTTTTGCTTTGTGGACTTAAAATGAACAAGTGTTGTTTTGTTTTGTAATTGTTTACTCAAAATAATATCATCAAAAAGATGTATGCGCTTGTCTCACACCTCACGACGATCTTGAGAATCAAAATCTCTTTTGGTGATCTTAAGTTGAGTAAAACAATTACCTACACATTTTTATTTTGGTGTTTAAAATTGAACAAAGCATCTTGCGAGTGTGAGTAAGCTTATTGCGTGTGTTCTCCCTTTGTTTCTAAATGAAGGTTGATCGAACTCCGAATATGTTTGCTCGATTTTGATTATCTTAGGGGGCTTGCCTTGTTGGAAAAAGTACTCACCCAAGGGAATGATCCAACTGGTAACACACTAAGGACAAGTGTATTTCTAGCCGGGATATAAAAGTGGGTACTGGAACAAAAGCTAGTATCACGCGGTTGGATTCGATGAGAAGAGCAACAATGGTCTCTCACCACATGGATCAACTCCTACAAATGAAAATTATGAATTTAAACCTTTTTTTAGCAAAGGCCAAATCCTTAACTATTTTGTTGGTGCAAAAGGTCATGTCCTTTGAAGCCGCCCCACGTATACATGCGGTTTTGTTGTAGAGATGAAAAGTATGCCATGGGAGAATTATGGGTACTGATGCTTGATTGACTCAAGAAGCAAGTGCACTGTAAGGGGGAGCCTATGTGGTCAAGCATCTAATCATCTGCACTAAATATGCACAACTAGATTTATCCAAGTGGGAACCCAAAAAAATATTATCTCTTCATCCTAGGGTTGTACATGTGCTTGGAATAAAAAAATACATTGCTTGGTCCTCAAAACATTTGAAAACAAACATTCACAAGGAGCTTCAAATTTCAAACCCTTTGGAGAAAACAAATATCCTTTGACGAATCTAAGTGCTTTTGCTTGCCCTAGCGATTATATCCTTAGAGGTTTCTAAGTGCTTGGGTTTAATCATCATTTGTTTTCACTAAAGTCAACCTAAGAAACTATGCTCTTGAAACCTTGATTTTCACATAATGGACCTTGTGGAATGAAAAGGAATTGAGACATAGACATTTAGTTTGAAATAATAATCAAGAAATTATTTTTGATAAAAGGAACTCATTAAACAAAGATAAGGACAATTGGACCTCATGCATGCGTTCTCTCAAATGATTTCCCGTAAAATCAAAATCCAAAAACCAAGGTTCAAAAAGATTAGCCCAAAAGCTCATGAGGAGCGTCTTGAAAGGCTTCTTGAAGTTAGAGAAAGATTGGTATATAATTTCTACAAGAAGGGCTCAAAGAATAACCCAAGTTTGTATGAGTTCTATTATCAACAAAATCCAACTCTTTTTCAAAGGTTTTCTTTTCTCACTTAGAAGTATGGCATGTTCTTCAATATCGAGGTCTTATAAGAAAGAGGCTTGTCTAGGCCAAGTTTAAGATCAAAATCGGTCACTCCCATCCATCTCTCAATCATCAAAATCAAATTCAATTTCACCAGCAAACTCTTGAGAACTTTGAAACATCATTCATGCTAAACTTATAGGAAAAATCATCATCACCTTGTTTGACTTAATACACCTAGTCAAATCAACAACCCTCTTGAGCGAATTTATCTGTAGGATAACACAACTTCCTAAGGTTTACAAGTTCAAAATCACTTCATTTGGATTAACACACCTAGTCAAATCAGCCTCTCAAACGAGTTTTCTCTAGGATAATGCATCTTCCTAGGGTTTACAAGTTCATCATCATCTTGTTTGGCTTAACACACCTAGTCAAACTACCAAAATCAAATCAATTCAATTCCTAAAATGTTTAGCATCTCCCCCCCCCCCCAAGGTTCTTCAAGAGTTTCACTCACCCATTTTATCCATCTTTCATCCCCATCATCAACCACAAAATCACAACCACAACAATGTGCAAACTAATACAGTGGCACAAAAACAACTAGTTCCGAACAATCAAATCAATAATCTGAACAATCAAGGAGGACCACCTCCCTGAAACAAGTATCCTCCCAAGTGGAAGTTCACAACCCTTGGGGAGCCAATCAAATCTATAATGAAGAAACTGGTTAAAGAGAACCTTATCAAAATTTTCAATTCAGAGCAATATGCAGAACCCATGACAAAACCACCATGGTACAATGAAAATATCCTTTGTGATTTTCATAAAATCAAAGGGTACACAACCGTAAATTGCATGAGATTGAAAAACATTATCCAGGATATTATTGAGGAAAAAATCATAAATGTCGAGCAACCTGCTAGAAATCAAGATCTCAAAATACACATGAATTTGATGCCCAATCACAATTAGGGAAATAATCAAGGAAAAAATCATGGAAATAACCAAGGGAATAATAAAGGAAAAAAAAGTATGCCAGTGCAAACCTTATATATGAATACATCGTCGCATGCATAGATTAAATGGTCACTGTCATTAGCATCAAAGGAGCCAACACTGATTGTGGAGTCACCACATGTGGTGAAAAGGTTACTATTGTAGGGGAATCACAACCATCTAATACCCCCATCTCAAATACAAAATCCATTTTATATGATTATAACGTCATTGACTAGCTAAAAAGAACCCCCTCTCAGATCTCCATCATGGAGTTATTGAAAATTTCTGCCGCCCATAGGAAAATCCTTGATGAAGAATTAGTTGTGTCCACTGTCTTTGCTAACCTTGATACAAAAAAATTTTAGGCTATGGTTGGTAACATCATCACCCCAAATATCCTCACCTTTTCCGATCAAGACTTTCCCACCTAGCCATCTCACAATCGTGCGCTTCACCTTCAAGTGTTGGTTCACAAGAAAAAGTTCAAAAGGGTCTTGGTGGATTGAGGCGCGAGCCTCAATATTTGTTTGCTTAAACTCATAAAGAAATTGGGAATCTCAGAAGACTCCATCGACAAAAACAAAGGTATTACCATTAGAGCATATGATGACCACGAAAGAGTGTCTCAAGGCACTATCAGGATCCCAATCCAAGTGGGGCCAACCACTATGGAAACCACATGTTAGGTCCTCGACCTTGATTTACCCTACAACATCCTCCTAGAATTCCCATGGATCCATGGAATGAAGGAGGTTGCCTCAACATTCCACCAATGTGTCAAATTTTTATACCAAAATGAGGAGGTCACAATATATGGTGATCCAGAGCCATTCACCTATTGCAAAAACTTGGAAGCCAAGTTTTAAGAAATTCCCCAAGTCTCAAAAAATGATGAAGGTCCCTCCACTTCATACATAGATCCATGTAACCTCGCCTCCACTTCTGCAATAGAGACACCCTCCATCCTTGATATATCCAACATCAAACTCATGATCCATGAAAATGGGTGTGGAGATTACAAAATGAAGAAAAATGCTTTTGTTGTAGGAGAGTTATTGAAATCTCCTAGGTCACATGGGCAACCCCAACCAGTAGACACACCTATTCAAACTTTTAGGGCAAACCCTTCTAGATTTCGCCATTGGGGGGATCTCAGTCAAGAAAATATGGATGAAAGAGACATTGCAAGATAACTATACCAAGATGAAAGGCCCACACCCACCCTACCCATGGATGGAGCTAGCAGAGGACTGCAAATGATGCTTGGTATGGGCTACAATAGAAATGAAAGCCTTGGAAGGAACAACGATGGACGACTAGAGCCCATCATTTTAGAAAGATGAATGAGAAATCTTGGCCTTGGATGCACCCCTCCGAGTATAACCATACATGTTAGAGGTACCCCTAGTAGAGCAGTTAGGTCTCCCCCGTAATTGTCAACAACCGCTCTTCAATTACCCGTATCCATAGGTCTGCCCCTAGATAACTTCACCTTCGACATAACTAATTTTTGTAGTAGTAGTGATGATGAGGATACCATAACCGGCCTACCCACACTTTTTGAAGATTCCTCCTTATTCATGATTAGTACCTCATCTGTTGAGTTAGATCACAAAACTCACAAAATAAACCTAGTTTACCCCCAACTCATCGACTACAAACAACGAGGACCACCAGTTCTAGACACATTTGAAAATGATGAGGCACTCTCAGAATTCATGGGACTAAGGGATACAGTACCATGCAAAGATCATAAAGCTAGATTCGACATCACACTGGACACATAGGCTTATTATGGGGAGACGATTGAGTCCTTCAGTCGCAAAAGAAAAAGAATGAGAATAATCTCAGGGTCATTGAGTGAAAACAAATCTATGGCACTCTCTAAGCATAGAATAGTATAAATAAAGGACACATCCAACAGTGAAAACCTCTCAGAGGCATCGAAGGATGAAGGATTCAATATCCCCCCTACTGCACTTCATCAAGAAAAATCAACAGTCTTAGCAGAACAGTGCAATCCTGTCAACCTGGGCATGAAAGAGCTACCATACATCACTTTCTATGCTGAATCACTTCTCACAGAAGAACAAGAACTATTGGCTGCATTTCTAAGAGAAAGAAAAGTGAGCTTTGCATGGACCTACATTGACATGCTGAGTCTTGATCCGGAAGTCATGGTTCATCACTTAGCTGTTTACCCAAGAGAAAAGCCAGTGAGACAAAAATTGAGAAAGATGCACCCTCATATAGCCTTGCTAGTCAAGGTAGAATTATAGAAACTATTGGATGTCAGCTTTATACGCCCAATTGATTATCCAGAATGGGTGTCCAATCTTGTGCTAGTTTTAAAACTAAATAGGGGCATCCATAGCTGCAATGACTTTAGAGACCTCAATAAAGCATGTCCCAAGGATGATTTTATGCTACCTAACAATGATATGATAGTGGACATGATGGATGGACATGAGATGCTATCACTTGTGGATGGATTCTCAGGGTATAACTAGATTATGATCACAAAGGAAGACCAACATAAGACAACATTTACATGTCCATGGGGCACCTACTACTGGAACATGATGCCATTTGGACTAACAAATGTAGGAGCAACATATCAAAGGGGGATGACACTAATTTTTCATGACATGATTCTCAAAACTATGGAAGATTATTTGGATGATATATTGACCAAGTCAAGGAAAAGACAAGATCATATAGCAGCTCTAAGTGCCATCTTTGACAGATTGGAGAAATACAAGGTTAGACTCAACCCCAATAAATGTGTCTTTGTGGTGCAATCTGGCAAACTCTTGGGATATATAGTATCCATGAGAGGAATAGAAGTGGATCCTGCCAAGGTCAAGGTGATCCTCGACATGGAAGCACCTAGGACACCAAAATAGCTCAGAGGCCTACAAGGAAGACTCCAATCAATACGTAGATTCATATCACAACTGGCGGATAAACAGATCCCATATTCTCATCTACTCCACAAGGGAGTAGCATACAAGTGGGATGACAAGTGTGATCATGTGTTTAGTAAAATCAAAGAATATCTACTTATGCCACCAGTGTTAATGCCACCTATTCCAGGAAAACCACTAATTCTATACATTTCAGCAACCATGACAGCTCTCAGTTCTCTATTAGCTCAACACAATGAAAATGGAAGATATAGATTAATATACTACATCAGTAGGACAATGGTGGGGCATGAAATCAACTACACACCAATAGAAAAAGCTTGTTTGAAAATTGTGTTTGCAGCCCAAAAGTTCATACACTTCATGCTGGCTCATCAGATCAAGCTGATTGCAAAGATAGATCCACTAAAATACCTGGTCTCTAAGGCCACTCTCACAGGACGATCAACCAAGTGGGTCATGATATTGATAGAACATGATATGGAATATGTAGAGCACAAGGCTATCAAGGGCCAAAAAATTGCAGACCAACTAGTAGAGGCTCCAATCTATTCAGAGAATCCACTCATATCAAAGTTTCTAGATGAATCCATCTTTAATCTCATAATCTCAACATAGTTGATCACTGGAAACTCTACTTCGATGGCTCATACACACAACATGGATCAAGAGCAGGTGTTTTATTCATCACCCCACAAGGGGATTGTATACCTAGATCCTGCAAATTGGAATTCCTCTGCACTAAAAACATTGCAGAGTACGAGGCTTTAACCATAGGTCTCAAGATTGCAGCATAGTGGCGGGTCATGGCACTAAAGGTTTATGAGGATTCACAAATTATCATCAACCAAGTCAATGACGAGTACCAAACTAAGGATGATAAGCTAACACCATACAAGAAATTAGTAGAGAGCCTCAAAGAATCGTTCATTGATATAACCTTTGAGAAGATACCAAGGGCTAACAACAGAGCAACTAATGCCATGGCAACAATTGGATCCTTATTGGATATCCTTCGCAATGTCTCAAAACATGAATTCTTGGTAGAGAAGCTTCGCGTACCCACATTCGAGGTACCAGAGTCAATATGTGTGCAAACTCGTTGGTCCCAATGATCCTTGGTATCATGACATCTATACCTACCTGAGAATAGGAGTCCTCCTAACTGACATAACCTCAAACCTTAAACGAGCCTTTGTCAAAAGGTCCTTATGTTTTGTTGTCCTAGGAGAAACCCTTTATTGTAGGAGCATTGAAGGAACCTTGTTGCATTGCTTAAATCCTGAGGAAGTCATGACTACTCTGACTGAGGTCCACAATGGCATTTGTGGTTCACACTCAAGTGGTATGACCTTCTCTAAGAAGCTGCTGAGGACCGGGTACTACTAGACAACAATGGAAAGAGAGGCACAGACTTTGTCAAAAAGTGTTTAGAGTGCTAACAACATGGAGATCTTATTCATGCACCATCTCAAGAGCTTCATCCTATTGTTACACCTTGGCCCTTTTTGTAGTGGGGGATCGATCTCATAGGAAAAATCACAACCACCTCATCCAATGGCCACAAATTCTTTATCACCACCACAAAGTACTTTACCAAGTGGGTCAAAGCAATTCCAATGACCTACATAACCAGCAAGCAGATATCCAAGTTCATCCTGAACTATCTCATTTTCCAATATGGTGTCCCTCAATCCATTATCTTTGATAATGAGACACCTTTCAAGAATCAGGATGTCTGGGATCGATGCCACAAATTCCAAATCAAACATCTCTTTTCCACTCCATACTATCCCCAAGGAAATGGCCAAGAAGAAGCCACTAATAAAACTATCTTGAAAATCCTTAAGAAAATAGTCAATGAATTTGGTTATTACTGACATCTATAGCTAAATCCTACCTTATGGGCCTACCACACCAGCATCCACATTCCAACTAGTGCCACCCCATTCTCCTTGGTATATGGATCATAAGCCATCCTCCCAATCGAGATAGAGCTCCCATAATTAAGGATATCACTGAAAAACCTCATTACAGACGAGGAGTATTGAGTTTCAAGGTTAAATGAGCTAGAATTATTAGATGAATGGTGCATGGATTCCCTCAACCATCTACAGGTCTATTAGAACCACCTAAAGCACAACTACAACAAGAAGATCAGGAGACACCTTCCAAGTTGGAAAACTTATGCTAAAAGAAAATAAGAAGACGTGGAAAATCCAAAAAGCAAAGGAAAATTTGAGCCCAACTGGTTAGGACCTTTCATAATCATGGTGAGCTATAAATCAGGGGCATATCAGTTATCAACACCAGAGGGCAAGCCTTTGCAAGAACCCCTGAACAACTGTCATCTCAAAAAGTTTTATGCCTAAAAACTTGCAAGGTATAGAACCAAAAAATACAAAAAAAAAATCAGAAAATGTCCTGAAAAAAATGGTCACCTTGATGAAAACCTGGTAAATAGGCATCTTGGTGACAACAAAAAAATAAAAAAATGTAAAAATCCAAAATAATCAGAAAAAGGATTGAAAACAGTAAAGAAAAAATCGTCCTATAGTGAAAACCACTTCGGTGGCGCTTTGGGAAAGTACCTTGGTGAAAACCGGGCAAACAGGCACCAAGCGTAAATAAAGCACTCTCCATCCACCAGGATCTTCACAACCTATTTCACACACTCACTTATCCATTACATTCCATCCATCCTTCCATCATCCATTCACATCTGTAAAATAGCTTGATCTTGTGCTTGTATCATGTTCCACCCTAGTACTACTTGGCATATTCCTAAGGTCATTTTATCTTTCCTTTATCGAAGTATTCTATAGAATCACACTGGGGGCATGTTCCTATACCTGCATCAGATCGGATTCATGTAATCTTCCTTAAACATCAAAAAATCCAAAAACATTCAAAAAACTCTCCAAAAATCCAAAAACATCTGAAAAATCTCAAAAGTCTTCAAAAATTCATCATTAAGTCTTGTCAAGTCTGTCGTCAGTTGAACTATGTTATCTCTGAGCTTGAATGTAGGCAAGGTTGATCTATGATCATCCCCCAAGACACCCTAGGTCAGTCCTTTAGGTGTCCATCACAATAGCAATCCGTTTGCCCACCTTTTTCACATTTTAGGCCAGTCCTTTAGGCATCCATTGCAATGGCAATCCGTTTACCCATCTTTTTCACATTTTAGATCAGTCCTTAGGCATCTGTCACAATCTGGCAATCTATTTTCCCATCTATCTCATCATTGAGTTAAATCCGTCCTCAGTTGAATTACGTGGTCTCTACGTATATAACGTAGGAAAATCTAATCTATGGATCAACTCCCGAGAACCTTAGGATAGGTCTTTAAGTTAGTCTCTTCGCTTTAAATCTCAAAAAGACCGAAAACATTTGTAAAAAATCTCAAAATAGCAAAAAAATTGAATAATCCAAAAATAAAAACAACCTCAAAACATTTGAAAACCCACAATGGTGCACCCATCTCATCTCACTTTCATGCACAATCATCTCATTCCTAATAAATCAATCATCACCTTCATCCTTTGGTAGGTCAGTCGGAAGCAAGTCTAGCAGGTTCCAAAGTAAACACCCTAATTGTCAAAGTCTCAAGTCTAGGTCAGTAAGCAAGCAAGTTGATCAACTCAGAGTATCAATAGCTTATCACCCAATCAGTCTCACCAAAACCCTAATCACAACATGTCCTAGGATGTATCCTTCCCATGATGGACATAAGCATCAGGTACCTCGCAGTAGTTTAGCCTTGGCTAGTGGTATGAAGAAAATTAGCTTGTTTCTTTAATTTTTCCTCAAAGTCTTTGTGACTTATCTTATTTTGCTCTCATTCTGAGGACCTCTCAATGATGCCTAAGAAAAAATAGGTTTAGAGAGAAAGTAATGGGGAAATGATCATTATCTTTTTTATCTACTGTGCTTGTGGGATACTCTTGTAAAATAACTTAGTCATGCATGCTTTGTTTGGTTTGTAGGAAGGGTGTTTTAGGTATCTTGTTGACCACATAGGAAGGCTTGCCTTCCTATTTTTTGGCCCGAGATGTTTATAATATCTGAACTACATCCTGAATAAGGTTCCGTACGCTAAGTGTGAACAAAAATACTCCTATTTGATTATCGAGTCAAAGTCCATCACACTAGGTACAACACCATCCTAGTTCTTTATACCTTGATGCATCATACCTACGTGTGTTATCAAACATAAAGTAATTGGCCCTTTGAAAATCCTGACTATTGGTATGCAAATCATCATCTCAACGACTTGTTGGAGCTCATTTCTTCTATCTTCTTTCCATAATAACATGGTACCATAAAAGTTAATTAGAACATCGCTAATGCATTCACCTTGCATCCATAAAATCATCAACACAATTTTGTATCATATCATATAGATCGTACCACATCATATCATCTCACATTATCATCATCTTAAGTTATTAGGAATAATATAGATTTGTTATTCTAAACATCTTAAGAAATCATTGCATTACATTCATAAATTACACGAATCATTAAGAACATAATAGAAATCATTAGCATCCATTATCATTACATAATCATTTGCATATCATTTGAATCATAGTCATTAGCATGCATTACAGCCATATGATTGTGATCAAAATACATAGAAAAGTACAAAAAGAAATGCATCCATAATCATCATGTAGAAGCATATATCATATCACACGAGCATAAAATAGAAGCATTTCATAACATCTCATAGGAAATTAAAGTGCATCCATGCATCATACATTGTAGGAAATATCATTAATCGAACCATCTCATATATATCATAAAAAACGTATGATTTTCATGGTACAAAATCAGATCAAGTGTACATCAAAATACATGATACAATAGGGGCAATAATCAGAGCCCATGAATCAAAAATGAAAAACTGCCTATGATCAAAGGTCTAGCCCTGCTAGCTGTGCCCCTCACCCTCTGGCCTATCACTGTGATCCTTTGGTGGTGTCATCCTTGTCTGCTGAGGGAAGTCTGGCACCCAACCTACTACTAGAACTGCCTATCTGTAGTGTTGCCGATAGTACTCGATCTCTTTGACTACCTCTCTATAAGATCGCAAGGAAACTGATTGGCTCTAGGATGATGAAGCTATACTCTTCAGCTATCACCTCTGGCCGACCTCCTGATCCCTCTCAGATCGATCCTGGTCCCTCTCAGCAGTGACTGTCAAAACCTGTTGCCGAGCCCGATCTCTCTCTGCAGTCAATATCTGAACCTGACCCTACAATAGTTGGATCAGTGCATCTCTATGATATGGCTGCCCTGGTGGCTGCTACTGCGAGACTGCTCTGTCCCCATGTTTGGGCTGATCATCCTGCATCCCTACCCATGGAGGTGTGCACTATGCCTGATCTCTGGGAGGTTTCTGATGAGGAGGTGTTCCACCTCCACCTTTGACTCCATCCTCGTCACCATCACCTCTGCCTCCCTATCCTCTACCCCTACCAGATGACTTGCCTCTGGGCCTCCACCGTGGGAGTGCCACACCTAGAACTATCAATCACAATGGAGGCCTAAACCAAGCTTTGTATGCATGGGTCACTCTTGCATCTACCGACCCCTAATCATATGGCCACTAACTATCTGAATGAGGACACTGCCTCCGCTATCAGGATGGGCTAGCCCCATACTATCTCTCTCATGATATAGGTGAAGATCGCCACATACTGATCATCTGACCTATCCTAAATCTTGCCAAACTGTTGGAGCACCCTATCTGGAAGGTACCACTCTATCATGGAATGCTCTCGGCCTTGCATCCATCTATCCTGCTGAGCAAATAACATCTTTGTATCATCATACCATGGGCCTATGCCCATCCAAGGCCTCCAAATGAACTCTCTCATCTCATCAAGAGCCCGTCGCCAATGGGCAATGCCACCTATGCCAATATGAGTAAAGTGGATCTGTGCCTCGCCATATCACCAGACAACGAGGTCATCAATATCAAGAACAATTGGTATGACATCTGAACAAAGCACTGGAATCTGCTCCCATGCCCAAATATGTAGTAAAGTAACTCTGTACCCAAGAGCTCGGTTGTCCATGTATGCAAACTCATGTAGATCCTTGTATAGGGAAGCCAACATCATTGGCCGCCAAGCAAAACACTCCCGATGGATGACCATCCACTCCCATCCCCAGCCTGGATTGAAGTATTGGCCTCATCGATCTAGTGCCACAAGATGAGAAATGATGGCTGCAATGATCAACCTGTAGGTAGGTGCTATACCCCAGTATCACTCCAAGTCAATTTGTCCATCGGACAAACAGATCTCATCAACACCCATCACATCAAAGCAAGCAATCTTGCCAACATTGGTATCATAAATCACTCTAGCTTCGTGGCTATGAAATTAGAGGATGTGCCAGACATCCTCAAGTGTGATGGTGGCCTTGCCGGTAGGAAGATGGAAAGAGGAGGTCTCACTATGCCACCACTCGGTTAAGGATGTCATCATACCCAAGTGTGTATGAATAGGAGGAATGTACGCAACAAACCAAAGGCCAAGAATGCCAAGCTACTCCTGAAGATACATGTGGATACCCTACAATCTGTGGAGCACCAACCATCTATGCTCCCTCGAGTGAAGTATGTCAAGGTCTTCCTGCGCAAGAGAAACCATCACGTCAAGTCTCGTAAAAAAAATCCGCCTCTCGCATCGGCTTTTCACATTTGAAACAACAAATGTGGCACTGTTTGCAAATGCGACGTAGTTTGTAAATTTCTAAACTGTGCCACCATGGTAGAGTTTTCCAATTTCTAAATTCCAAAGTACATCGTGCGGTCTGATTTGCGTATGCGGTTGACTTTGTGCCGAAACCCTAGTTCCAAACTGCACCATGCCCAATTTGCATATGTGATGGAGTTTGGATGAAACCCCAATTCTCCTCACTGGCCATGTGACACCGATTGAGCATTTGCAATAGTTCTATATAGCGCCGCTTGACCTAAAGGTGACCTAAACCCTATTTAATGCATGCAAATAAAAAAAAGTAAAAGTCAGAATAGGGGTACATACCATGGGTCCTGCGCTGATTGGCCACTAGTGCACTCGTAGCCTCTTTGACACGTGCCTGGGAAGCTGTCATTGCACCATCTTGATCGGGACTCAGAGCTCCAAATGCCAAAAGTTCTAAAGGTTGTGTGCAAATGTATTGAAAATGACCCCTCAGGGTCTATTTAAGCCTCCAAATTAGGGTTTTTTGACCTAATTTGACCATCCGGCTAGGGTTTTGGTCCCTCGATCCCATTTTTGTCTAATCGAGGGCCATTTTGCATCCTTTTTTGGAATTTAAACATGTTTTTTGACATCATGGGGCACTTTTGGACCTGTCACACACCTTGTCTTCTTTTTTCGCGAGATCATGCAAAAAATCAAAATTTTCGTCCCATCTCTCGAGGGGGCAATATATCAGCATAATCCTTCCACTGGGGCAACACTGGGGCATTAAAAAAATCAATAAATTTTGAACTTTGATCACATTATTTATTCTTTGAATGAATACAACAAGTGCATTGCTTCAAAGAGGGGCAAAATGTAGAAATTGAAAATATACCGACACACTTGATCCTGATTACTAACATCGCTTCGTCCTAAATCATACTCTCAACTTATCATCACTTTTTCATCTCTTATTAGATAAATCATTATTTATTTAATTAGGTCTTTCTCCCTTGTTGATTAAATTAATTAGTTTAATTTAATTAATCCTCAATCCCTCTTTAATTAAATAATTCATCTTATTTGATTAAATCCCTAAAGTGCTCTAAATTAAATTGAATAAATTAAACATTATTTTATTTAAAATAATATTATCCCCTTTGGTTAAATAAATGAAAACATTTATTTAATTAAACCTTTCCTCTCAATTATGATTTAAATCAGATTTAAGTCTAAATTCTCACATCTCCTAAATTCCTCATTAAATTAATTAAACATTGATTAATTTAATCTTAATCCATGTCACATTCTCTAGAGAATGAAACTTGCACAATAAATCAATTACTTTGATTTATTAAATTTCCTATTTTCTCTCAACATGGAATAAAGGAGGAATATTCTTTCAAATTTGAATTCAAAATCCAAGTGGATTTGTCCTTCCAACAAAGCATTCACTCCTCTTACATGTCCTTGTGCATTGAGCCAAGTGGCATTTATTTCATTCCTTTTTCCCTCTCACATGTCATTTCCTCAATTTGAAATTCCACCTAATGGAATTTATCATGCACATTGACCAAAATGTGCACAACCTTCAACCATTCACATCATGACAAGTGGCACTTGGCCATTGCATGTTTAATGATTCCACATTGCTCAATTTCACTCTTTCTTCCATTTTGGAAATCTATAAATGAGAGACTCTTCCTCTCATTCTATCATCCATAATTTGAGTAAACTTACTATACTCAACTTCATCCTCAAGCATATTTAGTTTCATCCATTCCATCAAATTCTTAACTAGGTTATGCAGATTTTTCATCATGGAGCTCGATTGAATCTTCATCAAGGTGGATCACTCATCAAATCATCAACATTGCAACAAAGGAGTTGGGAAGGAGACAATTTCGACACACCAATTGGCACCAATTCCCCCATGGGATCAAGAGTTTTCATGCTTAATTAGGATTACTCTAGCTTTTCATGTTTTGTTCTTGTTTTTCCTATTTTGAGTATTGTAAATGGCTTTCATGGGGAATCCTTGTTTTATCTTGCATATGAGCTCACTAATGTGTTTCCTTCTTGAATTTGTGCACGAATAGGATTGGGGATCATAGTATGATTGAGTATGTTGTCATTGTTGCATATATATGTTTAATATAGGCATGTGTCTCTGATGCAAAGCCAAGGGACCCAAAACCACTCCAACTTGCAAAAGAGCATCAAAACTTCACAACACTTCCAAAAAGGTTATCAACATCCAAGAAATGACAAATGGAACAATTTTTGCGCAATTACCAGGACAGGCTCGTTGAACTTCTCATATTCACCCCCATTCATGCAAGTTTCCTTGTAGCAATGGAAGATGGGTTTTTGTGACCTTTAACAAAAATTATCCAAAACACTCTGAGAACTAAATATAGATTTAGATACCCATTTTAGGGTTACATAACATAATGGAAAACCAAGTACCACTCCTTTGGACTGAATGCCTCAAAGAAGGACTTTCCACTGTTTTAGAACTCTAATTAGGCCACTTTCCCAAAGAGACCACCTTTTAATCTCCTCACCAGACCCCAAAACCAAAAATAGTATTGAGCAATGATACACAACTAGGGATTTTCTAGGTTTCCTGATCCCACATGCTCATTTAAACCTTCAAACTTAAAACCCTCCTAAAACATGCAAAAACTAAGGGTTTTGGTGGAAAACACAACTCCAATCCTTTCCAAATCAAATCAACACTCCAAACATCTCTCAAAACATCTGCCTAGGCCCAAAAAATGTTCACAAGGCCAAAACACACATTAGTTCACCAAAACCCTACCTAGGTTGCTCGAATTTCACAACAAACATCATTGTATAGCTAGGGGTATCATTCCACCAGCCATTTTTTTTGCTCCAATAGACTCCTAAAGACAATTAACACTCATTCCAAATTTTTACACACCAATCCACCGAGTTATAGGTCAATTACAGTGTGTGGATTGGTGAAAACCACTAGTTTAAGGCCCTCAAACCCTTGCACAGTTAAAATAGGGTAGTCATTGTTTTTATGATTTCCACACACTTACAATGGATTAAACCTTCAAAACAAAGGAAATTGCAAGTAAAAAAATTAGTCCATGTTCACAAGGGAGATCAGACCATGGAAGACCTGTACTAGTCCATACAAATAAAAAGAATATTGTAAAACATAGAAAATTACTTAAATCAATCAGATTTCTTATTGAATATGATTCCCTTTCTCTTCCTTAAACCCCATTCATCATTTTACATAATATTTGTATTGTTTTTCCTTTAGAATTAACTTCCCCCAACATACTAACTGACTTCAACCACCTTTTAAACATTAACAACCCCTAAACTACATTCTAATTGCAAATGTTACTACAAACTTCACCTAATCGACCTCCTAAGACACAAAACAACTTAAAATACATATTATATGGTCTTTTAGACCTTATTAGAATTCAAAACATGATATTACAACACAACACCCACCTATACCTCACCTGCCACTATGACAATTGATTTAAAATTCTTCAAATTTCAACATAATTTGCAACTTCCTCGTTGCTTGATAATCATAAGACCTTCAAATTAAATTTTGATTTCATCACAAGGTGTTGGTGCTCCTACACCATACACCCCAACTTGAAAATGTTCCTAGTCCCTTGGAATCTTTGAACCTGCAAAAAAAATATGGTTAAAAACTCTCCTTTGTCCATGCAACTTCTTCATCTTGACCTTGGGCTTGTACTTGTCCATCTCTCCAATCTTCATGCTTGCATTGTCACCTATTTGCATGCTTGATTTGGAATTTTGGATCACTTTTCTCTGATTTGTCTCCATCCAAATACTCTTACTCTATTCTTCAACTTCATTCAGTGTAAAACAACTCACACCTAGACTATCCTCTTTCATCTTTACCCTAGGCTTAGCTCCCAACAATAGAATCAACAAAATCAAGAAGCAAAAAATGACTTCCCTCATACTTGGTCTCTTAACCTTCCTCTTCACATCCATTCTCAGGTTGACTATGGTTGGAACCCCTATCACGACAATATATAACTTCCCCACAACTAAATTCATCCACCAAGGACAATTCACTACCCAATCTCAGACTTTCTCCTCCTATCTATCTCCTTTGGAGACCACACACACTCTTTACCTCTAGCCATTGGCTCAGTCTTAGTCTCTTTTCCCACTAAGACCCTTTTCACTTTCCTTACCTTCTCTTCTCTTTCACCCTTCATGGTGACTACAACCTACACCTTCATTTTCTCAGACTCCACAACCTCCTTCACAGTTTCTTCCACTATTCGCTACCATACTCCTTGGCTCATCATCTTTTCTTTGATTATCATAAACTTCTTATCTAGGTTAAGGCCTTGCATCAGACCTTCACCTTCCTTCATCCCTATGTTCTTAACCTGCACTGTGCTTCCAAATTCATTACATTCCTGCCCCATCATTGGACTATGCAACTCATCCTCTTGACTGTCCATACTTTGCCTCTTATGTTCTTCATTAAGGACCTTTGTGCTACTAACCTCAGAAATACAACCTAACTTCTCTTCACATCCTCCTATCATCATGCTTTCACATTGGTTTTCCTCAACCAATATACTCTCCTTCACTTGCCACATCCCTTGGGATTCTTTCTCATTTACCTTCACCTCACTGTCCACCTTTACCACTATATTTCCAACATCCATACTTAGTGTACCTCTAGTATTAGACTAGCCTCTTCCTTCAATCAACTTCACAAGACACCAAACTATCCCTATCACAATCTCCACATGATCTTCAAGCCTCGTATCATCCTTCTCTTCATTTTCACCCTTTGTGACTTCATTATTCACCCGAATCTCAATATCTAAGACCTTTTTATCAATCAGTCTTCCATCCTTACCTTCAAACATCTGCTGCACCTTGTGCTCTTGTCCACTCAAAGGACAACATATCTTTTCCTCAAGGTACTTGCTTTGCCATCCCTGAAAACCACTTGCACTCACATCTTTTTCCCTCTTTAAGCTCTCTATCACAATAAATTTCTTATCACAAAACTCAATCTCAATCTCACCTATCCCTGTATCTTTCACGAAGGTCTTCCTTGCATCATTTTTAGTCTTTAATGAACAAAATTTCACCTTATATTTTCCTTCCACACAAATCTCAAGCCTGCCTTGTATCCTTAAGGCCTCTTCAATCTTGACCTCTTCTTCCTTACCATCCTTTTTATTTTCCAATTTTGAATCTGCTCCTTTCCCTAGTGTCTCAAGGACCTCTCCACTTGTAATGGTTGGCTCTTCCTTGGTTCTATTTTCTTTGTATCCTGGGAACTTTTGTCTTTCCTACAAAAACACTCTTGTTTTCTTGTCTTGGTCATTATCTTCTTCCACCAATGAAATAAAATTATAAGTCTTCCCATCCTTTTTAAACTGGTACCTATTGTCCCTACCATAGTACACAACAAATATTTCCCAACACCATGGTTTCCCAAACATTAGATGACAAGAATTCAATGGTACAATATCACATAATAGTTTGTCCTTGTATTCCCCTATTTGAAATTCAACCCATGATTGCTCTTTAACCAAAAATGTTTTCTCACCATTCATCAATGAAACATAATAAGGTGAACCATGAGGAAATCTTTCTAAGTTAAATTTTTCAACCATTTCAAGAGATACCAAGTTATCCAAACTACTTGAATCAACCATAACCTTGCATACCTTACCTTTGCACTTGCACCTAGTTTTGAAAATTGTATTCCTCATCTGTATCTCCTTCTCATTCAAAACTCTGATAGCCATGATGTCTTTTCAACTCCAAATGCTTGTCCTTCAATCTTCAAGAGATCTACTTACTCACTCTGATACCACTATGATGCAAAGCCAAGGGACCCAAAACCACTCGAACTTGAAAAAGAGCATCAAAACTCCACAAGACTTCCAAAAAGGTTATCAACATCAAAGAAATGACAAATGGAACAATTTTTGCACAATTACCAGGACAGGCTCGTTGAACTTCTCATATTCACCCCCATTCACACAAGTTTCCTTGTAGCAGTGGAAGATGGGTTTTTGTGACCTTAAACAAAAATTATCCAAAACACTTAGAGAAATAAATATGGATTTAGATAACCATTTTAGGGTTACATAACATACTGGAAAACCAAGTACCACTCCTTTGGACTGAATGCCTCAAAGAAGGACTTTCCACTATTTTAGGCCTCTAATTAGGCCACTTTCCCAAAGAGCCACCTTTTAATCTCCTCACTAGACCCCAATACCCAAAATAGTATTGAACAATGATACAAAACTAGGGATTTTCTAGGTTTCCTGATCCCACATGCTCATTTAAACCTTCAAACTTAAAACCCTCCTAAAACATGCAAAAACCAAGGGTTTTGGTGGAAAACACAACTCCAATCCTTTCCGAATCAAATCAACACTCCAAACACCTCTCAAAACATCTGCCCAGGGCCAAAAATTGTTCACAAGGCCAAAACACACATTAGTTCACCAAAACCCTACCTAGGTTGCTTGAATTTCACACAAAACATCACTGTACAACCAAGGGTATCATTCCACCAAGAATTTGTTTTGCTCCAATAGACTCCTAAAGACAATTAACACTCATTCAAAAAATTTACACACCAATCCACCGAGTTATAGGTCCATTACAGTGGATGGATTGGTGAAAACCACTAGTTTAAGGCCCTCAAACCCTTGCACAATTAAAATAGGGTAGTCATTGTTTTTATGATTTCCACACACTTACAATGGATTAAACCTTCAAAACAAAGGAAATTGCAAGTAAAAAAATTAGTCCATGTTCACAAGGGAGATCAGACCATGGAAGACCTGTACTGGTTCGTACAAAGAAAAAGAATACTGTAATACATAGAAAATTACTTAAATCAAGAAAATTTCTTATTGAATATGATTCCCCTTCTCTTCCTCAAACCCCATTTAGGATTTTACATAATATTTGTATTGTTTTTCCTTTAGAATTAGTTTCCCCCAACATACTAACTGACTTCAGCCACCTTTTAAACATTAACAACCCCTAAACTACATTCTAATTGCAAATGTTACTACAAACTTCACCTAATCGACCTCCTAAGACACAAAACAACTTAAAATACATATTATAGGGTCTTTTAGACCTTATTAGAATTCCAAAAATGATCTTACAACACAACACCCACCTAGACCTCACTTGTCACTATGACATTTGATTTAAAATTCTTCAAATTTCAACATATTTTGCAACTTCCGCGTTGCTTGATAGTCACAAGACCTTCAAATTAAATTTTGATTTCATCACAAGGTGTTGGTGCTTCTGCACCATACACCCCAACTTGAAAATTTACCTAGTCCCTTGGAACCTTTGAACCTGAAAAAAAAATATGGTTAAAAACTCTCCTTTGTCCATGCAACTGCTTCATCTTGACCTTGGGCTTGTACTTGTCCATCTCTCCAATATTCATGCCTAACTTGTAACCTATTTGCATGCTTGCTTTGGAAATTTGGACCACTTTTCTCTGATTTGTCTCCATCTAGATACTCTTACTCTATTCTTCAACTTCATTCAGTGTAAAACAACTCACACCTAGACTGTCCTCTTTCATCTTTACCCTAGGCTTAGCTCCCAGCAATAGAATCAACAAAATCAAGAAGCAACAAATGAATTCATTCATACTTGGTCTCTTAACCTTCCTCTTCACATCCATTCTCAAGTTCACTATGCTTGGAACCCCTATTATGACAATATATAACTGCCCCACAACTTAATTCATCCACCAAGGACAACTCACTGCCCAATCTCAAACTTTCTCCTTCTATCTATCTCCTTTGGAGACCACACAAATTGTTTACCTCTAGCCATTGGCTCATTCTTAGTCTCTTTTCCCACTGAGACCCTTTTCACTTTCCTTACCTTCTCTTCTCTTTCACCCTTCATGGTGACTACAAAGTGTACCTTCATTTTCTCATATTCCACAACCTCCTTCATAGTTTCTTGCACTGTTCCCTACCATTCTTCTTGGCTCACCATCTTTTCTTTGACTATCATAAAATTCTTATCCAGGTTAAGGCCTTGCAGCATACCTTCACCTTCCTTCATCCCTGTGTTCTTAACCTGCATTGTACTTTCAAATTCATTACATTCCTGCCCCATCATTGGGCTATGCAACTTATCCTCTTGACTGTTCATACTTTGCCTCTTATGTTCTTCCTCAAGGACCTATGTCCTACTAGCCTTAGAAACACAACCTAACTGCTCTTCACCTCCTCCTATCATCATGATTTCAGATTAGTTTACCTCAACCAATCTACTCTCCTTCACTCGCCACATCCCTTGGGATTCTTTCTCATTTACCTTCACCTCACTGTCCACCTTTACCAATGTATTTCCAACATCCATACTTACTGTACTTCTATTATTAGACCAGCCTCTTCCTTCAATAAACTTCATAGGACACCAAACTGTCCCTATAACAATCTCCACATGATCTTCAAGCCTCTTATCATCCTTCTCTTCATTTTCACCCTTTGTGACTTCATTATTCACCCGAATCTCAGTGTTTAAGACCTTTTTATCAATAGGTCTTCCATCCTTACCTTCAAACATCTGCTGCACCTTGTGCTCTTGTCCACTTAATGGAAAACATATATTTTCCTCAATGTCCTTGCTTTGCCATCCCTGAAAACCACTTGCACTCACATCTTTTTCCCTCTCTAAGCTCTCTATTCCAATAAATTTCTTATCACAAAACTCAGTCTCAATCTCACCTATCCCTGTATCTTTCATGAAGGTCTTCCCTGCATCATTTTTAGTCTTTAATGAAAAAAATTTCACCTGATCTTTTCCTTCCACATAAATCTCAAGCCTACCTTGTATCCTAAAGGCCTCTTCACTCTTGACCTATTCTTCCTCACCATCCTTTATATTTTCCAATTTTTTAATTTGCTCCTACCCTTGGTGTCTCAGGGACCTCTCCACTTGTAATGGTTTCCTCTTCCTTGGTTCTATCTTCTTTGTATCCGAGGAACTTTTGTCTTTCTTGCAACAACACTCTTGTTTCCTTGTCTTGGCCATTATCTTCTTCCACCAATGAAATAAAATTATAAATCTTCCCATTCTTTTTAAATTGGTACCTATTATCCCTACCATAGTACACAACAAATATTTCCCAACACCATGGTTTCCCAAACATTAGATGACAATAATTCAATGGTACAATATCACATAATAGTTTGTCTAAGTTGTATTCCCTTATTTGAAATTCAACCCATGATTTCTCTTTAACCAAAAATGTGTTCTCACCATTCATCAATGAAACATAATAAGGTGAACCATGTGGAAATATTTCTAAGTTCAAAATTTCAACCATTTCAAGAGATACCAAGTTATCCAAACTACTTGAATCAACCATAACCTTACATACCTTAGCTTTGCACTTGCACCTAGTCTTGAAAATTGTATTCCTCATCTGTATCTCCTTCTTATTCAAAACTCTGATAGCCATGATGTCTTTTCAACTCGAAATGCTTCTCCTTCAATCTTCAAGAGATCTAATTACTCACTCTGATACCACTATGATGCAGAGCCAAGGGACCTAAAACCACTCAAACTTGCAAAAGAGCATCAAAACTCCACAAGACTTCCAAAAAGGTTATCAACATCGAAGAAATGACAAATGAAACAGTTTTTGCACAATTAACAGGACATGCTCGTTGAACTTCTCATATTCACCCCCATTCACACAAGTTTCCTTATAGGAGTGGAAGATAGGTTTTTGTGACCTTTCACCAAACTTATCCAAAACACTCAGAGAACTAAATATGGGTTTAGATACCCATTTCAGGGTTACATAACATACTAGAAAACCAAGTACCACTCCTTTGGACTGAATGCCTCAAAGAAGGACTTTCCACTATTTTAGGCCTCTAATTAGGCCACTTTCCCAAAGAGACCATATTTTGATATCCTCACCAGACCCCCAAAATGAAAAAAAGTCTTGAGAAATGATAAAAAACTAGGGATTTTCTAGGTTTCCTTATCCCAAATGTTCATTTAAACCTTCAAACTTAAAACCCTCCTAAAACATGCAAAAACCAAGGGTTTTGGTGGAAAACACAACTCCAATCGTTTCCCAATAAAATAAACACTCCAAAAACACCTCTCAAAACATTTTCCCAGTCCCCAAAAATGTTCACAAGGCCAAAACACACATTAGTTCACCAAAACCCTACGTTGGTTGCTTGAATTTCACACAAAACATCACTTTACAGCCAGGGGTATCGTTCCACCAACCAATTTTATGCTCCAATAGACTCCTAAAGATAATTAACTCTTATTAAAACATGTTACACACCAATATATTGAGTTATAGGTCCATTACAGTGGGTGGATTGGTGAAAACCACTAGTTTAAGGCCCTCAAATCCTTGCATAGTTAAAACAAGGCAACCATTGTTTTTATGATTTCCACACACTTACAATGGATTAAACCTTCAAAACAAAGGAAATTTAAAGTAAAAACATTAGTCCATGTTCACAAGGGAGATCAGACCATGGAAAACCTGTATTGGTCCGTACAAAGAAAAATAATACTGTAAAACACAAAAAATTACTTAAATCAGGTAGATTTCTTATTGAATATGATTCCCCTTCTCTTCCTCAAACACCATTCTAGATTTTACATCATATTTGTATTGTTTTTCCTTCAGACTTAACTTTCCCCAACATATCTAATTGACTTCAACCACCATTTAAACATTAACAACCCCTAAACTACATTCTAATTGCAAATGTTACTACAAACTTCACCTAATCAACCTCCTAAGACACCAAAAAAATTCAAATACATATTATAGGGTCTTTTAGACCTTATTAGAATTCAAAACATGACCTTACAACACAACACCCACCTAGACCTCACCTATCATTATGGCATTTGATTTACAATTCTTCAAATTTCAACATATTTTGCAACTTCCTTGTTGCTTGATAATCACAAGACCTTCAAATTAAATTTTGATTTCATGACAAGGTGTTGCTTCTCTGCACTAGTCTCTTTGTGCCTTTTTTGGTTTTTTTGTGAGATCTTAGATCTTTGGGGCTTGATCATCCTCCTTGATCTTTGTTGTCTTATCCTTCCAACAATTATATAACTAGATCTCTCTTGATTGTCTTCTTTAGTGTGACTTTGATGTAGGGTCATCGTCTCACTAAAGTGGGGGCTAAATATAGTGTATAAAATGTATCCCTTCATATTTTCATGCTTGTTTGGGCCCTCCTAGTTAAAATGGACTTAAAAATTCCTTAATTTAGTGTTGAAAAATGCATCTCTTTACACTTTCACACTTATTTGGGACCTTTTAATTAAATTGAGCTTAATTAGGCCTTAATAATCCCTTTTATTCATTTACAATCCTAATAAATTACATTTTACAAAGGGGAAACCCGACAATAATTAATGCCTAAACATAACACTTTACATTGAGCAATGTGTGTTTCAGGTATAGGGACTTGGGACCTATTCACCCATGGGTGAATGGGTCCTCCCTAGACCTTTGGACCTAAATTTAAAATATGTTTTTGGTGGTATTTTAATGTCCCCAAATCCATATTTCAATTTCGGCTTGTGATATTTAAATTTCAAGAAGGTAAGGATACATACCTATAAACACAAGGTTATTTTCTAAGTTTCACCTATATTTACAAGAGAATTTTCAAGATATCTCAAGAGAATTTTGAAGAGAAATTTACAAGAGAAAATTTGATGATCAAGGCATTCAAGAGTAGATATATCAGAGATTTATTGTAGAAATCAAAATCCATTCATCATGTCAAAGTCTTCTTGCACCATGCATGTTTTTGGAGCTAACATTGTGATGTCGGTTTCAAGATCAAGTTCAAGCATTCAAATAATTCAAAGTGTTATTCAAGTATCAAGATCCACATCCATTTAAGCTATTTCATGCAAGTTATAGACCTTCTAAGATCTACATTATCAAGGTTCATTCAAGGGTTTGTTGAGTGGTAACATAGATTTTTTCATTCTTCATTCCCTCTTTCATGTTTCATTTCAATTCAAGGTTTGATTATCAAAATGGGGTTTGACTAAGGAAAACCCCATTCACCAAAAATAATTTTTTTTCTCTCTTGTGCGTGTGATTGTAGATTTAGGTTGAAGAAGAATTGAAGGCCTCTTAAAGTGTAAGATTGGAAAAGTTGTCAAAGTTGCAAAAGTTGTCAAATCATGAAATCTAACATACAAATATGATTTATGACTTTATGACACTAAAACCTAGACAAATCAAAAGCTATAGATTAACATCAGAGGCTCCCGAAAGTTTCAAAAAAAATGATAAACGACCCATTCACCCATGGGCGAATGAGTCCTAATTTGGCTTCAGAAACTAACTTTTGGTGACTGGTAAACACATTTCTACCCTTCTCAAATATGTAATCTATTTTTTGGTTCTATTAATATTGAGTTTAATATTGTTGTTTCAAGTTTTAGATTATATTTTGGAGTTGATTTACTATTTTTATCTTTTCTCTCCAAATTGATGTTTGACATTGACCCCCGTTCTCAAAGCATAAGTAAATATGAAGATTCTCACATTGAGTTGATTCACCTAAGGGTTGTTAGTAAATTATTTGTGGGGATCTCATTTCCTAATGAAAGTAGGAAGATAGGTCAATCATAACCCTTTGTTTCTATGTTCCATATTGGTGAACCTTAATTTCTTCATTTCAGACTCAAACTGATTAAACAATCAAAGAGAATCAAAGAAAATCATCCACACATTCCTATCAAATCAAAAAGATATCAACATGGTTTAACACTTATCGACACATAGCTTAGACTGACTTGACTAGGTTTTTCTAACCTAGACAATGAGTGTGTGTGTCTACTCAATTAGGTACACTAGTGGTTTCCATACCAAATTCCTCTCTTGGGTGATAATCTCCCTCTCCTCACTAGAGGGTTTGAATCTTTCCTGCATCCAACTTAGTGCAACATGAAAAAAGTTAGTCGATAACATAAAAATCATATTCATCATATATCATTTGCATCATTAGAGAATTCAAAAAATAATTACATCATAATACATTTTTATACATCTCATTCATTTATTAAAATTCATTAAAACATAATCAAGTATTAAAACATATTTGCTCATAAAAGATAATAGTAATTAGTGAATACACAATGGGGTGTAACATATATATTTTTTATTGGAGGGATAAGTGGCTAGGATTGATTGGGAAGATTGGTGGCTAGAATGGCTTGAGATCTCTCAAGCAAGGAGAGAGTGACAAGTGGTATATGGTGGTTGGGTGAGAGTGGAGGCCCCAATATTGGTGGATGATCAAGGGATGATATGTTGCATGGGAGTTAGTGGATGAATGGGATTGAGGTAGGGTACTTGGAGGTGCCACTTGGAAGTTTCCTTATAAAGGCAGGGTTTTTTTTATTACCATACCTTTGGAGTACAAAGGGAATTAAAATTATATTTTATGAAAATGAGGAAGATATCGCATGCCTCCAAGGTACACGGGAGAATGGAAAAATTGGATAATTTAAGGTTGAACCATACCTTTGAGCACCCCATGAGGGTACTTTCTATGAAATATGGATTTTGTGGGGATTTGGAGCAGTCAAATCCCCCTTAATCATTGATTAGTCATGTACATTTGATTAGGTAGGGATTGGGGGTAATGAAGATTAGAGGGAGATTATAGAGGATGGGTAAAAGGTGGAATTAAATAAATTATTTATTTATTTTTTTAGAAGAAAGGCGATGAAGGATAGGTAAATAATTATTTACATTAGGTTAGATTTTATGGAATAATAGAAGAATAAGTTTTGGATAGGGATTAGGCTATCACAAATATTAATTAAATAATTATATTATTATTTAATTAATATATAAGTCAAGAATATGAAGAATTGGGATAAATTGATCAAATGTAAATGAGCAATTTTAGGTGTCTAGATTTTGTTCCTTTTTGAAATGACATTAAACTAATGTTATTTCAAATAAATATTAAAATATAGATCTTAGGAAGAAAAATGAGGTGAAATAGATTCCCTAGTGTGAATGTGATGAAGAAAAAATGATTAGGAAGGTGCCTCAAGAGGTTAGGTGGGTGAAAAGGTGCCCAAATGACCTCTTAAAAGGAAAAAATGAGGTTGAAGGAAGAATAAATAGAGTAAGCATGAATAAAATGTGGTAAAAAAAGATGATTAGGGTTGAATAAATAACATGTGAGGGGGTGAAAACCATTCATTTTTACCATTTGTAATAGTAAATTTGAGAGGATTTTGAAAGGGTAAGAAAAAGGAGATGGAAAATATGCCTATTGTGGAGCATTGTGTAGAACGAGTGAGGTCATACACATGTTTGGAGGGGTAGGTGCATAATTAAGTTCATTATAACCTAAGCCTTGTACAATTTTTTTGTTTGTAGGGGTCAAGAAATGAGGTAGAAATAGGGTCACCCAAGTGGGAAAACACGTTGGGGTGGCCTTATGGCTAGATGGGGAAACTTTATAAGAAATAGAGTATCTTGGTAGCCACATAGGGTGACTTGGTCAAATACGGCGACCCTATAAGAAACAAAGTGTCCTAGTAGCCATGTAGGGCGACCTTGTATAGAAGTAAGTAGCTATGTGAAAAAAGGGCGACCTAGTAAAATAGGGTGGCCTTGAAGAGGAATAGGAAACACTGTGAAAAATAGGGTGACCTTGTATGTTACTAGGGGTAGCCTAGTAAAATAGGGTAGAATTGTAGATGAATAGGTGACCTTATGAAAAATAGGGCGACTTAGTAGGATACTAGGGAGACCTACTAAAATGAGGTGATCCTATAGAGGAATAGGTGACCTTGTAAAAAATAGGGAAACTTGGTGGAGAATTAGGTTAGTTAGGTGAAAGGTGAGTGGTTTAGGGATGGGATAGGTTTTGTAATAGGGGGAAAGGGAAAGAGGCTAGGTGAAAGTGAAAGTGATGTGTGTGGCTTAATTTTTTGATGAATTTGATTAAGTGTATAACATGGTGTGCATGCAAAGCTAGATGTGATAAAGACACAAGAGGGACAAATTGGAGTGTTGAGGTTGATAGATTGACTTACAGAGGAAGAGAGAGAAACCTTGTGAGTGATAAGACTAGAGTATGTGGCATGGATTCCAACGATCCATTTTCATAGATAAATGCTAATGATATTAATAGATAAGTGGAACTTAGAGATGAGTACATTTCATCTTCCAATTGGGGAGATGACAATGACCTTAGATGATGTATGAAGGATTTTATGGGTGTTGATTAGGACCTGATTAGTGTATATACTAACCACAATAGTAGAGGAAACATCACAAAGATTATTTGGGAAGAGTGATCTCCTTAGGAGGGGATGGATTTACACTTGGATAGTTGCAACATGATGGTTCCAAATTTTTCATTGGTGATGGAATTTATTTTTAGTGACATTTATTTTTGGATAATAGTGGTAGGACATTCTACGCTGGTCTATTAGACTTTTTGAAAAATATGGTGGAGATTAGACATCTATTTTCCTAGGAAGTGTACATGCTAGCCTACTTACAAAAATATTTGTGTATGGTAACCTATAGGGAGGGGAGGAGCTTAAGACACATCACAGTACTATAGGTATGGGCCTAGGAGCATATTTCCATGCTTCAAATATTTGGGGATAGAGTAGCAATGGACCATGGGGAGCCCTATGTGTTTGGATGGGAGAGGGTAGTGACATGTAGATGAGTCATAGATATGGATCATTGGAGAAAAGTGTTGGATGACCTAACAGAGGGAGACTTTTTATGGAGACCATATCAATATGGGAGACATCGTAGGATGACCAACACTAGTGATATGTAGTCTCTCAATGTTGATTGGGAAATGCTTGTATATCATTGAGAGATATATTCCTAATAGAGTATTGAGACATTTTTAATTCCAATAAGGAGTGCAAGAGGGTCCACATTATTTCACGAGGTAGGCATGAGAAGTGGCATAGTAGGGACCGCAAGTGAGTAGAAAAAATGCACTATAGAGCTAGTTGGAGATGTACAAAGTGGAGTGGGATGATTAGGAGCATCTGGTTGATGTAAGATTGACAACAACCTAAGGAGGTGGTGTCCTACAGAAATACCTCATAGAATGAAACAACTAGGGTAGATGCAAATACAAGAGTAGTTTAGGATGGCCATGAGATAAGTGATGAGGAAAGGATGAGGAGTGGGATGCATAGTGAGGGGACCGTGAGGAGACTAATTTTACATGGTGGAGGTAGCAAAGTAGGGGTAGCAAGAGAGGATACATAGGAGGAGTTGTCTGAGTATGTATCTATTGATGTATCAAATAGAGAAGGGGATGTAGTGGATGAGAGAGGAGAAGAGATGATATGAGGGGTAGATGAGGAGATGGTAGGGAGAGATGCTATGTAGATTAGAAATGAGTGCATTGATAGTGACTCAAGCTCTACTTAAATGATTGAGGATACTAGTATATGTTTGGAAAAAACTATGATTCAAAACTTTAAAGTTGTGGTTGAATTATTAAGGGCTAAAAGTAACAAAATAAGTAAAAATGATATGCATCTAAGAACACACAAATTATCTAAAATGAAAATCTATTTTAATTATCCTACCTCTGTTCTGTGACATAAAGTGATAGGAACTGCACCAGGAAGTGTGACAAGAACTGTAATAGAAATTGTGACAAGAACTGTTACAGTCTACAAAATGATAGTGCAAAAAAGTCCAGAATATAATTCTCAAATAAATATATTAACACTATAAAATATTGATAAGCAGTTTGTCTATTTTACTCAAAAATAATAGCACTTAATCTGATTCAATCACAATGTATCAATAGTTAATTCAAACAACATTAAATCATAATACAAAAGAATGAAACCAAACATTACCAAAGTAAAGAAACTAAACAGATCACTGGGAAATTCAATAAGTGTGCCCTGCCTCCTTGATCACCTAGCTATGAAGTAAAATCTTCCTTTTTACATTGCACTACTCATGCAAATGTGTAATACATTTCAATAGTCTCGAAAGAAAAAAAGTTCATATATTATCTATTATATTTTATTTATAAAGCATACACACACAAACACACACATATATAATGGGTTTGATAACTAAGCTGATCTAAAAGTCGATATAAGAATGATTTGTTTCATCCTACGACCAACAAACCATAACCAAAGTTTGATAATTAAAAAATATAGGCCGCTGGCCTAAAAAAGTCTAAATAATAAAGTGTATTTTAGACATTCTAACAAAAAGTATTTATTGACTTCCTTCTCCTTCTCCACACAATTGGATAATTGCAACTCCTTCTTAGTTATCTCCTCCCATGTTTAACCAACAAAATTTTTTAATATCTCTACGATTTTCAATATATCTAGTAGTTTTTAATTCCTTCACGATTTATTAATTATGTTTATTTTCCTAAAGAAATTAATGGTCTAGGACGGATGAAAAGAGTACTGAAATAGATGGAAAAAGGGTAATATAGGAATGGTAAAAATAAGAGATTTCCTCTCTAATCATTTCTCCCCAGTTGAAGATATTGCATGTCCTAATGCAAAAGAGGAATTACAAACTAGATTTTGAAACTAGTCTCTTCATAGAACTGGTAATTTCCTTGAACCAAAGTTTCTTTAATGTGTCCACCTATTGCTCATATTCCCAAAAAGGAATATAAGTTTCTAGGAATGTAGTCACTTGATCAATTTCTCCACTCAATTTATTAATTTCTATTTCCTGTAGCTCAATGATAGAATGTGCCTCTTGAAGCCAAGTTTGTAGAGTTTGGTTTTCATCCTTTGATTTGACAACTAAATATCTCAATGTCCAAATTTCCTCCCTTTTTTCAACAAGGATTCATGTTCTTCAAACCCTTCCTCTACTTCTTGGATTTTTTGATTAGGTGATTTATTATCACATTGTCCTTTCTCCATGTTTTCAATTAATGCATCTAATGTTGCCTCGTCAACCTAGGTAATAATAGGAGTTTCAGATGGCTCTTCAAACACTTGATTTTCAATTTCATTCCCCTATTACTCAAGTCCTTCTTGACTCACATTTCCTGATTTCTCTGTTTCCTCTATGTGACTTTGTGTGTCCTCATTATCCTCTACTTGTTGCTTTTCAATATCTTCTTCTTCACTCGGTTTGGGAGTGAGGTGAAAATCTTCCTATGAAGGACTTCCTTTTTCCCCAATAATATTTGCCTATTTAGAGGTTTCATTTTCAAGAGGAAAATCATAAGGGGTAGTATAATTTTCTTGGTTAGGATTAGGCATATCATCAAATGTTTGAGTTTCCTCAAAGTTTTTTGAACCAGATAGATTTTTGTGTGTGTCAGAGTTGGTCTTCCTTTGATGTTATTTATTTTTCATTTGATTGATCCATATTTGTTCCCTACTAGCTTTCCCTTATTTATTTAAAGCATCAACCAAATTTTCTTGGTCAAAATATCCATCTTTTCCTTCATAGATGTTACTAGAATCATTAGCCATATTTATTAATTTATCCACATAACCAGTCACTTTCTTGTGTTTTTCCTAGCTCCCCTTATGAAGAATTTGATGGGAAGCTAAGATATTAATCACAAAGGGTTCACTAAACAATTTCATAGATTTATTCTTGTGTTAGGAGTCTGCACAAGTGTATTTGTAGTCATAAGGGTTTCATCTATAGATCATGCATTGCCAAAAGAACTAGGGGTATCACTGGGGTTTTTAAGTATTCCCTCAATTTCAATATCCCTGTCACTAGAATCATTTGTACTAGAGCCCTCTTGAGTGTGAAAAAAGGAATCCTAATTATCAGGGGGAGAAAGTTATTTGAATTGATGAATGACCAACAATCTAATTAACCCATGATAGGATAAAGCACGGTCTTTCCCATTTTGAACCACTTTACACATTCTTTGCAAGGAACAATGTAGATAATATGAAACATTAACCAACATGCCCCTTCATAGATGCAATGACAATCCAAAATGATGGGAAAAACATAGACATACCTTCCCTCATAGGTAATATACTAGTTGAAATTTTTTTCTACATCCTTGCAAGGGGAAAGTAATGAGGCCAATTTTGTACCTATATGGTGTACCATTTCCACAGATTACCCTCTTTGCAAGAATTGATTTCAAATTGGCTTGAGGTCTACAAATTCGCTAGAGTTAGTGGGAAAATAATCTTCACTAGTTCGTGGAAGTTTTTTGAAATCTTCAATTGTCTCACCCGTCACTAAAAATTTCAAGCCTATCATAGAAAAATTATTTTGGTAGAAACTTAGGGTGAATTCCTGGGTAATGTCATCATCAATACCCACATAACTTCTTAAAATAGACATCCCAATGTGCTTGTTGAAAAATCATGTAAGCCTCGTTATGGGCTTTCATATCTGCAATGGATGGAGGCTCTCAATAGGGAAATCGATTTCCTACCATGAGGGCACCAAGAAGTTGCTACAATGAAAAAAGTTGCTATAGGTGTATGGAGGTTGAGGAAATAGAGGTTAAAGACTAATAAGACAATTTTTGTTTCTCGAAAAGAGTGGTTAAAAATGGAAAAAATCTACAAAGTAAGGATGGGTTACCATGAAATGATGGCCATATTTATCAAAATACGGTAGTAGGTGGAGGTATTAGAATTATTATTACGGTGAAATAATATAGAGGTACAATAGATGATGTGAAAGATACAGTTTATCCCCCCAGCTAATCAATGACCCATCCCTAGGGAAAGTCAATGCTAGGAAAAATAAACAAATAACAAATCAAAAGGAAAATTAAAACTACTAATTACCAATTACTGAGGGGATATGTTATTTTCTGGTTTCTAATTGGATGATGAAGAGATGATAGTAGTGGGATATCAGTGAGTGATCACCACAAATTGAGCCATACCGAGGGAACCAATGGAATGAATGTGATGTGAAAGAAAGCACAATGTGGCTGAAGGCATCCATGTAGCCTAGCTGGTGGATACCATAATGTATAGATGGAAGTGACATCACTATGAAAGTGGAAATAGATCATCAATGAGAATGCACTGTGGCCATCGTGGAAGGTGAATGGCCAATGAAGACATAAAAAAAAGAGAGGTATAAGTATACATTGTGAGAGTGATAGGAAGGTTCTTGGCACAAAATATGAAATTTGGAGCAGTGAAAAATGAAGACTAGGATGCAAAAAGCTATCCAGAATAGGGAGTAGCTGATGACAAGAGCATCAAGATGATAGGAAGGTCATCATCGAATATTGATAATGGAAAATCAGTCCTGTTGCACCATAGAATGGGTAGCAATAGGAATAAAAAAATCACCGTAAGAAAAAAATAATTATTGGCACATTGGTGACAAGATCTACAATTGTTTTGCTTTTGTTTTTTTGTTTTTTTAATTTTTTTTTGATAATAACACCAGACAGCTGAAAATTTAGTTTTTAATTTGATACTGCTTGGAGATGCCAGAAAATTGGTTTTCACCCCAAGATTATTATGCAGTTATTACTCGTCGATAACCCAATTTTCAAGTAGTAACTGGCCAACAACACCCAAAGGTTTTCATTGTTGGATCTTTATTACTTTTTTATTGAAAGTGTAGACACTAAAAAATGTCTTGGTCTGCAAGCATCATTTTTCCACATCATTCTTTCTTCTCCCCCATTTAGTTAAACAATTTTAATTATTTAATTATTTCTCTTTACTCGCATTCTTCTATTAATTAAATAATTTTAATTTTTTAATTAATTCACATTCCCTTTCTTTATTCTTCCTTTGATTAATTAAATAAGTTAAAGTTTATTTAATTATGTCACTAACATTCTCTTTCCTTCTATAATTAAATAAATTATTATTTAATTATTCATCATTCATCCATAGTGAAATAATTATTTTTAATTATTTATCTATTCATTAATATTTTTCATCCTTATATGGTTAAATATTTATTGACATTATTTGACTTTCTCTTACCACTCTTCCACTAGTAAATAATTAATTTGATTTAATTATTTAATCCATTACCTCTATATTTAATTTAATGGTTGCACAATCATTTTAAAATTAATTATTCATATTTCCTTTTCTCCCATAAATAAATTATAATTTATTATTATTTATCCCTCCATGTCCTTTACCAAGTTAGACAATGTGGTCAAATATTCCTCTCATGAATTAAATAATTTTATTTAATTTCTCCACTAGTTTCCCTCCACTCTCTTCTTTGAATCTGGATTGTTGACTGCTTATGATATCCAAAGAGTCTTGACCATCCATTTATAGCCATCCTTAGCCCACTACTTTGTGTGCATGAATCCTCCAATGTTGATCTTGGCATCTTCTAGAAGGTTGATCTCGTTCGTCCATTTGAGATGCTTTCCTATTAAAGAGAGTTGTCTTATTCATTTTGGATTTATAATCACATTCTCTAACATTCATTCTACCATATCATTGTCACTTGCAGGTGTTTGTGCAACAAAAATTGAGGGCAAGTTTATAAAATCAGATTTGAGGAGAGGCAAGGAAGATGAGCCAACTTTGATATTGGAGGTTTACTTTATGCTTTCATGTTTGTTTGATTTCCTCTTTCATTTGTACTTTCTTTCTTTGGATTTTCATTTTGGTTTAGATTTGAAGTAGAGTGGTTGCTACTGGATCTTTACCCCCTTTTTGATTTGAATTTCCACATCCTTACATTGGTGAACCTGACATGAAACTTACAAAATTTGTAGAGAAATATGTGTTTATTTTTTTTTGCTGTTTTGTAGGTTTGTGAGCCGCATTAATGAAAAATAGTGATGCAACTGTGGGTGGAGTGATGAAAATTCAAATAATGCTACATTTGAAGGGTTTTGAGCCGCAACTGATAAAAGCCAGAGTGACACAATTGTTAAAATTTGAGCCGCATTTGTTGTATGATAGTCTACATTCGCTATTCCTTGAATTGCATCCATGAGCTGCAACTGCTTAGCGAAATGCCACAATCAACTGATAAGGTATAAATTTTTAATTCCAAGTTTTATTTCTATTTTTCCTTTTTGGTTTTCTTTAGATTAGGGTTTTTGGTTTACTAATCTTTTGTTTCCAGTGTGTAGCTTTCATTTTGGGGATATTTAACTTGTGGTTTTGTAGGGTTTTGTTTATCTTTATTTAAAATAGGAAGAATTTTTGTTTTTAACACACATCATTGGGATTTAAAAAGAACACAATTTGCATTTACATTCATGAGTCTAAAATGAACAATAAACTACATTTATACACTCATGGGATTTAAAATGAACAACAATATACATTTAAATTCATGGGCTTAAAAAGAACACAACTTGCATCCTTCACTCATTTAATTTAAAAATGAACAAAAAATTACATTTCTACACTCATTGGGCCTAAAATGAACCACAATTTGCATTTTGTTGTTTTCTTAAGAAAGCACATTTCAATTTGGGTTAATTAATGAAAAATTTTCTACCGTTTCTAGTGCACTTGCACAACTATTTGTAGTAGGTACCATAAAGTGTAGTGAGAGTATCCTCTCCCTTTGTGCTATGTGCGATCTTGGGTGAAGAGAAATAATTGCATCTTATTTTTTTTGTTTTCTAGTTAGGTCTGCCTAAGAGACACATCCTAACGGAGAACTAGAAGGTGACCCAAATCAGTTTTTCCCTCGGGATGGTATATAAAAGTCTTAGGAGAAAGCCAAGGGAAAATTACCATTAGCTTTCACTGTACAATTCCATTCCAAAAGTGAAAGCTACCCACATCATTTATGTGAGTTATTTCTAGTACCACTAGTAGGATTTGTTAAAGCCTTTGTGACTAGAAACCATTTTAGTAGCCACCCTTATTGATTGAATTATATTGGCCTCATTCTCAGTGCAAGGTCTCACCATATGGATCCCTTGAGTTGAGATGAAAATCCTTGACTTAGCATAAGTTACTTGTTTTACTTGTATATTTTCGGGGAGAGGGTGTTTTGGGCTATCCTTCCATTCTAGGAGGCCCCTATTAATCCTCTCTCGCAAAGACAAAGTGTGTGGTGCACCTACACTTTTTTCGAAGTAGATTCCAAGTTGTGGGCCTAAGCATCATGCCATTGGATTTGACCTTAGGGATAGGAAGTGCTTGATTATTTTTTATGTGTTTATACTAGTGGAAATTGGGGTGAATAATCTTCGACCATACACATGCACATTTCAAAATTGTCACAAGTCAACAACCAAAAATTTCTATTTTTAGAGTGTCTTCTCAATCACATTTCCAAAATTTTCTAAAATGAAAAACCATTTGAAACCATAAAATTGCAAATCAGCTCACTGTTAACCACATTTGATGAAAATAGACCCGTAACTACAAACTGAGTTGCATTTGTTAACCAAAAAACCAAAAATCAATATTCTACATCACATTTGACATACACAGACCCGCATCTACTATAATTCACTGCATTTGTTAACTAGTGACCCGCATCTACCAAAAATCGCACTTGCAAAATAGTGAACTGCAATTGCCTAATTATTAGAATTTTAGAGAATACTTTTCCAATATTGATCTTAATAATCTTGACATTGATCTTATCATCTAAAAATTAGACTTGCAAAACTCGATCAGTCCATTCCATTATTTTCATTTAGGTTGCATCACATTTAGGTTGCATTATCCATCCTTGCCTAGCATAATTAATCTTAGGTTTGGCTTAGGTTGCACATACCTTTTAGATTTTAGACATATGAAGCTTATCAAGCCTTTGGACAATTCATAGTTGCGTATTCAGATTGTCATTGACCTATATCTTTAAATTTATTAATCACCATCATTATCATTGTCATTGTTAAAATTGGGTCTCAAACTTAAGTCTTAGTTTAGACTCACCTTATCAAATCCTCTCAACATTGTTTCCCATAAAGGTCATTGACAATTTGGTTTGTAATCTTGGATCAACATAGCTTGGTTAGCATAGTTTTTATTTGATCTTAAAGGTCCATATCATTAGTATCATTTGGAATCTCTTAGTCTCATTTAGCTTAATTTTTATACCATTTCCTTTAGTCATAGGGGAATTATCATTATTGCATGTCAAACCTTAGTCTTAGGTGCCTTAGCATTTGCCATCCTCATATACTCAAAAATCCATTTTTTTTCAAAAACATAGCTTAGTATCATATCCCACTTTGCATTTATCATCCTTGCATTATCACATCCACCTTGCGAGTCTTGCATGGTTGAAATAACATCAGGAGAAAAAAGAAAGGACATGGATTCTTCAAATGACTTCTTTTCTAGTCCCCCTTAGGGCACAAACCATGGATCAAATTCAAATAAATATTCACCATCACAAAGAGAATTAATAAACACATTTGACAACCTTGTCTTAAAGAAATTCAACAAACACCTAACTCCTAAAGAAATTGAAAGAGCCTCACAATATCCAAGGATAATACACATTGTAGATGAGCTTATTAGTGCTGATCCAAACAAATTATTTTATGCACTAGCTAAGAAAGGTGCAAAAATTCCTCAAGGATATGATGTTTCTACACTTGTGGAGGGATCTACACAAGGACTAAACCAAGGTTTCACCCAACACACATTCTCACTAGGAATGCCATCCTCAAAACAAATATTCACTAACCTACCCCTTGGGGCAACAACACAGATGTAAATCTACACATTCCTAATCCACAAACATTTGGAAACAAGAGAAATCATGCCACAACACAAGGAATTTTTTTCACATTTGGTTCCTTATCATCAACCTCCATGGGTATGATGTTCACAAATCCTCTTGTGTTGCAAAAAAATGTATCCTTGACATTTTTTACTCATTTGGGTCGTTCCTATGGATTTTGGCCTAATTTTTCCTAGATTAATGTTGTAATGTGGCCAACACATTCACATTAAGCCTTGAATGCTTGTAAATCAACAAAAACCTATTGATGTCTTACAAATGTGTTGTGAAGTGTTGTAAAACACTTTCCCACTTTTCTAAGACCTTTTCATCATATTTCATCTAAATAACCCCTTTTTACCTTTTACCAAGCCTTATTTCAAAGTGTTGTAAGGTGTTGTAACAAACACACATTTTCCTAGGCTTGTCATCAACAAATTCACTCCTTTTTATGTGAAATTGACCCCTTAATGCACTTATAGGCCCTACTTAAGTGTGTTTCAGAGGACAATCCCATTAAGCAACATTAATCACATTTTAATTTCTAACAACCACTCAAATTAGTCCAAGTGGACTAAGTCACCTGTTGGAAAAACAAGAAGAGACAACTGAGAGGGGGGGTTAATCTATTGTCACAAAATTTACAACTTAATCAAACTTATTAACCTTTAATTCCAGATCCGATGATTAAAAATGAAAGAAAGAATTAAGCAACACATCAGAAACATATAACACCAAGATTTTTTGTGTGGAAACCCTGTTAAGGGAAAAAACCACGGTGGAGGTTAATCCACAATTATACCCTATTAAAAGTATAATGAAAAATTGAAAAGGGAATGCACTTGCATTTAGGCAGAGTACCTAGAGCTCACTACTCAAAGGAAGCCTCACTACCTTACATAAGACAATCAGATTAAAACCATCTGAGTGGGATGAACTAAGAAATTAGCTTATGTAAAAGCCTGATTACAGTTCCGGTTAGGCACAAAAAAAATTCTACACACTCCACTCAAAATTTTTCACACTCTATTGTACACTTGAATGATTTGATCTTTATTCACACATATATTTCACATACATAAACTAAGCACACATGAGCATACATTAAAATGAGAAAACTGATCGCTCTTATATATTTGCTACAAGGATTTACATCAACTCTCTCGACCACAAATAATAAATGAATTACAATTGTCGGCCTCAATACATGAATAGATCTTAGTGTGCACTAACACAAGTTAGAAACAACATAGTGAGGACCCAAATCAACATCCTTGAAAATTCCAAGCAACAAGACATTAATCCATAAGGATCCGCAACACACTACCACCATCATGTCGGCCAAGAACGTGAAAACCTTAAACACATGAGGAAAAATATTCAATTATGAACATGTCGATCGATGAAGATGTACCAAACTAATAGAGCACGATCTAGAAACATCCACGATCACCACATGAACATACATAACACTTGGAATTGCTAGAATTCCATCCTCTTCTTCCAAGAATAACTGCTACAGTGATAGAATGAATGTAGCAACATCAAACTTCATAACTTCTTCAATTCATGATGCGTACCACTAAAAATTTTGGGCAACATATAGGATAGGCTCAACAACAAACCCTTTAATGCATGACACCTGCAAATCAACGTACACAAATTTTCACCACTCTGACCTTCTCAGCTTCACTGGCTACTTGCAATATATTTATTATAGTTTTCTCAATATCCTCGAAATATACAACCTTCAGAATCACCAATGCTAATAGTGTTGACATCAATGACAACCACGTATCAACAATGCAACCACAACATCTAAAATCACCACCTTGGGTGACTTAGTCCCATTTGGCATAAAAATTAATATTAAATCAAATTTCTAGTGGGATATTGTCTCCAAAACCCTAAGGTCGGCCCGTGATGTGTTATTTTCGGGGAATTAGGGAAAACAATGTATAAATAAGGGTTTTTCTCCTCATTTTACATCTCCTAAATCTCATTTTTCAAGCAATCTATCTTCCCAAGCAAGCATCAAGCATTCAAGCACTCTAAGCACATCAAGCATCATCCATTGGAGCTGATCACTTGCATATCTTTAGACTTCTTCAACAAGGGTTTGGTGAGTGTTTACATTTTCATGTTATTCAATCATCTTTCCCTTTACACATTTCATTATTTAGGGTTTGATTACCAAAATGGGGTTTGACTAAGGAAAATCCTTATTCTCTAACCCTAACTTCTTTTCCCCTCTTTGCATGTGTGTTTTGCAGGTTTGTATGCATATTAGTTAAAGAGTAAGGTGATAAAAGGTGTCATATTTCTATTCACATCATCCAAAGTCAACAAACCCTAAAGGGAGCTTGAAGAAAACTTACAAGTCAAATTTTGAAGATTCAAACATGGGTCTCTATCAGGAAAAAAGTACAAGTTGATAGCTACAAATTTTAGTCTCAATATTCTTGAAAGCCCCTGGTGGACTAAGTTGCCATCATTGGTGAATTAGTCCCATTACCAAACATAAAAAAGTGATCTCTGCAGATCTAGACACCTATTTCCCTGAAACTGGTTCCGACAAAGTTTCCCTGAATCAAGACTAAGTCGCCCAACTTGGCGTAAGTGTCCCAATCAGCATCAACAACAAATTTTGGAAGATTCTAGAGATCCTCTTCATCAATTGTCAGTTTCCAAGTGCACCACTTCTGCCTCTTTTAATTGTGTTATAGTTTGCATGCATTTTAGGTCATTCTTAGGTCATTTTACATAGTGTTTCCAATAGTTTTTCATTTCATTAGATAATTTCATTTCAGTAGTTTGCAAGACTTAGACACATTCTATCACACACACATCACACCCTTAAACACATAATATCAAATGAACCATAGATTTTAGGTGTGAAAGAACTCTCTCCTTCTAGGTGAAAACCCTAAAAGTGCTAGGGAATCCACTTTCCCCCAAAATTTGTGGTTCATTTTGGTGAACCTGTCTTTAGAACACTTCTTTTTCACTTTTTATTTTGCATTTGCATCCTAGGAAAAGCTTGCATTGCATTAGGGTTTTGTATTGTTTTGTATTCTAGGATATATAGAAATTTCATTAGTAAAAAAATTATTTAGCTTACATTTTTGCATTTCATTTCATTGAAAAATCCAAAAAAAATTGCATTGGAAAAACTAGAAAATCATCAAAATCATTCAGAACTTTTAAAAATTCTCAAAAAAATCACTGTTGGGACTAATTCGCCACACTGGGTGACTTAGTCCACTTGCATATTTTGCATAGTAATTTATATCATTTCCAGCACATTGTTTGCACTTCTGTTCTTTGTCATTTCATTTATGTTTATGTTTCCAAACTTGCTATTTTAGTTGATTTCTTGCAATTAGTTTTCTTTAATTATGGATATATGTCTTTCAAATCCCTCGTCGACATGTCAAGCTATGCCTTTGGCACTAATCCAAATGACCTGGAACCCACTCCTACTCAATCAACTCCTAATGCTTGTCCTCCTCATGATGTTGACATCATAGGAGAAGATGATGCTAGCCTAAATAGGTTCCTCAATGATTGCCTTGATAACCTTGGAACAAATGCATCTTTCTAACCATCCATGAAACATCTAGAGCTTCCTAACATATCACCCCTCGAAACATTTAGTTATCTCCATCTTGAAACACACAATGAACCTAAGTTCCCTCCACAAGGTGAACCTAGTTCATCTAAACATGCTACTACTCAACCATTTTACAAAATCCAAGTGACAAGTACTCCAATTAACCTTCAACAAACCTATGGCAAAGGTTTTACCATTCTCAACCAACAAGGAGGTGACATAACAATTGAGCATGAAGTACACAAATTTTATGAAAAACTATCACTTGATGAACATACAAAGGGGATAGGCCATCAAGATCCCCCTCATAATCGCATGCCTCCTCGAGAACATCTAAGGCTTTGTGATGATGGCATGATGATCTTTGATTCCCTTCCTGATTTGGATGTTCTTCTTCTTAAAGAATGCTCACCATCTCCTACCAAGAACAAAGACAATACTAAGATCATATCAGGACCTCTTGCCCTAATCTCCTCTTACGAAGTTAGAGAATCTAGTAGATGCAAGATGCCTTACAAATTAAAGAAACTTAAAATTCCTCTTCTTCCACCACTTGAATGTGAGAGGAAATTGCAAATAATCCTAAACAAAGGGCTCATTATATTTCCTCCTTAGAATAGGGTGGTGATATATCCTAAAGATACTAATGTTCCACATTATGCATATCATCGTGTTCTTGGCCATTGAAGTGATGAGTGTCATCATTTGAGAGAAATATTGAGAAAGTATCATTTCGATGGCAATAATTTCTACCCACTCAAACCATAAACTACGATCAACTACCTTATCATGTAATAGTTGTAGAAAATTCTCTTCTCACTATTACATGATCCTTCCCATTTTCCTTGCACTCAGTGCGGGAAATAAATTGTTAGCCCTATCCTAGTAATACATTTGTCTTTGTCCATTAGCTACATTGTTCACCTCCCGCTTATACCAACTGAGATTGGGAGGTGGATGACTTTCTCAATGGCTGACTTGCATTTACCTTACTATTATTTTGTGTGTTTGTAATGTGTTCCCCCATACTGTTCTAGTTGATGTTCTCTCTTTCTAACATTCTTCTATTTGTACCTTCATTCTTGTATATGTCGTGCATTTATTTCACTTTAGATTTTTCTTTTTCTTTTTGTCTTCCTTTTGGGGATGATTGAAGGAATTGAGATAACAATGTCCCTTTCATGTTGACCCAAAAGGCCCCCTTTCCTTTTCTTTTTCTTTTGTTTTGCCTCGCTTTTAGGGATAATGCAAGGCATTGAGACAACAATGTCCCTTTCATGTTGACCCAAAAAGGCTCTTTTTTGTCTTTTTCTTTTTCTTTTTCTTTTGTTGTCCTTTTGGGGATGATGCAAAGTGTCAAGACACCTTATGTCTCTTCCATGTTGAATCAAAATGACTCTTTCTTTTTCTTTGTTTTTCCTCTCTTTGTGTCCTTCTAGTTCTACGTATTTGGGGGGATGATGACAGTTCCACACTCTCTAAACAAACATTGCAGAAACCAACATACTGACCCCAAATCCATAGATCCCTTATGTGTTTGGTGTTTTCATTTTGGGGAAAACCCCTTCTCTTTTCTTTCTCTTTTTCCTTTGAATGACGTAGCCTCCCTCGGAAACATATCACTTGGCATAGGGCTTTCCAAGTTGGCTCTCATGTCTTTCCTTTCTTTTTGCATTTTTTTCATTTTTCTACTTTAAAGTAATTGCTCACAAAATGGTGTGTGGCAATTCGTTTAAAGTGGGGGCATACATTGACATTATTATTATTATTTTTTTGCATTTTTCCTTTTTCTTGGTTTCTAGTGCAGCCTTGTTACTTCATATGATGCATTTACCTCTTTGTGGATGACATTGGGTGTAATGTCCTTCATGAAGGTGATCTATCTTAGCATATTACATTCCTCTTAGTGGCCTAATGCAATGCACTACATCCACTAAGTTGTGAATTTTCTATTCTTTGATTGGTCCTCTTTTGGAGACATTTGACACAATGTTCCATAAGTGAAAGACCTTGCATGAACTAAGCAAGACTCCTTTGAACATTATTTTTCATCTTACATGTTGCATTTTAAATTTTTTCATTTTGCTATATGGCCACCTTGCATAACAAAACTTGCATGCTTGTGGTGCCATCTTGCACTTGTTCATGAGCTCCAAGCATAACAACTCTGCTTGTTTCATGAAGCTTGAAAACTTTGTCTTTTGTGGCACCTTATCAAAGTTATCATGAGGTATAACTTTGGTATGGTTAAGCGAGAAGCCCAACCAGTAGCATGACTTTCCCCATAGCCATATTTGTGTGTATTTGAGTGCATACCAACCGTGAGTGTATGTTCTCACCTTTTGGTCCTTCTTACCCGACGGACAACCAAATGTTTTGTCACCCCAAAGTGAGTACACATCTTTCCGAATAAACATCCTAGATCTAATCCACAACTAGTTGAACAAACGGTTGAAGCTTGATCTGACTTTACCTTTATTTTCATTCTTTCACATCACCTTCTTGTGTGATATTTTGTGCTGATGTTTGGTTTGCCATGAGATCTTGATCCTAGAGGCTTGATCATCCCTCTTGATTATAGTCATCTCATCTTGCTAACATGAGTGCATTTGGATCCCTCTCGATATGCATGTCTTGGCTACTTTAGTGTGAGTTTGAAGCAAGTTCATCCTCTTACTAAAGTGAGGGCTAAATGTGTCACAAAATAATGTATCCTTGACATTTTTCACTCATTTGGGCCTTTCCTATGGATTTTGGCTTGATTTTTCCTAGATTAATGTTATAATGTGGCCAACACATTCACATTAAGCCTTGGATGCTTGTAAATCAACGAAAACCTAATGATGTCTTACAAAGGTGTTGTGCAGTGTTGTAACACATTTTCCCACTTTTCTAAGACCTTTTCATCACAATTCTTCTAAATAACCCCTTTTTACCTCTTACCAAGCCTTATTTCAAAGTGTTGTAAGGTGTTGTAACAAACACACATTTTCCTAGGCTTGTCATAAACAAATTCACTCTTTCTTATGTAAAATTGATCCCTTAATGCACTTATAGGCCATACTTAAGTGTGTTTCAGAGGAAAATCCTGTTAAGCAACATTAATCACATTTTAATTTTTGACAACCACTCAAATTAGTCCAAGTGGACTAAGTCGCCACCTTGGGTGACTTAGTCCCATTTGGCATAAAAATCAAAATTAAATCAAATTTCTAGTGGGATATTGTCTCCAAAACCCTAAGGTCAGCCTATGATGTGTTATTTTTTGGAAATTAGGGCACAACATGTATGAGTAAGGATTTTTCTCCTCATTTTTCATCTCCTACATCTCATTTTTCAAGCAATCTATCTTCCCAAGCAAGCATCAAGCATTCAAGCACTCTAAGCACATCAAGCATTACCCATTGGAGCTGATCACTTGCATATCTTCAGACTTCTTCAACAAGGGTTTGGTGAGTGTTCACATTTGCATGTTATTCAATCATATTTCCCTTTACATTTCATTTCATTATTTAGGGTTTGATTACCAAAATGGGGCTTGACTAAGGAAAATCTCTATTCTCCAACCCTAACATCTTTTCCCCTCTTTGCATGTGTGTTTTGGAGGTTTGTATGTAGATTAGTCAAAGAGTAAGGTGCTAAAAGGTGTCATATTTCCATTCGCATCATCCAAAGTCAACAAACCCTAAAAGGAGCTTGAAGACATCTTGTAGGTCAAATTTTGAAGATTTGAACATGAGTCTCTATCAGAACAAAGTACAAGTTGATAGCTACAAATTTTAGTCTCAAGATTCTCAAAAGCCCTAGGTAGACTAAGTCACCATAATTGGTGAATTATTCCTGGTACCATGCCTTAAAAGTGATCTCTATAGATCTGGACACCCATTTCCCCGAAACTGGTTCCAACAAAGTTTCCCTGTAGTAGGACTAAGTCACCCAACTTGGCATAAGTATCCCAGTAAACATTAACAATAGATTTTGGAAGCTTTCAGAGCTCCTCTTCATCAACCTTCAGTTTCCAGGTGTACCACTTCTACCTCCTTTAATTCTGTTACATTTTACATGCATTTTAGGTCATTCTTAGGTCATTTTACATAGTGTTTCCAATAGTTTTTCATTTCATTAGTTTACATTCATTAGATAATTTAATTTCAGTAGTTTGTAGCACTTAGACACATTATATCACACACACATCACACCCTTAAACACATAATCTCAAATGAACCCTAGATTATAGGTGTGAAAGAACTCTCTCCTTCTAGGTGAAAACCCTAGAAGTGCTAAGGAATGTACTTTCCCCCAAAATTCATGATTCCACTCTATTTCAAATGTCAAATAAGGTCCCACACCTCAAAATTAACCCAATAAATCAAGGAGGATTTATATTGTTTCACGTAAAGTGTCAAATCAATTTCAAAACACAAGTCAAGTCCCTACACCTCAATTTCAAAATAAAAATCAAGGTCCTACACCTCAATTTCAAAATACAAATCAAGGTCTAGCATTTCAATTTCAAAGTGCTAATCAAGGTCCATCTCAATTTCAAAATTCCACACCAAACAAAAACATAACTTGTGGGACATCAAAATACCAATTACATTCCAAATCGGACCAACACTAATGCAACATTTACACATCAACTTCAACAAGGTCCCATACAACAAAATATCACACCAAATCCAACATTTGAAACTAATACCATCATGCAAAATAAACCAAAAATAACACCATATCTCGTAGACACCTTAATGCAACAAATAAAAAAAATAAAACAACAAATGAAAAGCATGCAATTGGGGAACAAAAAAAAAACCTATTTTATGGAGGAATTGTGTCCTTATCCATTTGATAGAAATCTATACATGCCACCTTTTCTTGTTCACTTAAATCCACCAAATTTTACCAAATACAAAGGGAAAGGGGATCCAGTGGAACACATACAAGAATTCATCATGACATGTATGGATATCGCTTTCAAGCCCACATATTTGATGAGATTATTTCCACGAAGTCTTGCAAGACATGCTCTAGAGTGGTTTGCAGACCTTCCTCCAGGGGTTTAGACATGGGGTGACTTGTTTGACAAATTCATCAATGAATTTTCCTACAATATAGAAAGTGACATGACCCTCACAAAACTATGCACAACTAAACAAGATGAGGGAGAGTCACTCACATCATTCTACCAATGATGGCGAAGTATGGATAGCAAGTGTCTTTGCCACATACCTAAGAAATAGCTATTCCCCATGCTTTTGGAAAACCTCAACATAGAATTAATGACTCAAATCCAAATATAATGTTGCACAACTTTTGAGGACGTCATTAAAAAATATGTCTTTATTGAAAAGGCTCTTGTGACAAAAGGACTAGTCAAAGTACACAAAGAAACTCCAAAAGTTAATAATGACAAAATGAAATTTTGGTCTTGAAACAAGAATGTCACTAACGATGGAGTTGTGGAAGCTAAAGTGGTAAATCAAGGTTAGCCCACCCTTAATATTAAAGGTCCCTCTACATCAAACACATAAACACCCAATCATGATCAGACATTAAATGTTGTCCAAAACAATCAACAACAATGCAAAGGACCTACTCACACCAAAAGGACATATACAACCCTAAGGGAACCCATTGAGTCAGTTTTGAAGAAAATTTTGCAATCAAACATCATTCAACTTCCAGAAATTAAGACATATGAACCGACTTTGGTCAAACCCAATTGGTGGAACGAAAAATGAATTTTTGAATATCATCATGGAAAAGGACACAAGCCATCATCATGATGGACATTCAAGAATCTCATTCAAGATCTTATTGAAAAAGGTGACATTTCAATGGATAACTCACAACCTAAAACCATGTTGATCATACCATATTCAAAAATCCCTTGCAAGACCAGGTAAAGGGAAGGCATCTAGTTTAGGGAATAATAACAATGTTAATTATAGTTATGTTCACCATGAATATACAATCCATCACATTTGAGCCCTTGATGAACATGTTGCCACCATTATGATTAAAAAAAGTTCAAAATGTGCCATCACTACCTAAAGAGCTAAGGTGAACCTGCAAGGAGCTGCTTCTAATCCACAACCAAAAAATCAATACAATCTCCTTGATCATCCAAGAAAGACACCCACACAAATATCCATTCTTGAGCTACTTCACATTTCTCTAGAGCATAGAGCCATTCTAGATAAATCCTTGCAAGAAACATCTATACCTTCTAACCTAAATGTCATCCAATTTCAGGCTATTGTTGGATACCTAGCTACACCTCATCATGTCACCTTTTTTTAACAAGATCAAACCACACAAAAGCCAAATCATAATGATCCCCTACACCTTGAAGTCTACCTAAATAAAAATAAAATGAGATGAGTCTTGGTAGACAGTGGAGTAGGTCTAAACATATATACCCTAAAATTGGTTACAACACTAGGATTCCCTGAGGCTTGCATAGATAGATCTAAAACAATCGTTTTCAAAGCTTATGGAGATGCTACTTGTTCTCATCGGAAGGAGTAATCACACTTCCCATAAGGGTTGGCCCTGCTATTTAAAACACAATGTTCCATGTCTTGGATCTGGACTTGACTTATAACCTTCTCCTAGGTCACCCATGGATTCATTCCATAAGAGATGTACCTTTCACTTACCATCAATTCCTCAAGTTTCCTTACAATGGTCTTGAAATTACCATACCAGGTGATCCAAATCCTTTCCAATACTGTAGAAATCTAAGAGGAACCACCAAACACCAAGTTCTTGTTAATCAAGAAGCTTCATCTTCCACCTTATCCAACTACATTGATCCATATTCCCTCATCAAATCATCCACTCCATTCATCATACCATCCAAACCCAAATTATAGATCCATAATAAGGGATGTGGGGAATACGACATGGATAGATTATTTTGTGTGAGAAAGCTGCCTAAATCACCAAAGTCTTATGGAAAACCACACTTCATTCAGCCAAAAATCACCATTTGCAACCCTCCTACCACCTTCATTAAATGGGGGGAATTAAGTAAAGAGCCCATCAGTGATGAAATCTCCAAATGGATTTACAAAGATGAACAAGAAATTGAGCCTAAGCCGTTACCAGTTGAGCAGTATCCAAAAGGGTTTGAGCTTATGAAGCAAAAGGGATATGATGGACATAGTGGTCTTGGCCTAAACAAGAATAGAATGATAGAGCCGATACTACCTCCTTGCTGACCAAAGTACATTGGGTTTGGTACGTACCCACAAAAGTGAGTATTCCTAGTACTAAGTTGACCTTGAGTGAGAACGCTAATGTTTCAAATGAAATTGAGACATTTGCGAATTAGGATTTTTACAATGGGGAAACTAATTCTAATGATTATGAATAGGATTCCTTTACATCCAATAACTATGAACTAGACAATGTCTTCCAAGAACTTGACCTATCCTCATCCTCGACCAACATCATGGATATTAATATCCAAATTGATACCTTTTGGGAACTAGATGACTCTACCTCTGTCTTTACCATATCTTCCTACACATTAACCCTTGACAATAATGATGATGGCTTACCCCTTGTTTACCCACAACTCATAGATTGGGACCAACAAGGACCACCGAGTTTAGACACATTCGTGAATGACAAAGAAAATGTTGAGTTCATGGGACTTTACGAAGGGATACCAAGTGGGGATCATAAAGTTGGATTCATCATTGAGCTTGATATTGTAGCATATTTTGGAGATTTTTTTCCTCCCTCTAGTTTCAAAAGTGAGAAAAATGATAAAAATAAAAATAAAAAGAATAGGTCTATAGGTGAAAACCGAAAAGTGCCTTTAGACCATAAAAAAGTAAAAATAAAGGATGCATTGGAAGGTGAAAACCTCTTTGAGGCACTTAAGGATGGAGGGTTGGATAGTCTCCCTATTGACTGAGAGATATCACCATTTCTAATAGAAGATTCAAAAGAAGTTAATCTTGGTACAAAGGACAATCCTAGAATTTTTTAGTTTGTGGCATCTTTGACCACAGAGGGAAAACCAAAGTTCACTTCATTATTTTTAGAAAGATAAGTTAATTTTGTATGGTCATATGTTGATATGCTTGGGTTGGACCTTGAACTGGTTCTACATAATTTACCACTACTTCCAAATGCTAATCCTATAAAGCAAAAATTAAGAAAAATGCACCCACAAATCACACTCTTGGTAAAATTTGAGTTGAAACTTCTAGATGTTGGTTTCATTTGTCCCAAAGATTATGCAGAGTGGATTTTCAATCTTGTTACTATCACTAAACCAATTGGAGGTATCAGAATATGCACAAATTTTAGAGATCTAAATATAAGGCTTGTCCTAAGGATGATTTCCCACTACCTAATATTGACATCATAGTAGACCTCACACCTAGATATGAGATGTTATCACTTATGGATGGCTTTTCAGGATACATTAATATTATAATTTTTTCCAAAGATACACACAAAATAGCCTTCACATGCACTTGGGGTACCTTTTGTAGGAATATAATGTCTTTTGGACTCAAAAATGTTGGAGCAACATATTAGAGAGCTATGACAACCATTTTTCATGACTATATGCATGTGCTTATGGAAGACTATGTTTATGAATTATTGAAAAAATATTTAACAAGAAGTGCTCTTCTTGGAGTGTTAGACAATTTTTTTAGGAGACTAGAAGAATATAAGCTTAGATTAAATGTGAAGAAGTGTGTGTTTGGGGTCTAGTTAGGAAAATTATTGGGATACATAGTTTCTCGTAGAGGAATTGAGGTCAATCCTATGAAAGTGAAAGAAATCATAGATATGCCACCACCTACACACACTAGTCAGTTGAGAACTCTACAAGGAAGATTGCAGTCAATCTGAAGATTAATTGTCTAGGTAGCAGACAAAATTCATCCATTTCAACATTTTTTATCCAAAGGTGTTCCCTTCATACGGACTGGACATTTTCAAGAGGAATTCTATCAAATAAAAGATTATATATTACCTCCTCCATTTCTCATAACTCCCATTGATGAAAGACACTTGATCTTATACATATGAGCCATTGCATCAGCACTGGGGGCATTATTAACATATAATGAAAATTATGGAAAAGATATAGCTATCTACTATATCAATCAAAATCTGGTAGGATATGAGATTAATTATAGTCCCATTTTAAGAGTATGCCTTGTAGTCATTTTCGTCACACAAAAGTTGAGACATTACATGTTGAATCAAAAAACAAAAATGATAGCTAAGATTGATCCTCTGAAGTATCTATTGAGTAAAGTAGCTTTGACATGTCGATTATCAAAGTGGGTTATGATTCTGAGTGAGTATGACATAGAGTATGTTGATTGTAAGGCAATAAAAGGACAAGTAATATCTGATCAACTTGTAGATGCACCAATGATACCAAACCCTCCTCTTGTGTTTGAATTTCCTAATGAATCCATTTTTTCAATAGAAATTCCTAAAACATGGATATTGTACTTTGATGGATCCTACACAAATCATGGTTCAAGGGCTGGAATTATTTTTATCACACATCAAGGGGATTCTATTACTAAGTCATATAGAATATAATTCTCATGCACAAACAATATGGATGAGTACGAGGCATTGTTGATAGGACTAAGCATGTAAATCAAATGGAAAATCAAGGATCTTCAAGTCTATGGTGATTCCCTATTGGTTATCCATCAAGTGAATAATGATTATGATACAAAGGACGAGAAGCTTACCCCTTACAAGTGCATGGTGGATAGTTTTAAATTATACTTCAATTATATTTCTTTTGAGAAAATTTCAAGAATTCATAACAAGATGATTGATGCAATGACAACTATTGGATCTCTCTTGGATATTCCTAACAATGCCTCCTAGTATGAGTTCTTGGTAGAACAACTGTTGATCCCTGCATTTGAGGCCTCTGAATCTAAACTCATGTGTGAAATTTTTGGTCTTGAATCTCCTTGGTACTAAGACTTCTATAACTAATTTCATGACCATATTATCCCTACTAACTTGTCCACAAACCAACACAAAAAAATTATTCGATAAGCCTCTAAATACACCATCATCTATGACACCCTTTACTACCGCAGCCTAGATTGTACCCTTCTCAGATGTGTCAAATCATATGAAGAAAAAACAACCTTACAAGAGGTTCGCAATGGTATATGCAGAGCTCACTTTTTTGTTCCTACCCTAGGTAAGAAGCTCATGCGAATGAGATATTATTGGCCTACAATGCACACGATGCTTATTTCTTTGTGAAGAAATGTTTCTAATGTCAAATACATGGAGATATTGTACACGCACCTACTCAGGAACTGCACCCACTTACATCCCATTGGCCTTTCTCTTAGTGAGGACTCAACCTAAATGGAAAGATTCACCCTACTTCTACTAATGGACATAAGTTTATCCTTGTTGCTACCAAATACTTTACCAAGTGGATTGAAGCTATTTTGCTGACCTATATTATGGGAAATAAAATATCTAAGTTCATCCTTAATTACATTATATGATGGTATGGTGTTCCTTAATCCATCATTATAGATATGTCTAAACCTTTAAGAATCAAGATGTTTGAGAGTTATGTGAAAATTGTCATATCCAACACCATTTTTCCACTCCCTACTATCCCCAAGGTAACAGTCAAGCTGAGGCATCTAATAATCAACTATAATTAAAATATTAAAGAGGATTTTCAATTACGCTGACCATGACTGGCATGTCTAGATCAATCCTACACTATGGGCCTATCGAAATAGCATTTGTACACCCACATAAACCACTCCATATTCCCTCGTCTTTGGATCTGAAGCTATTATCCCCATTTAGGTCGAGTTACTATCCTTGAGGGTATCCATGTAGTAGTTTATTGATGAAGAGGAGTTCCATATAGCCTATTTGCATGATCTCGAGTTATTGGATAATAAAAGATATAATACCTTAACCCATTTGTAGGAATATCACAACTGTCTTTGATGCAACTATAATAAGAAATTTTGAGCTAGATACTAAAATTGGTGACTTAGTTCTGAAAGAAAATCCTATGAATCAAGAAAATAAAAAAAGACCAAAAAGTTTAAACCCAATTGGCTGGGCCCCTACATCATCACAACAACATATGGATCCAATGCTTATCAATTGTCTACTCCTAAAGGTGAGCCATTCCCTGAGCCCATAAATAACATGCATCTTCATAGATATTACACCTAGCCTTTAGATAACCCCTTTCAAAAAGTCAAAAATACAAAAAAAATAAAAAATAAAATAAAATTGTCACCCTGATGAAAACTTGGAAAACAAGCATCTTGGTGACAACAAAAAAATTGAAAAAATGAAAAAAAAGAAAACATAGTAAAGAGAAATAATTCATCCAAAAAGTGAAAACTACTTTGATGGCACTTTGGATAAGTAGCATGGTGAGAACCTGGAAAGCATGTGCCATGTGTAGTAAGTCTATGCTCCTCTATCTACTATCACTATATCTAATTTTCCACCTTTTATTCATCCATTTGCACATATCATCCATCCATAATAAAGCTTTGTCATCCTCTTCATGGCCTAAGGATCATTGACATTTAGTGTCCTTCGCCTTTCATGACCATCCTTTGCATCCATTTCCCCTTGCACATAATAAGTTGGTGTTATACCGGATTGGGGGCATTTACTTGACTTACATATTTATGGGATCCAATACATGGTATCGGCCTTTAAAACATGAAAAATCCAAAAAAATTAGAAAACGTTCAAAAACCCAAAAAAAATGTAAAACATCAAAAAATCCAAAACAGAGTCTGAGTCAGAGTTGGAGTCTATGTCAGTCCAAGTCCAGTCGAACTATGTTGTCTCTATGAATTTTTATGTAGGAAAGGCCATCTTTTGATGAGTCTCTGAGGCACTAGGTCAATCCTTTAAGGTTTTATCAAGTCAAATCAACCATGATTTGCATCAAAACAATGAGTCATTTTTGGTCCAAGTTGGTTGAACTACGATGTATCTACGTGTATAACGTAGGCAAGGCCATCTTTCGATGAGACCCTAAGGTGATAGGTCAATTCTTTAGGGTTTTTTGAGTCTATCCTAGTATTTTTTCTTTGAGAAATCAAACATCTAAACCAAATACTGAATCAATAGATCAACTATCCAACTAGTCTTCAATCTAAGCTAGTCAATTTCCTAAATCATCAATGATTTTTAGGTCATTGGTCTTATCATCTTGTCCTATTTAGGATGCATCCTTCCTAAATTTGGGCATTGGTCATTTGTCAAACCTTATCATTTTCCTTATACAAGATATGCATTTCTTAAAACTAGACATGGTCAATCAATCATGTCAATCGGTCAAATATATTAAGTGTCAACTTGGTCAATTAATCAGTCAATCTTGTCAATTTCTCAATCCTATTAGTCACTCAATCTGGTCAATTAATCTATCTAGTCAAATTATCAATCTTGTTCATTTAATCAATCTGGTCAATCAGTCTATTTGGTCAAACAATCAATCAATTGGTCAACCCTATCAATCAATCAAATTCATCAATCAATCAACCTCATCAATCTTTTCTGGCAATTGATCTAAATGCCTATTAAATTTGTTGGTCTAGTTGGTCTTATATTTTTTTATTTGTCTTAGGTCATGTTACTAGACACCTCGAGGATGTCCCAAGAAGGATTTATGGGAGTGATGATGGATCATGACCTCTTTTCTTTTTCTTTCTATCTACGATTTTTTTTGACAAATATACTAGGGAAATTGGGTCTTTAGTATGATTCACGAAATTCCTTATCTTTTTGATTATATATCCTTTGTAAGAGGTAACATTGCACACCTTGTTCTATGTCATTCCATGGTGTTTTTCCTTTATTTTCTACAATTTTGATGCTTGATGATGAAAACCATGTAATTTGACATCTATTAAGCAAGAATGTCCATCCCTTGTCATTTGACTAACTCCACGCTAACATCTGTATTCTTCATGCTAACATCCATCTTCTTTGCACTTTTTCCTTTCTTATCCACAATCATTTTGATAAAATCTTATGAAACACAAAAATATCCTGGGTAAGTGCACCAATCTATAACACAATTTTGACTCTTAAGATGCCACTTTTTTTCTGAAATCAGCAAAATCTGATTTGCATGAGAAAATGAAGATAGTTATGCTTAAAATTTCAAGATGCAGCAAGAAAAAAAGTTGAAGTACTCTGAGTCTAGTTTCTAAGCTACTATTTTTTTTTGAAATTAATGAAGATTAAGGGTCTCAAAAAGGGGGGCGGGGGACGCAAAATAGGTCCTGTTTTTATAAAAAAAAATAGCATAGTGTCTGAGGGCTCCCCCCTTTTTGATTGAATTTTTTTTAGAATTTCAAAAATCCCAATAGCGAGAAATTAGCTAGCACCATGTAGTTTACCCTCGTTCTTTTGGATAATTTTTTTAATGAATATATAATATTTTATGAATTTTCAAAGTGGACACATCTTGAAAAGCTGATATTTGAGCGTGCTCCCCCCTAATCTTTTTGCAATCTAATCAAAAATTGATTCTTTTTTTTTCATCATGTGTAGAATGGAGTCTAGTTTCAAAAAATGTAATTTTTCTCACATTTCGATGAATGGGTAAAAATCTATCCTAAAGCTAGCACATGCTAGTTTTTGACAAAAAACAAAGGCATTTACAATAGAATCCATGGATCAAAACCTTAACTAAATCAAAATGATTTTTTTTTATATATATTTAGATAAATAAGAGAGGTTAACTCTATCACAATTTTTTTATAAACTTGCATTGAAAGTCGTGCAAATGAGATGGGGAGTACAAATGAAAATATGAGAAAATTTGGAAAATATTGTCAATTAACACGTCCAAAGCAGACCATTTGGCGAGTGCCAAATTTGGTGCTCACCAAATGACTCATCACATTTGGTGAGCGCCAAATTTGGCGTGCACCAAATGTGATGAGTCATTTGGCAAGTGCCAAATTTGGCGCTCGCCAAATGGCCTACTTTGCACAGAACTAGAATTTCCCCTCTTTGGTGAACAAATTTGATAATGCTTAGAGTGCATAGTTTATGATCGTAGATGGATAGTCAAGGTTTTACCTTTCATACCTTCTCTAAATCATTACTATAACTGGATAACTCTTTATCCCTCTGAATTCTCTATCTCTCAGGTCTCACTCCCTCCCATGCAACCTAGAATACTCTCTCAGTCGAATCCCCTCTCCCAGGTCTCTTTCCCTCCCACATAGGTACCTAATAAATCTATCTCACTCTCCATCTCTCTCTCCCTCTTTGGTCTTTTTTTCTCTCTCACTCCATATCCATCTCTTAGGTTGTTATCTTTCTCTCTTTGTCTATCTCTCTCAAGTCTCTCCCTCCTACCCCCTCTCCCTCTCTTAGGTTTGTCACTCACTCACACCCTCTCTCTCACTCACTCTATCTCTCTCCCTCTCTCTCTCTCACTCTCTCTCAGGTATCTCCATCCACCATCTCTCTCTCTCTCACACATATAAACACTCCCTCTCTCTCTCCCACTCCCTCTCTCTCACTCTCTCCCACTCTATCTCTCTCCCTCTCTCTTAGGTCTCTCCCTCCCACCCCCTCTCCCTCTCTCTCTCTCAAGTATCTCCGTCCTACCCCCTCTCCCTCTCTCTCTTTGTCAAGTCTCCCCCTCCTACCCCTCTCCCTTTCATAGTCACTCCCTCTATCTCTCTTCCACTCCCTCCATATCTCACTCACTCTATTTGTCTCCCTCTACCTCTACATCTCTCTCAAGTATCTCCCTCCCACCACCTCTTCCTCTCTCTCTCTCAAGTCCCTCTCTCTCTCTCATGCCCTCTATCTCTCTCCCACACTCTCTCCCTCTCCCTCTCTCTCTCAAGTCTCTCCCTCCCATCCACTCTCCCTCCCTCCTTGTCTCTCAAGTCTCTCCCTTCTATCTCCCTCTCCCTCTTTCAAGCTTCTCTTTGTCTCTCTCACTCACTCCCTCTATCTCTCTCTCACTCCCTCTATATCTCTCTCCCTCTCTCTCGATATCTCCCTCCCACTCTCTCTCTCTCTCCCTCTATCTCATGGTACTCCCCCCCACCCCCTCCATCTCTCTTGAATCCCTCTATCTCGAGTACTCCCTATACCCCAAGTACTCCCTCTCCCTCCCACCCCCTCTCATCTCTCAAGTCTCTCTCTCTCACTCCTTGTATCTCTCCCATCCCTCTATCTCTCACTCCCTCTCTCTCCTACTCTCTTAGGTCTCTCCTTCCCACCTCCTCTCTCCCACTTTTTATCCCTCTCCTCTCTTGGGTGTCTCCATCCCACCCTCTCTCTTAGGTTTCTCCCTCCCACCCCCTCTCCCTACCTCTCTCTCACTCTCTCTCTCCATATCTATGTCTCTCCGTCTCTCTCTCTCTCCCACTCCCTCTCTCTCTCACTCCCTCTATCTCTCTCCCTCTCCTTCTCTCTCAGGTGTCTCCCTCCCACCCTCTCACCCTCTCTCTCTCTTAGGTTTCTCCTTCCCATGCCCTCTCCCTCCCCCCTCTCTCTCTCTCTCAAGTCTCTCCCTCCTACCCCCTCTGTCTCTCTCTCCCACTCCCTCTCTCTCTCTCAAGTATCTTTGTCCTACCCCGTCTCCCTCTCTCTCTTTGTCAAGTCTCCCCCTCCTACCCCCTCTCCCTCTCATAGTCACTCCATCTATCTCTCTTCCACTCCCTCCCTATCTCACTCCCTCTATCTATCTCCCTCTACCTCTCCATCTCTCTCAATTATCTCCCTCTCTCTCTTAAGTCCCTCTCTCTCTCATGCCCTCTATCTCTCTCCCACTCTCTCCCTCTCTCTCTCTCAAGTCTCTCCCTCCCACCCACTCTCCCTCCCTCTTTGTCTCTCAAGTCTCTCCCTTATACCCCCTCTCCCTCTTTCAGGCCTCTCTTTGTCTCTCCCACTCACACCCTCTATCTCTCTCCCGCTCCCTCTCTCTCTCACTCCCTCTATCTCTCTCCCACTTTGTCTCTCTCCCTCTCTCTTAGGTCTCTCCTTTTCAAAACAATATATTTGGCGCTCTCCAAATTTGGCGAGCGCTAAATATGTTTTACCTTGAAACGATAAAATAAGGGTTGACCCCATGATTCAGGCCCACATTCTCCTGTATTTGTCTAGTTCAACACTTTATCCGAGTCAGAAACACCTTTTTTTTATGTAGTTGACTTCATATTGTACCAATCTATGCTTGATCCATCACCTTTTTACCACCAATCTGCATGGTAGACAATGTAGAAGAAGACATTTTGAAGTTTCTACATCATTTTACATTATCTAAGGTAATATATTCATTTTGGTAATATTGAAATGTTTATATTTAGTATATTTATTTATTTTTGACAATATAAACTAAATTTCCCTAATGATTTTATTAATCATAACAATTGGACATAGAATTCAACATTGAATTAGATGGGATTTGGATGAAAAAGTTCAATTTTTAGGAGTTTGAAGAACAAAATAATTAAAAGCATGAAATTTACTTAACATAAATTTACTTATGAATTATATCTGCATTGCTTATAGTAGTCCATTTCCAGCATGGCTAGTGGAATTCATTGTATTTCATTCTTTTTTCAGCTAATTTAGAAATTTTTTATTTTCATCTAATTTGGAAAACATAATAGCTTTCATCAATGTTAATGCAAGTGTCCATTAATTTTTTTGTTCCATAAAAAATTCACCTTCAACCAATGTGCTTAGATAAATTCAAGTGAGTTGACATAGTTGTTAATGCAGCTTTCCATTCATTCATGCCATTTACCTTTCTAATAAATAAAAAATGGGAAATTTTGTGCAATTGAGAATGCTTATTGTCTTTCTAAGTTACCTCATTGCCAAAGAAATAGTGAATAATTATAAGATATAGCATCACAAACCCTTCTTTGAATTCATATTCTTCATGACTTCGTTGACAATCAAAAATTTGGTTTTGAGAAAAATAAATACAAGATTATCTAGTTTTCATTTAGGTGGAAAAAACTTATACCCTAGGTTTGTGATGTAGAGCAGGGAGACAAAAGCTTCAACAATCATAATTAGATCAGTTTCAAACAATCTTCAATCTCGAAAACCTCAATTCAACGTTGAACTAACCAATTCACATTCACTTCCTTGTAGCATTCACAATAGAGAAAATTATTCATATCTTATCATATCTTAGTCACTGGAACCCTCTCTAATGCATCTAAACACTAAACTCTTGCTTTAGGCCTTTCTATTCTTGAAACAAGGAGGGTTTATTCAAAATCAACGTTCCAAGCCTCTAGTGCAGGAGCACCTTGTAAGCTCAATTTTGTCAAAAATGTCATCTTTAGTGAGCATGGTCAAATGCAAGGATTTTAGTTAATGTTGAGTATATTGTGTTCAGTAAGGTCAATTAGACCATTTTATAATGTATTTGGAGCTAAGGGAGTTTAGTTGTGTCATAGCTTGCAATTTGGCTAAATGTGGTCAGAAAAGTTGCAGAGTTCGAAGGAGTTGGAATGAAATCAAAATATGTATAATAACCTTCAATGCCTTGAAGGAGAGGTTGTTGGTTGATTTGTACCCCATTTTTTTTTATCAAGAAGAACGTTATTTTCTAGAAATTTACTGGTTTCTCTCACTTTTCTTGTTTTTGTACGGCCTGTACGGACTCTAAGATGATATGAAACCAGTTGGATGTTGTATATTAATGAATTATCTTTCATTTTCATCTATTTATAGGTTCTAAATCTTTGTATAGCGAAAGTTATATTGTTTTTACTGCTGCTACCTACTCTCACAGTGTTCTTGGATTGAAGGGTTTCATTATGTAATTCGACCCATTACAATTTTTCTGCCTACTGTAACTTGTGGAATGGGTCATCTAACTTTTAAAATACATGCCTAACCTATTTAGAATGTTGTGGGGTCAAGGTTGGATGTTTGGGATGATGTTCTAGGACTGTAGTAGGGTCTTTTCATGGTGAAAATTAGGGCTTCAAGTGGTGTTTTAACAAAATATTGGAAGGACTGTCCATGTAATGTATTATTCACCATGTAAAAGGTTTGGTAAGTGTGTTTGGTGCTTTGTATGGGTCTGGTAGGTCCGGGAGATAGGAGTGTCATTAAAACCCCAATAATTTTGCTTGAAATTAAGGGTTTGGTGTATTAGGGGTCTAGAAGTCTTGGACTTGAAAAAAAATCAGGAAATTGGAGGTTTTGACACATAAAATACTACTGTTTGAGGATTTTGAGTGAAGATGTAGTGTTTAAAAGGTACTCTCTTTGTAAATTAGGCTAATTGAATAGCCTTTTCCAAGGTGGGTCTATTGGAAGTTAATGTTGGTCCAAAGGAGTTGATGTTGGGGTTTACCTATGTTTTATAACTTGAAAATGGGTATCTTAATCATCCTTGAGTTTGTCAAGTTTTTTGGAAAATCTTGGTGAAAAGGCCCTTGAATCGGGTTACCTATGGGTGATCCCACAATAGTGGTTTACAATTTTTGGTCAAATTGGACACTGAAATTATTATTTTTAACTAAATCTTCACATTCGGGCACCTATAGCGGTTAAACCATTGGGAATTTGAAGATAATACAAACTAGAGTCTCATCACATTTTGTTTGTAGATTCTAAAAATATTTTTTTCAAAATTTTTGGAATCAGATTGCACTTCTTTTTCTATCTCCCACAAAAACTGGTTTTTTCAGAAAACATTTTTAAAAAGTGACGCTCACCGTATACAACATAACTTTTTTTGTATGAAGGATAAAATTCTAATTTTTTTGAATTTAGATTTGTAACTACGATATCTAGCAATTCCATTTGGTCTCATAGTTTTTTATTGAGTATTTTTTCCTTAATCAAGTTTCGAAGTCAAACTAATTGCAATTCAGAAATAGGTGGATTGTATACAACATAACTTTTTCTGTATGTATCAAAATTCATTTTTTTATTTTTAATGGATCAAGGACATCAATACCCAGCAAGAACATATTTTAAAAATTTTTATTTTGATAATCTACTATTTTTCCACATGTGCAAAACAAAGAGCTTGATTTTCGGTGAAAAACCTATGTTTAATAAAACTAAAAAAACACATACATAATAAAACCAAAACATATTAAAATTTTATTCGTTGGATAGCTCATTCTGAGGACTACCATATTCCAGTTGGTTTGTGAAGTCTCCTCCATTTTCATCCTCAACTCGAGCTTCGAAGGGTAGAAATCTGGTAAAATTTGGTGCAAGAGGGGGAGAAGGGAAAAAAAGGGGGGTTCGAGCGAACCCCCCTTCGAACGAACCCCCCTTCACTTGAAAGGGTAAAGGGGGGTTCACTCAAACTAGGGGTTCAACCGAACCCCTCTTTTGGGTTCGTGCAAACTCCCTAGTTCGCGCGAACCCTTCAAAACATAAATTTTTGAATGTGTGAGCATTTTTACAAATTTCCTTCCTCATCAAAATTGTACACCACTATTATGGGTTTACCCCTATGTTACAAGGGAAAGCTTGGTAGAAGTTGGGATATTCAGTTGAACATCTGATTTTTCTTTGGAATCTGATTGATTCTCATTGATTTGCTGTATTGAATGGTTTCCACCCCTCTCTGCATCAAAAATGGTGTTTCTTGGTAAGTTAAGTGATCAAGTTGTGTGTAAGTCTATTAAGAGCCTTCTTGTAAATCTTTGAAAAAATTCATTGTGGATCCCTACATGTACTGCATCAGCCTCTAGGTACTTTTCCAACTCTTCAAACACACTCAAAATCCCTACTCTAATATCTAACCCTATAGACATCTAACTCCATCATGTATGAAAAATATTGTGTAGCATAGACATGTTTGATAATTCGAAACAAATCACTGCCTTCTTTCATTAAATGCTTTGGTGTGTTTCATATTTAATGCAATGTAATCAGGGATATCAATATTTTCATAAAATGCATTACCTACTTTTGTTCTATGCATTTTTGTGAACATGTAGCATTCAAGGTCATGCTGAGGAAATGACTAAAGTCTCTAACACCAGAAGAACGTGCAGTTAAAAATGAAAGGAAAAGAGAATAAAAAAATATAGCTCGTGAAGCAAAGGAATTGCAGCCCATACAACCAAAAATTCTTGTGCAATCTAAGAGAGATTCCAAATTGAAAAAAAAAAGGGCACGAATGAGGAAAGTTCATGGAAGGACATGAATGAATACCAAAGTTGGGAGGACATCATCAATCACAAGTGAAGCTAAATGCACATATCCAGTTGAAGACACATTGACAACAACATGTGGTTTTCCAGGTACATCGGAAATCACATCTCCAATTGAAGACACACCATCAAAAACATTATGTTTTGAAAGTACATCAGCAAACACATCTCTATTTGAAGGCACTCCACAAACGACATCTCAAGTTGGAGGTGCAACATCATTTACATGTCAATCTCAAGGTATGTCATCAATTGCACCTCCAACTGAAGGTACACAATCTATCCCCGATGTTGTTGACCTTCCCAATATTGACACAAATTTACATTTGAGAACTCCTCCTAGAGTTTTGCATAGAAAACCTACATTTTTTATTGATATTGATTCCAATTTTTTGAAATGGATTCCTAATAAGATTCCAAAATGTACATGTCAAAGATATGCACAAAGGATATGGAGTTTTTTTTTTTGCAAATCTAAGTGAGGGTGGAAGATGCCAACTATTTGTTGAAATGATGAGGCAAATAAAATTTAGGCCCACCATGAAGGCTCTTGGGCTAAGATTTTTGAATGACTCAAGTGAAAATTCCATTGTAAAGAACTTGGTGAGTGCATACGAGAGCGTGGGTTCCACCTCATGCACGAAGGATAGTTGTGCCACATGACGTGTGATGACAACAACACTGTTAAACAATCAAAAAAGGAACAAGGTGAACCTTACAAAGGAAAGTAAGTCTTTGAAAATAAGTAGATCATCTCTAATGAGAGCCAAAGGAAGGTGTGAAAGAGTGGAGGATCCAAATTGCAATGAGTTATGGGCATTTTCAGGTAGAGTGCCATGGAAAGACACAAGAATTGCTCATGGCTTGAGATCTTTAATTATGGATTATTGGAAGGATAACACAAGGAACTATCCTAATCAAAGAGATGTTTTAAGAAGGAGAATTGGTATTAAAAACTGTGAGCCACATCCAATGCATTATTTGGATACCACTCAAACCCAATTTTTTGCTGATTTTGTACAAAAGTTTCCTGAAATTAAAATATGTCAAAGGTATTTTGAAATGCTAAAGCCTTTTTACATCAAAATAAATCACACACACACTACTTGTTGTTGTAGGGTTCATATTGAGTTTTCTAACCATTATGATGTTTATCGACGTATATGTGTAGATATGCATACTAACAATGTTTTGCATGAATGTAACATAATGCCTCCACCTAAATCGTCAAGGAATTTTTTGTCTTCCATTTTATGTGAAAAAGAGGATGGTCATTTTTTTTACAAAAAATCATCTTTGGATGGCACATGTGATCATTGTGGTGGCATGCAACTTTTTCCAATTTTCCAACACATGGCTAGTACACACACAATTGGAGACAAAATTATGGAATTTGGCAAATATAAGATAGTGGCATATAGTCTAAAAGATGTGAAAGAAGCAAAGAAGTGTGAATTGGTCAGTGATAAGATTCTAGTGTATCAGTTTATGGGCATTTTTTTGTGATAAGGTGGTCTATGATTATGCAATGCATACACACAAAGCACAATCGTTGGACTCATAGTTCAAGTTATGCAAGGACACATTTCCACTTTGTCATATCATTTTAGTTGTCGACTTCACTGAGAACTACACACTACAACCACAAAACGAGGTGCAATCACAGTACGACAACTCCATGCAGGTTGCTATTTTTGTGCATATAGCATTCATTCATGCAAATGATAGTACATAGGAAAATAGGAAAGTATTGAGAGAGTATCACTTTCACATCAGTGATGATTGCACACATTCTATAGAGTTTGTGAAAGGTTGCTTTCATATGTTCTATGTTGATCTATCTAGCAGGGGCATATCATTTAGTCAGCATATCATATGGTCAGATAATTGTACATCACAATTCAAGAATGCCAGAATGTTTTACTAGTTGAGAAGGATGCATATGATTAGTGGTGTTCAACATATGTAGAACTTATTAGAGGTCGGACATGGAAAGGGGAAACATGATGGAGTAGGTGCATGTATCAAAAGAGCCCTAGAACGAGAAGAGTTGAAGTACAGAAACAATGTAGATTTGATAGATGCAAGATCAATTATCCAGTGGTGCAATGGTGCAATGGGTCTAGGTAGTGAAGGTAATTCTTTAGTTCGTAGATTTTTTCATTTAGTAGATGAGACTAACATTGCAAAATATGAGGATTGTTGTACTATAATAGGATCGAGCGAGCTACACTCTTTTAGAAGCTCCAATGCAGTACATGGACTATCCATACAAGGAAGATGAAATGCTTTTTTTATGCATGCACACTTCAATCATGGAATGATTGCAATTCAATAGAGTGGGTTGATGAATGGTCTGTAAGAAGTCTAACCCCACTTGACACTTATCAACTCTTGATGCCTCTACAAATCATGGAGATGCAATCATCCATTGACTTTGATCATGTATCAGACCTACTAGAACCAGGTAATATATCTTACAAGTTTTATTATGTTGCTTAGTAAATACATCTAACAAGATGAACATATCAATGCAGGGCATGTTTATGTGGTGATTGCAGATGAAGACAATGAAGAGGGTACAGATTATTACTTGTGTCATTGTATCGAGGCCAAAAAGAAATTGGAGTCCTCAGTTATAGACGAAGAAAACATAGAATATCCTATAGGTTCGGTGACCTTGTTACTGGAACATGGCTTCAAAGGTATCCAGTTAAGAATGTTGTAGTTTGGTTGTTTGAGGATTTCAACACGCATCATAAAATTCTTCACTACTCGAACCTTGTTGTCGCCACCAATGTTCATTTGATCAAATATAAGGGCAAACCTGCGAACAAGAACTTGTGGAAAGTGTGTGAGTCTTACCACAAGGCAATACTCGACACAATAAAGAGTAGATCAGACCCAGATGGTTCCTTGGATTGATTTGTAAGTATGCACATTGAATTTGTAAAGTCATGTTATTGATCACTCTTTTGGACCAACACCTTGCAATAAGGCTTTTTCACCATTAGTGTTTGATGTCATATTCATTTACGACTATCATTGATCCTTTTTTGATTGTGACTATAGGTAATACTGAAGTTTGTCAAAGTATATAAGAAAAGAACAACATCGGTTGGTGGTGCAAGTGTTCAGTGGTTTGAGAAACATCGGTTGCTGGTGCATTTTCTGGTTGTCAATCTTCTCTTTATTTTCCATCTCCTAGATTTATCGGATTCTTATATGCTACATGTTTTATGTTAATCCTCTCAGTGATATATTTGAAATTTCTATGTAGGGTCATCGAGAGATGATAAAGTAGAGAAGGGGCACATCACCATTGTAGGACCTTCAATCAACCTCCTTATCTAGCATGCATGAAGGTGATAGTAGGTCTCATCAGCTATATGACTGACATTATTTAGTTATTGATATTTTAATGATTTTTATGTGAGTCTATGTCTAAGATTGAGAGGCTTTTGCAGGTTTTTTGTGGACCAAATTCCTATGATACTACACAACCACATAGAGGCTACTACCCATGTGTTTCATACAGAGCAGGGGATATACATGTTTTGAACCATTTTGGAATGTAAATAACTAGGCCAACTAAGGTGGAATGGAGAAACGAAACTAGGCAGCAACTCCTTTTGTTTCTTCTGAAGTATAATATATTCCATGATCTATGTTGCAAATAGGAGGATTATTTCCTTGCATGTATTGATACAATTATTGACAAATGGGAAGATTTTCAAGATGTTCTTCCATCACTATTGTAATATTTTTCATTGACTTAGTGTATTTTTTTATATAAAAAAATTATGAGAAATTAATACATGCAAATGTGTATATTCCTTAATATATGCCTCAATTAAATGTGTATATTACATTTAAAATTAGTTGTAATGCTTCATGGTTTACATTTAAAGTTGTTTTCAAGGAAAAGCATGTGGATTTATGAGTAAGAATGAAATAATGTCTAATATAATTGTAGAAAAGCATATTTTATTGTCCCTACTGATGTAGAGGTGGTGGTAACCCAAGACACAAATTGACACAACTTCTCTCAAATATGCCAAGAAATACAACTTTCAATTAACTCAGCCTTGTAAAATATCATCAAACTCAACAAGGACCCTACAGAGGCTGTCAACATCCAAGCAATGATAATTAAATCAACTTTTCATAATCCCCAAGGTAGATTAATTGAATTCCTAAAAACTCACCTTTTGTCAATCCTTCCGAATTGGCAAGCTAGTGAGATTGGAAAGCTAGTGAGCTCACTGGATTGCCAAATCCATAGGGTTGAAAAGGTAGGGGCAACATATGCCTCATAGAAATTGATGCAACCTAGGTCATCTCTGACATACCTTAGGGTATGAAATTCAACCAAACAACTACTATGGACCAATCTACAACACCACAAGGGGACCTAATGAGGTTGTTCCAAACAAGAACCATGATGCAGAGTGGATCAACCAAATAGGAGAGATGACACAACTTCTCTCAAATATGCCCACTTGGACATCAATTCACCAAACTCACAATTGGGTAACCTTGCCACTTGACATAGGATTTTGGCCAGTCAGACTGAGACAAAGGTTTAGACCAGATTTGTTACCCCATAACATGTTTCTCTTGACCACTCTAGGACATAACACTTTAACTTTCACCTAAGGAATTCCCTTTTCTCACCACTCTAGCCTTTGGGCCTCTTTTACCCTTAGCCCTTGTAGCACTGCCTAGTAGGATAGTCAAGACAAAAACCATATACAAGCCTGCACTAGGCCCAAACCACTGAATTTGGACAACAAATGGATGCCCCTACAAAGTCTTGGAGAATCATTTGCTTCAATCCATCAAACCTTTTAAGATCAAATTCATTCTACACTTTCACCATGACTGACTTTTCTAACGACTCAAAGTGAGTGTCAACTGAGTTGATAAGTCTTTTCAATTCACTGGAAGATGAACTAGCCGAATCTTTCATATATGATGGAATTATCTTCTCCAGTACTCCAGATGCTAGACTTAGTAGTTCACTATCCTCAATGTGAGATTTCAATATCTCTTCGCTGGCTTGAGTATGAGCAATCTTGGCTACTTTCATTTTATGGATTCGACTTAAGATAGACAGATTGATAGGACCTGCTATCAATTCTAGATCCAATTCTTCCTTTTGTTCAACCAATAATTTATTTACTGCCTTAGCAGTGTCTCTTCCTTCACTTTTATTTTCTTCAATCGGATCACGAATCTCAATTTTCTTTTCTTTGGCTATTACTTCTTTAGTTGCAGGTTCTGATTTGCCTTCATTGATTTCTAGTTCCCCAACTGATACATTTTCAGAATTGTCAACTTCAATAGGATTTGATGCATTGTCTATCATCGGAAGAATTTGAGTACCCTGAAATTTTTCATCCTTTTCATTTTCTGGATCTGCTATAGTATTTTCAACATTTATTTCTTTTGATTCCCTTTCCGGACTAGAGGGTACATTAATTCTCTCATTTAGCAAGATTTTTCTGAGAATCTGCTCAATTTATTTTATCACTTTATCTGTTTTCCCAATCAAGAGCTTGTTTACTCTTTTTTTGGTCTTAAATTCTTTATTTGTTCTTTTCAAGAGCACTTTCATTTCATCTACTAACATTACTGAACAAAGCTCTGCAAAAATCCTTTCTCTATTTGGCCCAAACCACTGAATTTGGACAAAAAATGGATGCCCCTACAAAATCTCAAAGCCTCCCTTCTTGATGACCAAAGGTAAAGTCACAACAAGCCAAAAGGTAACATATACAGTGGGTGGAAGGCTTAATATTGTATTTTAATGCACTCAAAACCCTTAAAATAGGGTATATAGACCGACCCTTAGTAATTGGCTTCTAAAATGCACAAAATGACTTGAAATCCAACCAAACTATAACTAAAATGGAGTGAAGTCTGCTGCCCACCTAATTCCATCGAAAAGAGAGCATAATCGCTGTGAGATAGGTTCAATCGACTCGATCCCTTAAGGGTCCAAAGTGCAAAAGGGAAACAATATTTGACAGGGTATTACTCGTAAACCGTGGTGATTACGTAATCTCTTTCCGAACCTACGAGATCATGTTGGGCCCTTATACAATAACCTCTCTCAGTTTTTTCTATCTCAGAGGCATTTTCCTATGGTGGAAAATTTTCACTCGGGGAAAAAGTTGTCAAATGCAAGTAGTTGAAAGTTGCAAAGTGGTGTAACTTTTGTTCTACATCTCGTGTGATGAAACATATTGTTCCAACACATCCAGGTGGGTACGTTTACGCTAGGCATGGTCCTCTTTCGCACCTAAACACACAAAATCGCTCCGAGCTACATTGAACTAGATTGATCCCTTAAGGGTCCAAAGTGCAAAATGGCTGCGAACTTCAACATGCTAGTATTTAGACACTATGATGCTTATAAAATTCTAGTCTAAGCCTATGGGATCATGTTGGGCCCCTCTACAATAACCTCTCTCTATTTTTGCTATCTCAGAGGCATTTTCCTGTGGGGGTGAAATTTCACTCGGGGAAAATGTTTTCAAATACAAGTAGTTGAAAGTTTCAAAGTGGTGCAAATTTTGTTTTGCAGCTTGTGTGACCAAATGAACTATTCCAATGGAGATGTTTACACTAGGCATGGTCCTCTTTCACACCCAAACATGTGAAATCGCTCCAAGATACGTTCAAACACTGTGACACTTACAAAATTCTTGTCTGATCCTACAAGATCATGTTGGGCTTGGGCCCCTCTACAATAACCTCTCTTGGTTTTTACTATCTCAGAGGCATTTTCCGGTGGTGGCGAATTTTCACTTGGGGAAAAAGTTGTCAAATGCAAGTAGTTGAAATTTGCAAAGTGGTGCAAATTTTTTTCTGCAGCTCATGTAACCAAACGGATTGTTCCAACGCACCCGGGTTGGTACGTTTATGCTAGGCATGGTCCTCTTTCACACCCAAACATGCAAAATCGCTCCGAGCTACATTCAACCAGATCGATCCCTTAAGGGTCCAAAGTGCAAAATGGCTCTGAAATTCAACATGCTAGTATTAAGACAACATGATGCTTAAAAAATTATCATATGAGCATACGGGATGAAGTTGGGTCCCTCTAAAATAACCTCTCTTAGTTTTTGCTATCTTAGAGGCATTTTTCTATGGTGGCAAATTTTCACTCGGAAAAAAAGTTGTCAAATGCAAGTTGTTGAAAATTGCAAAGTGGTGCAAATTTTGTTTTGCAGCTCATGTGACCAAAAAAAAATTTTCCAATGTGTCCGGGTGGGTATGTTTACCCTAGGCATAGTCCTCTTTCGCAACCAAACACGCAGAATCGCTCCGAGCTACATTCAACCGGATCGATCCCTTAAGGGTCCAAAGTGCAAAATGGTTGCAAACTTTAGTATGCTATTACTCGAACACCGTGATGGTTATAAAATTCTCATCTAATCCTACAAGATAATTTTAGGCCCCTCTACAATAACCTCTCTTGGTTTTCGCTATCTCGAAGGAATTTTCTTGTGGTGGCAAATTTTCACTTGGGAAAAAAGTTATCAAATGCAAGTAGTTGAAAGTTGTAAAGTGGTCCAACTTTCGTTCTGCAGCTCGTGTGACCAAAGGAACCATTCCAACACATATGAATAAGTATTTTTATGCTAGGTATGGTCCTCTTTCACACACAAACACACGGAATCGCTCCGAACTACGTTCAACCAGATCGATCCCGTAAGGGTCCAAAGTGTAAAATGGCTGTAACATTCAACATGCTATTAATCGGACACCATGATGGTTAGAAAATTATCCTCTGATCCTACAAGATTGTGTTGGTCCCATGTACAATAACCTCTCTTAGTTTTTGCTATCTCGGAGGCATTTTCCTATGGTGGAAAATTTTCACTTAGGGAAAAAGCTGTCAAATGCAAGTAGTTGAAAATTGCAAAGTGGTGCAACTTTTGTTATGCAGCTTGTGTGACCAAATGAACTATTCCAACACATCCAAATAGGTATTTTTACGCTAGGCATGGTTCTATTTCGCACCCAAACACGCGGAATCACTCCAAGCTACATTCAACCAGATTGATCCCTTAAGGGTCCAAAGTGGAAAATGACTACAAACTTCAACATGCTATTACTTGGACATCGTGATGCTTAGAAAATTATCGTCTGATCTTATGAGATCATGTTGGGCTCCTATACAATAACCTCTCTTCGTTTTCGCTATCTCAAAGGATTTTTTCCGTGGTGGAAAATTTTCACTTGGGAAAAAGTTTGCAAATGCAAGTAGTTGAAAGTTGCAAAGTGGTGCAACTTCCATTCTGCAGCTCATGTGACCAAACAAACTATTCCAATGCATCTGAATAGGTATGTTTATGCTAGGCATGGTCCTCTTTCGCACCCAAACACACGAAATCGCTCTGAGCTATGTTCAACCGGATCGATCCCTTAAGGGTCCAAAGTGCAAAATGACTACAAACTTCAGTATGCTATTACTTGGACACAATGATGCTTAGAAAATTCTTGTATAATCCTAAAAGATCGTGTTGGGCCCATCTACAATAAATTCTCTCAGTTTTTTCTATTTCGGAGGTATTTTCTTGTGGTGGCAAATTTTCACTTGGGGAAAAAGTTGTCAAATACAAGTAGTTGAAAGTTGCAAAGTGGTGCAACTTTTGTTATGCAGCTCGTGTGACCAAATGAATTGTTCCAACGCATTCAAATAGGTATTTTTACACTAGGCATGGTCCTCTTTCGCACCCAAACACGCGGAATCACTCTGAGCTACATTCAACTAGATCGATCCCTTAAGGGTCCAAAGTGCAAAATGGCTGTGAACTTCACCATGCTATTACTCAAACACCGTGATGCTTAGAAAATTCTCGTCTGATCCCATGAGATCATGTTAAGCCCCTCTAAAATAAAATCTCTTGGTTTTTGCTATCTCGGAGGCCTTTTCCCGTGGTGGTGAATTTTCACTTGGGGAAAAAGTTTGCAAATGCAAGTAGTTGAAAGTTGCAAAGTGGTGCAACTTTCGTTCTGCAGCTCATGTGACTAAACTGTTCCAACGAATCTAAATAGGTATGTTTATCCTAGGCATGGTCCTCTTTCACACCCAAACATGCAAAATCACTTTGAGCTATGTTCACTCAAATCGATCCCTTAAGGGTCCCAAGTGCAAAATGGATGCAAACTTCAACATGCTATTACTCATACACCATGACTCTTAGAAAATTCTTGTCTGATCGTACAAGATCATGTTGGGACCATCTACAATAACCTCTCTCGGTTTTCACTATCTCGGAGGCATTTTCTTGTGGTGGAAAATTTTCACTTGGGGAAAAAATTGTCAAATGCAAGTAGTTGAAAGTTGCAAAGTGGTGCAACTTTCTTTATGCAACTCATGTGACCAAACGAACTGCTCCAACACATATAAATAGGTATTTTTACACTAGGCATGCTCCTCTTTCACACCCAAACATGCGAAATCACTCCGAGCTACATTCAACCAGATCAATCCCTTAAGGGTCCAAAGTGCAAAATGTTTGTAAACTTCAACATGCTATTATTTAGACACCATGATGCTTAGAAACTTATCGTCTGATCCTACAAGATCAAGTTTGGCCCCTATACAATAACCTCTCTTGGTTTTTTCTATCTTGAAGGCCTTATCCCGTGGTGGTGAATTTTCACTTGGGGAAAAAGTTGTCAAATGCAAGTAGTTGAAAGTTTCAAAGTGGTGCAACTTTTGTTATGCAACTCGTGTGACCAAATGAACTATTCCAATGCATTTGAATAAGATGTTTCACGCTAGGCATGGTCTTCTTTCGCACCCAAACATGTAAAATTGCTCTGAGCTACGTTCAACTAGATCGATCCCTTAAGGGTCCAAAGCGCAAAATGGTTGCAAACTTCAATATGCTCGTATTCAGACACCGCAATGCTTAGAAACTTCTCATTCAAGCCTATGGGATCATGTTTTCCCATGGTGGCGATTTCTCGCTTGGAGAAAAAATTGTCAAATGCAAGTAGTTGAGTGTGTAAAAATGACTTTATAGGCATTCCGTCACCATGAGACCACATTTATTTGAGGCATCCTTTGAACTAGTTCACTGCCTTGTCTATGGATTGTCATGGCATTCCCTCACCACATTTATTTGATGCATTTTTTCAAATAGTTCACTGCCTTGTCTATGCTATTGCTTACTATTATGCTTTTGATATATTTTTTCGAAGCATCCATAGCTTGTTCAAAATCACTTGTTTTAGGCTTCTAGCCATAGAGACAAGGTAGTGAACTGTTTGAGAAGATTTTTTGGTAGAAATGTACGAAAAATGTGGTAACATAGACAAGGCAGGGAACTATTTGAAAAAATACCTCAAAGAAATTTGGTCTCATAGAATGCCATGATAAGAAAATGCAATTGGCAACTGCTCCTAGTTATTAGTTATGCAATGTGAAGAAATTGCATAATTGCTTAAGTTTACTTTGTACAAACTATATTCTAATTGAAATTTGGTCATCTATTAGCATCTACTTATTAGTTATGCAAAGTGAAGTAATGCTTTGACTTTGAAAGATGTGCAATGCAATGTAATCAATTATATGAATATAAACTGCAAAAATCCATTTTTTACAATTCATTAGTTAAAATATTTATTTTATTTGCTCTCTATATCTCTATATGCTATGGAAATACCTTTCAATTTAAAAAAAATAAAAATAATCTTTTGTTGTACAATTTTTCCTAGTTTTTTCACAAATTATTATACTTTTGGTTTGTCAAAAGTTTTCCCAAAAGATTTTTGCTGCTATGCATTGGAAGCATGAAGCATATACATGAATACACACAATATAGGTGAAGTATAAATGTGAATAAGTGAAGCATACATGAGAATAAGTGAGGCACAAGTAATTGAAGCATTCCAAAGGATACAAACCACCACAAATGGAGCTTATTTATACAATACGCTTTAGATGGGGCTTATTGAGCATTCGACAGTAATTAATTAAGCATTAGATGTAAACAAAATCCATTCCTACAACATTCAAGCATACAACTTACATGATATGCATGATAACATCATTCAAGAATGGTAGTAGAAAAATAAGAGTTTCTTTAATCAAAAATCTGAAAGGCTATACAATGATATATATTGATAAAAGTATATACAATATATCCAAAAAAACCATATAGGCTTTGTACAAAGGAGCCATATGGACATAAAATATCATGTACATATATTGATAGTACAAAACATATGTTCCAATATGCCACATAGGCAACAACACTAATACATACTTATTTCCCTCTAGGGGAAGGAAATAGATCCCGTGTTGCCTTCAAAATTCGGCTGGATGGAGTGAATTTTGCTTCTCTTGTCTTTCGAACACACTAGCTAGTCCTCCTCTCTTAACTCTAGACCTTCAACTAATACAATTAAAATTAAAGATGTTAAAACATAGAAATTGAATTGTGGAATGGCATATAACAAAATATATAATCACTTACTGCATACATATAGTCATCATGCACATTTATAGCATCACCACATCCACGATCTAGAGTGACAACCACCTGTAGCAACCATGAAGATAGAAATTAAACTACATAAAAGTATCATGAAAAATTTCTATAATAGACCATAAAAGAGAAAATATAATGTCAAATCGACTAATCTATTCCATACCTCTCTCAATGGATTAGAACTGGCTATTGTTGTAGCAACTCCATGTTCCATTGTTCCACAAAATCACCAAGGCTATCTCTTGTCAACATATACAAATGAAACAATATCTCAGGTATCATGTTGATATAAAGACCAAGAGGGCATAATGGAACATAAGGTGAAATAAGAGAGGGTAATGGGATGGGAATAGAAAGGTGATGCAGAGAGGAGGCTCAAACTCATTAAAAGTGACAACTTGCATTCAAGAGACATATAAAAAGATTAAAATGACCTATTAGAGTTATCCAAACAATCCTAAAATCTTGAAAACAATCAGGAGTCTAACTTCTCACTTTCACCCATGTAACCTAACAGTAGTGCAAACTCAGTTTTTGGCCTTTAAGTCCCATGCTTTCCAAAACACTTGAAAATAAAAATATGGATTTAGATACCCATTTAAGATTTATACAACATATCTCTTAACTAGATACAAGTCTTTTGGACCAATCCCTTGAAATTAGACCCTCAACGTCGTCCTAGGCCATAAATTAGGCCAGATTTACAAAGCAACATACCTTTAAACTTAACACAAACCCTTGAAACCTTGGGGCTGCATTTTCTATGCCATAAAACCTCTAAAACCATAATAAACACCCAGGGTTGACTCCTCCAACATAGAAAACTCCAAAACCCTCAATTTCATGCCAAGTCAAGAGGGTTTATTCAAAGTCCCACTTGCACAACCTCCCAAACCATGCCACTGACTTAGACATTTATATTATGAACCCAATATGCTCAAAATTTGGAAAAAACTCCACACTCTCATTGATTTCCACAAACCTTAGACCCAAGGCTCCATCTTCATGTGTTTTTCTTCACAAAACTCATCAAGACAACAAGTTTATCTCCTTAGTTCCTTCTCCACAACTCTAATCATGTAACCTAAAACCTACTTAGACTCCCTAGGGCCCATTACACTATTTATAGTAGGTACAATCGGTGTAAGGGACCTTAAATCATGATTTTGGTTACAAAACCCTCAAACAGTGTGTCTTCGGCCTATCATAGGAAAACAAGGATATTTACCACAAATCACAATGGATCTACCTCAAACTTGTTCCAAAAGATTTTTAACACCTTCCACCACAAATTAAAATGATTTACATGGCACAATGAATCTGTACGAGCTCGTACATGCCTGCAAATGACAAGAAAACTTAGAAATTTGATGAAAAACATAGATATTCTTATTGACAATGCTTCAAACTTCAAGCCAACATTACAAAATGAGTTGTCATGCATTTTTCAAGGCTTATCCTCATCAAACCAACACCCAAATTCCTTACAACTACTTTTAAAACCTCTCATGACCGTTGCATTACAAATTTGTTGCATTTATGCAACTCACAAATTTAGCACTTTCAAGTTTTGACTCTTTATATTTTCCTAGACCCTCTTTAAAACCTAGACTATTACAAATAATCTAATGAGACATTATTCAACTAAGAAATCATGAATTACTCAAGAAAACATCATCCTATGTACCTTGACAACCCTTGTCAACTTTGAGAATTCCTTCCACATGATTTGCAAACCTTACAAGATGAATAAAAAAGCCCCTCAATGTTGATCAATTAAAATATAATGGTAACATTGGACCTTATTAAGACTCAAGGACTCAACTCAAATATCCTAACACACCTTGCCTATCTGATGTAGAGTGGCAGGGAAGGTAAACACACAACTATGATGGCAAAGACAATCCAATTCAACGCTTCTCTAAAATACTCTTACAAGGTGTCCTAAACTCCATTATTCTTTAAATGATCAGCCCCCACACACCTAGGGTTCATGACTCAGACCACCCAAAAAACTTGAAAGCATTTGGATCATGTCACATTAGGACAAAACAAGGTTCAAAAACCCTCTAGCACTTAGGTTTCAACAAACAACTATCACTATGGTGATTTAGACCTCACTCCCTCTTAATAGTACAGGAATATACTTTCCATCCCACTAGGATTTAGCAACTCTACAATGTGTGGATGGAAGAAACACCCATAATTCACTCAAAACTCTGATTTTGAGGGTTTTCAGACCACCCAGGAGTAAAATTAAAATATCTCCCTTGATACTCAATGAAATATCATCACTCTAACGCCAAAAAAAAGATTATTCAATTACCTATCCAACCATTACAAGCTTGGATCATGAAAAAACATGTATAGACCATACCAAGTATGGGATCAGCAATTTCTTCAAGAAAACACATAAATCAACAAACTCTTTATTGAAAACTTCTTCCAAATTTTAAGAACAGCCTTGCCTCGACCAAGGAGGCATATATGAGTTTAGTATACTTTCCCTTTGGAAGTCTCTCCTTCAAGTGAGCCATCACCAAATCTCCAACCTTGTATTGAACATCCCTCTTCTTCAAATCTGCTCTTTCTTTGTACTTCTCAACATTCTTTTGTAGAGTTTCCTTCACGTGTTGATGGATATCCCTGATTGTAATAAAAAAAGTCCTCTCCTTGAGAACTTCTCCTATCAAATCCTTCTAGATCTCTTAACTCATAGACCCCTCTAGGGTGCATGCCATAGCTACTTCAAAAGGGCTCCTACCAATGCTCCTATTCATGGAGCCATTGTATGCAAATTTAGCTTGATGTAAAATCAGATCCCAAGCTTGTCAATGATCCTTGGTAAGACATCTCAAGATATTTCCCAATGATATATTCACCACTTCAGTTTTTCCATCTGTTTGTGGATGGTATGTAGAGCTAAAGGACATGTTTATGCCAAGTTTGTTCCACAAGGTCCTCCAAAAGTGACCTATGAACTTATAATCCCTATCAGAAACAATGCTTAAGGGCAATCCATGTATTTTAACAACTTCATTAAAGAAGAGACCTACTATACTAGATGCATCATTGGTGCATTTTCAAGGAAGAAAATGAGCCATCTTACTAAACCTATCAACCATCACAAAAACACTATCAAACCCTCTTTGGGTTCTAGGAAGCCCCAATACAAAATCCATACTTACACTCTCCCAAGGCCTATTGGGAATGGGAAGTGGTTTATAGAGCCCTACATTTGATGAAGTTCCCTTTGCGCTTTGGCAGATTATGCATCCTTCCACAAAATTTCTCACATCCACTTGAAGCCTTGGCCAATAGTAGTACCTCCTCACTTGTTCTAAGGTCTTATCAAGGCCAAAATGACCTCCAAGACTCCCACTTTGTTTCTCCTTTATAATATTCTCCCTCATTGAGCATTTAGGCAGACACAATTGGCTTCCTTTGAAGAGAAAACCATTCTACAACAGAAAATCAAAGTATTCACCATGAGAAGTATTCAAATGCTGATCAAAAACATTGTATACCTCCTTAAAATATGCATCTTCACGATACATGTCTTTCAATGCATCAACCCCCATGCTTTGGAGTTGGATCTCTTGCACTACAAGTTCTCTTCTATTAAGAGAATTCGTCACCTTATTTTCTTGGCCCTTCTTATGCTTTATTGTGAATGTATAGGCTTGTAAAGACTCCACCCACTTCATGTGCCTATGTTTGAGTTTATCTTGTGCATTCAAGAAACTCAAAGCATGATTATTATTATAGACAAAAAATTATTTAGGTAACAAGTAGTGTCTCCAATTTTTGAGGGCTTGGACCATAGCATACAATTACAAATCATAGGAAGAATACTTCCTCTTTGCTTCATTCAGCCTCTCACTGAAAAATGCAACCGGTTTGCTTTCTTGGCTCAAGACAGCCCCTATTGCTTGGTTACTAGCATCACATTCAATTGTAAAAACCTTATCAAAATCAAGGAGCACAAGTATAGGTTTTTTTTCTACTCTCTTTTTCAGATATTCAAATGCTTTATCAGCCTCATTGGTCCAAGAAAACTTACCCTTGTTACCTCCTTTAATGGTGTCCAAGATGGGTGCACAAATTTGACTAAAGTTCTTGATGAAATTTCTATAAAAGCTTGGAAGTACATGAAATCTTCTCACATCTCCCATGGATTTTGGTGTTGGCCAAGTAAGAATATCATCCACATTTGGAGGATCCATCTTCAAACATCCCTTGGAGATGACAAATCCAAGGTACACTAGTTCTCCCTTCATAAATTCACACTTTTCCATGTTGATCAACAACTTATCCTCTTGTAACCTCTTCAATATCATGTCTCTTAATGGCTATTAATGGATCTTGAATCAATGAAAATCCTCCAATTCCCATCCTTCCTTGGTACTAGGACAGTATGAACAACACATGGGATCAAACTCTTTCTCACTAGCCCCTTATCCAACAAATCTTGCACTTGTCTTGCAATCTCCTCATTCTGAGTAGGTGTCATCTTATATGCAGCCTTATTGGGAAATTTAGCCCCTAGAATTAGATGAATATGGTGGCTTATATCCCTAATGGGAGGTAGGGAACTAGGTAGGTCATTTACCATTATGTCCTTGTAGCTTTCCAACAACTCTTGGATCTCTCTAGGTGCATCTTCCTTCTTCTTTGTGGGCAGATATACTTCACTCTTTGGCTTCATAATTAGGAAGAATCCTCTTCCTCCTCCTTTCTTCAATGTATTCATGAAATCCTTCTCACGCACAATCAAAACACTAGGCCCTTCATGCTTTTCCTTGTCTTCTTCTATGAGAGGTGTGAGGTTGTAAGTCACCCCATCCTTCACAATGGAGTATGTATTCTTCTCCCCATCATACTTGGCCTCCCTATCAAAATACCAAGGCCTCTCAAGCAAAAAGTGGCACACATCCATAGGGATGATTTCACATATGATCTTATCCTTGTATGACCCAATGTTGAATTCTACCCATACTTGCTCATTCACCAAGACCTGTTGTCCTTTACTAAGCCATGAAACTTTGTATGGGTTAGGGTGAGAAATCCTTTCCAAATTCAATTTTTCTACCATCTCAATTGAAGCAAGATTATTAGTTGATCCTGAGTCCACTACTACCTTACACACCTTACCTTGTACCTTGCAATTGATTCCCAGGGATTGGTGCCTTGAGCAATTCTCTCCTTATCATCAAGTTCTCTCCAACTTTTGATGTGAGGTTTACTGCACGTGAGGTCACACTTTCTTCATCTTCATGTACCAATTGATTCCTCCTCTCTCAACCATGAGAGCTTGATCCTTTCTTTTTAGGGCATTTGAAGGATGGATGCCTAGGCTAGTTGTAAGTGTAACATCTCCCTGGAAACTAATTGGAACTTCTCCCTCCATTAAATCTGCCTCTACCATTGGGTCTCTTACCCCTGAATCCCCCTATATTTCTTGATTCTCTACTTGATTCATTAGGATTAGACTCCTCTTGATGTTTTTGGGACTGATTTCTGCCCCCAAAGCTGCCTCTACCTCTGAAATTCTCGCCTCTTCCTCTATTTTTCTGCTCTTGTTTTCTTCTTATCTCCTCTTTAGCCTTATGTGCAATTTGTATGCAATCCTTCATGGTCTTGGGGACAACCAAATTGATCTCATCTTCTATGTTGAGCCTTAGGCCATTGATATACCTAGCCACTCTTTCATTCTCAATTTCTAAATGATCACATCTCATACTCAACTTGAAGAATTGTTCAGTGTAGGATGAAACATCCATGTCTTTTTGCTTCAGATTCTGCCTCTTTTTGAACTCTTGCACCTCATGATCAGAACGAAGGAATTTTTCCTTCAACAGATGCACCATCCTATCCCATGAGTTGATCATAGACTTACCCATCTTCACCCTTTCTCCTTGGATGAAATTCCACCATGTCAAGGTGGATTCCTTCAACTTTGTTTTGGAAAACTTCACCTTCTTGTTCTCTACCATTTATTTATATTCAAAATAGTTATTCAATGCCTCTACCCATTCGAACACTTCTTCCACATCCATCTTTCCACTGTACACCGATAGGTCAATCTTCACTTCAAAGGACTCTCCTCTTGATGCTTGCAATGCTTTAAGGATTCTTCTCTCATGAGGGGGTATCTCTTCCCCCTGAGGGTTCTCTCCACCTTCTATAGATCCTTCACCCTTTGGCTCTTCTTCAAAGGAACTCTCTTCCTCCATGGCCACTCATATTCTTTTATTCATTTCCTTTAAGGCCTCTACCTCTTGTTTCAAGGCCTTCAAATCCTTTGCAACCACCGGTCAAGGTTGTTTTGGAGGCATGATGTCTTCCCTTCAAAAATTACCTGCAATCAGGCTTTGATACCACTATGATGTAGAGTGGCAGGGAAGGTAAACACACAACTATGATGGCAGAGACAATCCAATTCAACGCTTCTCTCAAATACTCTTACAAGGAGTCATAAACTCCATTATTGTTTAAGTGATCAACCCCCACACACCTAGGGTTCACAACTCAGACCACCCACAAAGATTTAAATAATTTGGATCATGTAACATTATGACAAAACAAGGTTCAACAACCCTCTAGAGCTTAGGTTTAACAAACAACTATCACTATGGTGATTTAGACCTCACTCCCTCTTAAGGCTTGTAGCCCTTACTCGGTAGGATAGTCAGAATAAAAACCACATGGATGAATATCAAGAAATCAAACCCATGGATTCATACACCCCACATGGACCCCTACAAAGTTCCAAAACCTTTCCTTTTGACTATCAAGGCATAACTCACAATGAACTTTTCTACCGCTACTCCAAGAGGCCTATATCACAGACCTACACTTGGGTCTTGACTATCTTGGCTCTCCCCTTCACCCCAAATACCAAATAAAAAATCCTACAGGTTTTCCACACCTAGTACCATCATTACTAAGTGCTCCCCAAACAGAATTTTTAGAAACCAAGCAAAACTCACTTTTTTGCTTGTTAATTAGGCTTGCCACATAGAGATGTCAAGCCAAGAATCTCAAAAAACCTCCTCATATGAGCCTTCAGTTATCCAAGACATTGAGGAAATAATAGTACATGAATATACCTTCCATCCCACCAGTATTTAGCAAATCTACAATGCGGGGATGGAAGAAACACCCATAATTCACTCATAACCCTGATTTTGAGGGTTTTCAGACCACCTGAGAGTAAAATTAAGATATATCCCTTGATACTCAACATAATCTCACCAATCCAATGCCAAAATAAATATTATTTAATTACCTATCGAACCATTACAGGCTTGGAGCATGAAACAACATGTATAGACTGTACCAAGTACGAGATCAACAATTTCTTCAAGAAAACACAGAAATCAGCAAACTCTTTATTGAAAACTTATTCCAAACTTCAAGAAAAACCTTGCATAAACCAAGAGAGGAATATATGAATCTTTCCAACCTCCTCCAACTTCCTCCAACTTCCTCCAACTGAAATTTGAATCAGTTGGCCATTGGAAACACAAAAAGACTTCATTTTTGACTCTTTAATGCCTAATTAAGGCAATTTAGCCAACTTTCACCAACCTGACTACAAATATACCTCCAAATTGTGTGAAAGGAATCCAAAATTCCTCAAAATTAAAAATATGACTCCCCTCAGGTGTCTAGCTACATCAAGGCATCCTTTTTGCTTTATTTTCCAAAATGCACTAGACTTACAAAGGAGGATGGAGACCTTGTTTGTATAAAAAGTTGGTCATCAAGACCAAAACTCCACCAAATCCCTAGGAGACCTATTATAAAGAAATGAAATGGTACATGAGACCTTATTCTAACATTAAACAAAGAAACAAAACATAACAAATGATTCTAGGTCCCTTAGACCCATGGGTGCTCCTGCACCACTATCAGACACTTAATGAAGAAACATAGAAAAGAGTGGTGCCCCTGCACCAAAGGGATTAATGGAACATAGGATGGACTAGTATAGATTGATGGGATGGGCTAGGATGGGATAAAAAAATATAGGGTGGAAAATTTGAGGTTAATGGGATGCGATTATTAGGGAATAATGCAACATAGGGTTTGACTATAGTACACGAAGCGCGAACTTGACTTGTGTGTAGCAATAGTAGAGAAGAGTTATCTAGGATGAAATGTGGATAAATATGGTATAACATAGGATGATATAAAGGAACATAGGTTGGAACATAGGGGATCATGGAAAATCTAGGGTGATATAATAATGGGTACAATAAGATGGGAGTAGGACATAATGACACATAACATGGACTAGAAGATATTAGTGGAATGAGCTAGGAGGGGATCATGGAAAATAGGGTGAACTATTAAATGTTAATGGTAAGGGATTAGGAAGGAATAAAGGAAGAAAAAGTGAATTAGGAGAACATAATGTGACATGGTCAAGGAATACTTGAATGCAATGTTTGTGTTTTTCATCAATTTTTTAGATTTGTATATACACAAAATTACAAAAACTAGCTAACACAGATTTACAACACCATTAATGAATAAAGGCTACCTAAGTGTACGTTGTTTGAGGATATGAATCATGAGGTGTGGAGGAAGAAGGTGCACTAGGAAACTGTTTGAAATCTGAAGCATGTTATGAGACAAACATTCAAATATAACATTCAACTATTCAAATGCAATAATAATATCTTTAATACTAGTTGCATACCTATGGAATCATCATTGAGAATGTATAAGGGTCTGTAGGAATAGAGCATCCCTCATGAATAGTGCGACCCTAAAATTTCATCATATCAAAATTCTACTAATTTAGTTATTCTTAAATTTCAAAATATATTTTAATAAACAACATTAAAATAACTTATTAATTCTACCTGAGTGTCAATGAAAAATGTATCATTCATAATATCATATGTGAAATCCATCGCCTCTGCAACTGACATAGGTTGTGTATCTGCATCACAATCACCCTGATAATTGTACGTGCAAACAACACCACATGTGTTACATGGTGGGGTGGAGCTCGAGGCCTACATGTCTCCTCCACACCAGGCTCTACTAGAGGACTCGCACACTGTAAAATGGTCTGGGTGAGTGATCCAATCGAATTCATCATGTCCACCTCAATACTGTCCTTAAAAATGGAAGGAACAATGACATGCTCCACCATGGGTCTACCCAAGGCTCTTGGTGCCAACCGTGGATTACGTCGTGCAACAGGTCTATCCTGTGTGGAGCCCCCACCTCTACCCTAAAGGTCTAAGATGTCAAAATAGTTTGGAATTTTATTGAGGACAAACTCGCAATAGAGTTTCCTCAAAAAGTATTGCGGCACCTCATGGTTATTGCTTGGAGGTTGGTAAAATACCATCCACCACTGCTCCCAAAATTTGTTTTTAATTAACTCATGGTGGCACCAATGGATGGGGAACCTCCTGCATGCATGGGACAAAGGTTCATTGGTTTTTGGGTCTATAAATAGGGCACACAAGTCAGCTTTGCTAATTTTTAGTATTTTGACATCTGCATATGACAAACCACTAGCATAAAGTTGTCTCATCTCATGCCTCTTATTTGACCAAAAATTCATTTTCTTGCTCATTTATCCTACATGAGTTACAATTGAATTCAATGATTCAACAATCTCTCTCCTATAAGGGTGGGTTTCAGAATGCTCGGTTAATCTTGCAATTAATTGTTGAATGTCTCTTTTTATTGTTTTCAATTTGATTATGAATATTTTCTTGTGTTCCTTGAGGATGCCTATGAATTGATAGAGGGGTTTCAGGTTGTTCTTGTATAGGAGGCTCTTCATGAGGGGGTGATTGTGAATTCTCAATGTTTCGAGGTGGAGATTCATTCCCTGAGAATTAGAACAAATTTTTATTATAAAAATCTATTTAAATTTTCATTCTAAAACAAATTCGAAATAAATAGAATAAAAATACATACCTCTTTGCAATCTTCGACCTCTCTAACGTGTTCATGGCATAATCATGGAAAATGGCGAGCTAAGGATGCAAACAATGGAAGAGATTTGGTGAGAACGCGTTGTAGACCTGAAATCCTCTTCCTCAAGCCACGGGTTGAAGACAAAATGAGGGTTTGAAACCTGATTTTTGGCTTTTATGTTAAATAAGCCATTTGGCGTGCACCACATGTATTTTAAGTCATTTTGCATCCGCCAAATGTATTTTAAGTCATTTGGTGTGTGCCAAATGGCTTATTTTGAGTTTTTTTTAATGTTTTTTCAATCTGGCACCTAAATTGTGTGACAGATTGGTGCACTTACCCTCTTGCATACATAATCATGTTAGAGCATATATGCATCATAAAGCATCATAATAATTATCATAAACATGTTAGATCATCCATATTTCATTTGAAAAACATGAAAAACATGATATTATCATCATACATACATGCATGCACACACCCATATAAGTATTTTAGGTCATGATCACATAATATATTGCATTCATACCTCATTGCATACATTTTCATACATAATCATCATATTTCCATATCATTACATTTACATTAATCATATACACATCCATATTATAGAATTTTCATACATCATTCATATTGCATTGCATCATCTAGCATCCATAACATTATAAACCATACATTGCATGAGAATCCACATAAACATCATAATCATGAATAATCAACATACATATAGAAAATAATATCATGTGTATCATCCATACATCATAAAATAGAGAAGCATACATAAACATAAAACATAAACCATCATTCATAATACATTGAAACATATAGAAATGCATGATTGTATAGAACCATCTCATAAGTGCATAACATCTTAGCATCATAATCAATCATACCATATAGAAACATGCATAATAAGTAACACATCACATAATCACCACCAAAATCATCCATTTCACATATATACCAAAAAATGATAAGTGTTACAATATAACATCAGAGTGATCCCAAAAATGGAGCTCGTAGGCTTAGTAAATATATATATAAGTGTAAATGTCTACAAGCATGATAAAATGGAGCTAGCCAGTGCTCCCCCTATCTCCTGATGGGGAGGGACTTATGGATGGAGGCTTGTCATCGTGAGGCTGGTTTGATCCCGATGACCTGTGACTTGATCTTAATGGCTTATGATAGGGGATAATCATTGTGACACCCCATCGCTTCTCTATGGCTATTTGCTTTGGGATCTGCTCTCAACCTATGAGAAGCTTGAATCTCTATGCTATGGTGGCACTACTCTCTCATAGAATTCTCTATAATATTACTCAAATAAGATAACCCTCCTAAGCTCTTGCAAGATGTCCACTGTCAAGCCGCTACCTCTCCTCATGAAGTATGAAGAGATCTGCTCTGCTCACACACCTTACTAAGAATTGTATCCCTCTCATCTCATAGCTACATGATCTCAGTCTATGCTTCCTACAAATATGCCTATAGTTGAGCAATCTATCCATCAAATAACTGATCCTCCTCCTCCACATCCATCCTCTCTAGGATGGGGATATCCTCTAGTCCCTCCTCCATGATAGCCCTCTCCCTCTCCTCCTCCTCCTCCTCCTCTTGATCTAACATTTCCTTGTCTCCACCTGCCTCTCCTACCCCAACATCCATGAAAACATCCACTTCCCACCGCTCTCCCTCTAGCTGTCTCTCTTCCTAACGAGGAGGTGCATATGAATATATTTCTCCCAATGTAACCTCTACCTATATCTCTCCCTCCTCGTGAGGGGCCTTTTCTACCTATCTACCCCTATCCCTCCTCGGTGGATTAGGTGGATATGGTGGTCTCCTATCCCTTCCTCTCCCATCTTAGCCTATCCTATCTCCTCAGAACCCTCTCCCTTTTTACCCTTCTCCATCTCCTCTATCATCCTCTCATGCACCTCCCCAACCTCCATCATTCCCTCATCCCTATCCTCAGCCTCACACCCCTCTCCTTACTCCCCTTTATCTTCTATCCACATGTGCTGGTAGGTTGAGATTGGTAAGCATCTCAAGCCTATGTTGTACCCACCAAGCATCATAGTCAGGAGTGGTACCTACATCCGTGTCCCCATATGCCCACCCCCACTACACAAGATGAAGTGCATATATATCCTACTCCACTATGGTCACAAGAATCATAGGGCCCCAAGGCTAAATATCTTGGCTGGACTGATCAAAATATACTATACCAATAGGTAGTCCTTGTTTCTACCCAAATTGGAATTGTACCCTCTCTAGTAAGAACCTCTCAATGGTATTGTAGCTTGTTACTATCTGAAAAACCGGGTATCAAGGCTATTTGCAATAAGGTAAGTGCTCATCATCATCAAAGAAGGGAGTGCAACCTCTATAGGATCTCCATGTGAACGAATCTAGCAAGTTAATTGCATGTCTCTAGTAGCTAGTGTCACTGAAATGTGTTTGGGTGAATATACCTCCATAGATATAGACATATGGAAATCCCTCCCCATGCTCTCCCTATAATGGTAGTCTGAATACTGCAATATGCTCCCAAGCCCAAACCATCAGGAGTGTGATCCCACAATTGATACTCTGACCTCCCCTGTATGCCACATCATGTAGTTGAAAGTACAACATAGCCAACATACATGGCCCCGAAGCATAGATAGTTTCGTGAGTAAGCATGCTGACTAGATTCTCCCCCAGCCAACCAGGAATCCATGACCTCATCAGTCAGGACAAACCACTCCACCAATAGTTTTGCATAGGACAATGACAAAGAAATTGTATCTCTCTACAAGTGTGTCTTAGTGGACCTCTTACTCCTCTACTCCTAGCTCCACTTGATCCTCATGATCAAAGGTCACTATAATCCTGATGTATCCTTGGTTTGGGTCATACAACACACACTTTCCATGAATAGTCAATCTAAGGATGCACCATACATCCTCTAGCATCACTGTAGCCTCCCCTATTGGCAAGTGAAACGAGCCCATCTCTGAGTGCCACCACTTGGCCAACACAATCAATAGTCCTCTATTCACCTAAATCACATACATGAATGTGATGTGGTATAGTCCCAAGGAAAATAGTCACTCCCTTTAGTCATCATCTAATTGTCCATACAATTTGAAGCTCAAGGGATGAATCTCTTAGGTCAGAATCGGGTCTAGTGACACTTTGTGATCACAAGCAAGTGTACTACATCAATCCAAAAGATTTTGCAAACCTATTTGACCTGGGTATCAAAGAAAATTTTATCCAAAATCAAGACAAAATTTTTGATAGGCACTTGTGTCAAACTGTCTAGCATATACAACTTAAAATGCTAATGTGTCACAAATTCAACAAGTGCAGTGTAAAATGTCAAATGCATGAAAATACATATCAAATGCGAGTTTTCAAAAAAGTGTGGAATTTCATATCGCAAATGCATCACACATTTTCACATGTGGGATAAAACCACACATGCATTGCTTAACCCTAAACTTGCGTCATATTTTTCAATTGTGGCATGAAAATTTAGTTGCATCTAATACTAATCAATTGTGTTGAACCAAAGCAATTTCAATGAACCTCAATCACTTGTGGCTCACACGATAATAGATGTGGTCAACTGGGTTAACTACATCTATTTGACCCCTTTTGGAGCCCTCTAGTCGTCTTTAGGTCCAAAATCTATACTCGTGTTCTGCTATGTGTGGAATCGGCATGGTTCATGTAGGAGATCTGTAGTAGGGTTCACACTCAATCTCTCTATTCACTCAAATGAAAATGCACAAATGACTATTTTTGGCAACCCTAGGCCCATTTATACCTTTCCTAAAGTGGGATTTTGCAAACCTTCATAATTGGCAATGTAAAATGTTGAGGTCTAAACCAATTTTTGATGTCTTGATGATCCCAAATTGATCTTTTTCTATCAATGTCATTAAATCATTATGTCAGAAAATTTTTCACAATTTTTCAAAATTTTCCAAAATTTCCAAAAAAATTCTGAGAGGGCATGGGTCTATCCCACCTTCTCTGAGGCATGCCAGGGCATGGTTTAAATTTTATTTTTTCGATTATTCTTTGACACAACACTCAAAATCACACTATTTCAAAGAGGGGAAAATGTAGACATTGAAAAATGTCTTGGTCTACGAGCATCATTTTTCCACATCATTCTTTCTTCTCCCCCGTTTAATTTTTTTTAATTATTTAATTATTTCTCTTTAATCACATTCTTATATTAATTAAATAATTTTAGTTATTTAATTAATTCACATTCCCTTCCTTTATCATTTCTTTGATTAATTAAATAAATTAATATTTATTTAATTGTATCACTAGCATTCTCTTTCCATCTATAATTAAATAAATTATTATTTAATTATTTGCTCTTCGTTATTCATCTATAGTTAAATAATTTTTTTAAATTTTTATCTATTCATTAATCTTTTTCGTCCTTCTATGTTTAAGTAATTATTGACATTATTTGAATTTCTCTTACCACTCTTCGACTATTAAATAATTAATCTGATTTAATTATTTAATCAATTACCTCTATATTTAATTTAATGGTTGCACAATCATTTTTAAATTATATATTGATATTCCCTTTTCTCCCATAAATAAATAATCATTTTTTATTAATTATTCCTTCATGTCTTTTACCAAATTAAATAATATGGTCAAAGATTCCTCTCATGAATTAAATAATTTTATTTAGTTTCTCCACTACTTTCCCTCCACTCTCTTCTTTGAATCTGAACCATTGATTGCCTCTGGTTTTCAAAGAGTCTTGATCATCTGTACATAGCCATCCCTAGCCCACTACTTTGTGGTGCATGAATCCTCCACCGTTGATCTTGGAATCTTCTAGAATATTGATCTTGTTCGTCCATTCAAAAAGCTTTCCTATAAAAGAGAGTTGTCTCCTTCATTTTGTATTTATAACCATATTCTCCAACATTCATGCTACCATATCACTGTCACTTGTAGGTGTTTGTGCACAAAAATTTGAGGGAAAGTTTACAAAAGAAAATTTGAGGAGAGGCAAGGAAGATGAACCAACTTTGATAGGGGAGTTTTACTTTATGCTTTCATGTTTGTTTGATTTCCTCTTTCATTTGTAATTTATTACTTTGGATTTGGATCTTGTTTTAGATTTGAAGTAGGGGTATGTGCAGGATCATGATGGACCAAAAAGTGGCGATATGTAAGCCATTTGATGGCCCATGTGGCTGACAACTTTTTTTTTACCCAAAATTGATGAAACGAAAAGGGTTTTTAGAGGATATTCTCAACTTCCACCAATATAAATTATGCTTTACTTTGAATTTAATAAATATTTATTATTCATTTTCTATTAGAATTATGAATAAAGTCCTGATTGATAAGCCAATTGAAAAACATCTATAAATTTCAAATAGTATCACATTTTTTGAATCTGAAACATGCGTCACATTCTATGCTTCGCATACTATAGGATTAAAAAAATAAAATTGAATTTCATGAATTTTTGACCAAGTTAAGGTGGTTAGACAAACGAGCTTTTATATTTTGTAAAATTTGTAATAAAAAATTCATAATTAATTATTTACTTGGAAAAAAATTATAAAAAAATATGCATCACATCGAAACATGAGTCCTTTAATTATATCTGAAAGATTATAAAAAAATATTATCATTTTATTGTGGTTAGGGTGGTCAGACAGACACCTACTTCTTATTTTTACCCTGAAATTTAAATACTACTGCATTGAAATTTCAAATTTTCACCAAATATATTTTATTTTTTTAAATAAAGGTCTAGTACTTTACAAACTACATTCAATTTTCTACAGATTCTATTTTTACATTTTTTTGAAATAATATAGATAACTTATTCAAATTTTTACGTCAAGTTGTCTAACTCTAATTTTCTATCTTTTTATTGCCACTTAAGGGCTTGTTTTTTCCATGATGATCCTGCACATACCCATAGAGTCATTGCTACTTGATCTTTAGCCCCTTTTTGATTCAAATTTTCACATCCTTACATAAAATACCTATGCGGTACTTGAAGAGGCGACAAAAACTCAAGATACAACATTGATTTTATTTTTCAAATTGGAAACAATTTTTTCTTTAGAAATAGGTTTCTTGTACAATTTTAAGCAATTCCCATTAACAAAAAGATCCATGTGATCATAGTATATGGTGTGAAGCTTGAGAGCATTGTTGTCATAGACAATTTCAATTTCATAAGGCTCTAACCATCTGGTGTGAAACTTTCCCTTAAAATCCTAGAATATGGAATCATAGAGAACTACCTAGGGTGATCCCACATAAGTGGGTTACAATTGCATTGACGAAAAAAATGGTTGGGCACTCCAAATATTTCTTGGGGGGTTTTTCTAGAAGGGGGGTTCTAATGAACCCCTCTTTAATGATTTTTTTTTTTAATGTTATTTTTAGGGGGTTTGCTAGAACCCCCCTTTTTTGCCATTGCCCCCCTCCATCTACAATTTTATGCAAAATTTTGGGTTTCAAAGCTCGGGTTGAGGATGGGAATGGAATAAACTTGACAAACCAACCTAGAGTATTATAGTCCTTGAAATGAGCTCTCCATCAAGTATAATTTTAATATATTTTGGTTTTATTATGTATTTTTTTAGTTTAACTAAACATAGGTTTTTCACTGAAAATCAAGCTCTATGTTCTATACATGTGGAAAAATAGTAGATTATCAATTTTTTTTGAAAAATATCTAGGTGCTTGGTATTTATGTCCTTGATATAGCAACAAAAAAAAGAATTTTGATACATACAAAAAAAGTTGTGTTATGCGGTCCACCTATGTCTAAATTGTAATTGGTTTGACTTCAAAACTTAATTAAGAAAAAATATAAATAAACCACTATGAAACTAAAATAAGGTGCTAGATATCATAGTTACAAATCTAAATTCGAAAAAATTAGAATTTTATCCTTCATAGAAAAAAAGTTATGTGTTATACGGTGAACATCACTCTTTAAAAATGGTGTTTAATATTAAAAACTAGTTTTTGAAGGATATGGAAAAAGAAATGCAATTTTATTCCATTTAAAAAATATATATATTTATAATCTATAGAAAAAATGTCACAAATCGCTAGTTTGCATCATCTTCAAATTCCTCATGGTTTAGCAACTATAGGTTTCTGAAAGTGAAGATTTAGTTAAAAAAATTTAGGTCAATGTCAAGTTTGGCCAAAAAGTGTAGCCCACTATTGTGGGATCACCCCCAATCTCCTAGTTAAAATGACCGTTGTCGGATGTAACGATCATGCTATTTCTGAACTATCTCTGCATGAAAAAGAGCTTGTTTCCACATCTCATCAAGTGCATGAAGGTTATCAATCCTTTCTTTCTAAGATTTTGTAAGATTCATTCCCAATTATAAAGCAATACATAGAGTCTTTATCTCAAATTCAATAGGTAAAATTGTTGTCTTACCATAAACAAGCTCATATGGTGTAAGACTAGTTGTGGTCTTCCACATGGTTCGGTATGACCATACTGCTTCTAGAATCCTTATTGCCTAATATTTCTTATGAAGTGCTACAGTCTTTGTCAAAATATTCTCAAGTTCACGATTGGTCACTTTAACCTATCCATTGGCCTAAGGGTGAAATGGTGAGGACTTGCAGTGTCAGATTTCATACTCTTGAACTAGAGTAGCAATCAATTAAGACATAAATTGAGGTCCTTGATTGGTAACAATTTTGTGAGGTACGCCAAAATTAGTTAAAATTTTAGTGTACAAAAACTCAGCAACTTTAGTATCTCTTTCATGTTTTAATGCCATAACATCTAGCCATTTAGTAACATAATCAATACAAACCAATATATACTCCTTATTTCTTGATGGGGGTTGATTGGCCCCACAAAATCTAAACCCTAGTTTTCAAAGGGTTCAAGATACAACTGGGGTTGTAGAGGCATATCATCAGAATGTGTGGGTCACCTCATATGTTGGTATTTATCACAATGTTGTACACAATTTTTACAATCTTTATGGAGTGTAGGCCAATAATATCCAGTAGTTAGGATTTTATTGGCAATTCTCTGAGTTGTAAAATGACCTCCACAAGGCTTTGAATGACATGCTCAAAGTATATTAAAGACATCATCTTCAACTACACATATTTGTATTATGTTATCAATGCCGATGAAGAATAATCTGAGTTCGTTAATCCATGTGTATTGACCACTTAGCCCCACAATTTTTTGATGAACTTGAGGAGAAAAGTGCAATGGAAACTTGCAAGTAACTAAGTAGTTTTCAATGTCTGCAAACAATGGAATCTTAATTGATATAGAAAAATAATTCTCATCAGGGAGAGCATCATCAACAGGCATAGGTTTGTCCTCACGTTGCAACTTGGATATAAAATCTGCAACCACATTTTCTCGACTAGGCTTATCAAGTATACTTATATCAAACTCTTTCAATAATAGTAAGCATCTAATTACTCTTTTGTAACTACTATTTTATTCATTAAAAAACTTATTGCAAAGTGATCTATATGGATAAATACTTTTAAACCAATTATGTAATGATGAAATTTATTAATTGCATAGAAAACAACAAGAAATTCCTTTTCAGTAACCATGCAGTTTACTCAACACCTGTAATTTTTTTACTGATGTAATAACTAAAATAAAATAATGTGTCCTCTTTTTGACCTAGGACAACTCCCATTAAAAAAATGGAAGCATCTATATGGATATGAAATGGAAGCTCCCATTTTGGTCCTCATAATACCGATGTGGTCATAAGATTTTCCTTGATGGTCTGAAAAGCTTGTTGACATTCCCACATCCAAGAAAAAGCATTATATTTTCCCAATAAAATAAAAAATTGGTGCAACAATTTTACTATAGTTTTGAATAAACCGCCTACAATATCCATAGCCTAGAAAGTTGCAAACATCTTTTTAACAAACAAGAATGAGAAAATCTTGAACTATCTGCACCTTTTTTGGGTCAACTTGAATTCCTTTAGCATAAATGTAGTGTACTAATATTGTACCTTCTAGGGGTGGTATAAGGATGTTTTAAAGGTGTTTTAAGTAGTACTTTTCTACATACTTGAAGCTGAATTTTGATATATTATTAGCTTCTTCTCATAAAATTTTAGAGCTGGAACTTTCTTCATCCATATAAAAATCATAATTTATAATATATATTTATATATAGGCTCTTATGCCTTTTTCTTAAAAAAAAATATTGTACCTTCTATCATCAAAATATGACACTTTTCATGACTTGAAGAAAAATTAGTATCTTCACACCATTGTAAAAAAAATTGAGATTCTTTTTGGCTTCCTCATAGGTATCTCCATACACAGTAAAATTGTCCATATAAACCTCAACAAAGTAATGAATGAAATCAGAAAAATACTTAACACCGCCCTTTGAAAAGTAGCAAGGGCACTACATAGACCAAAAGGTAAAACATTATATGTAAATTTTCCCCCAGGGAAAAATAAAAGTAGTCTTGTCTTGAACCTTGAGTACAATGCAGATCTAATTGTACCCACTTAATCCATCCAGGAAGGAGAAGAATTTATTACCTACAAGTGTATCCAAAAATTGGTCAATGAAAGGTAATGGAAAATGATCCATTTTAGTAGCCTTGTTAAGGGCTCTATAATAAACACATATTCACCATTTACCATTTTTATTAGGAACTACAACCAAAGGAGAAACCCATTGAATATCAAAGATTGGATATATATATATCCTAAATTTAATAACTTTTGCAATTATTCTTTCACAATTTCTCGTAAAATTAGGTTTAACCTTTTTTTATAGTTTTCTAATAGGATGACTACCTTCCTCTATGTAAATGTGGTGTGTGCACATATTTGGATGTATAATGTTGGTATTTTTCCCGTTGAACCCTAAAAAACCTTTAAAGGATAGCCAAATCTTATGCTCAAGGAATTCAAGATTGGGGGCCAATGAACGACAGATAGATTTAACACTTTTCTCCCTTGCACTTTAGGCTCTGTAGGACCTAGGTGGGTATCCCTATATGACATTGGATGCATACAAGCAGTTGTGGTTTTATCACAATGTCAAGCAGATAAGATTCATACATATGACAAGGGCTTGTAGGGCTAGTTACACCCCTTTTTTCCCATTTAATGTTAGGTATGAAGTAGGAAACATGAAAGAAAATCTAAACTAATAAAGCAGGGAAAACATTTTTGAATGTAAAGTTTGTTTTTGAGGATGGGGGAGGAAAAATATGCAAGACTAGTGCCTTCCTTGGGCTACATAGTCATGTGTCATGAATTTTATGATGACAACACCAAACATACCTTGGGGGTATTTTGAATAGATAATCACCTTGTGATAACCTGATCTACATAAGCCTTCTATGAAACTCTACTTATAAATCAATCTAAAAGCATAATATCTTTACTATATTCATGTAAGAATTTACGTCACTCCTTGAATGATAAGAAAATAGATAAAAATTTCAAACACAAATGTGTTTGAAGAACCTAAAATAACCTTTTTATTAAGATTCAAAAGACATTACATTTCAGATTAGATACAATTGCATACCAGTGTATATTCATATATACCACATTCACAAGATATAGAGGCAATGCCATGTAATGGATTACAAACATAGATCTTCACTTCTTAGAACTTAGCAATATTATGTAGTTAGCATCCACCTTATCAAAACTCAGAACCATGGAAGGGAGAAAAAAGTTCAAATCCTCTAGAGGAATTACCTTAGAACCCCAAGGAGAATTGACATCAGAACCCCCACAAAAACAAAAATACTTACCTTTATAGTTGAGGCATAACTCAAAAATTTGACCAGCCATAAACCCTAACCCAACCAGGGTTTACCAAAGGTTACAAAATATATGCATCAAGAGAAAAATATAACCAGATATTGAGAATAAATCCATCATAAATGACCTTGACATCCACACTAGGCCCTCATACTAGCAATGAAGAAAACCCAAAAAAGGTTAGTAGCAAATCACAAGGAAGAGATCTTTGATAGATAGGACACCTGCAACCCATAAAGAAGCATGGGAAGTGTAGATACTAACAAATGTCTTGGTCTAACAGTGTCATTTTTTTGTATTGTCCCATCTTCTTCCGTGCATAATTCAAAAAGTTTATTATTTAATTATTGTCTTTGATCACATCCCTTTGTTAATTAAAGAATTTTGATTATTTAATTAACTTATTTCTTGGTCTTTATTCTTCTCTGATCAACTAATTAAATTAAAAATTTATTTAATCGTGTTGCTAACATTCTCTTTCTGTCCATAATTAAATAAATTATTATTTATCTAAATTATTCACTCTTCCTTATTCATTTATAGTTAAATAATTATTTTTAATTATTTATCTATTCATTGATCTTTTTCGTCCTTCTATGGTTAAATAATTATTAAAATTATTTGACTCCCTCTTATCACTCTTCCACTATTAAATAATTAATCTAATTTATTTATTTAATTCCTTTTCCATTGCATCTATATTTAATTTAAATGGTTGCACAATCATTTTAAATTAAATATTCATTTCCCTTTTACTCATAAATAATCATTTTTTATATTTAATCCTCCATATCTTTTACCAAATTAAATAATACGGTCAAAGATTCCTCTCATGAATTAAATAATTTTATTTAATTCCTCCACTACTTTCCGTTCACTCTTTTCTTTGAATATGTACCGTTGATTACCTCTAGTCTCCAAAAAAATCTTGACCATCCATTCATCGCCATCCATACCCCACTACTTTTTGGTGCATGAATCCTCCACTGTTGATCTTGAAATCTTCTATAAGATCGATCTCATCCATCCATTTGAGAGGCTCTTCTATAAATGAAGGCTTTCTCCTCCATTTTTTCTTTACAAACACATTCTCCAAAATTCATGCTATCACATCATTTTCACTTGCAATTATTCAAACACTTTGAAACTGAGGATAAGTTTACAAAAGCAGATTTGAGGAGAGGCAAGGAAAATGAACCAAGTTTGATAGGGGATTTTTCTATTTATTTTGATGTTCATTTTATTTCTCCCTTATCATTTGTAGTTTCTTTCTTTGGATTTTGATTTGGGGTTTAGATTAGAAGTAGAGTGATTTCTGCTTGATCTTTACCCCCTTTTGATTCAAATTTTCAAATTTTCCAAAAAAATTCTGAGGGGGCTAGGGTCTATCCCACCTTCGTCGGGGCACACTGGCACATGGTTTAAATTTTTATTTTCTTGATTATTATTTGACACAACAATTAGAATCACATTATGTCAAAGAGGGGAAAAATGTAGACACTGAAAAATGTCTTGGTCTATGAGCGTCATTTTTCGCATTGTCCTATGTTCTTCCTTGCATAATTAAATAATTTTAATTATTTAATTAATTTATTTCTTGGTCTTTATTCTTTTATGATCAATTAAATAAATTAAATATTTATTTGATGAAGTCGCTAACATTCTCTTTTGTGTGTAATTAAATAAATTATTATTTATTTAATTATTCACCCTTTGTCATTCATCTATAGTTAAATAATTATTTTTAATTATTTATCTATTCATTGATATTTTTTGTCCTTCTATGGTTAAATAATTATTAAAATTATTTAACTCTGTCTTATCACTCTTCCACTATTAAATTATTAATTGAATTATTTAATTCCTTTTCCATTGCCTCTATATTTAATTTAAATGGTTGCACAATCATTTTAAATTAAATATTCATTTCCCTTTCTCTCATAAATAATCATTTTTGATTATTTATTCCTCCATATCTTTTACCAAATTAAATAATATGGTCAAGGATTCCTCTCATGAATTAAATAATTTTATTTAATTCCTCCACTACTTTCCCTCCACTCTCTTCTTTGAATTTGGATAGTTGATTGCCTCTGGTCTCCACAAAATCTTGACCATTCGTTTATAGCCATCCCTAGCCAACTACTTTGTTGTGCATGAATCCTCCACTATTGATCTTAGCATCTTCTAGAAGATCGATCTCGTCCATCCATTTGAGAGGCTCTTCTATAAAAGAAGGCTTTCTCCTCCATTTTTTCTTTACAACCACATTCTCCAACATTTATGCTATCACATCATTATCACTTGTAGGTATTTGAACACTTCAAAAGTAAGGGAAAGTTTATAAAAGAATATTTGAGGAGAGGCAAGGAAGATGGACCAAGTTTGATAGGGGAGGTTTAAATTTCTTTGAAGCTCATTTGATTTCTTCCTTATCATTTGTACTTTCTTACTTTGGATTTGGATTTTGGATTTAGATTAGAAGTAGAGTGGTTACTACTTGATCTTTACCCCCTTTTGATTTGAATTTACATACCCTTATAGAAAGAACTTCCTCCCAATGAGAGTTGGCATAAATAACATTAAAGACCATCCTTGTCCTCTCAAAGATCAAATCATCGAGCCTCAAATTTTTTTGCAACATTAATGGAACCATCAACAAAACACACCATATCGTGGGTAATGTTAAATCATCGAGCCCAAAACAACAACTGGAAAATAATTAAATGGTCCACAAGCTCAAAAAACTATCCTTGTTGGACATCAAACTGTTGATCGATGTTTTTTAACACTTTCTGAACACACGCGATGCGTAGGTGCATCACCTCTCTTGAAACGAAATACCCAACAAGTTGCTAAAAATTACCCCAAGGTTTCTCGGGTGTCAGGTCATGACTTGCATAAAATATGTCAGTTGATGTTTGATGTGATTTTTCTGGTAATCATAGGGAAAACTTACAGAAGTTAAGCTGGAAGGAAATTGGATCTGAAAATGGAGTTTTAAAGATGGAAAGTTTTTGTATGTTTGTTGTATGTTCAAGCAACAGTCTTGAACTCCATTTCTGGCTTAAGATTTGTCTTTATAATGTGCAACAAACCTTAGCATAGGTTACTTATTAAAAAAAGGAAAAGAGCAGGGAAGAGAGTAAGTTCCTGGACCTACAACTACTAATGAACAATGATCAGGGAGGTCTCTACTATGGACAACTTCCTTAAAACAAAATTTCACTTAACCAAAAATTTCACAATGTCATGAAATCTGTGCTATCTTCTAAGGACTGGAGATATTTTACCATTCATTCACCATATATATGAATGAAGAAAGATAAAATTTTAAAGAAGCTTTTGAATTTAATTCCAGAATAACTTTACACAACCATCTACCATCAACAAACAACCAAAAGTATGGACTAGGAGGGAATCTACACAACAAAATCCTTCACAACCATGGAACAACAAAGTAAATTTAACTAAATCATTTAACTATTGGAGGTGAATCATGAAACATGAGAAGAAACTTGGAAATGCACCACAGTCAATGTATTTCTATTAAAATTTCTGCAGCATGTCATTACAACAACTCAACTCTCCCAAAATGAGAGGAAGAGACCCCTATTTATAGTGTCCCAAAAGTAGAACATGTGGCCAAGATTGATTTACATTTGTGTGGCCACAATTCACTGTAACCTAAGGTTCTACCTACCCCCCAATATATTTTATTTTAAAATACATTTTTATCCATATCCCCATTTTGTCTTTTAGTGGTAGCATTGTAGTGTTTCATCTTCTTGCTGATTGCTCTTTTTGCTGTAACTATTCTATCAAAAATTCTTCATCAATAATAGGGTTGCCTTCTTGCTTCTTCAAGGATGCATATTCCATGAATTTTAAGATCACTGGTTGGATCTTATCAACCTCAATGATGTCAGATTTTAGCACTTGGTAACTCCATTCTTTAGAATTGTCAAGGAGCTTTTCCTAGTCCTCTTCACGTTTGTCAGCATGGTCTTTGAACAACTCAGACTGGGTGAAGGCTTAGGAAGCAAAGCTCATGAAATCTGTGGTAATTTCACTCGACATTCCATCTTCCATCTTCTTCTGGAAGTGAGGCTTTACTTTCTCTAGGTTGATCTGGACAATGGGCACATCATACCCGGTCATTAACTTTAGATATCGGCTACAATCCAACCAAATATCCTTGGCCCAATTGATATCTAAGTTCACCTTTTCAAGTACCTGCTCCAACCTCTCTTTTCAATTCTCAAAGTTTCGCTTCTAGATATCCATCAACCAGTGATCATCCTCTTTAAATGCAAATTCCTTCTCCCAGATTTTTCTTGGTAGCTTAAGGATGGCTTCAACCTTTGGGTAGGTGGACTCATGCTTTGCTGGGAAGTCCATGAAAATTTTCCTCATGCCCTCAAGAGACTTCCGTATATCTAGGAATTTTTTCACTGTTCGAACAACGTGATTGATGGTCATATTTCCAATTTCCAAGACTTATCGGAACCAACTTTTTGTAGTCTTGTCCAAGTTCTTTCTCTTTTCCAATTTGTCAATCTTCTCTTTGGATAGAAACTGTGGTGGGGCCGAAGATGTGGTAGGTTTCTCCTCTGTTGATGACCACTGCTAGATGTAGGCTATCAAATAAACCACTTTTGCCTTAAGCTCCTCTTTGGAAACCTTATCCTGGTGAATGAGATGCACCACCATAGCGACAAATTCTTGAAGGTGATCTATTTTTTTCTCCCTGTGGCCACTCCCAAATCAATGGTGGATATGTTATAACTTATTCCTTGTTCCCCCACCATTGGTATAGCTACCTACACCATTCTGGATCCTGAGGCATCCATTGTTAGCTTTGATCTGATTTTTAGTTTTTTCTCCTTCTTGGTTTTGATATGAGCTCGGGCTAATATAGCCTCCATCCTTGCTTTCAGATCCTTAGGAGCAGGATTTTTCTTTTCTAACTGTTTTTCCAACTAGTCACGCATTGAAGATTTTCCCTTGGGTGACTCTTGGTCACCTTCCCTTTCATCTTCTCTAATTTTAAGATCCTTTTCTTTGAGAGCTTCTTGTTATGTCCTTGTATCTTGCTTCTCCTCATCGGAGTCCTATATGAACACTATGCATTTGATAGGGGATTTGGTGGGCAAGTGGTCATCGGGGTTGTCTTCCCCTTCAACATCCTTTTCTTCTTTTTCTTCATCATGCCCGTGTTCCTCGAGCTCCTCAACCTCAAGATTCTTATAAGTTTTAGCCTCTTCTTCAGGCTTATTTTCTTCCTTATTTTCTTGCTCCTCATGGGGGAATATCTCTTCATTATGTCAAAGGGCATGACCACTTTCTCCCACTGGAAACTTATCACCCTTTGTTTTTGTGGTGGAAACCCTTTCATCAATAATAGGCTATCTTTTAGCCTCTTTATCTTCAATCTCCCTGATTTGCTTGGCCAGCTCCGGATCAAGCTCTGGATCAGGAATTTCTTGAATAATCTTTGCATCTAGACCCTCACCACCTTCATCAAAAGATTCATAGGAAAATTCATCAATTATTCTATGCTCATGTATTGGATGCTGATGGTAGTCATCTGCCTCTTACTCTAACATTTTGGTTGCCTCCAATTGTTGTCTTTCCAACTCCTCAAAAATTTTCATCGTGGCCTCCATTTTGGGTGGCTCGGTATGAGGAGGAGGAACTAGGATATTGGTCATAGCTTGGGCAAGGGCAGCCTACATCGTTGGGTCTGCAAACATCCCTGAGATCTCGAATGACACATTCTGCAAATATTTGGTGAAGGACTCGGGGAGCATGAGAATAGGCATGGCAGCTATGGTGATGGTAGTTGGAAGAGAGAATGAAGGGGACATGGAAGATGAGGAAATTGGCGAGGTGGTGGCTGAGGACGAATCCACTGAGATGACTTGTGCTAAGGGGGAGGTACAAACAAGGTGGACAAAATTTTCCACCGCAGGTGGGGAGGTGGCGACTACTGCATGTGGGATAAGCGAGGTGGTGGAAAAAATAGTAGTAGCAACAGATAAGTTAAAGCATAGACTTTGGCTGATCTACCTCCATATATTCTCCCTCGTGGAGTAGATCCTCTTGAATTATGAACATCTCGGTGATACTGCTTGATTTCATGTGTTTCTTGGAAGATTCACCTTCTAAGGCCTTTCTAGTATACACCTTAGGATTAGACTGCTGCTCATCAGTCTCTTTTCTCTTTCTTAAACAAGTGGGCGGAGGGAACTTTGATGTTTCTTTAGTTGATGTAGCTGGTACCCCACTATTAGATCCACTTGGCTCACTTTCGAGCCTTTTAAAGGTCAGGATGACCCCCTGTTGCTTCAATCAGGAAAATTTAGCATCAATCCATGTTTTCGTTCGAACCACAACAAGCTTGGTGAGAATGTCAAGGTCATCGACGTCCTACTCATCCCAATCAATAATTGGTAGTGGTAGATTGGCAATGAAATTGTACTTGGGGTCAATCACAATGCTCTCCTCTTCCTCTAGCTGATCTGGTATTAGGAACAAGTTCACCATTTTTATGAAGTATGCGGTCATCTGCATATAGTGCCTTATTTGCACTTCAAATTCATCTTTACAATCGGCCCAAAAATCCTCAATGTTGTGAAGATGGCCATACTCTTGTCCAATTGATTTTTTGATATGGCTATATGGATCCATCTGTGGTCTGGCCATGTGGGATTTGAGATGGTATTCTACAATCTCTTTCTCTGAATTCACTACACACTGGGAAGTATATAGCTCATACATCCCCTAGAAAAGTGTAAGGGGATAAGGGATCCCTACTAGATGTTTGCTGCTTAGGATGACGTGAATGTGTTGTAGCTACCAAGAGAGTTCTAACAATATCATCTGGTCATTAGGGTACCGGGGTAGTTTGTTTGGATTTTTTGAGAATCCTTGCGCTCGGATGTAGGTGAACTTATTATACTGGATAAACATGAAATCGTATTGTTTGAGAAAATCTCGAGCACTATGGAGAACTCTTCTCTCAAAGTCACCCTCGAGAAGCCTGATGATATGAGTGATGAATGCAACGTTCACTCTGCAATAGTATTTCTTGAAGTTTTCGAATTACAACTGAGAGTATTTGTCATAAGCCTTGATCTCCCTGCCAGGATCTTTATTTGGAGCTCTGAATAACCCATTGTAGTGTCTCTGATCAAATAATGAATATACTAGGTAAGAGGTCATATAGAACTTGGAGGTCTTCTTGAAATTCATGAATTTCTCATGAAAGAAGTCACTGATTATCCCTCCCCAATAAAATGTGGTACCCTCTCCATGGAGGATTTGTTCAATGAAGTGCACCATCCACTCCTGAAAATAGGCTAGCAGGGAGGCCCATTAATCTTCTTAGCAAGGTGACAAGATCATGGTAATCCTCGAAGAAATTGCTATGAAAGAGCTCCTGAGGAACCTTTGCAGCACTGCCCCTCTTGTCCTTTAGCCAATACTGATTTATAAGTTTCTTGCATCTCATGGGGTCTTCATTCCACATGTCCTTACAATCCTTGATAGTTGGCAGTTCCATCTCGGCAAAGATTGGGATATGGAAGGTCTTTGTTATTCCTAATGGTGACATGTCATCCAATATGTTCTCATCTTTGTCAACAATAGTTCTCATTTCTGGTTGATATGGCTCCCTGCAAGCCATTAATAGCTTAGGGGCAACTAGAGTGGGAGGGAAACTGATAACTTAAGCTATCCCACTGCTTCTGATCAATTTTGCATTTTTTGTCCTTTGGTTGATCCTGAACCTCTATATAAAATCATCAATGTTTACATGTCCTATGTTTGTGTCAGAAATATCCTTCCACTTGGTTGTGATTTTGGAGTGCAATGGTGCCCCTTGGAAGTGATATTTCATTTGATCTTTATCTTCTTTGCCCCAAGGAGCCTTGGTAGTTCTCTTTCCTTTGTCCTTCTCCGTAGCTGCCCCGAAGGTTCTTGTAGTTGATTCAGTATATCCTGCACATGGAGACAAGGTGAGCATAGTCAAGCATGAAGAAACAAGAGTTAGCCAAAATCCCTACAAAACATTGTTAGATTGGATAATTAATCATTCAAGAAATCTAACATTTAGTCAACATTATCACCAGTAGTTCGCTGGAGGGAGTTTGGATTGTCTAGGCCGAAGAGGCTGGACTTCCCTGGTTAGAATGTTGTTATGAAGGGAAAACATGGCAGGGAAACCTAGATGATTTCTCCTGACCTTAGATTTGAGTGATTTGAAGTGTTCATGTGGGAGAAGGTCAAAGTTCAGCACTTGGGTCATCATTCATTTTCAAATTGGAAGTTGTTTGGGTCACCATTAGGGCATTCAGAGCCATGTAGAGGGAAAGCCATCAGGTGTTAGCCATTTGGAATGGCCTTGGAGAAGCAAAAATCCAGGGGCAGAGTTCTGGAGTCCAGAACCCGCAAGGGTGAAGGACGTGAGACAAACCTTTGTAACATTCAGTCGCTTGGGCGCTCAGGCCGAGAAGTTGTTGGAGGATAGCTGTGAGAAAAGGCAGGCCAAAGACAAAAGTTTGGTGGGAGTGACCCAATAGACCAGACCTGAAGAGAGGTTTCATCTCTCATTTTGTTTGCTAAATGCTTGGTGGAGATCGGAGTTTCGGGGTCTGAGAACCAGAAGGACAGTTTGGGTTTGCCATTCAGGATGACCGAAATGAGATGAAATCTCGATGGTTAAAGTCTGAGGTTTGGGGTCCGATGAAGGCAAGAACTCAGAGTTTCATTCTAACTTTGTTTTGAACTCAAGCAATAGAGAGACACTCGGGACCTGAAATCCAGAAGGCAGTTGCTTGCCGACCATTTAAAATAGCGAAATGGCAATGACGACCCATGGACGAAAGTCTGAGGGCTGGGGCCCCAAATTTGTTTTGGACATGTTCATTTTCATCAAAATTTTTGCGTCAAATGGCCATCCAGAGTCTGAGGTCCGAACATACATGGGGAAAACATTGTTCAAAACCGTAGAGGAGTTGCAATCTATAGATGGAGTTTCAGAGTTCGGAACCTGAGAGGAGTTTTTCCGTCAAGGTAAGTTTGTTAAGTTTTGAACAGTGAAGGAAGTCAATGGTCTCAGGCCTAGAGGGTGTGGTCGCTCAGTTCGAAGAACAACGACAGGAAGATAATGTTCCGAGTTTAATTTTTAAGTGCTTTGAGGGATGTTTTGAAGATTTCAACACATTGGTTTTGTAACATTATCTCCCCTCTACTAGATTCATATCATTTTATCCCTCATCATCCATTACCTAAGAATGATGTTATAAAAAATGTGGCAGGAGGTTGGATGGAAAGCATACCTCAAAGACCTGATGAAGAGAGATGTCAAATTCACTAGGAACGGTGAAGGCACATCTCGGGTGCGAGGGCGATGAAGGCTAGGAAGGCACTGCACTTTTTTGCTATTCTTGACATGTGAAAATGACATGTTGGGACTAATATTTATACCCCTAAGTGAGATTAATGCACCTAATAAATGCAGGTGTGGTGGATGGTGAGGTCGGTGAGTTTGAAAATCCGGATGGCCATGGGAGGTCCAAAACCTGGAGGCCAGAAGGACGTTGGGACATGACCATCTAAAAAATGTGTAAGTGAAGCTGAAAAATAAGACTAGGCTGGGGTTCGAGAGCTGGGAAGACACTAGCCAATGGCCATTAGAAACAATGAAATCATGAAGGAATTCTGAGTAGGGAATCCCGATGAAACGGGCCCGTGGAGCTCAGTGGATGACAGGGTTTTGCATAAGTTTAAAATGGAAATGAGGAAGCCAGAACCCGGAAGCTTGGGGGCACAGTCCAAAGTCTACTCGAAGGAGAAAATGTGACAGGGAAATTTGAGAGGGGAAACCCAATGAGCCAGGCTCGGAAAGCCCCAAGGACGCCAGTAAAAGGCAAAGTATCAAAGGTATTGTAGGAAGACTCAAGACCTAGAAAATTTTGAAGGGGTGAAATAGGTTCAACTTAATATGAGACTTCAAGAGGTGCACTAACCATCTAGAACACCAAAAATAGGGGCATGTAGAACAAGGCGAGGAAAAAATGACCCGACGAGTCAAAAGAAAAAGAGGGTCCCCATTCCAAACAGGGCATGTGTGCTATAGGCACAACACAAACTTCAGTCATTGTTTATACTTCATACTGATCATTGACATCAACATCAAGATTTAGTAATTAAGTGTGCTTCATACCACCTTCCATAAGGTTAAGGAAAATGGTAAGAGGAAGGAGAAAATATTGACATACGAAGTTAGGTCATTGAGAGTTGGGGGTCAAGGGGAGGGCTTACCGCTTACTGCATAAAGAAGTAAGAGGGAGGAGGGATGAGAAAACATCGATGATTAAAATAAGCTATCATACATCAAGGTTTGAGAGGAGGGCATACATCCTAAGGGAAGTAGGTAAGAAAAAAGGGTGAAGACCGATCCTCGAAAGTCCAAAATAGAGAGACTTAAGAAAATTTTAAAGAAATTGGACTTTAGAAGGGAATATTAAAGATTAGAGAAGTGAAATGCAGAAAAATAGGGGATGCCAATATGGTAGGGAGATTTATGTAAAGTATGGAAACTATGGTAAACTATTTTCCCTCAATTCATTCAAAAAATGAGATCCCCACAAAGAATTGACTAATAATCCTTTTAGGTGAATCAATTCAATGGAGAATCTGCTGGTTTCTTTTTATGCTTGAGGACAAGGGTCAAGGTCAAACAACAATTTGGGGAGAAAAACTAAATATAGAAAATCAACACCAAAATGCAATTTAACACTTGGATCTTGAAGATGAAACTCAATGCTAATATAAACAAAAATAATAATTTATATATGAGAAGGGGAGAATCTTGTGTACCTTTCAAAAAAAATAATTTTTTGGAAGCCTGACTAGGACTCATTCTCCCATGGGTGCATGGTCCTCTAGTGAGGGTGTTTTTGCAACTTTCAGGAGCCTTTGGTCCTATCTCTGCACTTCAAAGTTTTCTGAGTTTCTGTGTTGGAAAGTCTGAGTCAACTTCGCGATCTGAGTTATCGTGAGAAGATGACAACTTTGATAACTTTTGGAACTTTGATAACTTCTTCAATTTTTCTCTTCAAAATATCTTCAAGCCTTCTTCAACCTAAATCTATAATCATATTATAAGAGGGAAAAATTGTTTGTTTTTGGTGAATGGGGATTTTGCTTGTTCAAACCCCATTTTGGTAATTAAATCTTGAAATGGATAAAAGAATGAAAGAGAGAATGAAGAATGAAGAATGAAAAAATCTATGTTACCAATCAAAAAACCCTTGAATGAACTTTGATAATGTATATCTACAACTTGCATGGGATGTTTGAAATGGATATGGATCTTGATCTTGAATCTTGCTTGAAATAATGCTTTGAACACTTGAATGGATCATGAAACCTACAACACAATGTTAGCTCCACAAACATGCATGATGCAAGAAGACTTTGACATGATGATTGGATCTTGATTTATGCTATAAAACTTTGATAAATATGCTCTTGAAGTCTCATAAAATTTCTAGGTTGCTTAGATTTATTTTCAAGGATCTAAAATGATGGAATAACCTTGTATTTATAGGTATGTATCATTAATTTCTTGAAATTCAAATATCATAAGATAACATCTGAATATACACTTAGAGACATTAAAATCGTACCAAAAATATATTTAAAATGTGGTTCCAAGGTCTAGGGAGGACCCAATTTCCCATGGGAGAATGGATTCGAGGTCCCTATTCTTGGAACACACATTGCTCAAGGTAAAGTGTTATGTGTAAGCATTAATGATTGTTTAGATTCCCTTTCAAAAAATGCAATTTAGTAGGCTTGTAAATAAATTATAGGGCCAATTAAGGAATAATTAAGCTCAATTAATTAATAAGGATAAAATATTAGTGTGAATATGTAAATAAATACATTTTACAACACTGAATTAAGGAAAAATTAAGTATATTTTAACTAGGAGGGCCCAAACAAGTGAGAAAATGTAAAGGGATACATTTTCCATCACTACACTTAGCCACCACTTTAGTGAGAGGATGAGTGCAAGCATAAAATCACACTAAAGTAGACAATCAAAATATATGTATGCAAAAATGAAAAGATACTCAATCATACAACATTGCCAAAGACTAAAAGTAAAGAAAAGGAAAAAGGGTGGATCAAGCATCGACTGTTTGTCCAGCTGATGTGGATCAAGCCTCTGCTATTTGTCCAAAAACATTTACAAGTGAAACATGATTTTCACTATGAAAACATCAATGCATGCTCACATGGGCTAGTGGAACATCAGGCTGTCCACTGGGCGAGCCCATAAAAAGTGGCTAAGTGAGAAAGTCATCTAGGTCTACAGGCTCTCACTGTACAATGAGAAAGTCATGTTAGGTCTATAGGATTCTCATCACACTAACCATACCAAAGCTATACCTCTGATAACTTTAATCAGGCATGACAATATGAACTTTGAGCTTCATAAGGTTAGCAAGCTATGTTATGCTAAAAACTTATGAAGAAAAATGCATTTAATAGACATGTTCAAAGGGATTTTTCTTAGTTCATGTAAGGTCTTCGCTTAGGGAACATTTTTCCTAATGTCTCCAAGAGAGGAAAAGTCTAGGATAAAAGATTCACAACTTAGGGAATGCAATGTATAACATTACCACTAAGAGGAAAGTCATATACCAAGAAAGGTCACACTCATGGAGGACATCAAACCCAATGACACCACCAAGAAAAAGATGCATTACAAGAAGTAATAATATTACTCAATGAAACATAAGGAATTGCAAAAAATTCAAAATAATAATGCCAATGTATGCCCCCACTTTAAAGAAATTTCTAACACCATACTATAATCAATTAATTTAAAGTAGAAAAATGATAAATTATAAACAAGACATGATAGCTTATTTGGAAAGCACTATGTCAAACATATTATTCCAAATGAAGCTAGATCATGAAAGAGAGGGGTTTCCCCCAACATGAAATCCCAAAATAACACATAAGGGATCCACAGATTTACGGTTAGGGTAAGTCTTTGCTAAAATGATATTATAGAGCTTAGAAACATCATCATTCCCCAAATATCTCATGGATCAAGGAAGAATGACACATAGAGAGAGAAAACAAATAAAATATTTTAGGTCAAAATGGAAGAGCCCTAAATTTCTCGACACCTTGTGTCATCCCCCAAAGGAAAACACAAGATGAAAGAGAAAAGATAAAGGCTTACAACATATGGAGGAAAGAAAATGAAAATAGAGGAATGAACATGAAGAGATATCAAACAAAACGATATGAGGGATCACATTATGCACATGCAATCACAAAAAGAACATGAAAAATAAAACAAAGAAAAAGAATAGTAGGGTACATGCGAGTCAACCTATAGCAGGTCATCCCTAGCCCAATCTTGTTTAGTATATGCGAAAGGCAGATAACTAGCCAAAGGGACAACATCAAGTGCCAAACTAGGACAAGGCTATCTAACCCCTTGCCCCCACTAAGTGCAAGAAACATATGAGCCGAGTTAAGTGATGGGAATGACCTCCTTGCAATATAGGAATTATTTTCAATGTATGTAAAACATGTAATAGTGAGTATTCTTATGATCCTACAACTATTACATAGCAAGGGGAAAATTTCATGAAATTTTAGTCAAGTTAGATCCCTAGGGGATCTAAATTTCTTCAATAATTACTATAAACCAAGATTATTATTGGAGTGATGTCTAAAAAATCTATGATAGGCCATTTTGATTACTTTTTTGCAGTGTTAATTGTTCAAGTTTATGGGGTAGCTTAATTAATACCTAATGTTAAAAGAGTCTAGAAATAATTCTTAGTCTTGGATATCTTTGATAGACCCTCAAGAGGATCAAAGTTCTTTCGTTTCTTGGATTTTGAATGTTGATGCTCTTTCTTCTTTGGTTTGATACTTGGTTGATTTGAAGGTGGAGGATCTAAGGTAACCCTAGGATCCTTATGACGCATTAGTTGGTTTTTGGAAATGATATTGTGGAATAAAACACCTTTCCTATTAAGATTAGTATGATTGTGATTATGGTCAACAATTGGATCTTCTAACATCATTCCTTTCCCTTTTTTAGGAAGGGATGTATTAGGAATTGTGTATTATTTTATTGAATCTATCTCATACATGGGGAAGGTATTTAAAGTTGGTTGGGGAGATGGAAAATTGTTCTTAATGATATGGATCAAGCTACCTATAAAATATATTCATTTTTCATGATTACATATCTTTCTTATGTTCCCTATGACAAGAATGGAATTGCCAACAATATGTTTGAATCTCACAAAGCCTTTAAAACATTCTAATTATTCATTGATATTTTTTATGTTCTCTTTATAGATATTGGAAACCATTATTTCAACATCATTCACATTAGTAGTGGGTAGGGAAGTCATAGGAAATGAAGTGTTAAGGGTATGATCCATAGTGGGTTGACTAGTGTCAACACTATGAGTGAAAGAGTTAGAGAGACCAAGATCCATAGTGATTGATGTATCATAGGATGACATGAGTCTCAAAATACATCTCACGATAGTATTGGTAATAGGATACCAATTTTTGAAGCTCATACAAGTTTCACAAACCTAGGTGGACCCAAAATGGATAATAGGAAAAATGCAATCAAATAACCTAGAATGTAAAGTGCAATGTAAATATGTAAAAGTAATATTTAGATTTCAAACAAGATAATTTTTTGATTATGCTATGAAAAAACCTAAAAATGATGTCTTGTAAATGCAATTTAAAATTGAAACAATGCATTGATTTTGACAATTTGACCTTAATATGATCAATTTCAGAAAATAGAAATTCTGCAAACTGAAATAACAAACTAAAAACAACAAAGCAAAATATAAAACCAAAGATTTTGATTCCCAAAAATTCAGGAAAAATCCCTAATCAGGGACTCATTCACCCATGGGCGAATGGGTCATAGTTAAGGGTTTTAAAAAATGAATTTGCATATTTCTGAGATAATTTCTAAGGTTTTCAAATTCTAGACTGAGATAGGTGGTTACAGTTTCAATTTTTTAGAAAATGAAATCTAAATGCAAGTGAAAAATGATGTTAAATGATAAACTAGGAGACTTAATTTGAAATGAAATTTTGATTCAATTTTCTATTTTAAAGTGTTGATCATGATATTCTATATAAAATGCTTTGCAAAATGACTATTTGTTTTTAGATTTTAAGGAATACAAAAATACAAACCTAAAAACCTAAATGAGATGCAAGTTAATGCAAGTTAAGAATGCTAAATGAAATGAAAATCAATGCAATGCAATTAAAAATAATGCAATAACTAGATATAGGATTGAAAATGGACCCCAAAAACAATAAAAATACAATGCTTAAAAATTGAGTTCACCAAAATGAAACGATGAAAAATAGGCGTTTCCAAATATGATGGGGGAGGTTTATGAAAAGTGTGTGCAATGTTTTTACCCCATCTAGAATGAAAGTAATAAACTCAAGAAAGAGATAAAAAGAAAAGACAACTCTCAGATTTGGGCTTAAAGATGAAACTCAAACTTTCAAATAAAATACCAAAATATTACCTTGTTTGAGCTTGATGAGTTTATTTGCCCTTTTGATGGCTTGATATGTGTGCTCTATATTGATTTCAGAAACATAATAGCTTGTTGTAGCTTGATTTGGATGCAAGGATGGTGGAATGGATATGGAGATTGAAGGCTTGAGATGAATGTGCTAGAATGTGGTTGAATGAGTTAGAATGCAAAAATGGCTACGTGTTAGTCATTTAGCAAGGGAGATTGAAATGGATGGTGGAGATTAAAAGGGGGAGGAATATCAAGAGTTGAGATCAAAGGTTGACCAAACAAATTTAAAATTCCTTAGAAAACTTGGATGAATAAATGGAATTTAAAATTACATTGGGAAGGACATGGAGATTGTAAATGGAATTAAAAATTCCATGAGGGGTATTGGGAGAAGAAAATGGAATTAAAATTCCATTGAGATGTGGGTAGTATTTACTAGGGTGTTGACCATGGGTTAGATTAGGCTAATTAATGGATGATTAGAGGAAGGTTAAGTGATCAAGAGAGATTAGGAGCCCACTTAAATTTTATGGAGGATGTGACACCTCCCTAATTAATGATTAGGAATGTGTACATCATTAATCATGGATTAAGTAGGGGGGATTAATATTAGGACTAGATTATGGAGGATGGGACATGAGGGTATTAAATAAATAGATTATTTATTTAATTTTTTTGGAGTAAAGGGACAAGGAGTAAATTATTTAATTAAATACCTTAGGGATTCAAAGGACTTTAGGGGTATTAATTAAATAATAACAATATTATTTAATTAATGTGAATAAGAGGATATTTAGATGAAAAAGGATAAATTTAACCAAACATAAGTGGCCAAATTTAGGTGTCTACATTTTTCCCCTCTTTGAGATGGTGTTACGAAGTAGCATCATTTCAAAGAAGATTAAAACACAACACCTGGAAGAAGATGGATAGATTATGGAAGATGCCCCAGTCATTCAAAGGAGTGACTAGGAAGAAAAAGATGGGAGTGAAAATGAAGCTTAGGGATATTGAGAATGTCCCCTCAAGAGGACATGTGGTGAAAGAGAACATGGGTGTGCTCTCAAAATGGATGAGATGATGTAAGGATAGATGGGGAATATGATGAAAAATGATGGATAGACAAGAGGATGATAAGATGAAGAGATAAAAGAAAGAAAAAATGGAGTTAAGGACCAAGGTGACATTGCCCTGGTAAAGCTATAAGCCAGGATTGATTGATGGTGGATGAAGTGTTGTTGTTGAGGAAATGATATATCCCATAACAACACAAGGATAGGGAAGGATACATCTTGATGATGACATTGAGAGTGTTGTGTATGAGGGAAGGATACATCCCAAAACAACACAAAAATATAGGAAAGGATACATCCCGATGATGATGATGATGAGAGTGTTGTTGATGAGGGAAGAATACATCTTGAAACAACACAAAGAGGATAGGTAAGGATACATCCTAGTGATGATGATGATGATGATTGGATCAAGGCTTGTAGCAAGGATGGGAACAAGACCAAGGATGAGATTAAATGTTTTGTGATAGATTGGATGGATAAGGATTGGATTGAGATGTGAGATTGTTGAAATGAATGAAAATAATGGAAGAAAAGATGCTTAGAATAAAAAATCTATATTATCCTAAGAAGATTGAAGAGATGATGATATAATTAAGGGGATGGATGCAAATATGATTCGAATAACAAATCTATATTATCCAAGCAGATTGAAAAGATGATGATATGATGAGGATGAAGATAGTGGAATGATAAAAAAAGATAGGATATATAGATGAGGGAAAGTGATGAAGGATGAATGGATTGGGGATTTTGAAAGATGAGAGGATGGGAGATGGGGAGATGAATGGATAGTGACCAAATCAAGCAAGTTAATTATTATGCATTATGCTACCATGTAATGAGCACTTAATTTGATATAGCATGAGAAATTATGCACTAGGGTATGAGTAACCAAGGTGATGTCGTATCACATGCATAGGACTGACACAAAAAACAAAAGGTTAGTCCCAAATTCCAAAGTGATTGGGGCTTTGTTAGGGCCAATGTTGGAAAACCATAGACAAAAAGGATGTCTCAACATAACACAAGACCACAAGGATCTTGGTGGGTACTACGCGGGATAACCAGGAAGACAAGATCACATAGAAAAATCAAGATATGCCCCTATGTTTACTAGTCAAAGCGCACCATGATATGATGGATCATGGTGACCTTGAGTAGTTATAATAGGAAGCTCAGATGATAAAAAAAATTCCAAAAGCATGAAAATATCACAAAAAATTTCAAACATCCTTTTCCATAGGATTAGGAGGTGGATGGGATTGACGCAGTTTGATTTAGGAAGGATACATCATGTTAAGGCTAAAGATGGAGGATAGGTTGGATGATCAACATGACTAGGAATACTCAAAATGGATTGAACCTCAAGATACTAATGGATTCTATTTTTAAGCACCAATTGGATAGGGACATACTTGATGATATGATGTGACACCAAGACACACCCTAAGGATAGACCTAGGGTTTCGGGGGCTCATCGATTGATAGCCTTACCTATGTGAAAGCTCATAGACCTTGTAGTTAAATAAAATATGGATGACTAACCATGGATAAAAGTGGAAAGAGGACAATGGAGACCTCAATGGATGAAAAAGACCGAACAGAAAAATGCCTCAAGGGTTGATCAAAGATTAGCCTTGCCTACGTGAAAGTGCAGGGGAAACATAGTTTGACTAAAAGACAAATGATAGACAATGGATAAAGAATGATGAGATGACAATGATTAGTAGATACAATGATGGCATGGATATGATGACACAAGAAGAACCTTGTGAATAGGATGGTGGTGATCACGTGTAGCTCAGAAATGGGATAGTTATCTAAATCATCAAAAGATGAATTGGGAGAATGATATGATGGATAGATGAGTGATAAAAAGTGATTGGAGATTGGAAAGAGGTATGAAAAATGTGGGATTGATGATAGTGAGATAGTTGGCATTGGGTTGCATGGGGGTAGCCTATAGATATATACCAATGACAAGGGATTATGAGATGGAATGAGGATAGAGATGAATGGATAGGGAGACAAGGATGGGAGATGGAAGGGATGATATGATGGATGGATAGGAAGATAAGGATGGGGAGATGAAAACTAATTTTCTCTTGGATGGAGAGGGAGATAAGGATGAGGAGATGAAAGGGATTATTTAGATGGGTAGGGAGATAAGAATGGGGAGATGGAAGAGATTTTTGGATGGGTAGGGAGATAAGGTTGGGGAGATGGAAGGAATGACTAGATGGGTTGATGGATGGGAAGATAAGGATGAGAATTTGGAAAATGATTAGTGGATGGATGGATGGGAAGGTGCCAATAGTGATATAGACAAGATGGCTGAATTTTTTCTCCAAGGACTATGTCACAAAGGAGATGCTCCATTGTATGAGGAGGCAGGAGGGATGGAAGATAGAAGGATGTATAAATAAGGAATGGAGATGCATTGTAGCATGATGGGTGGAAAAGGAAGGTATATATATGAAGGGAATGTATGCCAAGAGGTTTCCAAAGGATGTATGATATGTTTTCCCTTATGTATAGCAAGATTTCAAAGAGGATGGAGGGATTGGGATAAATGGGAAATGACATGTAGGATGTGTAAGATAAGTGGGATGGAAGAGATGGATGAAGGGGATGCATAGAACGAAGTTTCCCCTAAGTGTGGAAAGAAAATGGATGGGATACTTTACACATGATACCTATTGCTAGGTTTTCATCTTGGTACTTATCCAAGGTGCTTGTTTTCCAAGTTTTCACCATTGGATGAATTATTTCTCTCTTTTTTTGACATTTTTTTGGAAAGTATGTGGATGGATATGGGTAAGGATAGGGATGTGGATAAATGGATTTGGAAGATATTTGATAAGGGTATGGATGAAGGACTCAAGAATCAAGTTCCATACGAGATAATATGAGCCCATATGGGATGTGGCTATTAGATTTTGGTACAACCTTATTAGGATGGATGGATCATGCAAGAGAATGGATTAAAGGGATTTGATGAGGGAGATATGTGAGATAATGGATCTGGAATGTTGGAAAGTGTATGCATGGAATGATGGAGTGGATGTGTGATGGGGGAATGTGATGCAAATAAGGGGTGGAGATTTACAATTCAATTACAATTGAACAAATTCTCAACTATGAAACCCTAACTTGGTCCTTTTCTCCCAAAACCTTCAACTCTCCTTGTAGTACTACAAATAGTGATTTTTCTTCATATCTTTTAGAGAAGGCCTCAAACCCCAAAAAAATATATCATTTCAGGTACCCTTTATGACCTTTTTAAATATATCAAAAATTTATATAGGGTTGTTTTGTAACAACACCCTCCAATTTGGTCTGCTATGCAACAAACATGCCTAATTAGCCATGTTTTCCAAAGCAAATATGTGAAATGTTTCCTCCAATATATCAAAATTAATTCCAAGGCTCTCCTCAAGTCACATGGTGTTTGAAACTACAACTTTTATCAATTGTAACATTCAAAAATTCACCTATCATCAAAACCCTATGCCTAACCTACACTTTTAAGCCTAATACATATAGATATTAGGCTAGAGCTGCTTCAAGCATGCCCTTAACTCCATCCCCTGCATCTAAAAACCATACCAACATGAAAATAATTCTAACTATCCCAATTCCACTAATTTTTATAATTTTCTATTGGTGGAATGGCTTCCTACTTCATAATTCCTTTCAAACCCTCAAAACAAGGGTTTCTAGACAATCCTTAGAAATTTGTCTATAACTATCTCCAAACTCAATGAAATAAGATGAAATAAATTGGAAATGATATAATATTCAACCCAACATCAATTCAAATCAGTTTTACATCCTTAGCAACTTGGACAGAGTTATACAAACTTGTGTAGCATCAAAATAGAAAGAAAATTATAGAAAATAGATCACTTCTTTATTGTTTGATCATAAAAATGTCTTCCAGAACCTTTCCTCGAACCCTTCCAGGCATATTTAAACTCATACAAACATATACCAGCAGTTTCAACTACCTTTCAAACAACTTGACCATTCAACTTCCAATACAAAGCAAAAATGCAAAGTTGCATTACAACTTTTGCAACATTTGACAAAACATGACAACTTTTGACAGAGTTGACCCCACATGGCTAAAAAAAGTAGACATGGTATAAATAGACCTTATTATAATAAAATGGAATCAAAATCATCAAAATCCTAACATCTAACCCCTTTACATGATGAAGTCTAGGTGTGCCTGCACTAGAATGTTTTCAAGACCAACATTGGCACATATGGTGGGGGATGTGAAATGATAGGAGGATTATTGGATGGAAAATGTGGGGATAATGGAGGAGATGGGATAGTGAATTTTGGGACATAAGGACCCAAAATAGATTTAGGATATGGAGAATGTCAATGATTATATTTTGGATTAGCAACTTTGGGTGTTGTTACAGATGTTTCATTTGAATACATTGCATCTTTTTTCTTTGGGATCCACATGGTTTTGATTTTTGATTTAATAGGCTTGTGTAGTCTTTGTGGTTGATTAAAATTTTGTATGGGATTTTTATTTTCTTTATAATTTCCTTGAGAGGGGACATGGGGATCTTCATATTCATGTGGATGTTTAGATTTATGCATTTTTACATTGGCATCCACAGTGATTTTAATAGCAGTTGGATGGATGTGAGGAGATGGATGAGATGGAGGAGACATGAATGGAGTGAGAGGGGTGGGATGTTGGGTATGATTTGTGGATGGAGGATGTGTAGTTATGTGGCTTTGTTGATCCTAGTCAGGGATTATAAGGTTAGGATTTTTATGATGTGTGATAGCGATAGGTGATTGATGGATGGTGAGATGATGAGGATGAGATGGAGGAGGTGATGTTGGGACATAAGGTCCTAAAATAGACTTAGTATATGAGGGATGTGTGAGGGTTGATGGAGGGACATAAGAACCCAAAAAAAATGAAGTAGATGGATGATGGTTAATGGTAGATGGAGGGACATAAGGACCCAAAATGGACTTGGAGGATGAAGGAGGAATATGGATGGATTTTTTGAGGTGATATGATGGAGAAGGGGGGATGGTGACAAAGAGTGTGGTGGAGTGATGGGAAGAGCCTATTATTATTTTGGAAGAGGATTTATTAGGATGTATAAACGTTGTACCAAAATTTTTGGATTGTGAGTCTTGAGATATATATCAAAGAACTTGTGTATGTGGGATTTCTTTGACATGGATGGGCTCTAAAATACTTTTGTCATGAAGGCCTAAACCTTTTTCCTTGATAGTTCATAGTCCTGAGCATTGAATCTATGGTAGGATGCTTATTATTTTGGAAACATGATGCGAGTCCATTATTAGGTGGAGGATGATGGGTGGTGTATATATATTTTTCTTCTTCTACAAGAAAACCACCATGTATGAGTGTAATGGTAACAAGGTGATCTAAAAGTGGTGCCAAGATGGTAGGGTTAGGTGGTGATGAAGGATCATGAGATGGGGATGATGGAATTGGAGGATCTTGACTTGGAGGAGGTGATAAGGGATCATGGGATGGAGTGATTGGATCTTGAGTGCAAATGGGATCAAGGGATGAAGTGGATGAGCTAGTATGATCTTGAGATGGGGTGGACGAGATGGTAGGATTAGGATTCAATTGAGGAGAGGGATCATGAGATGGAATGGATGGGGAAGATGAAGGGGATGAAGTAGGTAGGGTGGTGGGATCTTGATATAGAGAAGGGGATAAGTTGGTATTCTTTGGATCAAGATCTTGGAATGACTCATCTTGTGTGGGTGACATGATGGTAGAGGAGTGTTGGAGGGACTCCTCAATTGGGGGAGATAGAAGGATAGAGGATTCATGAAGTTCATGGGAGGAGATTTCGGTGATACTAGGAGTAGGAGGAGTGGATTGGATTTGGGTGTCTTTGATGGGTAGGGTTGCTTTGGGAGTAGGAGATGGGGATTCAATGGATTCTATGGGCTTGATGGTTTCAATGGTTTGGGTGGTGCTAGGGGTGGTAATAGTAATGATAGGTGTGGGATGGAGAAGGGACTCATCACTAGTGACTGTACATGATGGAGTGGTATGGGATGGATCTATGACTTCAGGATGTGGATTGGGGGATGTATTCTTTGTCATGAGTCCTTGGATGACATTTGGAGTGAGATACTTGCATATTCTAGGCTTAGTTGGGGTAATGGGAATAGATGAAGGATTATGGATGGGTGGAGGATTAGGATTAGATGGATAGATGGGATTGGATGGAGGACTAAGAGTAGGTGGAGGATTAGGATTGGTGGGGGGATAAAGATTAGATGGAGGATTAAGGTAGGAGTATTGGGATGGTGGATTGGGATAGGAGGACATGGATGGTGGATTGATGTTGGAGAAATTGGATGGGGAATTAAGGTAGGAATATTAGGATGGTGGATTAGGATGAGAAGATTGGGATGGTGGATTAAGATAGGAATATTGGGATGATGGATTAAGGTTGGAAGATTGGGATGGTGTATTAGGATAGGAGGACGTGGATGGTGGATTGATGTTGGAGAAAGCCGGTGAGGAATTAAGGTAGGAATATTAGGATGGTAGATTAGGATGAGAAGATTGGGATGGTGGATTAAGATAGGGGAATGTGGATGGTGGATGAGGATTAGGCATTGGAGGATAATAAGATGGAGGGTTTGGACTAGGGGTGAAGGTGATAGAATTGTGTGAGGATGGAGGGACATAGGAGGACATAGATGGAGAAGAGAATGGAGACATGTATTTCGAATGAGATGGGTATGTGTTTGATGGATAAGAGGGAGATGTAGATGAAGGATATGACGAATATGTGGGTGGGGAAGATACTAGATATCCCTTGTCAAAGGTAGCATAATAATTGTTATTAGGTGTGGATGAAGGTGTGGTGGGATAGCCTGGATGAGGGATTGGATTTTGGAAGGTGGTTGGAGAAAGATAACTAGAAATTATAGCATAAAATGGATCTATATCATACTCATCTTGATCAACAAGACTTTCGCTATCATCATCAACACAATTGGGATTTCCCTTGACTACTATTTTTGGTTGCATTGATGAAGGATAAGGATTCATGGTGTTGGATCAAATGAATTTGGATTGAAAAGATGGGAATAGATGATTAGAAGGAAAGGAGAGATGATGAAAATATAAATAGAATGGATTAGAAGAATGCAAAAGAAGGGGTCTTAAGATTTGTTAAATGATATCAAAAGATCTTGGATGTGGATCGACTAAGGCTCAAATTGGGATATGAATTAAGCTCAGAATAGGATCCGATTGAAGCTTGGATTAGGATTGGATTGAAGGTCAGATTAGGATGATGGGATTAAAGATTAGATTAGAATGGTGGGAGGATGTGATGGGATAGATTACTAACTTGAAGGATACAACTAAAATGATGAGGATGATTGTTGAATGAATAAGGGATAAGTTTAGCTAGCTCCTTGCTCAAAGGGGATGGTGTTTGGATAGATTGCTGAGATGAAAGTGATCATTTGGAGATGGATACATAGAGGAAATTTGATAGGACTTTGGTTTCAGACTGAGGAAGATATAAGCTAATCATGACACGAAGGGTTGAATCTCTAGATTTTGTATGGGAAGGATATCCACCTCTGTGTATAATGCATTCACCTCTCTAGACCGCAAATTTTCCTATCTGGTGCACAAGATTGCCTAAATCTTTGGACGCTTAGAAGAAATGGGCGGACATAGTACACAAAATCACCTATGTATGGATCAAGATCGTCTCTATCTCAAGAAAAACTGACACAGGTAGAAACACCTATTGAGGTAATGAGATTGCCTATTTATTGGTTTGTATATACATGGAAAGGAGATGCCTATGATGAGATCACCTATCGAACAAAAAAGATCACCTATGTGTTGGACTGTACAAATGAGGGTGGTATAGATGAACATGAAATCACCCCTATGGATAATAGGCTTACCTATTCTAAGGGATGTACAAATGGGAAACATGGATGAGACACAAGATCACTTATTTAGGGAATAGATGGGTGGGGATGACAAAAAATCGCCTATGAGGGAAGCCAGATCACCTATTCTAAGGGAACATGCAAACACGGGGTCACCTAATGGACGAAACCTTAGGAAAATTCACCCCTGACGAGGATGAGTTCGCCTAAAGGATGACCTAGATTGGACTCAAGACACATAATCACCCCTTTAGAGGGAAAGATCACCTGTCCACAGTGCAATTTTTACTCTATGAAAAGAAAACTCACCACTGAGGGCAAGGGAGGAATATGGAAAATGAAAAATAGCACAAAAAACAATAGAAAAAAGGCTAGACTAACTCAGGCTGGTGACAAGAATTGGTATCACACAAGAAGACATGCCAGACAACACAATCCTAGAATTAGTGATAAGGGTTTACAAACTTGATGTAGGCCTACCACCTTGAGGAGACACCCCAAGGTTAATACTCCATGATACCAGGGTGGTTCTCTGGATCAACCTTTCTTGTGAAGGCGGGTAGCTAGAGATCCAATGGCACAGGGTCATCAACAGACACCACGGGCTCACCTTATCTCTCTCACTCAAGGACTATCGTAGTCCACCATGAGGATCTCTATCTCAACCCAAGGGAGCATGTGGTGAGTAACTTTGGGGTATGGTGTGCATCCCCTGCACTACACCAAGTTGCAGCTAAAACACATGTATTTATCTAGGATAAACAAGGCTATATCATGCATCTTTGATATACGCTAGGTACATGAGGCACAACCATGAAGACTGACCCGTCACAAGCATGGATCAGGAGCCCCAATGAGGTATTGGAAACTTGGACCAACCTTGCATGTCTTATCTAGGTATCACCCTAGCTTTGGTACTTGACTAGACATGATGTGACTGGATTGGGGTATAGCTTTAGTTATCCCCCCTTTATATACCCCGCTGGTAACACGTGGTTGGAATTTTCCCTCAGGTGATGAAATCCTAGGTAGGTCCTGCTAAAGGAAGGAAATACTAGATGCTTTGGCTGGTTCCCAGGCTCCCACACAGCGCAAGGGGAGAGCTTAAATGCACTAGCACTTCCTAGGAAGACTAGATTGGACTGGAACGAATTGAGATTTCTCATCACCTAGGATCACCGAAAGGTGCAAGGGGAGTGGATATGTCAATAAGCTCCCAAACGTAGTAAACAGATTAATTGACCCTTTAATTAAGTATGTGTGTTCCTAGATTAGTATGAAAAAGACACACACACAATCTAATCTAGGGGTCTTTGAATGATTATCCCATAGAAGATATGTTAGTAGTTTGATACTCTGGTCTTGGAAAAATGATGAGAAGTTGCACAAGAAGATGATTAGATGCAAAGATAAATGATGAAAAATGGATGATTGTTAGCCTAGGGGGGGTGGAATACCCAACCCAATGAAAAGGAGGGTGCGGGGGGATGGTCTGATCCCTCGTGGAAGGGGTCTAGGGGTGAAGCCCCTAGAGATTGTTTTTTTGAAAATGAAATGTAAAGCGCTATGATTTTTTTTTCAAAAATTGGGATTTGTATACCTTTTGTGGATGACGCAAATTCGCCCCTGTAGATCATGGATTCACCCTTTGAGAGTGCATGTTTTCCCCTGGGTAATGCATGTTCGCCTTTGTGAGTAGGAGAAAATTCACCCCTATGTCTAGTGAAGTCACCTATTCAAGTCGCAGGTTCACCTGTCTACAAATTCACCCATAATGGAAAGAGGTGGGATTGGGTTTTCCCGTTGGGTGAGCAAGTTTGCCTATCTAGAAAGAGGTGAGAGTGAATTCACCTCTGTGATTCAGGTCTGGGATGGTTGAGAGTAGGATGGCCTATTCAAAGGAGTGCCAGGTATGCAATCGCCTCTAGATTAGTAGTCACAAGTTCACCCCTTTGGAGGAAAGGCATATACATGTTTGCCTATGTCAATGTAGATTCTGTTAGAATCCAAGATCACCTGCATGCAAATGGATACCTGTCACATGCAAAAGACATGCAAAACCAACAAGATGTTCTGCAAACCTCAAAGTGTAAAATGCATTATTAGAATCTCAATTATTACAAAGAGATCAATCCTTATGAAGGAGATCAAGAAACCCTAAAAGGGAAACCCTAGTGTGCACACTTAATAATTAATCAATTATTAATGTGCCTAAGTTTAGCTTAAGCAACTAGAGGAATAAGTGACTTAATTAATTAACCAGTATGATATAATTAATTAAGCATATAAATTATTACTCTAACACCCCCCCTTAAGATGAACTTAGGAAGAAGCTAAAACACTAGAAGAAGATGCATGCAAGAAAAGATGGGTCCCAACAACTAGGCCTGATCAGGTACCCATTTACAAATGCAAGAAAGAGGTAGAGGAGGAAAACCCAGTGGGACAAAACCCCCCTACAATGATATGACATGCTGCAAAGAAGCACTGGAAGAACACTATAGAGTAACACTGGAACCGCAATCTGGCAAGCAAGGAAAGATACTTCTGTCTACAAGAAACCATATCGGAATCATAATGATGCAACAGCAGACCCGATGCCATGGAACACTCGAAAACTCCAAATGGGAACAACGCTGGAATCTATGAAGCAATAGTCGATTATTAAATGATGTATCACTGAAAATGAAGTGCAAAGATGCAAGTGGCACTCTCCCAACTGTCAAAAAATCCAAGTAATCTCCAAAACACCCATCGGGCCAAATCTGGATTAACAAAAAACCTGGGATAGATACAGAAAAAATTGCATGGACAGCAACATAAAGCTCCTCAATACCTTTCCAACGTCGCAAAGATAGCGAAAATCGGAGATCGTGGCAAAGAGTTATGAGCTCGAAAGCATAAAAAGTACATCTGACTTCAAACAGAAAAAAATTCAGTAAAATAGGAAAATACAGTAAAATAAACTACACCAAAGGATAGTGCTCGGAACCAGCTTTCCGGCGATATCTTGTTTGCCCAATTTCGATACCGTATGCCCAAGTTATGCCAAAAACAAAAAAACTGCTCTTTTAAGGCAAACTAGGGTTAGGAGGGGCAAGGAGGGGCCGTACGAATGCTGACATCATGCTGATGTCAGCGGTTCACGGGCATAAATTTGATGGCCTGCAGGCTATCATCGCAAAAAATCGGTCCCCTGCGAAAAAATTTTGGCCCTTGGTCGCCATATGACAGTGGGCGGGGGTTGCAGTGGGCCAGGGGCTGTTTGGGCCCGCGGGGGCTGAAGGCTGGCGGCGGTGCTACATGGGGAGCCACCGGTGGCGGTGGCTATTGGGTGGCCGCTTGGTGGCCGCCCGGTGGCGGGTCTGCTCTAAACTATGAGCACTGGCCTGATTCCCAAAAAACTCCATTTTTTAATTTTTTTCGAAGTTTGTGCCTCGTGAAGCATGCCGGGGAGGCCGTACGGCCTCTCTAGCAAAAATTTTTTGCCTCAGAAACCAATTGCTCGAAAATGGATGATTTGACAGGTGTTTCTAGGGTTTTCGGGCGCTGCGAACGCGATGGTGACGTGCGTTTGAGCCCATACTGTGCCGAAAAATTGGCTACCCCCAGATCTTGCAGAAAAGATGCCTGTGGAAACCCTTGCACTTGAAACTCACAGAGAGGCCATATCTTCAAATCACGAACAGGCAGCGACAGGTCTAGAGCTCTGATACCATGTTAGAATCCAAGATCATTACATGCAAATGGATACCTGTCACATGCAAAAGACATGCAAAACCAACAAGATGTTCTGCAAACCTCAAAGTGTAAAATGCATTATTAGAATCTCAATTATTACAAAGAGATCAATCCTTATGAAGGAGATCAAGAAACCCTAAAAGGGAAACCCTAGAAACCCTGTGTGCACACTTAATAATTAATCAATTATTAATGTGCCTAAGTTTAGCTTAAGCAACTAGAGGAATAAGTGACTTAATTAATTAACCAGTATGATATAATTAATTAAGCATATAAATTATTACTCTAACAGATTCTCCCCTGCATCAAGTGGATTCACCCGTTGAGGGTGGATTCACCTTTGTGCGTGAAATCTGAACCTACAAAATTTTAAACAACAATATACGTGAAAGAGACCCATGACTTGAGTCCCATCAGGTGTGCCAGAAATGTGTGCAGTGTTTTTTCCCCATTTAGAATGCAAGAAATAAACTCAAGAAAGAGATAAAAACAAAAGACAACACTTAGATTTGGCTTAAAGATGAAACTCAAACTTTCAAATAAAATACCAAAATATTACCTTGTTTGAGCTTGATGAGTTTTTTTTCCCTTTTTGATTGCTTGATATGTATGCTCTATATTGATTTCGGCAGCATAGCGACTTGTTGTAACTTGATTTGGATGCAAGGGTGGTGGAATTGGCTATGGAGATTGAAGGCTTGAGATGAATGTGCTAGAATGTGGTTGAAAGATTTAGAATGCAAAAATGGCTAAGTGTTAGTTATTTAGCAAGGGAGATTGAAATGGATGGTGGAGATTAAAAGGGGGAGGAAGATCAAGGGTTGAGATCAAAGGTTGACCAAAGGAATTAAAAAATCATTTTTAATGTGGATGGGAATGATAAAAGGAATTAAAAATTCCTTAGAAACCTTGGATGAATAAATGTAATTTAAAATTCCATTGGGAAGGACATGGGGATTGTAAATGGAATTAAAAATTTCATGAGGGGTATTGGGAGAATAAAATGGAATTAAAATTCCATTAAGTTGTGGGTAGTATTTATTAGTGGGTTGACCATGGGTTATATTAGGCTAATTAATGGATGATTAGAGGAATTTTAAGTGGTTAAGAGAGATTAGCAACCCACTTGCATTTTATGGAGGATGTGACACCTCCCTAATTAATGATTAGGAATGTGTACATCCTTCAAGGGGGATTAATATTACGAGTGGATTATGGAGGATGGGACATGCGGGTATTAAATAAATAGATTTTATTTTTTTGGAGGAAATGGATAAGGGGTAAAGTATTTAATTAAATACCTTAGGGATTTAGAGGAATTTAGGGGTACTAATTAAATAATAAAAATATTATTTAATTAATGTGGATAAGAGGATATTCAGATGAAAAAGGATAAATTTGACCAAATGTAAGTGGCCAAATTTAGGTGTCTACAAAAAGTATGGAAACGAAGGTAACCTATTTTCCCTAAATTCATTCAAGAAATGAGATCCCCACAAAGAATTGACTAACAACCCTTTTAGGTGAATCAATTCAATGGGGAATCTGCTAGTTTCTTTTTATGCTTGAGGATGAGGGTCAAGGTCAAACAAAACTTTGGGGAGAAAAACTAAAAATAGAAAATCAACACAAAAATGCAATTTAACACTTGGATCTTGAAGATGAAACTCAATGCTAACAGAAATAGAAAATATAATGCAGATCTGAGAAGGGGAGAATCTTGTGTACCTTTCACAAATTTTTTTTTTTGAAAGCTTGACTAGGACTCATTCGCCCATGGGTGAATGGGCCTCTTGTGAGTGTTTTTCGGAAAGTCTAAAACAACTTTAGGATCCGAGTTTCTATGAGAAGATGACAACTTTGACAAGTTTTGCAACTTTGATGACTTCTTCAAATTTTCTCTTCAAAAGATCTTCAAGCCTTCTTCAACCTAAATCTACAATCACAACATAAGAGGAAATTTTTCTTTGTTTCTGGTGAATGGGGGTTTTCCTTGGTCAAACCACATTTTGGTAATTAAACCTTGAAATGAATAAAAGCATGAAATAGGGAATGAAGTGTGAACAAATCTATGTTACCACTCAACAAAACCTTGAATGAAATTTGATAATGTAGATCTGCAACTTGCATGGGATGATTGAAATGGATGTGGATCTTGATCTTGAATCTTGCTTGAAATAATTCTTTTGAACACTTGAATGGATCATGAAACCTACAACACAATGTTATCTCCACAAACATTCATGATGCAAGAATAATTTGACATGATGATTGGATCTTGATTGCTGCATTAAAAACTTTGATAAATTTTCTCTTGAATTATTTTAATCACTCTTGAAAGTTCTCTTGAAATCTCATAAAATTGCTAGATTGCTTAGATTTATTTTCTAGGATTTTAAATGATGAAATAACCTTGTATTTATAGGTATGTATCCTTAATTTCTTGAAATTCAAATATCACAAGTTGACATCTAAATATATAGTTAGAGGTATTAAAATCCCAGAAAAAAAACATGATTTAAAATGTGTTTCAAAGGTCTAGGGAGGACCCATTCTTTGATGGGTGAATGGGTCCCAGGTCCCTATTCATGGAACACACATTGCTTAAGCTAAAGTTTTATGTGTAATCATTAATCATTATCAGGATTCCCTTTTGGAAAATGTAATGCATTATGGTTTTAAATGAATTATAGGGAAAATAAAGGCATAATTAAGCTCAATTAATTAAGAGGGCCCAAAAATTAGTGTGAAGATGTAATAAATACATTTTACAACACTAAATTAAGGTAAAATTTAGTCCACTTTAACTAGGAGGGCCCAAACAAGTGAGAAAATGTAAATGGATACATTTTCCATCACTACAAGAAGGAAATGAGTCTTTGAAAAAATAAACAAGGGGAGAGGAGTTGGGCATTGGGAGGATGCCTTACCAACTACAAATAAAAGGAGGAAGAGGGTAAAGGGGATGCTCGATCCACGATGCTCAAAAGGCCGGCACTTAGTTGTCTTTTGAAGAAACCATCAGAGGTCAGGGGTGGAAGGATGAATTACCTCTTACCATAATCGAGGTAAGAGGTAAGAGGAAAGGACAAAGCTCGATCCTTGAAAAAATGGACACAAATTTTTTTGAAGGGATCGAGGGGAAGAAAAAAGAAAAGAAAGAGGTAGAGGGTAAGGGTTAATGTTGATGAGAAAAACCCGAAATTTCTAGGAAAGAGATGGAAATAAGGGGAAGAAAAAGAAGGAAATTAGGGGAAACAAAGGAACTATGCTTGAGAAAGAAGGGAAGCGAAAACCCAAAAGCTTGAAACCATAACACTTAGCCACTTTTGGGGTTTAAAAATGGATCTTTAGCAAGGGAATTTTTCACCTTATAGAAGCTCTTGAGCATGACACACCATTAAGATCTCTTAGATTCGTTATAAATAATGGGCACCACAAGGGGGTGGCACAAGCTAAAAATAGTACCACCGATGGCTCTAGTTGGGGATGCATGCTTCAATGAAGGATGGAAAGGATCTAGATTTTGGGGAAGTAGACCATGCCTTATTCATTGGTCCTAGAAAATATCATACCTTCAATCCTCATTTAATGGCCCCATGACACCAAATTAAAAGGGATCCAATGCTTTCCTTTGTCAAACACCAGCTTGTCAAACGAGCTGATCTCACTTAAACCAATGTTTTTTCTATCACACCATAGTAGCAAGGGTATCCTCTTTCTTACAAGAAGAAACACATGGTTACCTCTGAGTAGGTGAAAAATTGCTCCATGTTTGATCTTTCTATTGCATGGTAACCACATAATGTAGGCCACCTCACTGCCACATATTATATTTTCTAATTGTGTACTAGGTGGTAGAAACTAAGAAATTTGATCAACACCATATGAAACCATGGTACCTTCATACCTGATGACCACATCACATGAATCAAGGAAATGATAAAATGACTCCAATTCGAACGGAAAATAAAAATATGCCTCTTCACAATGCTAACTTGTAGATGAAAACTCATCCTCTAACAATTCAAAATAAAAACTCTAAAGCTTAGGCATACATAAAACTTGATAAATTGGAAAGTCACCAACCTAGATAATTTATTGTTTCTCAAAACCACCACAAGATGCATGTTGGGTCCAAGTGAAGTGCTCAACATTAGGAACACTGACATCCACATTGTGAGAAACAACTTCTTCATCATAGAGAGATGTGTCATATATGACCTCACTCAAAACAGGGACCATGGATGAACAACATACCTTGGGATCACCTATGCTAATGCAAACCTCATCAACATCTCCATTCAAATTATGAATTTTTTTGAATGAAGAGTTGCACTCTTTAGATTGTCTCTCTATTTAAATCTCTTAGAAGTCTACTGAGACATATGTGCCACAAAAATCAAACCTGTGACACACATTTGTGAAAATCATCTTAGTAACACTGCCTTGCGATAACTGACTTGAATTCCACTGCTCATGAGGAATACTATGAGTTGCACCACCTAAAAACAAGTTTTCATAGGCATCCATTTGACTGACACAATCACACTCCTTAAGTGAAAACTCATCATAAAAAATATCATCAGTTGTACAAACATTTGTCTTTACATTTTCATTTTCATGTACAACTACATCTATGCTATCCTCATGCAAAAACTCAGTGAGAACTTCAAAACTAGAACAAGGGACAAAATAAGGTGATAAATCAAACAAGCAAGCAGTTTCTTGTTCATCACTTACATCACCATCGTATGCATTTCCAACACAATCAGCTACCTGAAGTGATATATTCAATGAATATCTTGCATACACATCTTCTTCTCTATCCATACTACTTCAAAAATTTAGTAGTGTCATATACCACACCATCAAATTGGAAATCATCATTGATTTCATCATTAGAACTCCCCATAGATGATTACTCTAGTTGAAGATCATTGCAAACTCCATCACCTTCATATGATATAGAGATTCGACTCTCTATTTTTGCAATTTCAAAATCAATATTAGAAGACATGATATCAAATATTTCAGTCACTTCATCATACCTTGCAGCTTGGTTGCTGTTTTTGTACTATATTTCTACACACATGTCCTCTATGGGCTACTCAAAAGCAAGATCTTCACCATAATAAGATGCATTACTTCCATTTTCTATACCATCCAAACTCATTTGTTCAAGCCTAGGAAGAGTATCAAAACACAATCCAACAAGGAATCTATTTCCATGTTGCTTTGCCATTACTTCAAGCCATTGGAATATAAATCCTAGACAATAAGGCTTCAAATCTTGTGGCATGGTACTTAGACCTGGCTCAAGTATTTCACAAAATAAATCAATACACACTGATTCATCAGGTCTTTAAATCTAGTATAGCATAAAAATATTTCACAAATCTATCATAAAAACTAAATGGGGATTCATCCTCATATCTTTTTATATCACATAGTGCATCAATAGGTGAAAATATTTCAACCATAGGTTCACATTCTTCTTCAAAATTTCTTGAGTGTGTATAAACCTACCATCAGATAAACACTCATTATTCAATTCACCAAAGCTATCCATGAATAGTATCTCAAGATCATACCATGAACAAATATAATGCTAAGGATGACTACAAAACCAATCCCAAGCACCATTTCTTAATTTTTTTTGTAAAAAATTTCATGACAACATCCTCCTCTGCTATTTGATGTTTCACCATCAATCTAATAAAAAACATGCAAATGTTATGATGTTGATTCTTCATAACCTCCTATAAACTTAGGCAAGTATTCATTTATTTCTCTTGGGAAAAAGTATGAATAACCTTGGATTTTACCAAAATCCAAAGGGTTATAACTTTCTACAGAGACAAATTTTCTCTAAGGATATGACTATGGTTCAATTATGGAAGAATAGCTTGTAGAGGGGGAAATTGACTGGCTATAGATATTTTCTAATGAATATCTATCCCTCTACAAATTTTTGCTTCAAAATATCTGATTTTTTCAACTCCATTTTCTACTAGTACCTTAAAGCACTGAATAAGGGATAATGTTTGCTAGAAATTTTCAATAGTTGACCTTCACACAAAATGCTGAAATAGATAAATACCTAAAAAATTGTTGCAACCAAACTCTTCTGATGATGTAAAATTTTGCTGTAGAGTTGCCACCTCTTTGAAAGAGGAAATGATCTTCAATCAGTAGGGAGATCCTTCCAAGATCAAATTAGTTCTAAGTTCTCTCCACCAATAAAGCACCAAACTTCAAGAACATACTAGAAATGTTGCAAAAGGTTCCTTCTTTAAGTATGAAGGTCCATGGATCATTTGATCCAAAACTTCAGATTCGAAAAGATCAAAATCCTTCCAAATGGATATGCCTCTATCTTCCTTAGTAGATTCACCAAATATTTTGGTGGCTCAAATGAGGTAGAGAATATTTTAAAATTCTCACTCATAGATGCCTTCAATTCCTCCCTAGTAGAGTCACCAATTTGTTAATGGCTTAGATGGGGAAAATCATATGTTCAAATTTTTACTAGAGACTCCTTTAGTTCATCCCCAATGGAGTAGCCAATCTATTGGTGTTTTTTCCCTCTGAACCCTCAACACTCTCTAAAGGAAAACCGAATCTTTTGCTCAAGGACTTCAATATTAGGGGCCAACGAACGAGAGATGGATTTAACACTTTGAACACCCCTCCACTTCAGGCTCTCTAGGACTTAGGTGGGTATCCCTATCTGTAAATAAAATAAGCTTCATATAGATGACAAGGTATTTTAGGGATAGTTACACCCCTTGTTCTCATTTAAGTTTAGGTATGAAGCACGAAACATGAAAGAAAATCTAAACCAATAAAGTAGGGAAAACATTTTTTAATATAAAGTTTTTTTTGAGGATGGAAGAGGAAAACTATGCAAGACTAGTTCTTTCCTTGAACTACAGAGTCATATGTCATGCATTTTATGATGACACCACCAAATATATTTTGGGAGTCTCTTGAATAGACAATCACCTTGTGATAACCCAACCTACAAAATCCTGCTATGTAACTCTACTTCTAAATCCATATAAAAACACAATATCTTCACTATCTTCATGCAAGCATTTACACCACTCCTTGAATGAAAATTAAACAAATAAATAGTTCAAATAAAAAATGTGTTTGAAGAACCTAAAATAACCTTGTTATTAATATTCAAAAGACATTACATTTCAAAGTTGGAGAAAATTGCATACCAACCTATATTCATATATGCCACATTAACAAGATACAGAGGCGATACATCACATAATGGCTTGCATACATAGATCTTCACCTACTAGCACTAAGCAATATTTTGTACTTAACATCCACCTTACCACAACTTAGAACCATGGAAGGGAGAATAACATTCCAAATCCTCTAGAGGAATGACCTCAAAACTCTAAGAAGGAGAACTAAGCTCAGAGCCCCCACAAAAACAAGAAAACTTGCCTTTATAGTTGAGGCATAACTCAAAGATTTGACCAACCACAAACCCTAACCCAACTAGGGTTTACCCAAGGTTAAAAAATAATTGCATCAAGAGAAAAATCCAGCCAGATCCTAAGAAGACATCCATCATAAATGACCTTTACATCCACACAGGCCCCCATAAAAGCAATGAAGAAAAACTAAAAAACAACAACAAATAATGATAAGGAAGAGATCTTTGACAGAAAGGACACCTGCAACCCATAAAGAAGCATGGGCAACACCTCCTCCTAATGATAGTTATTATAAAGACAATTAAAGACCATCCCTATCCTCCCAAAGATCAAATCATGGTGCCCCGAAAGTTGTTGCAACATTAATGGTTCCATTGACAAAACATGCCAAATCAAGGGTAAAGTGAAACCTTCGAGCCCAAAACAATAGTTTGAAAAGAATTAAATGGTCCACAAGCCCAAAAAAAATCCCTATCATACATTGAAATTTAGTCATTCTTCATACCTCATACTCATCATTGGAATTGACATCAGGCTTTAGACATTGGGTGTTATTCATACCACCTTCCATAAGGTTAAGGAAAAGGGTAAGAGGAAGGAGAGAATCTCAAAACCTAAAGGTAGGTCATCAGGGGTCAGGGGTTGGGTAGAGGGCTTACTACTTATGACAAAGAAGTAAGAGGGAAGAGGTATGACCAAACATCGATGACCGAAAGAAGCCATTAGACATTGGGGGTCAAGAGGAGGGCATACCTCCTAGGGGAAGTAGGTAAGAGGAAAGGGTGAAACTCAATCCCCAAAAGTTCAAAAATGAGAGACTTAAATAGAATTTAAAGAAATTGGACTTTGGAAGGGAATATTAAAGCTTAGAGAATTCAAAGGGGGGAGAGATTTTCGAGATTCTGGCATCGGGAGGTTGTCTTACCGAATGCAAAGAAAATGAGGAAGAGGGTAAAGGGGATGCTTGATCCATGATGTATGAAAGGCCAACACTTAGTCGTTGTTTTAAGATACCATCAGGGATTGGGGATGGAAGGGTGAATTAAATTTTACCATAACTAAGGTAAGAGGTAAGAGGAAAGGACAAAGCCCAATCCCTGAAAAATTGATAGTCAATTTTGAAGGGATCAAGGGGAAGAAAAAGGAAGGAAAGAAAGAGGTAGAGGGTAAGGGTTAAGCCCGATGGGAAAAATCTAAAATTTTTAGGAAAGAGATGGAAAGAAGGGGAAGAAAAGGAAGGAAATTGGGGTTGAAAAAGGAGCTATGCAAGGAAGCAGGGAAGCAAAAATCCAAAATCCTAAAACCACAACACTTAGAAACTTTTGGGGTTTGAAAATGGATCTTTTGAAAATGGAATTTCACAACTTATAGAAGCTCTTGAGCATGACACATCATTAATTTATCTCTTAGATCAATTATAACTAACGAGCATCATAAAGGGGGTGGCACAAGCTAAAAATAGTGCCACCATATACCACACATATCTTGATATTCCCATGCAAATGCATTTTTATTATTTCTTAACAAGGCAATTAAATCTTGAATTTATGCATCACTCAAATGTGGATTAATATTAAGAGTATACCTTGGTAAAATTTCCATTCCTTGAAATTTTGTAGGTAAATCTATAGCATGTACTTGTGAGGTGGATGGTGAAGATGTATCAAAAAGAAAAATGGACTATATACACAATTATGTGGTAGAAATTGATGTAATGTAATAAAATGCTGAAGTGATTGTGAATCACTTAGCTGAGGAAAGTTCCCAAATGGATAATTATCTATATATGAGTAAAAAACATTTTTTTTCCAAAATATCATCAAAAACATATCAATTTTGAAAGAAATTGGAAAAAATAGTATCCTATGATGGTTCCATAATATCAAGGGCTTAATCAGTGGTTATAATAGGTAGTGATTCTTCTAAATCACTAGATCAACCTGGATAGGGGATCTTCAATTTCCAATGGTGGTTGCACTAGTGGGTACAAATTCATCTAATTATTTTGTTCCCCATTAGAAATAACCATATTAATTGATTGACAATTGATATAAGAATCTTCTATAGCCAACCATGGTCTCCCTAAAATCAGGGGGCATCCCCTAAGCTTTATTTTGGGATAGAAGATCATGAAATAAGGATATTCCTAAGAATCAATGAAAATAATAACACCCTCAATCATACCTTCAGGTTTGACTAAGGAGCGATTTTCCATTTGTAGGATTATAGGTGTAGGCCTAAGACCTTGAAGGCATAATTTCTCCTTAGTTTCGTTAGTCATGATGTTAATGAAAGCTCTTAAATCAATTAATGTATTCAAAATAATAATGTTACCAATTTGTACCTGAATCATAGGACTTCCTAGATCTGAATACTTGGGAATTGAAATATTTCCTAACATGATATCAACAAGTTACCCAATAACTTGCACCATATTTGGGTCTTGTTTCTTTTTTTTATTTTAGTTACATAAGTCGGGTATGTGCAAGATCATCATGGAAAAAACAGGCCCTTAAGTGGTGATGAAAATTTAGAAAATTAGAGTTAGGAAACTCGACGCAATTTTTTTTTAGAATAAATTATCTATATTATTTCAAAAATATGTAAGAATAGAATCTATAGAAAATTGAATGTAGTTTCTAAACTACTAGGTTTATTTAAAAAAAATCTAATTGGTGAAAATTTGAAATTTCAATACAGTAGTAATTCAATTTCAGGGAAAAAATAAGTAGGTATTTGTCTGACCATCCTAACCATAATAAAATGATAATATTTTCTTATAAGATTTTAGATATAAGTAGAGGACTCATGTCCCAATTTGATTCAATTTTTTTTGTAATTTTTTTCCAAGTAAATAATTAATTATGAATTTTTTATTACAACTTTGAAAAAAATATAAAAAACTCGTATGTCTCACCACCTTAACTTGGTAAAAAATTCATGAAATTCATTTTTTTTAACCCTATAGTATGTGAAGCATAGAATATGATGCATGTTTTGGATTCAAAAAATTGATACTGTTTGAAAGCTATAGATATTATTCAATCAACCTATCAATCAAGACTTAAGTCGTAATTCAAATAGAAAATGAATAATAATAATTTATTAAATTCACAGTAAAGCATAATTTATATTGGTGGAAAGCTGAGAATCTCCTTTAAAATGTTGCGAATAGGATTTCATTTAATTGTATTCTAAACATATTTCATGCATCTCCTAAGCCCTTGGAATGTGTTGCACAACACTAGGATTAGGAAGAAATTAATTCAAAATGAACTAAACATTTAATTTGAAATTTGTAGTTATTTCTAAGTGTTATGAGCATGTGGGGATGTCTTGGAGTGAGATCGTACAAAATAGGAGCACATGGGTGCCCACATGGGAGGTGGGATCCACCTTGGTTTAGTTAACTGGTTGGTGAATTGATACACTTCAGAAATGCATCCTAGGTTCCTACAAAATAGGGATTTTGATTTATGCATGTTGAGTACCTATGAAAAGGGATTGATGTTTATGAGGTTCAGTTCAACTCAATTAAATTTAGTTTAGTTTAGTTTAGTTTAGTTCAGTTCAGTTATGTTTCAGTTATCTTCAATTGCATGTTAGTTAATCTCAGCTAGCTTGAGTTGTATGGATAGATAACAAGTTGATACATTCAGTTAACAGATGGAGGATCGTGCATGCACATTGTTTTGCATGAATTGGTAACAAATGTGTTTCAGTTAAAAAATATTAACTTGAGCCCACCATTGGCACCCAAGTTGGCATCTTTGAGTTACAACTACTATATGGAAAAGATATTTATAATGCTCAGTTAAGTGGGACCCAGTTTGGATGCTTGCTTTAAGGATGAGCTTGCAAAAGATATTTTTGACAACTACGAGGTTAACACTTTAGTGTTGGGTGCCAAATTTGAGGGAGACTCTTGTTTGACTTCTGCATGCATATGAGAACTCAACTTGGCAACCCTAGGAATGAATTTTCTCAAGAGGCTTTGTGATTATATATTTGTTAACTCTTACGAGTTTGTAAGCAATAATATTGTCTATTATTGCAGAAATTGTATGAGAGATTTTTGTGAAAAAATATTGCTGGTTGTGAAGAAGAATTTTTGAAGAACAAAGAAGCACATCAAGGAGAATTGAATCAATATTATTTCAACTTATTCAAAGGTTAAATAATACAAGCAAGAATATTGTCTATTATTGCAGCAATTGTATGAGAGATTTTTGTGAGAAAATATTGCAGGTTGTGAAGAAGATTTTTTGAAGAACAAAGAAGCACATCAAGGAGAATTGAATCAATATTATTGTAACTCATTCAAAGGTTAAATAATACAAGCAAGAACAATTTTGGTGGAGTTTTTTTACCTGAAAGGGTTTTCTCCATGTACATGTTGTGTCCTTTCTATTATATCTTATATTTCTTCTATCAATCTTCTTTCTACTTTCTACAACATTAAAATTGATCTAATTCAAGATTAATCATACACAAGAGATTGTAAAAAAGAATACTAAAATTAAATCTACAGCTACACATGATTTAAAAATTTTTAGGTACATTTTACTACATTTTTACCTTCATTTTCAACATAAAAACCCTTTTCGTTTCATCAATTTTGGGTAAAAAAAAGTCGTAAGCCACATGGGCCATCATATCACTTACGTATCACCACTTTTTGGCCCATCATGATCCTACACATACCCAGTCCCGAACTACCTTCGTGTACACATGGATGTCCTTGATTTCCTATAAAAGAGGAAATTTAATATTAACATTTCTCAATTCATTTACAAAATAAAATTCTAGCTCAACCACTTCCTTTTTCTTTGGTTGAGACTGAAATTGGTCAGGATATGGAGGCAACTTAGATGGCAGATTTTGTTTATTTTGATTTTTCTCAAGCTCTTCTAGTGCATCATCTATTTTAGTAATGGTGGGTCCTTGGAGAGCTTTACCTGAACGTAACTGAACTCCATTAATGTATAGTGTATCTATAGGTTAGGTTGAATATCATGCCACCTCATTATTATATACTAGTTGCGCCACTTTGTTATTTGGGTTTGGAGATGGTTGTGAATGCATAAGTGTTGCCTTTGGTGATTGTGATGGATTGGATGGTGGATTATTGGATGTAGGTGGTATTGGTGGAAATAATTGTGGTGGCTATTAGTATGGAGTAACCATAGGTGGTGTGAGATAAGACAAATATTGTGGGAGCTATGATGGTGGCATCCTCCACGCTTTTTGCCATGGTTGAGGAGCATACTGGTTTTTTCCCTATGAATAAGGTGGAGGTTGTTGCCACCCTCCATACCATCCTAGTTGAGTTGGAAAGGAACTAGGTTGACCACTCGGCCCTACATTAAGAGGTGTGTAAAGGTCATGCATCATTGAGGGAATAGTTCATGGAGGCCAAGGCCTCCATGGAGCCATATAGTAAACAAGTTCTTCACTAAATTTCACATCAACCATATATGTTGGAAGAGGTTGTAATGTATTAGCCTTTCTAGCATCTTCTAAAGAACAATTTTTTTCTATAAGGAAAATGTACCTATCTTGGGTAATAATCAAAATTATGTAAAATATAAGGGGTAGTAAATCTGGTCCCACCTTCTTCGAGTAGCTCAGAGGCACTAGGATAGCATAGAATGACTGAAAGTCCATAGTTCCTTTTTTAGGTCCTCTATCAAAATTGAGTATGAGAAGTCATTAGCTTTGAATGAAAACAAGATTAAAATACTTATGTGGGCACATTCATTGTAAAATAAATTATCTCCATCAAAGCTCCTCATCCTGGTTCGAAACTTGTCTAAGAAGCCAAGTAAAATAGATCAACTTCTTTCCAATTCCACCCATTTTGAATTTAAGGAAATTGGTCTTTTACTCTGTAGCTACATAACTGGAGGTCGGATAATTTAGAGTATCCTCAATAATACTACATCATCTTATTCCTTATTAACCTTAAAAATTGAAAACCCTTATTAGAATTTAGAACATTGCACTGAATAGTAAATGAAAGATTCTAGTTGTGCTCAATATCCCTAATACTTATTTATAGGTCATTTATGAGCTCTCATCTCACCATCTTGATCCCTATTTAATCATGAGTCATGCGAGGTATAATTGCTCTTTTTATGCTAACCAAGTAACCAACTTCAATCATGTGAGAGACACCTACACTAACAATATTTATTTTGATTGATGTATAGCTATATGCACATTGTACCTCAAGCTAACAAGCTATCAAGCAGACCACTCAAATGATATGAAATTATTACAAATCTTATTTCAATTGATCACTAGATTAATGACATCATCATGTATAGTATGTCATGTAGTTTTCAATATCATGTTATCCAATCACTCACTTCAGATGTAGATATGGAATTAATCTGTGGTACCACAACCACATTTTCTTCAAAGAAAGACAATCTAACAGATATACATAAATAGATACAAAAATATGTGCGATACTTTCTATCACTTTTAGTATCAAGTTATCAAATAAAAAATTTCACTCACTTTGGATGTAATATGACATTAATCCATGGTACCACAACCACATTTTCATCAAAGAAAGAAAAATTGACAAATATGTAGAAATCGATAAAAAGAAAACATGTGACATTCTTTCTACCATTTTCAATATCAAGTTATCAAATCAAACATTTCGATCGCTTTGGATTAGAAGAGGAACTTAATTTTGAATCTTTAAAATATTTCCCAAGTACATATGACATTAATCACAATTCTACAACTACATTTTCTTGAATGAAAGGCAATCTAGTGGACATGCAAAAATCGATAAAAATATTGAGTATTAAATGGAAACCGATAGGTAGAGTACTTTGAAGCATTGAAAAGATAGAGTATTAAATGGATTGTTGTAGCTTAATCATTATCAATGTCATCTAATAAGTAACAATAAATTTCACTCACTTATTATTAGAACTATTATTGATAATTAGTCTAAAAGGCCATATTTTTATATCGAGCAAAACAAAAAGGATTTACAAGAATGGAGCCATGCAAAGTATTTTAATTTAAGTAGCTGAAGATTGAAGTACATAGAAAGCTTGTCCAAAAAGCCACTAACCGTGAAAAAACCAGACATAAAATACATATTACAAGATTTGTACAATAAAATATAGGCACAATTCATTACTATTTTTTTTTGTAACAATAGTAGAGGCCTTGAACTATGTGTTTGAGCAAGAGATGAATTAAATTGAACAAAGTAAGAACAAAGAAGAAAATGGAATCGCCCAAATACTTCCTCCAAAACTCCAGACTCTGTAATGATTCATTTTTTGTATCACATACCATACCACACCTCATAACAACCAAGGAAAGAGCTTGCACTGTAGAAGCAGCCAGTTCAACTTTGAGAAAAATTCCACCAAAAGGCGATAACTCAAATTCAAATTGTAATGCTCAAGTGCCAACTCCAATGAAGAAAGAGAGTAAATGAAAGTTTGAAAATAATGTATTTCCAGCATCATCACCAAATCTTTATCTAACAAAATCTCGATGGAATTGGAAAAGAAAGAATAAGCTGTACCTTAGAAAATAGAGGATGGGGGTTGTTTTGAAGCCATTCCCTACCCACAATTATTTTTATAGCCTTCTCAACTAGTACACAAGGAATAGTAAAATCCATACCCAACTTTCATCTATTGTATGCATCGTTGGTTCTTTTCTCCCAAAAAAAATTTGGGTAGGATGACATGCCATGAAGAATCCATAATATCAGAGTGAAATTGTGAATAGAGAAGAAAGAAAGAAAAGTCAAATATATTATAAATGATATGAAGAACATCAAGTTGGTGAAGTATATATAGAACAAATACATCAATATTCAACACTTGAACATTTAATTCACCACTTGATGTGACAATATTATTTTGAAAAAAATGAGTCATGACTTTAAGTGATTTAATAAATAATAAATTGTCAACAATTGATATTTTTAAATCGAACAATTCTAATATTATTTCAGAGGTTTGAATTCACAATTCTAGTGCTTTAGACATTTTCTTTCAGAATGCAACTACAACCATCCATCGAACATTCATCAAATGGTTATGTTAATTTTCTAAAATCTAATTTGATGTGACAATATTATTTCACAAAAATTGAGTCATGACTTTGAGTGCTGTAATAAATAATAAAACATCAACTATTGATATGTTCAAATCTAAGGGTTCTAGCGTTATTTCAGAGGTTTGAATTCACAAGTCTAGTGCTTCAGACATATGCTTCTAGAATGCAACTATAGTTGTCCATTGAATATTCATCAAATGGTTATATTAATTTTATAATTCGATGTGACATTATTATTTAACAAAAGTTGAGTCATGAATTTAAGTGATTTAATAAGTAATAAAAAGTGAACGGTTGGTATTTATAAATCTAATAGTTCTAGGGTTATTGTAAAGGTTTAAATTCACAAGTCTAGTGCTTTAGACATTTTCTTTTCGAATGCAACTACAACCGTCCATCGAACATTCATCAAATGATCGTCAATTATATTAATTTGCACATACATCTAGCTTTAGACATAGTAATTCACTCAGTGGCTCACTTGACACTTCTGATAAGAACTTATAATAATATATTGACACTTTTCCCCATTCGAGACACTTTATGAAGGAATTTGGATGTGTGGAAAAATTTTCTCGGAATAGAAGAATATATTGTATTTGATATTTTCACCACCCACAAGCTATGATATTTTATTGGAATACTAGTTTACTTCACTAACGATTTTTTTTATTGGTTTGAAATTATGTTTAATTCGCCCATGGTTTTTTTATTGGTTTGAAAAAGGTTTAATTCACCAATGAAAATATATTTTTTTGGTTTCAAAATAGGTTTTAATCACCAACAAAAATATTTTTATTATGAAAACAAGTTTAATTCGCTCAGAGAAATATTTTATTGGTTTAGAAATAGGTTTAATTCACAAATGAAAATATCTTATTGGTTTTAAAATAGGTTTTAATCACTAATGAAAATATTTTATTGGTTTTAAGAAAATTACAATTCACTAGGATTTTCGACAAACTTCTAATGATTACAAAAGATATACTAATTGAGATTATTTTTTTTCCCAACAAAGAAAAAATCCACTAATAAAATTAATATTTCTTTGGGAAGTATACAAGATTCACCAGGCTTTTACAACTTCTTCAAGGGGGGTTCTTAAAGTTATCCTTGTATATGATATGTTGATAGATTGAATGTGGTTTCTTATGATTCCAACAAAATAATACTTATGATTTGTTAGTGTATTCATTAATTGCTTGCCTACACACAGGTTGACCTAAGCCTACTTAGGCATTTATTGTTGTATGACTCATTGACATAGACTAGATATTTTCCTAATATTTTTCCCACTTAGTTTATAGACTGTAGAGGTGTTGATACACCTCATTCTTGGATATTTCTCCTTTATAAGGAGACCCTTGACTGTCTAATAAGATGGGAAGAGCTTATGCATTATCCATGCTTGATTAAATCTTCTTTGTGATTACTGGTTCTTTCATGGTATCAGAGCTATCAAAGAATTTTTCAGGCCAATGCATTCCTCTATATCCTCTTCCTTCTTTGTTTTTTCTCCCCTTCATTTATGCTTTCTAAGTTCCTGTTTCACCCTGAAATCATGGTGAAAGAGTGATTGAAGCTGTGTTTGGGTAAAAATTGGTCGTCAGGAAGATGGTTAAGCGTCTGTAAAGCAATTTGAGAGGTTGTTTGGAGTTAACCTGCACACAGCAAGAAAGGATCGATCCACCCCTATGGCGTATCTCTGCTCAAAATTTTTGTGACACCTCTGCTCATAGAGGCACAATTTGTTGCAAATCGTCGGAGTTTGTGACTTTTTTCTTTAGAGCGGTGTCGTTAGCATCAAATCTTGTTTGCTCGTTGTGGGAATCAGAGGGTAGTGTTTGTTGAATCTTGGTGGAGGATCAACACTCTTTTCCACGTGAGACCTGCACTCACCTCTGCACTGTGCGGCCTACCAAAGCCAACGCATCTACTAACATTGGTGTTTTAAATCTCTTTTTTTTGAGACCCAAGTCCGCTTTGATCTCACTGTCAGTTCTCTACTACGTTGGACTTGTGCATACATAGAGCAGAAGCAGCGCCTGAAGCTTTAGAATGGTTTTGACACTAGTTCACAACAGGTAGGAGGGGAATTGAATATGGTGAATATGGTTGGAGACTGTGCACTAGTTTCAAACCCACACCTCAATCACTTCCCAAGCTGCACTTTTACTCCCTCTTCACATGCAACTGGAGTTTCTTTGGGCGTGGATCTCTTGTGGAGTTGCATGGAGTTGGAGTAATTGAAGTCTTATTTCCCTATTAACCATGTCAAAAGGTCAAATACCCATTTTTCCCTTTAAAGGAGGTAAACTTTTGTACTAGCCACATAGTGGTTTTGATCAACCACAAGAGTTTGTAATTTGAGGGGGGTATTTAAAAATTTGAGGTCATGTAGGGAACATGGGTTTTTTTGCCTATGATTAAAATAATGCACTATTATAAAGTGCCATCATTCTTTATATCTTGTGATTGATGAAATATTGGATGTAATCTTCATGCACTTAGTAGATTAGGAAATATCTTGGAGACTTTTTTCCCTTTAAAGGAGGTAAACTTTTGTACTAGCCACATAGTGGTTTTGATCAACCACAAGAGTTTGTAATTTGAGGGGGGTATTTAAAAATTTGAGGTCATGTAGGGAACATGGGTTTTTTTGCCTATGATTAAAATAATGCACTATTATAAAGTGCCATCATTCTTTATATCTTGTGATTGATGAAATATTGGATGTAATCTTCATGCACTTAGTAGATTAGGAAATATCTTGGAGACTTGGTGCATGGCTCCAGTGAGACTTAGATTGTACCAATCTGCCTTTGATGAGCATTCAGTGGATGGTCACGTAGGTGTCTCCATACCTAATCTTTATAATGTTGCAGTAAGTGATTCATCAACAATGGTATCATTTTCAGGGGGGGCCTCTAACCTTTCTCTCTCTCTTTTTCTCTTTTGGAGAGGATATTTGTTCCTAGTGGGTTTTCTCCTTTTCTCCGCCTTTTGAGAAAATTGCATTGGACATGGGTACCTCACTAGGCTAGTAGCCGAGACCTATTTTATCCATGCTCACCTAAGTTATGCTTAAGGGGGCGTGTTAGTGTATTCATTAATTACTTTCCTACACACAGGTTGACCTAAGCCTACTTAGGCATTTATTGTTGTATGACTCATTGACATAGACTAGATATTTTCTAAATATTTTCCTGATATTTTGCCCACTTAGTTTATAGACTATAGAGGTGTTGATACACCTCATTCTTGGATATTTCTCCTTTATAAGGAGACCCTTGACTGTCTAATAAGATGGGAAGAGCTTATGCATTATCTGTGCTTGATTAAATCTTCTTTGTGATTATTGGTTCTTTCATGATTGATATGATCCAATAAAAAAATCATGATTGTAAGGCTATGATGATTGAAATATTTCCAAATGGCATAGAGAGGCCTCTCATTTATAGAAATTCCAAGAGGGAATCAAGGACCTAGATGGATTGGTTGATGGCTAGCTAGGATGGATTGAGGATTATGTTTTGGATTAAATTTGTAGCCATGCAATAAGTGTCCTATGAGGTGTAAGAGTTAGGTGGTGGGATGGAGGACTCACGATTGATAAGAGATCTCAAGCAATAGCTATATATATATATATACATTTGTGATTTATTTTTGGATGACTATGATTGGTTGAGATTAGGGTTTGGATCAAAGTTATAGTCATCTGACAAGTGTCCCATGAGATGTAAGGGATATGTTTATGGAATGGAGGGCTCACAATTGATGAGAGCTCTCAAAGGTGGATTGGACAAGTGTCAAGGTGGTATTAATTGGAAAAGTTCATGGGATAAAATTTAGTGGGATTATTTAAAAAATGTATCTTACCCCATGTCCCCATGTGCATTTTTTGCTTGTATTTAAGCATTTGGAGTCTTCCCATGCAAATTTAAAATTATGGGAAAAGGACAATTTAGAATCTTTCCTATTTTGGTGGAGCACCTATTGTTTAAAAATTGAAAGTAGACTGTGAAAAAATGGGGGGCGAGAAATAAGTAGCTTCTACATATTGAAAAAGCTACCAAGTGGTTCCATAAATTTATTCCCCTCTTTTTCATTTGCCTCCAATTTTTTTCTCTAAATTTTATCTACAAAATTTATTATTGATATTATTCATTCATATATACAAATAAATAATAACTACTTATTTTTTAGTTGAACTAAAAATAAGTAGGGAATTAAAATTAATGGGGTCACCAACCCCACAAATTACTCAAAATATTGAACAGTGACTGTAACCAAAATAAGCTAAGCAACTACATGGGGACTTGCCCTTAGAAGGAAAGATTTAAACTCAAAAGTCAAGATTTTCATTCTAAAGGCGGATAGATTTGTCTTGTTGCACACTCCTAATGAGGTGGGGAAATTTAAAATCAAGATTTATTTGAAAATGTAATTTTGTCACAAGTGGTCAAGATTAAGGATTAATTAGCCTAAATCAATCAATTAATTATGTATTAGTTGATTGATTTAGCTGGAGGATTTTGGGGATAAGATTGACTTAAATAAATAGAAATTTAATTAATTAATATGTGATATAAATGTGAAGGGGACTTATTATCTAGAAATTTTATTATAAGGTTGTGTATAGCTTCACAATGTAGATAGACATAATTTATTGAGTAGCTGACATAATTTTATTAATGACTTAGAATAAGTTGGGATAAATTATAGTTAGGTGTGGATAGATTTATGAGTAAAATATTTAAATTCTTGAATTTATTAACTATTTTTCATTATTTTTTTCCTATTTATGAACTTAGGCGTTGTAGGGTATAGAGTTTAGTTTTGAGAATAAAAAAATTAGAAGTAGATTGATAATTTAAGAAAAAAATGGTTTATTTTATTAATTATTTTTATGTATAATATATTTTTGTACCAAAGGCTTACGAACCATATTGTTAATGGTAGAAGATGACAAATTTTATTGATTGAAATATTTTGTCCTATTTTGAGGAGAATCAAATCATTTCACACATTTAAGGACACAAGTTGTTCTTAATTTTAAACTATTTAACTTTTTAATATAAATATTTTATAATCATCACTAAAATATTGATGGGTAAAAACATTTAATATTAACAAGTTATTTTCTCTAAAATCTTTTAATATTAAATATTGGAATTATATATTGTACTCAAACTTTTCTTTAAAAACAATTTCATTGACTTTGAGTATATATTTTAATTTAATTTAATATTAAATGTTTAGGTGAATTTAGGATGTGATGTTACTGCACTTGATTAAGTCATTATAAACAAGACATTACAATATTACAAATATCCTTAAGTTCAAGATCATTAGACTAAACTTTCCATTCCTCTTGATAAATTGAAAAAAGGACATTAAAATCTTACATACATATAGACTTTCAAACAATGAACATAATAAGAAACAAATTAGATAGGAAAAAGCTTGTTGAATTAATTTTATAGCTGGATGTTAGCTTGTAGCTTGCATTTGATTAAAACATTATAAATATCATTAAGCTATAGATCAGTGGGCTAAAATCTTCTTGATAAATGAAAAAAAAACTTTACAAATATCACAGTACAAATTTAACAAAGATTTACACAATTAATGAGAGAGAGAGATCAGACAGAAAAATACAATAGAATATTAGGTCTAGTTGCTGCAAGTCGTTCAGGCAAGATGCTCATGGAGTAAGTGGAGATGAGTATCTAAATCGTGGCGATGAAAAACTTTAGCCCTCCAGCTCAAGTCGCGGGAGGAGGAAGGATCCAGCCGAATCTTTCTGCCAACGTGACAGTATGCCCACTGTCCCAGAAATTTGTGTTCTTCAAGGCGTGCCACTGGTTTATGCATTTTCTCATTCAAAATAAGTCCAGGCGCCTTAGGAACCAAATCGCCCTTCACTTCCACACGCAGCACTTTAACTCCAATCTCTTCCATATCATCGGCGAAGGCTCGGTTACCCACTCGCGGAGAGGCGAAGGTGAAGACTGTGACAGGTATTGAAGGCCAGATTAGTCTGATATGATAAGCACTCATTGTTGCGAGGGCACCTCCCAAGCTGTGCCCCGTAACTGTTACGCTCAACCTTTCCCCTTTATACATTTCCAGTAATCCTGTAATCTTACCCTCAATAACGTCTCTTGGGCTGCTGTCACATTTGTATGGGCCTCTGTCTTTATAATACCCCAGAAATCCCTTGCATATCCCGACGGCAGGCTTTGAATCTTGCCAAGGAACTACTTTGTCTTTAAGATTTTGAACCCATTCGCATGGTTTACTGGTTCCTCTAAACGCAACAACTATATCACGCCGCCCGAGTCTCCTTATTTCATTTTCGTCATTGCAAACGGCAATAAAGCCAATAGGATGCCGACTATAGGACGTCGATAAGCGAACATTGTAGAAAATATAGTCCGTAATTTTGTAGCCGCCTTCCTGCAAATTTTTTGACTCCTCGACTATTCGATCATTGTCTATAAGACTGTAACATAAACGTGCAAAATCACCGTACCTGAGTATCTCTGATTTGAGAGTGGGATCGAAGGGATCCAGCAGGCCTTCCCAGGAGCGGTTGCCCTGCATATCTCCCCAGCGATCGCCAAGACTCGGCTTCTGCTGCTGCTGCATGTTTCAGCTGGTCACCGGAATTAGAGATGAGGAATGTATTGATGGCTTTCTCTAATTCAGATAAATAAACTATGATGAGAATGGCCTATAAATAAGGAGAATCCTCATGCGTTCAGGAATAGTCTAAACATCCACCTACCACACTGCATATTTGACCGTATTTGTCTAAACATCCACCTATTAGACTGCATATTTGACCGTATTTATTAATTAATTGAACAGCCTGTAAAACCAGACTCAGTGCTGGCATTTGAACGACTTTTCAACGGAGAATTTGTAAATTGAAATGTGTTATTAAGAATTCCAATGACGAAGGAATCCAAGTTTGAGGACTGTGCCGTAATATTAAGGACATTGATATGACTAGAATCTCTCCCACAAAAACTGCGGAATGAGAGTTACAAATTCGTTTTAATGTACAACACATTACGTCCTTTTTTTATTCTCGTTATGTTTCTTTTTCGAAAATCAAATCTCTGTTCTTTAGCGCTTTCTTATCTTGAGGATGAATCATGGAGGGTGATTCGCAACGTTGATGAAAAATAATAACACAATCAAATCTAGAAATTATTGATAACAAGAAGATGGATTGTGGAAACTTGATATCTTTAATTCAATTTATTTTTCATCAATTGAAATTTTTGATTCTTGTTTAGTTATTTCAAGTTATTTATTTAATTATTTTTGTCAAATTGAGTCTACTAACAAAAAAATATTATTATCATGGAAAAGATTATTTGTAACAATAAAATAAATGAAATCTATAAATATATGAAATTTGATGATTGGACATAATTACTATTAACATAATAGCACAATTTTTTTCTCTTTTCATATCTGCTTATGATTTTGAAGTAATTGAGTTGTAGATTATTACTACCAAAACAACCTTGTAACATAGTTCAAAAGACTTGGATGTGTTAAAAAAAGGATAAATGCTTTGTTGGCCATGGATGAAATGAGGGTTTACAAAAGTTAGAAAAATCAAAGTAAAGGGTAATTAATTTCTTTGATAAGAAGGCTTAAAAAAAAAAAGGTTGAATGTTGGTGAGAGATGACCCTAGAAAACATCAAAAGTTTAATTTTTTTTTATGGTTAGGTCCATACAAGGTTGCCACTATTGTTAGAAGAAATGATTTCTACTTACATAATCTAGAAGGAAATTTGACTACATCACTTTAAATATTTTTGCTATTAATTATTTGTATAGCTCTTTTTCATTCTTTTGGTTTTATTATTTTTTCTTTACTTTGTAGTTTACTTGTTAATTTTCATTTCATTATTCCTTTTTTTTCTTATTTTTTTGGATATAAATATGTTTACCTTGTCAAAAATAATCATATAGAAGCACTTTTACTAACTTGAACAACTATGTCAAATGTGAAGCTTTTTATTCCCATCCAATCCCCTTCTATTAATGACCCACATAGGCATTCAGATTCAAATGAAGGGATGTTGGAACTTCAATTTCTCAGTTAGCTATAGTTGGTCCATGAGATTTGATGAAGCTCCAACTATAGTTTCTCTTGAGAAACTAAGGGTGCTAGTCTTTATTTGTTAAAAGGAAGTCAATTAAAGAAGCTAGAATTTTGTATGGAATTAGTAGTTGTTGTGAATTACATAATAGAATAAAAAAATAATATAAATTATCTAGTATTACTCACTTTGGGCCGACAAGACTTTCGATTGTCCACCGAGTGTGAATGCCAAAAGGTGGTGAGATACATACACATGGTTGGCATGCACTCACACACAAAAAGGTGGCTATGGGGAAAGTCATGCCGCTAGTTGGGCTTCCCGCTCAACCGTACCAAAGTTATACCTCTTGATAACTTTGATAAGGTTCCACAAAAGATAGGGGTGCAGTTCATGAGACAAACAAAGCCTTGGATGCTTAGAACCCATGAACAAGTGCAAGATGGCACCACAGACATGCAAGTTGTGTTATGTAAGGTGGCCATGTATGCACGAAAAAGTACAAAATACAAAAAAAAAGAAAAAAAAGAGAGTGTTTCAAGGAGTCTTGTATAGTTCATATGAGGTCTTTGACTTAGGGAACATTGCATTTAATGTATCCAAGAGAGGACCAATCAAAGGATATAAGATTCACAACTTAGGGGATGCAGTGCATCACATCAGGCCACTAAGAGGAATATAATATGCTAAGATAAGTCACACTTATGAAGGACATTACACCGAATGTCATCCACCAACTGAGAAACACATCATGTGAAGTGACAAGGCTACACTAGGAAGAACGAACAAAGAAAAAGAAAATAAAAATGGAGAAAATAAAATAGTGCAGAAGTATTCCCCCACTTTAAAGGGATTGCTACACACCGCTTTGTGAGAATCAATTTAAAGTAGAGAAAGGAAAAATGAAATAGGGACATTAGATCCTACTTGAAAAGCCCAATGTTAAGTGATAGGTGTCCAAGATAGGATACACCATGCGAGAGAAAAGGGGGATATGTCCCCAAAATGAAAAACACCAAACACATAAGGGATCTATGGATTTGGGGTCAGTATGTTCATTTCTGAAATGTTTGTTTTAGAGAGCGTGAAAATATCATAATTCCCCCAAATACATAGAAATAGAAGAAGACATAAAGAGAGCGAAATAAAATGAAAAAGAAGAGTCAATTTGGGTCAACATGGAAGAGGCATGGGATATCTCGACACTTTGCATCATGCCCAAAAGGACAATAAAAAGACAAAGAGCCTTGTTTTTGAGTCAACATGAAGGAGAAATTACGGTCTCAATACCTTGCGTCATCCTAAAATGAAAGGAAAACTAAAAAGAAAGGAAAAAAACGTTATTTGGGTCAACATGAAGGAGAAATTGAGGTCTCAATGCCTTGCATCATCCCCAAATGAAGGTGAAATAAAAAGAAAGGAAAAGAGTGTCATTTAGGTCAACATGAAGGAGACATTACAGTCTCAATTGCTTGCATCATCACAAAATGAAACATAAAAGATGAAATACAAAGAAAAAAGGGGTCATTTGGGTTAACATGAAGGAGACATTGCAGTCTCAATTCCTTGCATCATCCCCAAATAAAAGGAAAAATAAAAAGAAAAATAAAAAAGAGGAAAGGCATGCATGACACATAGAAGAAGGTAGATACATATAGAAGAATGTCACAAAGAGAAATAAAACATCAAACAAGATATGGAATACACGACACATAACAAACACAAGACTAGTAAGGCAAGTATAATTCAACCGTGAAGCAAGTCATCCACCTCCCCATCTCAGTGGGAAAAAGTGGGAGGTGGTCAACGAAGCTAAGGGACAAAGACAATTGCATTACTAGGACAAGGATAGCGACCTCTTTCCCCCACTAAGTGCAAGGATGGAGGGATTCAAGGTAGGTGATGAGAGGGGGTAATGTAATAGTGAGAAGGACATGTTCTACAACTATTACATGAATGGGTACACGATAGCATATTAGGGGCTGATAGGGTAGCACTCAGAACCGATGAAGTGATACTTAGTATCTCTCGTAGATGGTGACATTCATCGCTTCTATGGCCAAGAACATGATGATAAGCACAATGTGGTACATTAGAATCCTTAGGATGGATTATCAAATTATTACAATGAGTTAAGGTGATGAGGCATTTGTTTAAGAGGATGTATAATTGTCTCTCACATTCAAGTGGTGGATGGAGAGGAAACTTAAGTTTTTGTAATATATATGGCCTCTTGCGGTGGCTAGATTCTCCAACTTCAAAAGAGGGTATGAGAGTAGGAGGTCTTGAAATGACCCGAGGTTTAGCATTGTTGTTAGGAGGGGATGGTGGATTTTCCTTAGGAAGGAGAACATCCAATTCAGGAGGGGAATCAAAGATCACCATGCCATCGTTATGAAGCCAAAGGCATTCTCTAGGATGCACTCTATCACGAGGGGGATCTTGATAAACAATTCCCGTTGTATGTTCATCAGGTGTCAATTGGTCATAGAATTTGTGAATCTCATGTTCGTTCGTGAGATCATCACCTTATTTGTTTAAAATGGTAAACCCTTTTCCATAAGTTTGTTGTAGATTAATGGGAGGGTGTGTGATCGAGTTATGGTAAAAGGGTTCAGGGGGGATTGGTTGAGAGGGACTAGGCTCACCTTGAGTAGGTAGCCTAGCTCCATTATGAAATTTCGGATGAAGATAAGCAAATGAGTCAAGAGGTGATATGTTAGGCATCAGGAGCTAGTTCATAGAGGGGTAAAAGGAAGCATTTTCTTCAAGGTTGTCAAGACACTTAAGGAACCAATACATGCTAGCATCATTATCTTCAATGATGTCTACTTCCGTAGGAGGACATTCATTAGGAGTTGATTGAGCAAGAGTGGGTTCAAAGTCATTAGGATCAATGGAAAAGGTACAACTTGACATATCCATAAAGGATTTGATGGAGGTCCATAACTTCTTGAAAGACATAGCCATGATGAGGGTTAAGTAATTATAGTAAATGGAACAAAATAGCAAATCTAGAAATGAAAATAGAAAGACAATTACAGAAACCAGAAATGCAGACAATGTGCTAAAAATGAGAGAAAATTTTATGTAAATTGTGCAAGAGGACTAGGTCACCTAGTGTGGCGACTTAGTCCCAATAGTGTTGTTTGTGAAAAATTTATGAATTTTTTGACTACTATTTATGATTTTACTGATATTCAAATACAAAAATAATTGGAAATACAATTTTTTTTGTATTTTCATGTTAAAAATGTAATGTAATGTGCAAGTCTAGCATGAATTTTCACCAAATTCACTTTTTCTACTAACCCTAGGATGCAAACAATGCAAAATTTCCAATGCAATGCAAGCTATCTCTAAGATGAAATGCAAAATCAAAAAGCTAGCAAATGGACTATGGTTGGGTTCACCAAAATGAACCACCAAAAAATGTAACATTGGGACCTAGGGCAAAAGGATTCCATCTACTAGGCCCTTAGGGTTTTTTACCCTAGGAGCTCTTGGTGTGTGGGAATGACACTCTTACCGCTTGGTGGTTACAAGATTTTTGGCGGTTGCATTCAAAGGGAGGGGTTGATTGATGAAGGTTGTGATATGTGTGTGTGTTGTGTGGCTAAAAATTTGAAGTAAAATGATATTAATCTACTGTATGAAATATAAAAAAAGTAAATCTAAACTAATGCAAACTACTCTAAAATGACCTAAATGTAAGTAATGTGGAAATTAATAGAGAAGGAAAGAGGGTGTGCACCTAGAAATGTGATGTTGCAGATGAATGGTCCCATAATCCTCTAAAAAATGTCTGAAAATAGTAGAGGGACACTTACGCCTAGTTCGGCGACTTAGTCCTATTGTTGGGAAACTTTTCTAGACCAATTTTTCAGGGAAATGGGTACCCAAAAATATAGAAACCCTTTTCCGGGCTTAGCATAGGGAAAAGGTCGCCAATAGGGGAAACCTAGTCCTCTTGATGCTTTCCAAGGATTTAGGGTTTGATTATCCAATAGTATTGGTGAATATGTGGGTGATTTAATACATGATTTTGAAATTCCAAGTGAAAATATTAATTAGACAATTGGAAACATGTAGTTTGTTATGGTGATATTTTCTTAGAATATCAATCCTTGATTGGAGTAATGTATGAACATCACCATATAATAGACAAAGATCCTAAACTCTTATATAGGTTAAGCAATATAGATACGGGTATGTGCAGGATCATCATAGAAAAAACAGGTCCTTAAGTGGCAATAAAATTCATAAAATCAGGGGTAGGCAACTTGACGTAAAAATTTGAATAAGTTATCTATATTATTTCAAAAATATGTAAGAATAGAATCTATAGAAAATTGAATTTAGTTTCTAAACTACTAGGTTTATTTAAAAAAAATAAAAATCTATCTAGTTAAAATTTGAAATTTCAATGCATTAGTACTTAAATTTTAGGGAAAAAATAAAAAGTAGGTGTCTGTCTGACCACCCTAACCACAATAAGATGATAATATTTTTTTATAATATTTTAGATATAAGTAGGGGACTCATGTACTGATGTGATGCAGATTTTTTTGTAATTTATTTCTAATTAAATAATTAATTATGATTTTCTATTACAAATTTTAAAAAATATAAAAACTCGTCTATCTAACCACCTTAACTTGGTCAAAACTTCATGAAATTCAATTTTTTTTTAATCCTATAGTATGTGAAGCATAGAATGTGACACATGTTTTGGATTCAAAAAATGTGATATCGTTTGAAAGTTATAGATGTTTTTCAATCAGCCTATCAGTCATGACTTTAGTTGTAATTCAAAAAGAAAATGAATAATAATTATTTATTAAATTTAAAGTAAAGCATAATTTATATTGGTGGAAATCTGAGAATCTCCTTTAAAAACCCTTTTCGTTTCATCAATTTTGTGTAAAAAAAAAGTCGTCAGCCACATGAGCCATCATATCACTTAGATATCGCCACTTTTTGGCCCATCATGATCCTGCACATAACCATACACTCTTAACTTTATCTACTCTTCTCCCTATGTTAGATGAAATGAATAATCTTTTAAAAAAATCCTAAGAAATAATTATAAATATTTTTTATTATACTAAACTATTTAGAATGACATGCATGACCCTCTATAATCTATATCTTTTACAACTAGACTATCAATGCCAATTTGGATGTGCAGAATTCATAAGTTAGCAATTAATTATAGATTTGAAGAATCTTGAAACTTTTTTACATTTTAATGCAAGTAGGGAGTTATGTGTCTTTTATGTGGATTTGAGATACCAATGTAGTACTATATGATGATTAGGCATTCTACTAGAGAATCTTCATTTGTACAAAGGGAGCTTTCGATGATATTGTAAAATTTGTAAGTATTACTTTAAAACCTATTGCAAGATCTCTTTCCTTAGAGGTTCTAGAATGATTCCCTCAAGATAAACTACTTGAATCCATGTCTATTGTGTATCCTCAATTTTGAGTCGCAAGCAATTTTAAACTAGACTATTTTCATAAGAATGCAACTACCTTGGCTAAACATTTTTTAAAAAGTTCAACTTTAGAATACAATGGACAAAAAATAGAAGGAATTTTATATGAAAGTAAGCTTCTAGAGAATATTGTATCCATTTTGCAATAACTATAATTGAATAGTTTGAGTCCATGGAGAATCCCATGCAAGTGGGATTAATAACAAGGGTTTGGGAAACCTTAGGTTGGAGTGAAATATTGTGTGATTCATTATATAAAAAAATCAAAGTTATTGATTTATGTCAAACCATGATATTGGGGTTGATGGAGGATGAGACAGTTTTTAGTACATTAAGGTTTTAAAATCAAAGATAAGAAACAAACTAGACAAGAATTTGGAAAATTGCTTGAGGATGTAAACAACTAAATATGATATCCAAAGTTTTCCTTTTGAAAGGGCACTCACAATTTATAAGTCCATATGTGAAAGAAGAGAGTTTTACAACACTTTAAAGTTTAGTGCTAGTGGAAATGGCACAAATGATAGTTACACAATGAATGTTGAGCTTGAGATGCAGTTCAGAAGACGTATACAGGGCGAAGAAAATGAAGACCAAAATCAAAGTCACAAAGGCTCTCAACCTCATTGTTAGAGTGAGGACTAGGAATTGAATTGAAAAATGCAAGGGATTCTTTCTAGGTATTTATAGTACATTTCATGAATCATATTCTAAATTTTCATTGATGATATTAAATTGTATTCCATGAAATTATGAATCAAATTGAATAAATTAACGTACTACTATTTTCCACTATTCCAATGTAGTATCTAAACTTTAATAATTATTTTCAAATTAGACAATTAGTTATTAAACACAATTTCCAATTTCTATTTATTAATTAACATAGTATTAATAATTTCATATTTTAATTGTGTCATATTAATAATATTTATGTGCTCTCAATGATTCTAATCAATGCTTAATAACAATAGTAGCATATACAACATTAACAATCACTTAATGTGTATCTAGTAGTAGAAACCAGAGTTTATTTGAATTGAGAAAACAAATAATATAGATAATTTGAACAGATTAATGAAATTGAGTTTTGGATTGATTTTCAAATGAAGGAATACATAGAGCCAATGCAAAATCTTTCTCAAAAACAACTCTTCATGGAGTTGAGTTGGAAATTCATATTATCAAATCATTTTGTCAAATTTTGTAGCATGCTCTATTATTCATTTGATAGAAGTGCAATTCATTGTAACTAATAGTGTCTGATTTGAAAATTTGTTAACAATTCATGATTGAAATTGGATCTTGACCTGCATGTTTCAATCAAATTTGTATTCAAGCTCATATGTGGTTTGATGGAATCCAAATAGTTCACCTCATTAGGGTTCTATGGAAACTGATCCAAACCAATCATCCTTATATCCTCCATATGGGTGCTGGCAAGAAGTTGAGTTCACTTTTTGGCCAAAAAGTGGAAGTGTTTTCCCTGATTTTCAGAGTTTGACACATTTGACCTTAAAATTTGAAGCACTTAGAGATGAAATCTTCAAACAAGTCACTGATCGTAAAATGTAGTACTCAATGTCTAGTTTCCAAATATGTAATTTATTTCAATACCCACATTGTACAAATTGAGTTTTGATAGGATTTTGTAAAAACCACTATTTAAAAGTCATTTTTTTTTACCATACAATGCACGTGTATGATATCCATATTTTGACTTAAATTATCATATTTTTCTAAATCTTTTGGGAAAAGACTTGTGACTCACTAAAGCGTGCCTTGGATTTTTTTTTATAATTTTTTATTGAATATTTTTTTTTTGTTAATTTTTTATTGAGCACATTTGTCGTTTAGAAAAATTGTCATGTACGACATGCATAAGATGTCCTAAAGTTATCATTTTTTGCTTTTTTTAAAAAAAATTGAAAAGAATTGTCTAAAGTTTTCCCTTGTGCAATCCGTTTGTCAAAATATTATGTTGATCAGAAGTTATTAAAATAGTAAAAAACACAGATATTTAAAGTTTATGGACCAATTCCATAAAAAAAAATTGAAAAATAGAAAAAATAATCCAATTGTAAAAAAAATTACATATTTGGAATCTACATTGTCTCATCTAAAATAGGTTTTAATTTCGTCGAAAAATTCTGCAAAAAGGGCGTCAGCCATATGCCCACACTCAGTATTTTTTTGTGACATTGCTAGGACCTTCAACTTGTAGGTCAAACCAGGTCCAAAGCTTAGGTTCGGGTCCCCAAGCCTTTTCCTGAACCGAAAAACAAAGCAAAAACCTGACCAAAAATTAAAATTTTAAAAAACGGGATCCCGTTTCATAATTTTTTTTTTTAATGAATTTAAGAAACGGGATCCCGTTTCAAAATGGGATACCGTATTTTAAAAAGCGGGATCCCATTTTGAAATGGGATCCCATTTTGAAACGGGATCCTGTTTTTGGCTCAAGCTCCTGAACCTAAACGGGATCCCGTTTTTTGCAAGCCGATTTTATTTTTTTGCCCAAGGCAAAAAATTCCACGTTTCATGGACTCATCTTTGTGCTTCTACCCATATTATTTTTGAAATCATCCTTCTATTGAATCACTCTATTTTGTCAAAAGCCAAGGGAAAACCAAGCTTTGTCAAGTTCCTTAATTTTTTATCTAGCTTCTACATATTTTTTGTAGCCTAATCTAGAAATTCCTTTGTTTCATGGTCTCAAACACTTTTGAATGATATATAATGCCTTTATTTAGGCATCTATCTTGTCATGAATTCCTTTTGATCTCAATTCATTGTCACTAGCTTTGTAGACTACCTGCAAAATTTGATTTGCTATTTTCTCTCTTGAAATCATATTTTTGTTGCCAACCACGTATCTCTTGAGCTTCATATTATGTAATTTCAAAGAATCAATCAATTGAAACATTCACACAACTGATCAATCCTCTACATTATTTCCTCTCGGATCTTTTGTTCCATATTCCTCATTGTCTCTCTAAAAAATGTAGTTAACTTATTCTAACAAGACTTTATTTTATTTTGTGCTTCCCTTAGCTCCGCCGCTAAAATTTCTTTGGTTTTTCTCTATTTCTCCACTTTTCGTTCCCAATATTTTTCTTTTGCCAGGTTTGGTTTTAATTTTTTTGAAGTGGATTTTTCATCATCATATTTCTTTATGCTCTCTTAAAACCTTTGATTCAGTTAGTTCACTTTCAGTTGCACCTCTATTTGTTCATCCTCTTTGGTGTAGATGTAGGGGCATTGTTTTTTATTTTTTTCTAATCCATCACTTTTTTTATTTGTTGCTTTCATCTTTGAGTTCTCATTTTCTAAGTCTAGCTATACATATTCTATTTAAATCTTCAAATTATTATTTTATCTCTCTTGCAAGATGATGTGTACACCAATTCGCTATTCTTTTTTGATACATTAATTTTGTCAAAAAAATTATATCTAGAAAAAATCATTTGGATACTTCTCACTTCAAATTCAAAGCTATCCATGCAATTCTTTAGTTTATTTTGAACTTTGGGAACACGAAATATGTACTCCATGGTTTTTGTATTTGGGTCAAATGAAAGTAATACCCTAGTTGTGTAGGATTTGAAGTTACAATAGATATATTTTGTATCATTTTCTTCCTTTATTGTTTATACATTTTTTATTTCCTTTTATACTCAACATTGTAATCAAAAACTAGGGCCGCAAACATAATGAAATGTTTGAATGGAAAAGGAGTACTTTCACTTGCAGGGTAGATTATCCATTTCTTTTTCAGTCACACTAATAGCTTGGCGAGTGCCTGAGAAATAAATCCACTAATTATTTGAGACTGAGGCTAAAGATTAGCCATTTATTTTGTAGTCAAACTAACAATTGGAGGAGTTCCTAAAAATAAATCCTTTGGGTTAGAAATTAAGGTAGTGGTATTAGTAGTTTGAATTAGACGTATCATAGTCCTTTGCTTCTTCAGAATGCCTTGATCATTGTCTGTCTGTGTAGTATCTTGTAATCCTGGCCTCTTGTGTGTAATTTTTTTGTTGTAGCACATGTTGATCACTACTAGTACTACTACCCATACCATTACCACTTAAAGTAGTAATATTTTCACTAGATTATCCACCATGTCTTGGTTGTAATTGTATCTAACCATGAGGATTTTATGTTGTAACAAAATGAATTGTTTCACCTATTCTTGTATGCCCTTGGGATTTTTTATCAACTCCAATGCCTTTCAAACCACTATGTTTTTATGTCCTACCTCTATTGATACCAAAATTCCTTGTCATTTGGACCCCAAACCACCACCTTCATAACCTATTTTTTTGGCTATGGGTACTCCTAAAGTATATTTTTGCTTTATGGTCTCACTTAAACTAGGTTTTACTTTCCTTGCATATTTTACACTTTGTTCTTCCCTATTATCATCAGATTCATCCTCAATTTCTTGAACTTCAAAGGGGTTCTCTTTATTCCAAAAATTGCTTAAATCATAATCTTCTAGGATCTCTTGAAACCCTATGCTAGTTTTTGGTTCACCTAGATCCTTCCTCATATACCAAAAGGCAATAAATTTTAATTATGGCCAATATTTTCTCTACAAGTCCTTCTTAAAGAATCTAGTATTTTACTTTAGTAGATGGTTGATCACTTTTATCATAAAAATGTCATACCTCATTATTATTTTCTTTTCTTCTCTTTGTTGGTGGTTCCCATCCCAAAAAATAGGCTTCATCACTACATAAAAATTGCAAAAAAAATATCAAAAAAAAAAATTTAAGAAAAGAAGAAAACTATTTCAAAACTCAATTCTTAGGTGAATCGATTAATTCTATTGAATATATATATTCCTATTCAGTAGTATATTTATTATTTGGTGGATCCAAAGGTATCTACATCAAAGATATAGATGCATTTTTATTAGTCAAGCAATGTTGAACATTAGTGATCTATATTTACATATGATTAATATGTAAACGAATCTCTACTTAGGGTCTAAGATACTTATAATCCTAATTCATTTTCTATGGTTGAGATTATTTTATTTTGAAACCCACTTTCACACACATTTGATCAAGTATATATGAAATTTTTTAGGCGACCTTGGTTATTCTTCCTTTAATTGATGTTTACCATTAATAATATTAGTATAATAGATTCTTCCTTAGCTAAAATTATAGACCTTAAATGTTTGAAAAACTTTCCCATTAAATCTCCATGTTTGGGACTATTCTTATTGAGCCTTGGTTTTATTTTTTTATTTATCTAAGATATTTTTATTACCTTTTATGCTTCAACATTCCCAAGAGCATTGGGGTGATGGATCTAATGGATTATTATACATAATTAAAAATTTTGATGCTTACTCTTATTCATGTGCCTCGTCCTTTAAATTTTGTAATATTCCCCTATTACTCTTTTCTTAATGGTCCATAACCCCTTAAATAACCAATCTAAGCCAATCCTATAGCCTATGAACCTCTTTTCTTTCCTTTACATTCTCTTATGTTAAATTATCCCCTTATTTTATCTTTTATTCGATACCCATAATAGCCTTATTCATTTAAATATGTATTAGAATTTATATTTACATGTAAGTGCTCTATTTTACACATAAATTTATTAGTTACAATTTTGGTGACTTATTATGATAGCAAGTCCATACCTTATGTCATTTTATTTATGCACCAAACTTACAAAAACGAGCTAGTGGAACCACATGCTCTAGCTTGGCCAATCTTCTCATATCCATCTTGATGGACCATACACTATATTTTACACATGCTTTATATCTTTCTAGGAGCCTATTGAATTTTTCATTATATTATTTATTTGACCCATTGATCCATGGTTTTGTGCTATAAAAGATAATAATGATCCATGTGCCTTTTGTATTGATAAAATCTATGGTGTCCCATTCTTTTGTTTGGTGCTTGATCATTTAAGTATTATGAAGTATTCTCAAATTTCATGTCAATCTTTCATGTTGTCGACCTATCAACTAGGCAATGTAAACTAATGAGGCAATGTCTACCCAACATACAAAACAACTATTTGATCGTATTTATTAATTAATTAAAAAAATAAATACATTATTTCTTATTCTGCTTAGAATGCCCATTGTAGACCCTACACGTAATACGTTGACCAAATAATTAGATATTCTCTATGATAATATGTTCACCCAATGATTGAGTTTAATGGATATTCCCTTATTTTACTATTAAAATTATTATTTCCATTCTGTTGACCTAATGATTGGATATTCTCTATGGTAACGCATTGACAAAGTCCAACCCTTCATAATCTCACGACGGATTGCACAGAATGTTTTAAAGAGTAGCTAATCCAAAGCCAAACAATACAAATAATACTCCAAATTGTGTGGCTATCTTTCAGCAGTCTGACTTTGAAATTTCAAGGGGAAACAAGTTGTACTTTTTGGTTAATGCTCCCTCGCATGTTAATTCCTCCCCTACTTCCTTTATATATTCTTATCCTTGAAATGAGTAACACCTTTCAAAACGAGATTGACAAAAATAATCTAACACTAGTACCAATGAAGTGGCTACTACTTCCAAAGATATATTTATAAAAAAAAATAGAAAAAATTTAATGTGTTATTGAATATATATTTTCATATTTCAAGTGTGCATTCATTCAGACGTAAAATAATATTCAAACTATAAAGTCAAGACACATAATTTGATCTAATTGAAATGTACAAGAGTTTTTACTTTCAAATTATTGGTTATGTGGTTTTCACTTTTGATGATATGTAGTTGTCATCCAAAACAAAGTCAAGTTAAAAATAAAAAATAAAATTTAAAAAGTGATAATGTTGATAATAGTTATGTGATTAATGTCAACAATAGTTATGTGATATCTAGTCAATTAGATAAAATTCAAACCCATGTCCATGTTGTCATGAATTTATTTATTGTCATGATGATGAATTAACTAATTAGTGATAAGAGAGAATAAAGAGAAGGTCAATATAAGGTAAAGTGGTTAAGACAATTTTCAAGAGAAGATAAAAGGAAAGTAGACAAAGGAGGGGAATAGTTGTAGGAAAAGAGAACCTAAGAGGAACATGTCAATCATGCTTCCAAGTAATTAAGAACAAATCACAATAATGAGGACAACATGGGATCAATGGAGCACATTTAGGTCATGCCCCCAAGTGTTTAAAAGAAAATAACATAGGTGGAACATTGTGGTCATGCCCACAAGTGTTGCAAAGAGGCAATGAGAGAGAAGATGAGTAGATGGGACATTTAGAACTTACTCTTGGTGACATAATTGAATAAGAGAAATCATAATATGATGACCTTAATAGTGGGGAAGGGGAATTAATGATAGGAAACTAAAAGAAATAAAATTAAGTTCTATTTCTCAATTATTTGATTGTGTATTTGAATTAGATCAAACTAGAATACTTTAGTAGTTGAGTGAAATAATCCTAATCTAATCTAATCTAATCATATCACACATTAGTTGAGACTATCAATAAGAATGAATACCTATTTTTGGAAACAAAAACAAGAAATTTCAAACTAGGATAAGAAACCTTAAAGGATTTGAGAAATAGAAGGTTAAGATAGACAAAAAAATTAGTGTTCCAATACTAAAAATACTTAAAATATTCAGAGGAAGCTTCTAGGATAATTTGCACATGCTTTGACATATGGACTATGTTATTAGGTTAGGAGTCAAGTTCCTAACTACCAAGGAGGTCACCTAGTCCAGAGGCTTGTATAAAGTTAAAGCCTAGTAGAGAGCTCTATGACAATGTTTTGAGTGATTCCCCATATGGAAACTTGTAATTAGATAAAAAGATAATGGGTTAAAATAACAAATGAGTGAATAATTGAAACTAAAAATGATGATAGAAAATAGAAAATTATTGATATACAAGGTGAAACTACTATAATAAAATCTTATAAAGTTGTATGTAAATCTATTATTTATTTATTTGACAAGGATTGGAATAAATTTAAAATTAAGTGATTACAAAACTAACAATAAGATATAAATAAAAAACCATTGATAACATAGGATTACATGGAAAAATACTTTGAATAAAAAAATCCATTTGAGAAAGGGAACAAGTATGTATTAATCTTCAAATGAGAGATACATCCACACACTAACACTCTAGTAGCACTTGTCTTCCTATAACCAATCTCATGAAACTACTATCTCTTGATCTCAATGATATTGAGAGAAATGGGAGAGGAATGTACCACAAAATGGTGTTCCAAAATAATATGCCATTGAGCCATGATAAAATGCAATAAAACCTACATAAAAAATGAAGAAATATTCTGAGAATAGAACATGTAACTCCCAATGATCATTGAATAATAAAATAGCCCCCATACTACCTAAAGATGAAATATGTAACATGTAACTCTTCCATAATGACCCATATATCCAAAGGTAGGTGTCCAAAATCATCACCCAACTCATATGGGACCTACCAAAAATATTCATGATGGTGGACACTTCTCAATTCTCACACCAAAGTTGAGATATTTGCTAAATATAACTTCATAACCACCATTGTCCACTCCACCTCCTTCATGAATGCATATAATAACTAATATCAATATTTTGAGATGATATAAATTACCAAATAATTTCCAATTCTACCCTAGGTGTACAAGGATTTTCAAGGTAAATGGCACCTTAATCCTAACAAGAATAAATTGGACTAGATACCCTTTTGGATCAATTTATCGATACTAAAGGTTCATTTAATATTTTTAGGGACACATAGGAGAAGTTGAGGATTGAGATGTTGACAAGACTATGCCATTATAGTGGAGATTAAAATCTAACTCTCAAGGAGACAACATAGTCAAAGTTCTTAGAGTTTGCTAGAAACTTGTTGAGGTGCTTTTTATAAGTTTAAGCTAATTTATTTGTGTGGAAACTTATTTTTTAAATGTTCATATTTTTTCTTATATTTAACCTAGACAATAAAAAACCTAATATGAAAACCCAAATGCAAAATAAAGTGGTTAAGGGGGAGTTAGGCTCAGTTATCCCCCTTATCAATTTTCAAACATGGATCCATATCTAATATAATTATTGTAAAATGATCAACCAAATATAAGCTATGCAACCATACAAATTTAAAGCATAGAATTTTAATCCTTGATTAGAAATGGAAATGATAACTGGGAGGTAGGAAGAGGGATAATGAGAAGGAAAATTCATTTCAAATTGCAATAACATTTGGGGAGATGTATTAGGAGGACCAAGGGATGAGGAGAGAATGAAAAAATGGAAAAAAAGTGTAGAAATTGGGTAGAATATATGGGAATTATAAAGGAAAATTAGTTATAATATTCAAAAACTATAGAAAATAAAGACCTAGAGATACTAAATTATCCATGAAATAGTCCATGAGCCTTAAAAGCTATTGAAAACCATACGAAGATAACAAAAATATTGCTTCAAATTTCTATGACACTAAAGATTCTCAAGAAAGAAAAGGATTCACTCCAAATAAAGATGTTGTAATAGATTGATAGATTTTTGTGTTTAAACGAGAGAGGAGATTGATAAATCTTTCCTTAAATTTTGGGCTAATGGTTATAATAATAAATGAGTGAAGTTAGGGACAAGATGAGTCTTGCATTTAATTTTGGAGGTGAAAGAAGCTAACTATGTTGTGAGGGGGTACACCCATTTCATGGCATAGACTTTAAGTCCAACGAGGTCCAAATTTTAATGAAAAGCTAAGAGAAAACAAAAGATAGTCTTAGAGGAAGTAATGATATTTAGCGAAGAGTGATGAAATGCAATATTTTAGGAAGGGAAAGTGTAGGATTTACACTCTTGAGGATAGAAAAAAGCATTAAACAAATGGTTGGAAGGGGAGAACAACCACATGTGAAAGGAAAACAAACTCCTAGGAAAGGGGAAAGGAAAGGGACAAGGCTAACTTAAGTGTTTAAAGAGGGAAAAACCTAGCAAGGGAAAATAGTAAAACAAGAGAAAAACTCAGTAAGGAAATTATAAGAGGATGCATTTTTTATTATTACATTTTCCCTCACTAAAGTGACTTGATGACACAATAAAGGAAAAGAAGCATGCTAAAGCATGAGTAAAATAAAATAGATAATCATGTAAATATGAAGAAAAGACAACAAATAGCACACATACATATAGACTTTAGATCAATGAATAATAATGTTTTATTTCACAAAGATTTACAAAAGAATTAATAAGAGATAAATGAGAGAGAAAAAATGTTAAGAGTAAAATAGAATATTTGATCTCTTCGACGAAGCAATCACATTAAAATTACTACTCTATTATAAGGTTCCTAGTTATTACAACTCATTCAAGTAAGATACTCATTGAGTAAATGGAGAAATTTTATTTAGGATTCACATACACCTTAAAGTTGGTGCAAAAATACAATAGCGAAATTTGTATACCCATGCAATTTCTCATTTAGTTTTGTGCATATTTTGAGGGAATGTCTTAATACAAAGTTGGGTTTTTTCTTTGACCTCTTTACTTATTTACATATACACATATTCCTAAACATTTAAATCCCTACCATAATAATTTATAGACATACTTCTATACATTCATCTTATTTGTTTATTTATCACACATACCTATACACATATTCTCACTTAATTGCTTACCACCTAAATTAATTATTATCTCATTTAAGAGCAAGTCTATAAATCTAAAGACAACCTTGTAATCTTGAACTTATCCTTGTCAAATTTAAAATTTAATTGATCAACCCCCTTTACCCTTCTACCTTGAAGAGACTAAACACCCTCGCTCAAAAAATTCAAACAGGCAAATGTCGATTAATACTCTAATGAAGTCCGCCTTATTTAAGGAAATACTTATGAATTCTTTTTTATCTCCTGTTTTGACACACACCCCAATGCCATAATCATACAAATTATTATGATATCTTTTAGATGATGCATCAACAAAGACCCATGAAAAATACCTAAACCTTTGAAGAGTTTTCAATAATAAATATAAACTTTCCTTAAAAAAGAGAAATACATGAAACATGCCCAAGATAGTTGGTATAACTGTTAATTACATATAAGAATACCATGCAATATTTGATACTTGATGCTAACATAATATATATATATATATATATATATATGAGTTACTCCATAGATCAAGAAGAAATTACCTTCTGATTGAATACTTGATACATAGTGTATATTATAAGCAATACGATATCATGACTTCTTGTTCTATTATAATCGACCCTTTTTAAAAGTAGTGCTCTATTATAAGGTGTCTAGTTGTTGCAAGTCGTTTAGGCAGGATAGCAATGGAGTAAGTGGAGATGAGTTTCTAAATCGTGGCGTTGAAAAAGTTTAGCCCTCCACCTCAAGTCGTGGGAGGAGGAAGGATCCAGCCGAATCTTTCTGCCAACGTGACAGTATGCCCACTGTCCCAGAAATTTGTGGCCTTCAAGGCGTGCCACTGTTTTGTGCATTTTCTCATTCAAAATAAGTCCAGGCGCCTGAGGAACCAAATCGCCCTTCACTTCCACACGCAGCACTTCAACTCCAACCTCTTCCATATCATCGGCGAAGGCTCGGTTACCCACCCGGGGAGAGGCGAAGGTGAAGACTGTGATGGGTATTGAAGCTTAACTATGTCAAATGTGAAGCTTTTTGGATGACCCGCATAGGCATTCAGATTTAAATGAAGGGATGTTGGAACTTCAATTGCTCTGTCAACTATAATTGGTCCATAAGATTTGATAGTTTCTCTCGAGAAACTAAGGGTGCTAGTATTTATTTGTTAAAAGAAGTCAAAATTATGTATGTTTATGATTAGTAGTAGTTGTTAATTAGATAATAGAATAAAAAATTATTATAAATTGTCTAGTATTTTGATGAGATATTTGGTTTCCAATTGATGTGAATTGGTTGATATTGATGGAGAGAAGGAGATAGAGAGAACGAGAGATAGAGGGAGGGAGAGATAATGGAAAAATCATAGGGAAATATGGAGAGAGATAGAGAGGAATTTGGGAAAAGACAGAGAGGGAGGGAGAGGTAGAGAGATAGGTCTAGGAAGGGAGAGGGGAAAATATGGAGAGAGAGAGGGGAATATGGGAAAAGAAAGAGAGAAAGGTAGATATAGAGAGGGGGAGATAGAGAGGGAGGGAGAGGTAGAGAGATAGGTCTAGGGAGGGAGAGAGAGGAGATGGAGAGAGAGGGAGAGGGGAGAGAGGGATATATAAAGAGACAAATTAATATATAGAGAGGGAGAGATATAGAGAGATAGGAAGATAGAAATGATGAATTAGAGATAATTAGAGAGATAAATAGAGATGGCGATAGAAAAGGGGGATAAAAATGCTGGAATAGAAAGAGAGAGAGGTAGATATAGAGATAGAGGGAGGGATAGAGAGAGATGAATAGATAAGGAGATAAAGACAAAGAGAGGGAGGTAGGAGAAATATGTAGAGAGAGATAGAGAAGCAAATAGAGATATGGATATAGCGGTCTACAAAGAGGGAGAGGAGAGATCTAAATAGAGGAAGATAAAGGGAGGGAGGGAGGGAGAATGAGAGAAACATATTTTTCCTCTTACAAATGCGAGCATATTATAAAATGAGCATGCTATATCTTGCTTATGTTTGTGTCTAATTTGGGTATTCCTAACCCTTAAGGTTGGATTTTCCATAAGCATCCAACCTAAAGGGTGTGACTTGCATGTCAATTCCCAAAGATATACCATGTTTTCTATAAAATATAGAAAATAACCTAAATCTCAAGTGTGCTCTCCATCAAGATTGAACATCCTTTAGTTTCAAGTTAATAAACTACAACAATAACATCAAGCTCTCTTTTATCTTTCTAATGATGTAATTTTTTGTACATTTACAATATGTTAAGGTTTTGATTTTATTTTTTTTGCTAGTGTCCATTTTTTGTCAAAAACCTATCTATGGTATTTTTGGTTTCATTTTCAACTTCCTCATCAAGATTTGAAAAGGAACATTTTTACAAACTAAACTCTATTCTATACACATTCAAAAGAATAAAATAAAACTCCATTAGTTTCAAAAAATTAGGGGGAAGCATGTTCATTTTTTTTTCATGATGTGTCAACTTTGAAAATTAGTAAAAAACATATATTCATTAAAGAATTATAAAGAAAAATCAAGCATAAATCGCATGGTGTTAAATGATTTTTGACTAAAGTGGTTCTTGAAATACTAAAGAAAATTTAACATTTTAGGAAGAGCACACCATATGCTATGTTATATTTTTTTGACAAAAATGTGACAACTTTGTGTGCTTCCCCTATTTCAACCTCTTAATCTCCACTATTTTCAAAACAAATTTTTAACTTGAAAAAGGTGTCTTAATCTTGCAACTATAAAAAGGTTACTATTTATAGTAAGTTTATATTTGAGCATGAATGGGTTTGAATTTTTTTCTAGTTATGAAATAGCTAAATAAACATGTTGGTAGAGTTTCGAACAAGGATCATACATTTAGTGTAGGAAAATGCATACCCTTGCATTTTCACACTTGTTTGGGCCCGTCTTGCTTTATTTATCTTTATTTATGTCTTCATTGGTCCTATTTTGCATCCACAAGCCTAATAAATTTTATCTTTTTATGGCTAATCCCGACAAACATCAAAGGGTAAATGATAATTTAAGGATAGAACTAGTTTTGTGTCCTTGATTTTTAGATTAGGACTAAGATGCTACCTAGGTCGTCTTTGTCCCCATCAAGTTATTTTTGGGATTTAATTTCAAATCTTGGCAAGATTTAGCCTCCTTTAATTAATGAATTCCTATGTCAGCTTGTTGTGGTGTAATTTTGGGATATTAAGCATGGATAAGTATAAATACAAGGTTTCACTCATTTCTCATCTTAACAAGTTGAATAAGCATTCCTAATAGCAAGTTTATGAGATCAAGAGCACTCAAGAGCAATTCATCAAGCATTTGGAGCCATCATCAAGATTCAAGCATCATGTCAAGGATATTCTTGCATCATGTATGTTTTTGAGCTAACTTTTTGATGTAGGATTTTGATTCAAACAAGCAATAAAAGTCAAGATTTATCAAGCATTCAAGCATTTCAAGATCTACATTCAATCTAGTCACTTCACACAAGTTTGGAGATTTCATAACAAGGGTTCGGTGAGTTGCAACATAGAACTTTATTCATTCATCATTTCCCTCCATTATTTCATTTCATTCCAAGGTTTAATTACTAACAAGGGTTTTGACCAAGGAAAACCCCCATTTACTAACAATCAACAAGTTTTTCCTCTCTTGCATGTTTGTGTTTGCAGATTTGGTTTGAAGTCTTGAAGATCATTTGAAGTGCAAAATTGTGAAGTTACAAAGTTGCATTGCAAAGTTGTCATCTTCATGGAAAATCACCTATAGGCCATATATGGAAGCTTTAGGACCTGAGATATGAGAAGAAGGAAGTGCAAACATTGAGCCTCAGGATCGTATCCAGAGATTTCAAAAATTCAAGATGGGACTAAGTCGGCAACAAGGGCATCTTAGTCCTCCAAAGGGTATTTTGTAGAGATTCTTTCAAATTCTGTTCCAACATCCGAAGATTTCGTATTTCCCTCGTAAAGAAGTAGTGAGAAGTTAAGACAATAGTAAGGGCATCTTAGTCCTCCCTAGCATATTTTGACAATATTTTTCCATTTCCAGACTTCCCAGGTACATACATCGTAACTTATTATTACTTAATTTTGTCATTTTCACTCATTATTTGGCTTGCATTAATAGGTTTTATGAGTTGAATGTTAAGGGTATGTGCAGGATCATGATGGGCCAAAAAGTGGTGATATGTAAGTGATATGATGACCCATGTGGCTGACAACTTTTTTTTAACCCAAAATTGATGAAACGAAAAGGGTTTTTAAAGGAGATTCTTAGCTTTCCACCCATATAAATTATACTTTACTTAGAATTTAATAAATAATTATTATTTATTTTCTATTTGAATTATGAAAAATGTCCTAATTGATAGGCTGATTGAAAAACATCTATAACTTTCAAACAGTATCACATTTTTTGAATCCAAAATATGTGTCACATTCTATGCTCCGCATAATATAGGATTAAAAAAAAAATTGAATTTCATGAAGTTTTGACCAAGTTAAGGTGGTTAGACAGACGAGTTTTTATATTTTTTAAAAGTTGTAATAAAAAAATCATAATTAATTATTTACTTGGAAAAAAATTATAAAAAAAATATGCATCACATCGGGACATGAGTCCTCTACTTATATCTAAAATCTTATAAAAAATCATTATTATTTTATTGTGGTTAGGGTGGTCAGACAGACACCTACTTCTTATTTTTACCTTGAAATTTAATTAGTGCTATATTGAAATTTCAAATTTTGACCAAATAGATTTAAAATAAATAAATAAAGGTCTAGTAGTTTAGAAACTACATTCAATTTGCTACAGATTCTATTTTTACATGTTTTTGAAATAACATAGATAACTTATTCAAATTTTTACATCAAGTTGCCTAACTCTGATTTTTTGAGTTTTCATTGCCACTTAAGGGCCTATTTTTTCCATGATGATCCTGCACATACCCTTAAGTTGTATTTGTGAACCCCTAAAACTGCAAATGCACAAGAATAACAAACAAGGTTAGATTGTTAGCTCAAAATGCATACAAGAATGAGAGATTCCCCATGAAATCCATCTATTTAAACTAAAATTAGGAAAATTAAGAACACAATACAAGAGAAACATATAAATCCTAATTAAGCCAAGAGCTTTAAGATCCCGTGGGGGAATTGGTGTCAATGGAATGTTGCAATTGGCCCTTTCCTAATTCCTAAGTTGCAATGTTGAGTGATTGAGCAATGGTTAAATCTCCCAAAGAGATTTGAGCATAACCTTGTTACAAATTTTGAAGATGATGAATGGTTGAGTGAAATGGGCAAAATTAGCTCTCAATGTGAAGAGAGTAACTTTGCATGAAGATTGTGGATGAGGATGAAGTTGAGTATAGTAAGTTTACTCAAATTGTGGATGATAGAATGAGAGGAAGAGTCTCTCATTTATAGATTTCAAATTGGAAGAATGAATGAAATTGAGAAATGTGGGATCATTCAACATCTAATGGCCAAGTGCCACTTGTCAAGATGTGAATGGTTAGTGGTTGTGCACATTTGCCAATAAATGCATTTATTTTGAATTTAAATTTGTGAAATGACTTGTTGAAGAGGGAAAGGAAATGGAGTTAATGTCATTTGGCTCAAGGTTAAGGACATGTAAGAGGCCTTAAATGCCTTGTTGGAAGGACCAAGTCCACTTGGCCTTTTTGAATTCAAATGAGGGAATATTCTCTTTTGATGCTTTGTGATGGAAAATAGAGAATTAAATAAATCAAAGTAATTGATTTATTGTGCAAGTTGCATTCTCTAGAATATTTTAGTGAGAGAGATTAGCTTAATCAAGGTTTTGATTAATTTAATGAAGAATTAGGTGATTTGACAATTTTGACTCAAATAGATGAATTATTTTAAATCAGAATTGAGAGGAAATGATTTGATTTATTTGACCAAGAAGGAATATGTTAGATTAAATAAACTAAGGTTATAATTTATTTGATTTAATAAGAGGACTTTAAAGATTTTAATCAAATAAAATGATTTATTTAATTAAATAGAAATGTAAGGTTAATTAAATTAAATTGATTAATTTAATCAAAGGAGGTGAGGATTTAATTAGATGAGTAATGATTCATTAGATTAAGAGACAAAATTAAGATGAAGTGCTGAAAGTAAGATTCAGGAAGAAATGTTGTTAGTAATTAGGATTAAGTGTGCCGAATCGAAATTGTACATTTTCCATGTTTACATTTTGCCCATCTTTGAAGCAATGTACTTGTTGCATTGATTCAAAGAATAAACTGCTACGATCAAACGTTCGGGATTTTTTTGAATTTTTTTCGATGTCTCACTACTACCCTAGCAAAAGGATACTGTTGGATATTGCCCCCTAGAGAGATTAGATGAAAATTTTATTTTTATGGATGAACTTGCGAAAAAAGTGGATAAAGTGCCTGACAGGCCAAAAGTGCCCTAGAATGCTGAAAAAATGCATTAAAATGCCAGAAAGGATGTAGAATGGCTTTTAGTTGGATGAAAACGGGATCAAGGGACCAAAACCCTAGTTGGAAGGTCAGATTAGGTCAAAAAACCCTAATTTTTAGGCTTAAATGTCCTCGAGGGGTCACTTTGAATGCATTTGCAAACGTAACCCTCTAAAAATTTGACATCTTGAGCTCTGAGTCTTGGACAAGATGGCACAATGGTAGCTTCCCAGGCACATGGCGGAGCGGGTATGAGTGCATCAGCGACCAGTCGCCGTAGGGCTTGTGGTATGTACCCCTATCCAACTTTCAATTTTCTCGTTATGCGTGCATTAAATAGGGTTTAGGTTAGGTCGAGGCAGCGTGGCGCTATATAGTGCCACAAAAATTGCAAAGTTGGGGCTGTGCGCTCCTATATAGAACCGCTTTATGCATAGAGCGTCGTGCGGCACAGTTAGAAATTTTCGGGTTTTGGCCCCAAACCTAGTCGCGCACACAAGTAGCATTGTGCGCCGCAGTGTACCTAAAGGGTGCGCCAAAGTAAATTGCATGGCGCAGTTTGGAACATTATAAACTGCTCCACTTTTGAGAACAGTGCCGCTTTTGCTGTTTCAAAAGCGAAAAATGATATGGGAAAATGATTTTCTCTAGGGAAACTGATGCGGTATTTTTCCTTGTGTAGGAGAGTCATGAGGTAATTCATTTGAGGGAGAACCAATGGCCAATACTCGAGAGATTATAGGGTATGCACATATATCTCCAGGAGCAGCTTGGGATTCTCAGGCTATGGCACGTTGCATATGTCCTTGTTGTTCAGGCACACTTGGGTATGATGACTGCTCTAGCCGAGCGGTGGCACAACAAGACGTCATCCTTTCATCTTCCTACTAGCGAGGCCACTATTACTCTTGAGGATGTTTGGCGCATCCTCTAATTACCCATTCATGGAACCCGAGTGATCTACGATCTAGAGGAGGGTAAGGATGCCTGCTTTGATGTTATAGGCATTACTGAGCTTGTCCTTTGTGATGGTCAGATAGACTTGGAACGATACCGGGGTATCAGTCCTACCTACAGGCTGATTGTGGCTACTATTATTTCTAGTCTTGTAGCTCCTGATCGGCATGGCCGATATTTTAGTCTAGGTTGGGGATTGGCATGGTAGCGGATGTGCATTCGCTGAGAGTGCTTTGCCTAGGGACCAGTATTGCGGGCCTCTTTGTACAGAGATTTTCACGAGTTTTCCTACTTGGATGGTCGGGCTCTTGGGGCTGGATTGACTCTTCTACAAATTTGGGCATGGGAGCGGATCCTAGTGCTTTTCCCAATTGTGACACCAGTTATTATAGATATTGATGATCCCATTGTGTGGCGATACGGTGGGGTAGAGATCCACTTTACTCATATGGGTACGAGCGGTGTGGCCTATTGGTGGTGGGTTTTGGATGAGATGTCAGTGTTCATATGGAGGTCATTTTTGGGTATAGGTCCATTCTATGATGATGCAAAACAACTTTTCTTTGCTCGTCAGGACAGATTCATGCAGGGCTGGGAGCACTCCATGGTAGAGAGGTATCTTCTCGACAAGGTAACTAGACAGTTTGGTGAGGTGCAGGACATAACCGATGATCAGTACATGGCCATCTTCGCCCGCACCCCAAAGGAGACAACATGGGGGTAGCCGATTCTAGCAGAGGAGGTAGTGTCCTCATTCAAGTAGTTAGTGGCTCGACCATGGCCATATGATCAGGGGCTAGGAGATGTAGGGTCATTCTGACATACAGAGCATGGTTCTGACCTCCACTAAGATTGACAGTTCTTGAGGAAGTGATCCCACGTTGGAGGGCCAGGGGCAAAGTAGCAGGCAGAGGCCGGGGAGGAGGAGGTGTACCACCTCCTCAGCAGTTACCTCTGAGAGATCCGACACAATAGGTAGAAGGAGCGGATGGGAAGCCCCAGGTGGCACCACAACATCAGCCAGCAACATAGCCAGATCCTCAGGATGCACTAATTCAGCAGCTGCCCGGCTAGGTACAGGTTTTGACAATAGAGCAGGATTAGGCCCGACAGGAGGTTATTTCCATTACAACCGAGAGAGATTAGGCATGACCTGAGAGGGATCAGGAGATTGGTTGGCAGAGACAGCTAGAGAGTGTAACCTCCACATCCTAAGGCTGATTAGTTGATATTCAGGAGTATATAGAGGTTGTTAGGGAGGCCGAGTACTATCGGCAGCATTACTGGCAGGCCGTGCCATCAGCAGGCAGAGTGCCAGATTTCTCCCAGCAGACAGGGAGGCGGCCAGTAGAGGATCATGGTGACAGGCAGGTGGGGGAGGGCAGCAGCCAGCAAGGTTAGCCCTTTTGATCACAAACAATTTTTTCTTTGCACTTTTGATTTATTGGCCATATTATTGCCCCATTGTACCATGTATTTGATGCACAATTGATCCGATTTGTATCATAACAACGTTATTTTTGATGATATATATATGAGATGATTCGCCTTTTATGATATGTATGGATGCATTCTAATTTGATGTGATTCTATGAGATGTTCTTATTTCTTATGTTCATGTAATGTGATGTTAATGATGGTATAATGATATGTAAATGGTAATGGATGCAACTGATTATGTATGATGCAATGCTTTCTTAAGATGCTTAGAATAACAAATTTATATTATTCCTCATAACTTAAGATAATGATATGATGCAATGTGCCTTTTATGCTAATGATCTGGTGGATGTAGGGTGTATGCATTGGCAATGTTTTTTATCACTGTCATGATACCATGTTAATACGAAATAGATAAATTTAGAATCAGTTAGTTAGGATGATGGTGATTTGTATTGCTAGGCGTTGGGATTTTCAAAGAGTCAATTACGTTATGTTTGATAACACACATAGGTACGATGTATCAAGGTATAAAGGACCATGATGGCGTGGTACCTAGTGTGATGGACTTTGACTTTGCAAATCAGATAGGAGTATTCTTGTTCACACTTAGCATATGTACTTCGTTTAGGATATAGTTCAGACATTCTAAACATCTCAGGCCAAAACACAAGAAAGCAAGCTTTCCTATGTGGTCAACAAGATATCTAAAACATCATCCCCGCATACTAACCAACGCGCATATAACTAAGTTATTTTACAAGTATATCCCACAGGCATAGAAAAAAAAAGAGACAATGATCTCTGCCCCATTCCTTTCTCTCTAAACCTGTTTTAATTAGGCATCATCGAGAGGTCCTTGGAATGAGCGACAAATAAGATAAGTCCATAAAAGACCAAATAAATCAAACCAAACAAGTTGATGTTCTTCATACCGCTAGCCAAGACTACACTACTGCAAGGTACCTGATGCTTATGTCCATTGTAGGAAATCTTCATCCTAGGACATGTTGTGATCAGGGTTTTGATGGGATTAATTTGGGTGATAAGCTATTGATACTCCGAGTTGACCAACTTGTTGACTCACTGATCTAGACTTTCAAGACTCTGACAATTAGTGTGTTCACTTTGGAACCTGCTAGAATTGCTTCTAACTGACTTACCAAAGGGTGAAGGTGACGATTGATTTTATTATGAGTGATAAAATTTGCAGGTGAAAGCGAGATGAAATGGATGCACCATTTTGGGTTTTTAGATATTTTGAGGCTGTTTTTGGTATTTTCACATTTTTCAATGTTTTTGGTATTTTTGAGGTTTACGACGAAGAGACTAACCTAAAAACCTATCCTAGGGGTCTCGGGAGCTAATCCGTAGATTAGCCTTGCCTATGTTATACACACAGAGACCACGTAGTTTGGCTGATGATGCACTAACTTGATGATAAGATGGACAAATGAATTGTCATTTTATTGCCTAAAGGACTGGCTTAAGATGTAGACTAGATGGGAAAATGGATTGCCATTGCGATGAACGCCTAAGGACTAACCCTACTATCTCGGGTGATGATCAAAGATCATCCTTTCCTACGTTCAAGCTCAAAGATGACGTAGTTCGACAAGGTGAAAGACTAGCAAGACTCAATAATGAACTTTTTGAAGATTTTCTGATATTTTGACATGTTTTTGGGTGTTTTGATGATTTGGATGTTTTTGAATTTTTGATAACTTCTCTTAATGTTTTTTATTTTTTGATGTATTTTGGGAAGAGCACCAAAGATATACACAAATCTGATCCACTACCAATTTCAAGGATATTCCCCCAATGCTTAGGCAATAGACTACTTCAATAAAGATAGGACAAACTGACCTTAGGAATATGCCAAGTAGTACTATGGTGGAATATGATATGGGCATTAGCTCAGGCTATGGTATGGGTGCAAGTGGATGGGTGTATGGATGATTTATTGAAATGTGTTGGAATGGGCGAGTGAGTCATGCAGATCCTGGTAGATGGGGAGTGCTTTATTTACTCTTGGTGCCTGTTTGCTAGGTTTTCACCAAGGTACTTGTCCAAAGCGCCACCGAAGTGGTTTTCACTAGAGGATGATTTTTTTCTTTACTATTTTCAATCCTTTTTCTGATTTTTTTGGAATTTTTGTATTTTTTGATTTTTTTGTTGTCACCAAGATGCTTGTTTGCCAGGTTTTCATCAAGGTAACCATTTTTTTAGGACTTTTTTTGATTGTTTTTGTATTTTCAGGTTCTATACCTTGCAAGTTCTTAGGCATAAAACTTTTTGAGGTGAGAGCTATTCATGGGCCCTTGCAGAGGCTCGCCCTCTGGTGTTGACAACTGATATGCCCCTGATTTTTAGCTTGTGGTGGTGATGAAAGGTCCCAGCCAGTTGGGTTCAAATTTTCCTTTGCTATCCAAGTTTGGTATATTTTTTTGGTTCTCTTTTAGCACAAGGTCTCCGACTTGGAAAGTGTGTTGCCTAATCTTCTTGTTGTAGCTTCATTTCAGGTGATTCTAGTAGGCCTGTAGATGATTGAGAGCATCCATGCGTCATTCATCCAGTAACTCCAGCTCATTTAGTCTTGTAACCCTGTATTCCTCATCTGTGATGAGGTTTTGCAATGATATCCTTAATGACGGAAGTTCGTTCTCAATAGGGAGGATGGCTTCTGATCCATAGACTGGGGAGAATGGGGTGCACCCGTTGGCATGCGGATGTTGGTGTGGTAGGCCCATAAGGCGGGATTTAACTGTAGATGCCAATCATGACCAGAGTCATTGACTATTTTCTTAAGTATCTTCAGGATAGTTTTGTTGGTAGCTTTTTCTTGGCCATTTCCTTGTGGGTAATAAGGTGTGGAAAAATGGTGTTGGATTTTGAATTTATTCACACAAGTCATGGAAATCCTGATTTTTGAAAGGTGTCCCATTATCAGAGATAATGGATTGGGGAACACCGTATTGACAAATGAGGTAGTTCAGGTTGAACTTGGATATCTGCTTTCCAGTGATATAGGTCATGGGAATTACTTCGACTTGTGAAATATTCGGTGGCGGTAATAATGAACTTATGGCCATTGGATGAGGTGGGTGAGATTTTACCTATGAGATGGAGCCCCCATTGTGAAAAGGGCCATGGTGTTACGATAGGATGAAACTCTTGAGTTGGTGCATGAATAAGGTCCCCATGTTGCTGACACTATAGACACCTTTTGACGAAGTCGTGTGCTTCTCTCTCCATTGTTGGCCAATAGTATCCAGTTCTCAACAACTTCTTGGCCAAGGTCATACCACTCGAGTGTGAACCGCAAGTGCCATTGTGTACCTCATTCAAAGCAGTCAAGGCCTCCTCAGGTTTTAAGCAACGTAATAGGGTTCCGTCGATGCTTCTACGGAAGAGGGTTTCTCCTAGGATAACAAATTGTAAGGACCTTTTGACAAAGGTTTGCTTGAGGTTCGGGGTAATGCTAGCTGGGAGGATTCCTATTCTTAGATAGGTGTAGATGTCATGATACCAAAGATCACTGGGACAAATGAGTTCACATACATATTCTAACTCTGGTACCTCGAAAGTGGGTATGAGAAGCTGTTCTACGAGGAATTCATGTTTTGAGACGTTGCGAGGGATATCTAACAAGGATCTGATTGTTGCCATTGCATCAAATACTCTGTTGTTTGCCCTTAGTATTTGCTCAATGGTGATATCGATAAATGATCCCTTGAGGCTCTCTAGCACCTTTTTGTATGGTGCAAGATTATCATCTTTAGTTTGGTATTCACAGTTGACTTGGTTAATGATAAGTTGTGAATCTCCATAGACCTTTAATGCCATGATTTGCCACTGTGCTGCAATCTTGAGACCTATGGTTAAAGCCTCGTACTCTGCAATGTTGTTTGTACAGGGGAATGCCAACTTGTAAGATATTAGTATGCAATCTCCTTGTGGGGTGATGAATAATACACCGGCTCTTGATCCATGTTGCATGTGGGGGCCATCAAAGTATAGTTTCCAGTGGTTGGCTGCACTGAGATTGAAAAGGGACTCATCTGGAAACTCTGATATGAGTGGGTTGTCTGCGTATATTGGAGCCTCTGCTAGCTAATCCGCAATTACTTGTGCCTTGATTTATTTTCACTCTACATATTCAATATCATGCTTAGATAGTATCATAACCCATTTAGCCATTATGCCTATAATCATTGCTTTTGACAATAGATACTTAAGGGGGTCTATCTTGGCAATTAGCTTAATTTGATGGGCTAGCATGTAGTGTCTAAATTTCTAGGCTGCAAAGACCACTGCTAGGCAAGATTTTACTATTGACTTGTAGTTGAGCTTGTGTCCCACCATTGTTTTGCTGATATAGTAAATCTCCCACTCGGTTCCCTTTTCATCATGTTGGGCTAAGAGGGCACCAAGGGCGGCTGTTGTTGCTGAGATGTATAGAATCAATGGTTTCCCTACTATTGGTGGCATCAAGACAGGTGGTGTAAGTGGATATTCTTTGATTTTTTTGAATGCTTGTTCACACTTGTTTTCCCACCTGAATGCCACTCCCTTATGGAGTAAGTGTGAATAGGCAATCTGCTTATCTGCCAATTGCACTATGAATCTTCGGATGGACTGGAGTCTACCTTGTAATCCTTTGAGTTGCTTTAATGTTTTTGGTGCTCCCATATCAAGGATTTCTTTTACCTTTGCGGGATCCACTTCTATACCTCTCATTGACACTATGTACCCCAGCAGCTTTCCTGATTGTACCCCAAAGACACATTTCTTTGGGTTGAGTCTGACCTTGTATTTTTCCAGCCTATCAAAAATTGCACTTAAAGTCGCTACGTGATCTTGTCTCTTTCTTGATTTAGCCAATATATCATCCACATAATCTTTGACAGTTTTGTGGATCATGTCATGAAAGATCAGTGTCATGGCTCTTTGGTATGTAGCTCCTACATTCTTTAACCCAAATGGCATCACATTCCAGTAGTAGGTGCCCCAAGGACATGTAAAGGTCGTCTTATGCTGGTCCTCCTTAGTGATCATTATTTGGTTATATCCTGATAAGCCATCCATTAGGGACAACATCTCATGTCCGATTGTCATGTCCACTATCATGTCAATGTTGGGTAGTGGAAAATAATCCTTGGGACATGCTTTGTTTAGATCTCTAAAATCTGTGCAGATGTGGATACCCCCATTCGGTTTTGAGACTAGTAAAAGGTTGGATACCCATTCAAGATAGTCAATTGGTTGTATGAAGCCAACATCTAGGAGTTTTTGTAACTCAATCTTGACCAGGAAGCCTATTTGCAGGTGCATCTTCCTTAACTTTTTTCTAATTGGATTCGCTCCAGGGTAAATAGCCAAATGATGAACTACTACTTTAGGATCTAGACCTGACATGTCGGCGTAGGTCCATTGAAAGTTTTTCTTTCTTTCTCTTAAGAATGTAGCCAACAATTCTTGTTCTTCTGTCTGAAGTGTTTGACCATAGAATGTGATTTGTGGTTTTGTTTTCGTTCCCAGGTTGATAGGATTGCACTGCTCTTCCAGGACTGCTGACTTTTCTTGATGTAGAGTAGTAGGGAGGAGATTGAATCCTTCATCCTCCGGTGCCTCAGAGAGGTTTTTACCTATGGATGTGTCCTTTATTTTTACTATTTTGTGGTTAGAGAGCGCCACAGTGTGGTTTTCACTCAATAACCTTGAGCTTATTCTTGATATTTTTCTTTTGCGACTGAAGGACTCAATTGTCTCCCCATAATATGCTTGGGTGTCCAATGTGATGTTGAAGCATGCTTTGTGATCCCCACACAGAACCGTATCCCTTAGTCCCATGAATTTCGAGAGCGCCTCATCATTTTTGAATGAGTCTAGAATTGGCAGTCCTCGTTGGTCGTGATTGATGAGTTGCGAGTGTACTAAGGTGATTTGGTGGGTTTGTTGGTTTGAATCAGCTAGAGAGGCATTAATCATTAGCAGGGTGGAATCCTCAAAGAGCCTAGGAAGGTTAGCTATGGTGTCATCATCATCACTATTGGCACAAACATGAGTGACATCAAAGGTGAAATTGTCTAGTGGGATGCCTAGGCAAATAGGTGGTCTAAGGGTAGTTGTTGATACTTGAGGAGAGTTCATGACTGCCCTACTAGGAGTACCTCTGCCATGTATGGTTATACTCGGAGGAGTATACCCAAGGCCAAGATTTCACATTCTTCTTTCTATAATGATGGGCTGCAGGCATTCGTCACTATTCTTTCCAAGTCTTTCATTTCTATTGTAGCCCATGCCAAGAATTATTTGTAGTCCTCTGCTAGCCTCGTCCATGGGCAATGCAGTTGTGGGTTCTGCATCGTGGTATATTATTCTTGAAATATCCTCCTCACCAACACTTTCCCGACTTAGGTATCCCCATCGGCGAAATCCAAAGGGGTTAGTCCTAAAGGTGTGGACGGGTGTTTCGTTTGGTTGAGGTTGCCCATGTGACCTAGGAGATTGTGGTAATTCTCCTACAACAAATGCATTCCTTCTCATTATGTAGTCACCGCATCCATTGTCTTGGATGACGTTCTTGATTTCGGATATGTCTAGGATGGCGGGTGTCTCTGTCATAGAGGTGGAGGAAAGGTTGGCTAGGTCGATGTATGAAGTGGACGGGCCTTCATCATTTTTTGGTACTTGGGGGATTTTATAAAACTTGGCTTCCAAATTTTTGCAGTAAGAAAATGGCTCTAGATCCCTGTGTATAGTGACCTCCTCATTTTGGTGCATGAATTTGATACACTGGTGATATGTCGAGGCTACCGCTTTCATTTTGTGGATCCATGGATGTCTAAGGAGGATGTTATATGGTAAGTTGAGGTCAAGGACCTGACAGGTGGTGTCCATAGTTGCTGGTCTGACTTGGATGAGGATTTTGATAGTGCCCTAAGACACTCTCTCTCGATCATCATACGCCCTTATTGTGATGCTTTTTTTATTTATTAATGGAATCCTCGATGAATCCCAATTTCTTTATGAGTTTTAGAGAACAAATGTTAAGGTCTACACCTCCATCCACCAGGACTCTTTTAACTTTCTTTTTATGGATAAGCACTTGAAGGTGGAGTGCACGGTTATGAGATGGTTGTGGGGGGAAATCTTGGTTAGAGAATGTAAGGAGATTTGGGGTAACGATGTTACCAACCATAGAATGAAAATTCTCTGTGTCAAGGGTGGCAGAGATAGTGGATGCAACTAATGCTTCATCAAGGATCTTGCTATGGGTGGTGGAAATTTTCAATAGTTCCATGATGGAGATTTGGGCAGGGGTTCTCTTCAGCTAGTCAATGACATTGTAGTCATAGGGGATGGCTTTTGTATTAGAAATGGGGGTCTTAGCTGGTGCCCCTGCAATGGTGACCTTTTCGCCATGTGTGGTGACTCCACAGTCATTATTGGCTCCTTTGACATTTATGATTGTGACCATTTCATCAACACATCTGACTATCTCCTCATACACTAGATTAGCGCTAGCATATTTTTGCTTGCCTCTATTGTTCCCCTGATTGTGGTTCGGCATCAGATTTGTATATAATTTTAGATCTTGGTTTTTGGCTAGCTGCTCAATATTGATAACCTTGTCCTCGATGAGGTCCTAAATGATGTTCTTTAGCCTCATGCAATTGGCGGTGGTATGTCCTTTGACCTTGTGAAAGTCACAAAGGAGGTTCTCGTTATACCATTGCAGCTTGGTCATGGGTTCTGCACATTGCTAAGAGTTAGAGATTTTGATCAAGTTTTCCTTGACCAACTTCTTCATTATAGACTCGATAGACTCCCCGAGGGCCGTGAACTTCCTCTTGGGGGGATACTTGCCTTTGGGAGGTGGTCCTCCTTGATTGTTCAGATTGTTGATTTGGTTGGTGGGAGGTGGTTGTTGGTGTGCTACAACCGCATTAGTCTGCACATTGTTGCGATTATGATTTTGTGATTGATGATGGGTTTGAATGTTCTACTTAGAGGCACTGATGACCACTTTAGCATCGACCACACCGTCGTTCATGATATTTTTATTCCTCGAACATGTTTGAGGCTTATCATTATAGTTGTTGGACAGGCGGTTATCCTATGGTGGAGTGAATGTTGATGTGCCTCCTTGCGCAATAAGGGCTCTTTCAATGTTGATCGCCTTTGGGATCAGTTGATTGTATGATGTGATGCATTGCATTTTCAAGTAGAATGCCAAGTTTTCATCTAGATTGGATATGATGGTGCAAACTTGTTGTTCCTCTATTATGGTCCACTTGCTCTGATTGGCCTTGGATCACCATCTTTGCAAGAAGGATGCGAATAGCTCTCCTTTTCTTTGTTCGATTGTTGATAGTTCTTCCAAACTAACATCCGCACCCATTTTGAAAGCATAATTATTAAGGAAAGCTTCCATGATTTCCTTGAATGTTTTAATGCCCGTGGGTAGGCGAGAAAACCATTCCATAGCTGGACCAGTTAGACTTTGGGGGAATAGTCTCATTAGATACGTGTCATTGTATGCAACCTCCATGCAATGCACCTGAAATTCCCTGACGTGGTTTTTAGGGTTGTCCATTCCATTATACTTGTCAAATTTGGGGAGCTCGAATCCCTTTGGGAATGGTACCATGGTGAGACTTATGTCAAAAGAATAAGGGCACAAGTTGACTAGTGTTCTTATCATTTTTCCTGCTTGTAAGTCCAACACTTGCTGCGAGAGTAGTTTGATTTGTGTTGTGACGTCTTTGTTCAGATCGGGTGGTGGAATGAACGTGTTTTGAGGTGTTTGGGGTGTTTGATGGGTGGGAGGATTACTAGTGGGAATTTTTTGCAAGCTCTATTGTGCATTCAAGGTTCGCTGGTATGCTTGTATATGTGTCAACAACACTTGTTGATCCTGCTATTGTTGTTCCAACAACGCTTGTTGTTGGTCCATCTATTGTTGTTCCCATGAAGCCTGTTGTTGGTCAAGCTGTTGTTGCACTAACAAAGTCTATTGTTCATCTAGCTGTTGTTGCACCAACAAAGCTTGTTGTTGGTTGAGCTGCTGTTGTGCCAACAAAGCTTGTTGTTTGGCTTGTTGTTGTGCTTGAAAATCTTGCAAGACTTGTTGGTATGGTTGCAGACAGATTGCTTGAAGTTTCACTTGGTATTGTGCTTGCACCTATTGTTGGGCTTGTGCTTGAGCTTGCGCTTGGGCTTGGGCTTGAGCTTGAGCTTGTGCTTGTGCTTGAGCTTGAGCTTGCGCATGTGATTGGGCTTGGGCTTGAGCTTGAGCTTGCGCTTGTGCTTGCTGCTTTTGTTTGAGTACCCTCTATTGGTTGGCCTTTTGAATGGTTTGGATTAGAGTGGTGAATGAATTTTCCATGTTGGCTTTTGGTGGGATTGGTGGTGGAATAGGAATGATGCCAACCGTTGTGGTAGGTGAGAGGGTTATGGTGGTGGTTGGGATTTGGGTTGTTGGAGGGGTGGTTGAGATGCTCGGTCCTTGAGAAGGTATGCTTTGGGATATTTGAGGACTGATATTTGTCATGGTGGTTTGAATTGTCGCAATTTGTTGTTGGGATGTCAGGGGAAAAAAGAGGGAATTTGATGTGATGTTCACATTACCCGGATCTAAGAAACTATCAATGTTTAGGGGAGGAAAACTGAATCCGAGAGGTGATGTGGTTGTGAATGGAAATGAGAGAAGATATGGTATGCTACCCTGGAAAGAAAAAGGATTACCAACTCCGGTTGTTCCAAACAAACAACCTTCTCCTTGTGGTAGAGAAGTTTTTATGTTTGATTGACATGCTAGCGTAGCATGGAATGAAGATGAGCTGACGAGATTATGAAAGGTGAGTGGGACATATGGGTGTGATGGATTTACCAGGACAAAATTATCCGGTGTGGTGTTGAAAACCACCTCTTTGTTGGTCACAAGGTGATGCTTTTGTAACTCTCGAAACATATCAGCTCCCCTTGTTTACATTCGGCGAGGTGGGTGTGATGGCCAAGGTGGTGTGAGGAATTTCTTGATTGATATTTGACATTGGGGATGCATTTGTAACTAGCATGTCCATATTAGTACTTGCGTCAAGGTCAAAAGGGAATTGGACCCCTCCTTCTGCTAACATTTTTAAGTATTTGAACATGGCACTGAAAATTTTATGGTTCTCCAAATTTTGATTCATTTTTATCATTTCAGATTGTGTCATCCCCATGTCTTCGTTTGTGATGTCCTCTTCGTAGCTCTCCTCTTGAGGATTTTTTGATGGTAAAGAAAAGTTACTTGGGGCATTGCTTGATCCTGCAAGATTTATTTCGGAGGTTACTTGACTCATGTCGAGGGAAATTGATATTTCACTTATATTTTCCATGTTCTTCTTGTATTGTGATCTTGTTTGAACCATAAAAAATAGGGATCATTTGATCCTAACTTTTTAGGCTCAAAAAGAGAAGAACTAGGGAAGTCAAAGATCAAAGAGGGTGGTAATGATGATGGGATAAATGGATGAAGAGAGTGAATGAAACCTTTTGAAGAAATTTTGAAGGGTTATGCTAAACTGTTGGGACTTAGATTGATTTTGTGATGGTTTGACTAGGTGCATTAAGTCAAACAACATTGTAGTGAAGTTGTAGTCCTTAGGAAGTTGTGTTATCCTAGGGGAACTTGCACAATCAGATGAATTGGCGTAGTGTGTTAAGCCAATCAAGGTGACTGTGAACTAGTAGACCTAGAGGCGAGTTCATCCAAGAGATTTGACTATTTTGGTTAGGTGTGTTAAGCCAAGATAGGGTGATGTTGGTTTAGCCCTTTAATTTTAGCATGAGTTATTTTTCTAAAGTTCGCAAAAGGGATGGATGAGGATGATGAATTTGATGCTAGACTTGAACCTAGACACAACTCTCTTTACAAAACCTCAGTATTGAAGAACATGCTAGACTTCCTATGCGAGGAAAGAAAACCTTTCAAAAAGTTCGGGATTTTGTTGATAGTAGAAAGCATACAAAGTTGGATTATTCCTTGAAGCCTTTTTATAGAAGTTGTATAATAGTCTTTCTCTGACTTCAAGGAGCATTTCAAGGCATTTTTCATGAGCTTTTAGACTTATCCTTTTGAACCTTGGTTTTGGAATCTTGACCTTTCGAGAAATCATTTGGAACAACACATATGAGGTTCAGTTTGTCTTTTATCTTGGCTTAATGAATTCTTTGTTACCAAAGGCACTTGCTTGCTTATGTTTCAAACTATATGTCTAATGTCCCACTTTACTCTTCATCCCACAAGGTCCATTATGTGTAAATCAAGGAAAAAAAGGACAAAATTTTCTTATGTTTAACCTTATTGAAAAAAAATGATGATAGAATCCAAACACTTAGAAACCTCTAAGGATATGATCCCTAGGGAAAGCAAAAGTGTCTAAATTCGTCAAAAGGTATTTGTTTCCTAAAAGGGGTTTGAAATTTGGAGGCCTTGTGAATGTTCATTTTTCAAATGTTTTTAGAACCAAACAATGTATTCTTCACTTCCAAGCACTCTTTTTACAACCCTAGGATGATGAGACAATATTTTGTTGGGTTCCCACTTGGATGAATCCAACTGCGCATATTTTGTGCAGATGGCTAAATTCTTGACCACACTGGCTCTCCTCCATGACACACACTCCTTGGGTCAGCCAAGCATTAGTACCCATGAATCTCCCATGGCATACTTTCCATCTCTACAACAAAACCGCATGTATAACGTGGGGCAGCTTTAGAGGACATGACCTTTTGCACCAACAAAATAGACAAGGATTTGGCCTTTTCTAAACAAAGGGTTTTAATTCAGGAATTTTTTTCATGGGGGATTATCCAACATCGGCGAGAGTCCATTTCTATCCATCTCGTCAAAATAATCCTCGCGATTCTTGAACTTTCCTCAAGAATCCACACTTATATACCGGTTGGAAGTCGCTTGGCTTTAGCGTGTTCCTGGTTGGGTCATTCCCTTGGGTGATTACGTTTTCCCACAATGCAGGCCCACTAAGGTAAACAATAGCAAGCTAGCATATCCTACCTTTCAATCAACCTTTGTTGAAAAACAAAGGGAGAACCTTCGCAATATGTCATGCTCACACTCGCATGTTTTGTTCAATTGTCAGGTACCCAAATTGAAATGTGGAGGCAATCTTTTATGCAAGTTAGTGTCACCAAAAATACTTTTGATTCTCAAGATCGCCGTGAAGCACGAGAGAAGTGCATACACTTTTTCAAATGAAACTACTTTGCAAAAAAGATTACAGGACACAAAAAATACATATTCATTTTAAATTCCTCAAAGCAATAATGAGTTCTTTTTAAGCACCAAAGGAAATGTGAGATTGCCTTATTCAATTGTTAACCTTTAAAAAAAATCTAGTAAATTTATCTAAGGTTCTTTTTAGCCCTTTGGCAACTTTTGAAAATAAATTTGATTGTTCTTTTTAAATCCAAAATAAGTTTAGTGTTCCTAAGGCAAATGAACTTAGCAAATTCTTTAAAGAGTGTTGAAGAACACTTTAGTGTTTAAAAACACTTTGTGCCCAATGAACATGGTGTCATAATGAAAATTTGCTTGTTCTTTTTAAACCCAAAATAAATCTAGTGTTTCTAAGGCAAATTATATTAACAAATTTCTCTTAAACAAGAATATAAAATCCTTAAAGAAGTGTTGAAGAATGCTTGAGTGTTTAAAAACACTTTGGGTATGATGAGCACGATGTCATGATGAATGTCTTCCTTTTATTTTTCTTTGCTTCAACCTGCAAAATGACAGAAAACTAGAGAGCAAAAAGATAGCAAACAAGGTCAAGAGTTAGAAAATCCAAAATTCAAAAAGTAAATGCCAAATTTCAGACCTGACTATTTCCCACGGCGCAGTTTTTAAAAAAGCAGCACAGTTTGGACTAAAAGCGGTGCTATATAGCGCTGCACTATTGACTGTGGGCAGCGCTCTACAGGACAAGAGACCAAATATGCGGCACAATATGGTGAAGCGATGTTGTTTATTATGTGGTTATGTTTGAAATTTTGGATTTGACAGGCAGGAAAGCAGAAGTAGTGCAGTTTGGAAGAAACATGGTGTAATATGGTGCCGCGGTGCTACGGGCAGTGCGATATAGCATCGTGCAGATTAAAGCGGCATAGTTTGAAAATTTAAAAATGAAAGGCAGGAAAAGAAGAAGCGATGCGGTTTGGAAGTTTGTGTGGTTTGATATAGCATCACGCCTTTGGGAGCGGTGCAATATGGAGCCACAGTTCTGAAAGCGGCACAATATGGTGCCACGGTATTGGTAAGCGGCATAGTTTCCTGTGTCCTAGAAAAAAATTTAAAAACGCGGAAATTTTGAAAAAACGTGATTAAATTCTTGAACAGCCCTCCTTCTAGCACCAAAATGTGAACCCCTAAACCTGAAAATGCACAAGAACAACAAACAAGGTTAGATTGTTAGCTCAAAATCCATACAAGCATGAGAGATTCCCCATGAAATCCATCTATTTAAACTAAAATTAGGAAAGTTAAGAACACAATACAAGAGAAACATATAAATCCTAATTAAACCAATAGCTTTAAGATCCCATGGGGGAATTGGTGCCAACGGAATGTTGCAATTGGCCCTTTCCCAATTCCTAAGTTGCAATGTTGAGTGATTGAGCAATGGTTAAATCTCCCAAAGAGATTTGAACATAACCTTGTTAAAATTTTTGAAGATGATGAATGGTTGAGTGAAATGGGCAAAATTATCTCTCAATGTGAAGAGAGTAACTTTGCATGAATATTGTGGATGAGGATGAAGTTGAGTATAGTAAGTTTACTCAAATTGTGGATGATAGAATGAGAGGAAGAGTCTCTCATTTATAGATTTCAAATTGGAAGAATGAATGAAATTGAGAAATGTGGGATCATTCAACATCCAATGGCCAAGTGCCACTTGTCAAGACATGAATGGTTAGTGGTTGTGCACATTTTGGCCAAAGTGCCAATAAATGCATTTTTTTTGAATTTGAATTTGTGAAATGACTTGTTGAAGAGGGAAGGGAAATGGAGGTAATGTCACTTGGCTCAAGGCCAAGGACATGTAAAAGGCCTTAAATGCCTTGTTGGAAGGACCAAGTCCACTTGGCCTTTTTGAATTCAAATGAGGGAATATTCCCTTTTGATGCTTTGTGAGGGAAAATAGAGAATTAAATAAATCAAAGTAATTGATTTATTGTGAAAGTTGCATTCTCTAGAAGATTTTAGTGAGAGACATTAGCTTAATCATGGTTTTAATTAATTTAATGAAGAATTAGGTGATTTGACAATTTTGACTCAAATAGATGAAATATTTTAAATCAGAATTGAGAGGAAATGATTTATTAAATAATGATTTGATTTATTTGACCAAGAAGGAATATGTTAGATTAAATCAACTAAGGTTTTAATTTATTTGATTTAATAAGAGGACTTTAGAGATTTTAATCAAATAAAATGATTTATTTAATTAAACAGAAATGTAAGGTTAATTAAATTAAATTGATTAATTTAATCAAAGGAGATGATGACTTAATTAGATGGATAATGATTCATTAGATTAAGAGACAAAATTAAGATGAAGTGTTGGAAGTATGATTCAGGAAGAAACGTTGTTAGTAATTAGGATCAAGTGTGCAGAACCGAAATTGTACATTTTCCATGTCTATAGCTTTTACCAAGGTTTTTCTTGGTGGACGGGTGCATGGAAATGGGTAGCAATTCTGTGGACACCCTAAAAAAAAAAGTTGGAAAACCATAACGCGAGCGCGTTATAATGTGCTCATGTTATGTCTTCATTAAGCCTAGACTAGGTCTCAGCAACTAAAAAGACATAATACAAGCACGTTATTGACTGTTAAAAGCAAAAAAACAAATGCAAATCTCTAATTTGCATTTCGACTGGTTTTTTGGTACACCCACGGCCAAAAACCCCACAATATCACGCTCGCATTCTAGGAGAATATCTTCACCAACAATCTTTATTTCTTCACAACGATGGAGCCACGACGAGGAGGAGCTGTGAGAGGTAAGGATTCTATGGTTTTTGTTTTGAAATTGTTAGTTTTAGGTTGAATTTGTTAGTTTTAGGTTGAATTTTATATATATATTTTTTCAATTTTTAGGAGATGCAAATCAACCTGCAAACCCTCAAAATCCTCAACAAGAAGACCAACCAAATCCTCAAGATCAAAATCAACCACAACATCAACCTCCTCCACCAATCACTCAACCCCCTCCTAGCTCTCAACAAAATTTAATGAGTGAAATTGAGAACAACAAAAAATAAATTGAGGATTTGATTAATAGGTTGAGTGATCCAAATGGTTCAACCATAGAAAGAATCACCCTAGAAAATTCATTGAAAGATATGTTAGAAAACGTAGATTCAATTAGCAAACAAATAACTGGATGGGAAGATAGGAGGCAGGCAGCTAGGGACTATTATGCAAATAAACTATCATTCAAGGATGTGAAAGATTTAAAAATTACAAAAGGTGATTTGTGCTCATTATTCACTGACCCACGCACAAATCAAAATATTACCCTCAATGTGAAGAGGTTTCCTATCCATTGGTGCCACCACCAATAGATTAGGGACTGATTTTATGATAGGTGGTACATGGTCTTCGATTACCCGTCGTGCAACAATTGCGAGGTTCCACAATATTTCCTTATGAAACTATATAGTGAGTTCATATTGAACAAAATCCCAAATTATTTTGATATGAGGGATTTCTAGGGGAAAGGTGGGGGGTCAGCTCAGGATAGACTTGGTGCACAGCCGGATCCTACACGACAAGGTAGACGAGCTCTCGCTAGGCCACCTTGTGAGCACATTGTTATGCCTTCCATCGTGAAGGAAAGTGCTGACGTAGAGACATTGTTGGCAATTAGCACTTTGACCCAAAGTGTCATCCATCATACTAGCCCTATTCTACAATGCCATCCAGGGGAGTCTTCGAGTGGTGTCCTTCAAACACATGTGTGTCAATCTTGCGGGGCTACTTGTTCACATGACCCTACCGACCCTCAGGAGACTAGTACACAGGATCCATCTGCAACTATGGAGATGGAGAGGCCAGCTGACATTTTGCATGAGGTATATGGCATTGATAGTCAGGTAAAAGTTAGTGCATGTGTTCATTGAATTTAATTTATTAAATTTTGATTTTGAAATGCAAGATTAACTAAAAATGTTTTATGATTTTAATGAAATTGCAGGGTCACAATGTTGAGACTGGATACACCAGTCCCCCACCAACCTATTTCTACAGTACACCTATCGCTAGGGTATGTAACTAGTAAAAAATTATAAATTTATTGCATGTTAATGGCATTGTTTTACGAATGGCAATTTAATATGCAATTTTGGATGTTGAACAGACTAATATTGGAGGTTTTGATGGAACACTTCCTAGTGGTGGTGAATTTACTCAAACCTTCACGCAGGTAATAGAATAAAGAGTTTAACTAATGAATCAAGTACTTAATAGATTTGTGTAGTTTATACATGCACATCGTTGATTACATTGAATAATTTGTTGTTTTATTTTCAGTTGTTGCGAGACGATACACCTCTAAATGTGACAAGGGAAATGGATATTGGTGTGACATCTGATATAAAATCCTTGATGGCTTTGACAGAAGAGGTATGAGGCAGATTAGTAAATTTCAATTTACATTTGTTGTTATAGATGTTAGTTAGTGAAAAATAAAACCATTATTGATTCACGTAGTTTAATTTCTATTTGTATGGTTTATACAGGGCTTGAGCATGCCTAAGCATGGGTGTGAGAATATTTCCATCATGGAGAGAGATCGTGAATGGCTTTAAGTGATTATTTTGTCAAATATATCATTTTTTATAATGTAATTTCTATATATTCATGTCTTTACTTCTTATTGTAACAGTTAAAACTTCACCATGAACTAAACCCTAGGAGGAGGAGTAGGAGCACTCCACGAGCGCAGAAAAAATGAATGATAGACCTATCACCATCTGAGTGAAAAGGAAAGGGAAATATTTTATTTCCAGGGCATGGAGAGCAATGACTTTTGATTCCAGAGTCCTTTGTTGTATGCCTGCATGGCACTTTTTTACATATTTTTTATTGGACATATTTGAGATTGTATGCCTAGATGGAATTCTTGTAAGCCTATATGGCTATTTTGTACATATATTTCATAATTATATCGACATATATTGATGTATGCCTACATGGCTATTTGGCTAATACAAATATATTTTATCAATGCCTGTCCATATTTGCATTCTAAATTGATGGTTCAATAGATATGAGTTACATGTATTCAAGTGTATACTTTACAACTTATGTGTATACTTTGTGACTTACATGCATTCGAATGTATACTTTGTGGCTTACATGTTTTCATTAGTATACCTTGTATTCGTGCATATACTTTGTTTTAATTTGTGTATACTATGTATTCGTGTGTATACTTTTTGAGGCTTACGTGTTTTTGAGTACTTGTACTTCCCTTATTGACATGTACATGTTTGACTTATTCATGTGTATAATTATTAATTGGTTAGCCCTAGCATTGATCTATGTCATCCTCAATGCATGATCCTTGAGATGGAGTAAGAACACCCTCAAGGTCAAAAGGAGTTTCACATGCATTCTTCATAGGCTCATTTTGGTAGTGAAACCAAAAACCTCTTGCATCATTGAAATAATTTTTTTTTCCCTTTATAGCAGGTCTAAAGCCATTATCATTCTCCATCAGTTCTTCATGTATCCACTCCCCATTAATGGTTGTCTCATGACCTTCATGAAACCAAGCACTTATCTCATTTGTGATAGAAGAAATGTATGAAGATTTATCTTCCTCCTTATGAACCATTCATTATCATGAGAGATGGGTTCTTGTGAACCACTACTAATGAATCATGGGTCAATGAGTCTGACTTGTAAAACTACACGATTGAATCTTGATAACAATATCACAATATTTATATATCTAAATGTGTTATTTCCTTCAGCTAAAATTTGTGCTTATACTTATGTGATTGATGTATGTTTGTGTATGGGATCATAGTAATTTCTATTCGATGATGCTATTGTGTCTTTAAGGTTTGTTTATTAAAGGGTGCATGAAACAAGTGTTAAATCCTTAAAAATATTTGAATTTCTTAGGTTTTTCTATTTGTCGAGTCTGGGCTCCGAGCTCGAGTCCAAGTCAAAAACTGGCTTGTCAAGTCTGAGGCATGTCCTAGTCTTATAACATTGGTGTGAACACATCGAGGAATAATGTATATGCCGATGAAGAGAGAACCCATCCTTGTTTCCAAACAAACCATGGTATAGATATGGTTGGTCGAGATAAAAAATAACTCTTTTGGATAGTTCGAACCATAATCTTTCATGGCTACAAACACACCATCATTACATGTGTGTTCTTGATCCTACTGAAGAAATGGTGGAACATGTTGTAGATCAAATATTGCAATCCTAAGTCCACAAGAAGGTTATTTGTCCTGATTTCCACAAATGTCTTTAAGATGTGCATCCTTCTTGAGTAATGTGAACTATTGATGTCATCTAGATCTTTGAAACTATTTGCAATCATGTGCAATATTGTAGAGGCTAGAGCTATATCTAATACTACAAATTACTGCTCAATGGAATCCTGATAGAAATATCACAATTTGACACATTGTAGAAAATACCTCCTACTTATCAATCGATGAGCTAAAGGAGCTCTATAATGAATGTTTCATAAGGCACAACAGTTGTTGAAGGTTTTGCAAATGGGGTTGCAAGCTAAGTGGGCTTAACCTTGGGGAAAAAACTTTGTGGTTAAGTGCTTGAGCTGGAGTATACTGGAATGGGTAACCTCCTGGGAAGGCCTAGTGCCTCACCTCTGTGAGCATCACCTAGATGTAATGAGTGCTAACTGGGCCATTCAATATCATTTCAAATTTGCTGCTTTAAGCAACTTACAAATTTGCAACTTTAGACTCCTCCAACCTAAGGGATTGATCCGGTGGAACATAACTCGGAGAGATTTCACGTGTTTTGGTGCGAAAGAGGACCATATCTAGTGTAAACATACCTATTTGGATGTATTGGAATAGTCCGCTTGGTCACACAAGTAGAGCAAAAGCTTTACCACTTTGCACTGCTTGAATTTGACACTTTTTCCATCAAGTGAAAATCCGCCGCCACGAGAAAGCCACTCCAAGATAGCCAAAATTGAGAGAGGTTTTTATGGAGGGGCCCAATGCCTTCCCATAGGATCACATGATAAGTTTCTAAGTACAATGGTATCCAAGTAATAGCATGCTGAAGTTTGCAGCCATTTTGCACTTTGGACCCTTCAGGGATCAATCCGGTGGAACATAGCTTAGAGCGATTCCACATGTTTCAGTGCAAAAGAGGACCATTCCTAGCATAAAAATACATATTCAGATGTGTTGGAACATTCCTCTTGGTCACACAAGTTGCAGAACGAAAGTTGCACCACTTTGCAAATTTGCACTGCTTGAATTTGATGCTTTTTCCATCAAGTGAAAATCTACCGCCACGAGAAAACCACTCCAAGATAGCCAAAACTAAGAGAGGTTTTTCTAGAGGGTCCCAACACCTTTGTATAGGATTAGATGAGAATTTTCTAAGTGTCATGGTATCCAAGTAATATCATGTTGAAGTTTGTAGCCATTTTGCACCTTGGACCCTTCAGGGATTGATCCGGTGGAACATAGCTTGGAGCGATTCCACGTGTTTCAGTGTGAAAGAAGACCATTCCTAGCGTAAAAATACCTATTAATATGTTTTGGAACAGTCTACTTGGTCACACAAGTTGTAAAACGGAAGTTACACCACTTTGCAACTTTGCACTGTTTGCATTTGATGCTTTTTCCATCAAGTGAAAATCCACCACCACGGGAAAACCACTCTGAGATAGCCAAAATCGAGAGAGGTTTTTGTAGAGAGGCCCAACGCCTTTTTGTAGGGTCAAGAGAGAAATTTCTAAGTATCATGGTATCCGAGTAATAGCATGTTGAAGTTTGCAGCCATTTTGCACTTTGGACCCTTAAGGGATTGATATGGTGGAACGTAGCTCAAAGCGATTCCACGTGTTTCTGTTCGAAGAGGACCATGCCTACCATAAACATACCTATTCAGACATTTTGGAATAGTTCACTTGGTTACACAAGTTGCAGAACGGAAGTTGCACCACTTTACAACTTTGCACTGTTTCCATTTGATGCTTTTCCCATCAAGTGAAAATCTGCCACCACGGGAAAATCACTCCGAGATAGCCAAAACAGAGAGAGGATTTTATAGAGGGGCCCAATTCAATCCTGTAGGATCAGACAAGAAATTTTTAAGGATCACGGTATCCGAGTAATAGCATGATGAAGTTTGAAGTCATTTTGCACTTTGCACCCTTAAGGGATCAATCTGGTGGAACGTAGCTCAGAGCGATTCCACATGTTTCAATGCAAAATAGGATCATGCCTAGCGTAAAAATACCTATTTAGACATGTTGGAGTAGTCTACTTGGTCACACAAGTTGCAAAGCGAAAGTTGCACCACTTTGCAACTTTGCACTCCTTGAATTTGACACTTTTTCCATCAAGTGAAAATCCGCCGCCACCAAGATAGCCAAAACCAAGAGAGGTTTTTCTAGAGGGGCCACACGCCTTCTTGTAGGATCACATGATAAGTTTCCAAGTGTAACGGTATCCAAGTAATAGCATGCTGAAGTTTGCAACCATTTTGCACTTTGGACCCTTCAGGGATCGATCTGGTGGAACATAGCGCAAAGCGATTCCACGTGTTTCGGTGTGAAAAAGGACCATGCCTAGTGTAAACATACATATTTGGATGTGTTGGAGTAGTATTCTTGGTCAGACAAGTTTCAAAACGAAAGTTGCACCACTTTGCAACTTTGCAGTGCTTGAATTTGATGCTTTTTCCATCAAGTGAAAATCCGCCTCCACGAGAAAACCACTCCAAGACAGCCAAAACCGAGAGAGGTTTTTTTAGAGGAGCCCAATGCCTTTCTATAGGATCAGATGAGAATTTTTTAAGTGTCATGGTATCCAATTAATAGCATGTTGAAGTTTGCAACCATTTTGCACTTTGGACCCTTAAGGGATCGATCCAGTGGAACATAGCTCGGAGCAATTCCACGTGTATCAGTGTGAAAGAGGAGCATGGCTACCGTAAAAATACCTATTTAGATGTGTTGGAACACTCTGCTTGGCCACATGAGTTGGAGAAAAGAAGTTGCACCACTTTGCAGCTTTGCACTACTTGAATTTGATGCTTTTTCCATCAAGTGAAAATCCACCGCCACAAGAAAACTACTCTAAGATAGCCAAAACCGAGAGAGGTTTTTGTAGAGGGGATCAATGCCTTTCTATAGGATTAGATGAGAAGTTTTTACGTGTAATAGTATCCAAGTAATATCATGCTGAAGTTTGCAGCCATTTTGCACTTTGGACCGTTAAGGGATCGATCCGGTGGAACATAGCTTAGAGCGATTCCAAGTGTTTCAGTGCGAAAGAGGACCATGATTAGCATAAACATACCTATTTGGATGTGTTGGAATAATTTTCTTGTTCACACAAGTTGCAGAGCAGAAGTTGCACCACTTTGCAACTTTGCACTGCTTGCATTTGATGTTTTTTCCATCAAGTGAAAATCCGCTGCCACGAAAAAAACACTCCAAGATAGCCAAAATCGAGAGATTTTTTTCTAGAGGCCCAAAACCTTTCTGTAGGATCAAATGAGAAGTTTCTAAGTGTCACGGTAACCAAGTAATAGCATGTTGAAGTTTGCAGCCATTTTGCACTTTGGACCCTTTAGGGATCGATCCGGTGGAACATAGCTCGGAGCAATTCCACGTGTTTCAATGTGAAAAGGGACTATGCCTAGCGTAAACATACCTATTCAGACATTTTGGAATAGTCTGCTTGGTCACACAAGTTGCAGAATGGAAGTTGTACCACTTTGTAACTTTGCACTGTTTGCATTTGATGCTTTTTCCATCGAGTGAAAATCTACCACCACGGGAAAATCACTCTGAGATATCCAAAACCGAGAGAGGTTTTTGTAGAGGAGCCCAATGCCTTTCTATAAAATCAAATGAGAAGTTTCTAAGTGTCATGGTATCTGATTAATAGCATTATGAAGTTTGCAGCCATTTTGCACTTTGGACCCTTAAGGGATCAATCCGGTGGAACGTAGCTCGGAGTGATTCCACATGTTTCGATGTGAAAGAGGACTATGCCTACCATAAAAATACCTATTCGGACGTGTTGGAATAGTCTACTTGGTCACACAAGTTGCATAAAAATGTGTACAAATTGTTTACATGACCTTTATATGACTTTTTTCACATTGTTTACATTTCAAAATTCAAACTTTGCAAATTTTTCTACTCAAGGCATTTACAGAACAAGGTGCTACTACACCAAACATGAACTCCAACCTTACAATATTTGAGTATATCTCATTATGTAATTAAATCTTATTACAATGCCTCTGGCACTTCATTCTCTCAGATCTTTTACAATGTCACTCATACATTCAAGATTCTCTTTAAATGTCTACATCATAGGTGCTCATTATGAGGTTAACTTCAAATGAATAACTTGAGATTCCCTCATTAAGCTTCACACGCTCTCTTATAATGGCTTGAAATAAAAATTGAGATTTGTCAAAATCATCAAAATAAGTATGTTGCATTGCTTTTTTGGCTGAGATTCTCTTTGACGGCTCTTAAATCAACAATTTCTGCAACGAAAGATCAATCAATTTTTAGTAGTTTACTTACAAATATGCAAAGTATAAAAGAAAGGGATAGAGCATCCAAAATGGGAATGAAATAAAAATAGATGGAAGGCACTTACAGATTTTGCGTGCAGGCATCAAAATAAGGATGTTGCATTGCTTTTCTGGCTAACATTCTCTTGGATGGCTCATATATCTATTTTTTTTGCAAGGGGACACCAATCACTGTAAAAGAATATGATAGCATTGGAATCAAACAAATTAATGTACATACAAGTACAAATTAATAAGAACCAATGTGCATATACTTACAAATTAATCCAACGAACCATCCAGGTCTGCTCTACTCTTTATTGTGTCAAGTATTGCCTCATGGTCAGACTCACAAACCTTCCATAACGTCTTGTTCAAAGATCTACCCCCATATTTGGTCAAATGAACATTCGATGCCATGACAAGGTCCGAGTAATGAAGAATCTTACAATGCATGTCAAAGTCCTGAAATAGCCAATGTTTAACACTTGAATGTGGGTACCTTCTAAGCCATGTTCGAGTAACCACAACTGAGCCTGTAGGGTATTCAATGTTTTCTCCATCTATAACTGGGGCGTCCAATTTTTTTTGGTCTCAACACAATGACACAAGTAATAGTCTGTTCCCTCTTCATTGTCTTCATTTTCAATAACTGCATAAACAAGCCTTGCATTGATATGTGCAAAAAATCTCTTGAAATTTGTCAACATTATGAATACAGTACAAAGTAAGATAACGATATGGAATTTCAACAACTAATAAAGTAGATATATCAACTGGTTGAACTAGATCTAATACGTGGTCAAATTCGACCGATGATTCCATCTATTTCAGTTCCAATGCCATCGGAGGGCGATATGTGTGAAGTGGGCTAAGATAACTTGTGAACCATTTGTCAACCCACTCCCCTGACTCATAATCATTCCAAGCTTGCATTGTACATGAAGAACAAAAGCATTCCATCTTTCGTGTATTGATACTCCATGAACCTGAATTTGAGCTAAGGAAAGAGTGTACCTCACTCGATCTTGTTAGTGTACAACAATCTTCATATGGTACAATGTTAGTATCATCCATCAACCAAAAATATGTATGAATTGAAGATGTACCTTCATTACCTGGACCCATCAAAGCATTACACTAGTCAACGATTGATTTTGCATCTGTCAACTTTGCATTGTCTTTATACTTTAACTCTTCTCATGCTAATGCTCTTTTCATGCATGCTCTTGCACCATCATGCTCCCCATTTCCATGTCCAGCCTCACAAAAGTTCCACATATGTTGAACACCTATAATGACATGCATCCTACACAACTAGTAGAACATGCACGAGTTCTTGAACTATGTTGCACAGTTATCAGACCATATTATATGTCGATCGTATTCTATGCCCCTCTGAGCCAAACCACTATAGAACATCTAGAAACAAACTTGCATGAACTCTAGAGAATGTGTGTGATCATCACTAATGTAAAAGTGGTACTCCCTCAATACCTTCCTTTACTCATCTGTACTATCAGATGCATGAATGAATGCTATGTGCACAAATATCGAAACTTGTGTGGAGTTGTAACACTGTGACTGCACCTCATGTTGTGGCTGTAGAGTGTACTCTACAAATTCAACCATGGATACTATGCTTCCAACTGGAAAGGTTTCCTTGCATAGCTTGAACTACGTGTCCAACCATCGGGCTCTATGGGTATGCATTGCACACTCAAACAATATATTGTCATGAAATGTGGTCATAAATTGGTACATTGGAATCTTCTCAATAACCAAATCACACATTTTTGCTTTAGACCCATATTTTGTAGCATATGCCACTATTTTATACTTCCCGAACTCTACTAGTTTTTGTCCCACCTCATTTGTGCTTTCCATATGTTGACATACTGGCATACGCTGGAAGCCACCGCAATGCTCGCATGAACCATCCAAGCATGTTGTCCTATACAATATCTGGCCATTCTCTATTTCACATAATTTTTTTGATAAGAACTCTCTTGAAGATTTTGGTGGGGCTTCTATGCCACAATCTTGCAATTCATCGTTAGTATGCAAATCTAAACATATAGAACGATAAACATCATAATGGTTAGAAAACTCAATATGTAGTATACAACAACAAGTAGTGCATGTGTGATTTATCTTGACATAAAAAGGTTTATGCATTTCAAAAAATCTTTGAGAAATACTGATTTGAGGATAATCATTTTCAAATTTCTGAAAAAATTGGGTTTGAGTCATATCCAAAAAATACTTTGGATGTGGCTCATGATTCTGACTACCGATTCTCCTTCTTACCACATCCCTTTGATTCAGAGATGGCCTTGTGTTATTCTTCCAATACTCTTCAATTAGTGTTCTCAAGGCTTGGACAACTTCTTTATCTTTTCATGACAGTCTCCCCGAGAATGCCCACAATTCATTTGTATCATTGCCCTCAATTCTTTGTCACCTTTGAATGGCTCTTGATAAAAAATTTCTATTAATTCCCATTTGTTCACTAGTATTTTTAATTAGATGAGCTCTCTTTGTTTGATAGCTTACCAAAGTCGATGTAATGACACGTCGGGTGACATTACTATCCTTTGAGCATGAGGTCTTACCCACACTCTCATAAGCATCCATTAGATTCTTCACAATAGTGTCTTCACTTGATGCATTCGATGTTCTCAACCCAAGAGTCTTCATGATGTTCCTATACTTTACACCCCACATTATTTCAACAAATTGTTGACATCTTGTAGTCTCATTTAGCCTTTTAAAGAATCATTCCCAAATCTTATCAGCATATCTTCTACAAGTGCATCTTGAAATCTTACCTTCCATGTGCTGCAAAATCTCATCATCAATATTAATCAAATACTTTGGATTTCTACACAAAATTCTATGTGGTGTTCTCCTAGGTACATACATCTCAACATTAGGAATTTCATCAATATTTAATTGAGGTGGGCTAGATTGCGTACCTTCGATCGAGGGTGGAGAAGAAGACATACCTTGAGGTTCACATGGGGATGATGGCACACCTTCTTCATCAATTCCGAGTGATGATGTACTGTCAACTTGAGATGTGTTGGATGGTGTCCAACAATATTCACTTGCGGTACATGGTGTCCCTCCATATTCACTTGCAGTAGATGGTGTCCCTCCATATTCACTTGTGCTAGATGGTGTCCCTCCATATTCACTTGTCCTTAATGGTGTCCCTTCATATTCAATTATCGTAGAGGGTGTGTCTCCAACTACGGTATTTGAATTTGTCTTATGACGATGCTTTCGCATTCGTGCCTGTTGTGCTGCCAATTCCCATTCTCTTTTTGATGGTTGAGGTTCCTCTACAATCGGGTTGTTTTCATCAATCGTTTCCAATTTCTTCTTTTCATGATATTTCACCACCCAAACTCTCTCCTTTTCTTTCAAGGTTTCCTTCTCTTCATATGTTAGTTTCCTCTTTGTCTTTTTCTTCAGCATGGCGGATAATTTTATTTGTACCATGGTAATGAGATGAATATTAGTTCTTGAGAAATGTATCCATTGAAGTTAATTGAAAAATATATATTATTGAAGGCTTCATTTAAATAATACTTACAATCATCGTGTACAAAAGTTAACCTAGCATGTAGACAAATGTGTACAAATTATGGAACCACTGGGCTTGCCAAAGCACATTCCTAACTAAAAGTGAATAACCATGATGGTGATTCTGAAAACTAATGAGTGTAATGGAATTATGAGTGTTTTATAAGTTTGTGGTGTAGGAGTACCTTGACAATCTATGCTTCCATTTTGAAATTTGATTCAATTTTGGGGATCGATCATGTTGTAAGAGGGTCATTAAAGACATTTTCAATGTACCAGTTATATGAGCTTTCAAAGGTGGTCTTTTTTTAGTTATAGGAATTGGGGGGAGTTGGTTGTCATTGAAAAAGTTTTAAACAACCTCCATTGGCTTGAAGGGAGGATTTTTGTTCATTTTGAAATCCATTTTTTTGATAAAAAAAATGCTCTTTTGCAAAAATTCACTTGGTTTTTTGCACTTTCGTGCACTTGTATGCATCTATATAGCCTCCCCTTGATAGAAAACTAATATAATATTGTAGTAACATGTCTTAAATCTCTAATGCATCAGTTTTGAGGGCTTAACATTAAGTTTGAAGGGAGTAATTGACAATTTTTTGAAACTGCTCATTTCAAGCCAGTCAAGGGTTTGAGTAGGATTTAATTATGAAATGACCATCCCACCTACCATTATGAGTTTTTTCTTGGTGGGATGGAATTTACATTGTTAGATTAGGGTCTTGTATTGTTGAACATGACTTGGAATGAAACTAATGACAATAGGATGCCCATTCTTAGCTCAAACAAGCACTTTTCCATGAGAATTTGAGGAACCAAGAAGTGATTTTGGAAAATTTTTGAAGGAGTGGTCTACATTATGAACTTTTGACCCTGTGCAGGGTATTTTGAAGATGTTTTATGCTTTGGAATGGTCTAGGAAGGCCTGTGTATAGGAGTTTCTACAAACCCTCCCTCTTTGCATTGAAAAATGGGGGTTTTTGTATTGGAAGCCTAATTGAGCAGGTAAGGTCCTAAGACCTAGAAATTATCTTGTTTTGAGACCTAATTAAAGACTATTTTTGGGTTTGGAAGTCTGGTGTGAAGATCTAAGTGTAGTTCCTTTGTAAAATTGGCCTACTTGGAGGGCTAAAATAGTGAAAAGGTTAGTTTTCTTAAAGCTGTCCCAAAGGAGTCATGTGATGGGTTAAGGTATGTATTGCAAATTTGAAATTGGTGCTAGAATCATTTCTTTTATTTTCCTAGTTTTTTGGAAAGTTTTGGAGTTAAGGGCCCAAAACTAGTTTTGCACAATAACTAGATTCCAATGGTGAAATGTGGGAAATAATTTTTTTGTTTTTTGTCTAGCTTGGAGGAGTGTTGGGATTGGTCCATTACACATTTTTAATCTTCTTAGATGCCTCTTGAAGTAAATTTGACATCTTCAATGGTTTTGGGTCCTCTAAATCTGCATAAAAAATGAGTATCACAGTTTGAAGTGTGTGCATGGTTTGGGAGATACATGTGTCAGTTTGTAGATGCTTGGCTACTAGTAACGTGGATAGTGAACAAAGGCACTAAGTTTGTGTGTAAGGGAAGACTTCTGAAAGGTTTCATTTTTGTTGTACTAACTCAAACAAAGATTTATTAAGCAAATAATGGTTTGGTTGTGCCTTAAGAATTATATTTTGTGTTTGTAAACAATGGTGCCATTATGGAAGATTTAAGACAACTTGTGAATGACATAATCATTGGTTGATGTTTTGAGGAACCTAGTTGATTGTAATCAGTTATTTTTCAGATTTTCAAGGTGTTTTGAAGGTCCTTAAGGAATTGGGAACTCTTAATGCTAATTTGAGTATATGAATCAAATGTTTTGTGAAGGGAAATATAGTTGAATAAGTGTGTCAAGAAAGGTGTTGATTTCTTCCCTTGTATTGCATCAGTTTGTGCAGAGGTATTGGAATGTGTTTGGAACCTTCAGAGGAATGGGAGAGGCTTGGAGTTGTCTTAGAGGATGAATTTTTCGTGAATGGTTCTTAGTTTCTAATCAGCTTTATGCTATGTTACAATCAATTTTATGATGGTTAATCTATTTTTTTGAGTCTGAAAAAGAGTTGAAACCAAGTTCTAATGTTTTGATGAAAAGATGATTGAGTTTTTTTGTTGATCTTCTTCAATTTAAGTTAGGGTCAGAAGTACCCTTGATGATTTGTGGATCCTGGTAGATGCTCTACATTAAGATTAAAATGGTAATTGGAAAGTGTATATAATTGTGTATATACTGGTAATTTAAAATGTGCATTGACAACCTAAGGTTATAATGACAAACAAAAATGAAATCAATCCATAATAGAATGAAAAAAAATGTGTAAATACTTCACATACCTGAAAATCCAGACTTTCAAACGGAGGAATTCAACCCAATTATGTAGCCTTAGCTTCTTCTTTCTTCAAACTCCACAAAAAATTGACTTGTTCAAAAGCTTGTTCCCTTCCACACTTCAATTGTATATCAGTTTTCAATGGAATTCAAACTTCAATTGATATTATATGTCTTTCAACGTGGAATCTCTGCTATTTCATGCAAAGGTCGTAAAAAGATCATGGAAAAGGTGATGGAATGTGAAAAAGATGCTTGCACACTTCACAACATCATCAAAAAACTATTTTTTGTCGGAGCACATGCAGAACCAGGGGAATATGCAGACTGTGGGCCTTCAAATCATGGGTATATAGAGTTTTTTACCATTTTAGTGGAGTAAACAATGCGCT